>OX596006.1:14428282-15028282 GCA_951394115.2 Drosophila phalerata
CCATGTCCGTCTGTCTGTCTGTCCGTCTGTCTGTCTGTCCGTCTGTTTGAACGCGTCGATCTCAGAAACCATAAGAGCTAGAGACGTCATATTTGGTATGTAGGTTCCTGTATACCGTACGCAGATCAAGTTTGTTTTTATTTTTGGATCGGACCACTATATTATATAGCTGCCATAGAAATGATACATCGAAATTCAAGTTTTAGTATGAAAAAGTTTTTTGTTTGTTGAGATATTAGAACCAAACTGATAGAATATGTATCTGGGCTGGTATTCTACACCCTGACCAAATAAGGCTCAAATCGGACCACTATATCATATAGCTGCCGTAGGACCGATACATCGAAAATCAAGTTTAGTATGAAAAAGTTTTTTGTTTGTTGAGATATCAGAACCAAACTGATAGAATATGTATCTGGGCTAGTATTCTACATCCTGACCAAATAAAGTTCAAATCGGACGACTATATCATATAGCTGCCATAGGAACGATACATCGAAAATCAAGTTTTAGTATGAAAAAGTTTTTTGTTTGTTGAGATATCAGAACCAAACTGATAGAATATGTATCTGGGCTGGTATTCCACATCCTGACCAAATAAAGTTCAAATCGGACCACTATATCATATAGCTGCCATAGGAACGATACATCGAAAATCAAGTTTTAGTATGAAAAAGTTTTTTGTTTGTTGAGATATCAGAACCAAACTGATAGAATATGTATCTGGACTGGTATTCCACATCCTGACCAAATAAAGTTCAAATCGGACCACTATATCATATAGCTGCCATAGGAACGATACATCGAAAATCAAGTTTAAGTATGAAAAAGTTTTTTGTTTGTTGAGATATCAGAACCAAACTGATAGAATATGTATCTTGGCTGGTATTCCACATCCTGACCAAATAAAGTTCAAATCGGACCACTATATCATATAGCTGCCATAGGAACGATACATCGAAAATCAAGTTTTAGTATGAAAAAGTTTTTGTTGTGATATCAGAACCAAACTGATAGTAATTTACATCCTGACCCAATTTGGTTCAAATCAGACCACTATATCATATAGATACAATAGAGACGCTCAATCGAAGATTAGGTCTTAGTATGAAAAAGTTTTTTGCTTTTTGAGATATTTTAATCAAACTGATAGAATATGTATTTATGTTGGTATTGTACATTCTGACCAGATTTAGTTCAAACCGGTTCCATATATCATATAGCTGCCGTAGGAACAAACAAAAATCAACTTTTATAAAAGAGTACGTGGGCTCAGGGTATTCTACTGTCGAGCATGCTCGACTGTAGCCGCACCTCACCGCGAGCGAAGCGAGCAGGGGGCGGAGCCCCCTTGTTCGAGTTGTAAGAGGTCGTTTTCTGTGGAAACACCCATATCCTGACCAAATTTGGTTGAAACCGGACCACTATATCATATAGCTGTCGAAGTTAGCTGAACGAAAAATGCGCATTAAGTTGCTCACTATATTCTGCAATGCAAAAAACGGTGTTTGGAAATTCGTAACAAGTAAATTTAAATCGTTTAACTAATTTTAGTACTAAACTATATGCAATGCACACATTATTAGAAAGGTAAAGAGTGCTCTCTTTAGTTATGAAAAAAAATATGACTGCCTTTATGGCAGCTATATAGTGGTCCGATTTAAACCAAATTTGTTCAGGATGTATAGGAACATATTAAATACATATTCTATGAGTTTGGTTGAGCTATCTAACGTAAACAAAAATGTATAGTGACGAAAGCATATTCTATCCCCAAAATTTCTAGTATACCATTTTGTGACGAATGAAAATAAGTTTAATATAAAAATATTGACTAAATATAAAACTAGGGGGCTCCGCCCCCTGCTCGCTTCATTCGCAAAAATAGCAAAGACTGGAATTTTTTTTTTTTTTTTTATTACGTTGGCTTAATTTATTGAATCTTCTCCAAGGGAGACTTACAATAAGTTTATCAAATCTTATATTTAAAGCTTAACTAACAGTCATGTTGATTTAATATGAACTACGGTGCCCCAAGTGTTTATTGCTGGGCTGGAAGGTCGTTTCGTTGAAGACGGGTTCGACTGCAAACCCGAGTTAATTGCCGAGCAAGAGGATTAGGGTGCAGGGATTACTTAATGTTGTAACTCGCCTTTTGTCGTACTATCTCATCTTTAACTTATATAACGTTCAAATCTCAATGAATGTTGTCGTTTCGAGCATACCACGGTACCCCAGTGATAGTCCTCAAGATTTTCGATTGTGCTAGCTGGATTATATCAATATTGCTACTGCACGCGTTTCCCCATAGCTGCGAGCCGTAGGTCCACACTGGTTTTATGGTGGAATTGTAGAGTAGGACCATGTAGTCCAAGCTGAGAGGAGATCGGGGGTTTAAAAGACAATAAAGGTTATTGGCTTTCAGTTTAATCTGCGTTTTCTTTGCTTCAAGGTGACGACGGCAGGTGGAAGTTGCCTATTAGAGAGTGTTAACGGAGGACATGTTTGCATGTTGAGGATAAACATTTTTGGTTATTTATTTTAATACGCCAGTCGGCTAGCCATATGTCTACTACCGCCAAGTTTTCAGCTAGACGTGCTGTTGCTTGAATGGGGCATCTGGAGCGACTAAGGATTGCGGTATCGTCTGAAAAAGTAGATGTTGTTAGCCGCTCATTTATCGGGATGTCCGCTGTGTATATTACGTATAGTGTTGGTCCCAGAACACTTCCCTGAGGAACTCCAGCTTCTATAATGTGATCATTAGATGTAGTAGTGTTGCATCTAACTGCGAAGTCTCTATTGTAGAGGTACGACTCGAGTAGCTTATGAGTGTACACCGGGAGCGTCGTTTTGATTTTGTGCATGAGGCCATCAAGCCACACTCGTTCGAAAGCCTGGGAGACGTCGAGGAATATTGCACTGCAGTATTCCCGATGTTCGTATGCTGTACGTATTTCTGATGTTATTCGGTTGACTTGCTCGATAGTTCCATGCTTTTCTCTGAAGCCAAATTGATGTGTTGGGATTGCATTGCGTGTTATCAGATGAGGAATTATGCGCGTCAGTAGGCATTTTTCAAAAAGCTTAGACAAGCACGGTAGTAGACTAATTGGTGTATAAGATGATGGTATTGTATGATCTTTTCCAGGTTTGGGTATCATTATAATGACCGACTTCTTCCATTTTTTTGGGAAGTAGCCAAGTGTTGTAATCGCGTGGAAAAGCTTACAGATGAGGGAAATAGCACAGTTTGGAAGTTCAATGATCATTTTTTGAGTTATTTGATCACAGCCTGGAGCTTTTTTTGGTTTCATCTGTTCTTTTATGACTTTTCCAATTTCGTTCGAACGGAACTAAGGTGGTTCAGGCTCGCCTGGATTATGAGATGCACAGGAAGAAAGTACGAATGAATTTGTTGCGGGATTTGGTTGGAATACATTACGTAGGTGAGTGGCAAATGTGTTGGCTCTGTCTGTGTCGCTACGGGCCCAGCAGCCTGACGAGTTTCTTATAGGCGTTACCGTTTCGATCGGCGCACTTAGCGTTGGGTGAGCTCTCCACAAAGGATGCTTGGTACTGGTTGGTGATAATTGCTCTATGTAGCGGCGTTGGGCGTCTGTTTCTTCTTGCTTTAGAGCTTTGCTGAGTCTGCGCGAAGCATCTTTAAAGCGTTGTTTGGTAGATGGTGACCGGTGGGACTGCCATTCACGTCGCAATCGTCGCTTTTCCAGAACAAGTTGTTCTATTTGAAGATTAGTTTTGCGTTGATTGGTCTGCACATGCGCATGTTGTGGAGTAGAGATTTTAGCTGCTTCAACAAGTACATATTCTAATAAATCAACAGAGCAGTCGATGTCCGCCTCAATGTTGAATTGCGGGGTAAGATCGAGGTGAGAGCTAACGTATTTCTTGTACTTGAGCCAGTTGGTTCTGTGTGTTGTAAATCTATTAGGATATTCCATATATTCCGGGGATTGGAGTAGATTTAATAACACGGGGGGGGTGGTCGGATGACAGATCCGAAAGTGCTTCGGCGCTTATTAGATTGCGTGGGATGTTTTTTGTCACAGCAAAATCTATTAAGTCTGGTTGTTTGTTAGGGTCTGGCCAGTATGTAGGACTACCCGGGGAAGATATTATTAAAAATATTTTGATGCTGTTGCAGAGAGTTGTAATACATTTTCGACTACGTTTTTCAACGACAGCTATATGATATATTGGACTGATTTGAATCAACTTCGGTCAGAATATAAAAGACTAACATAAATACATATTATATTACTTTGGTTGAGATATATCATAAAACATAAAATTTTTTCATACTAAGACTTGATTTTCGCCCGATCGGTCCAATGGCAGCTATATGATATAGTGGTCCGATTCAAACTAACTTTGTACAGGATATAAAACCAAGTTATATGTATATTTAATTAGTTTGGTTGAGATATTTCATAAAACATAAAAGTTTTTCATACTAAAACTTGATTTTCGCCCGATCGGTCCTATGGCCGCTATTTGATATAGTGGACCGATTGAAACCAGCAAGTTATATGTATATTTTATAAGGTTGGTTGACATATCTTATACAACATAAAAGGTTTTCATACTAAAACTTGCTTTTCGCCCGATCGGGCTCTTTTAGTTTCTGAGATCTAGGTGTTCATACAGAAGGACAGACGGACATTGCTATATCGACTTGGCTATTGATGCTGATCAAGAATATATATACTTTATAGGGTCTGCCACGCCTCCTTCTGCCTGTTACGCACATTTTCGTTAAAACAAACCCAATAGACCCCTGTACTTTTTTTAAGTACGGGGTCTAAAAATAAATAAATATAAAAAAACAAAATTAACATTCTCCTTTGTGCGCAAAAAAGGTAAGCTTTTTTTTTTACATAAAAATTGTTTCTTGCGCAGTGCCGAACGCCAATTTTGTATTTGTATACTTATTTTTTTTTTTTTAAATTTATTTAATATTTTTATATTAAATTTATTTTAGAATATGCTTTAGAATATGCTTTAGAATATGCTTTCGTCTCTAGACTATTACCTCGTGTAGAGGTTATTTTTTGTGTGATATCAGAAATTTTTGCAATTCCTTTTGCTTTTGACATTGTAACTTTATCATTAATGTAGGCAGATAGTAAAATATATAAATAATTTTATTTATATGTATTTGAAATAAATTTTTTTGTTTTAATTCTAAGGAAAATAAGAAGAAGAAAACGCAGATTAAACTGAAAGCCAATAACCTTTATTGTCTTTTAAACCCCCGATCTCCTCTCAGCTTGGACTACATGGTCCTACTCTACAATTCCACCATAAAACCAGTGTGGACCTACGGCTCGCAGCTATGGGGAAACGCGTGCAGTAGCAATATTGATATAATCCAGCTAGCACAATCGAAAATCTTGAGGACTATCACTGGGGTACCGTGGTATGCTCGAAACGACAACATTCATTGAGATTTGAACGTTATATAAGTTAAAGATGAGATAGTACGACAAAAGGCGAGTTACAACATTAAGTAATCCCTGCACCCTAATCCTCTTGCTCGGCAATTAACTCGGGTTTGCAGTCGAACCCGTCTTCAACGAAACGACCTTCCAGCCCAGCAATAAACACTTGGGGCACCGTAGTTCATATTAAATCAACATGACTGTTAGTTAAGCTTTAAATATAAGATTTGATAAACTTATTGTAAGTCTCCCTTGGAGAAGATTCAATAAATTAAGCCAACGTAATAAAAAAAAAAAAAAAAAATTCCAGTCTTTGCTATTTTTGCGAATGAAGCGAGCAGGGGGCGGAGCCCCCTAGTTTTATATTTAGTCAATATTTTTATATTAAACTTATTTTCATTCGTCACAAAATGGTATACTAGAAATTTTGGGGATAGAATATGCTTTCGTCACTATACATTTTTGTTTACGTTAGATAGCTCAACCAAACTCATAGAATATGTATTTAATATGTTCCTATACATCCTGAACAAATTTGGTTTAAATCGGACCACTATATAGCTGCCATAAGAGCAGTCATATTTTTTTTCATAACTAAAGAGAGCACTCTTTACCTTTCTAATAATGTGTGCATTGCATATAGTTTAGTACTAAAATTAGTTAAACGATTTAAATTTACTTGTTACGAATTTCCAAACACCGTTTTTTGCATTGCAGAATATAGTGAGCAACTTAATGCGCATTTTTCGTTCAGCTAACTTCGAAAGATTTTTTTAATCAACTTTTGATCGGTTAGAGACAACAATTGACTCTTAGAATATCATATAAAAGTTAATCTAATTTGAATATGTTGTCTAAAAATTAATTTTGTTACGTTCATGCAACAATCTGCAACAACGATTGCAAGTGCCTTATGCCTTGCGCCGGTGTAAAAGCATTCGCCAATAAAAGACTTCTGTGAACGACGACTACACTCGATGCTGGTACTGCCGAGTCAGGAATATACTGTGCCGTGCAATAAAGCGCAGTGCCGTGCCCTACAACTCAGTTTCAGACGACAATAGGGCAGAGTCATACTGCTGTGGCCACGACACCTGTGGGAACATCACTGCAGCCTAGAAGCAGAATGTCAGAAGGGACAGCAGGCCCCAACAACAGTAAAGTAGTCCAGTGGTTCCAATCCATGTGCCTTCTACGTCATCGTAGTCATAGCTGAACAGATTGCGCTATTCCCTACATCCCGAGTATAAAGAAACTCAGTTTTTTTTTTGATATTTATTAATATTTAGGAAAGAAAAAAGTAAAAATCATAAATGATAAAACAAAGGCGAACAAAAGGCATTATTAATATAAACTAAAATTCAAATTTTAAAATCGGAACCTATATAAAAATTAAATAAAAATTATAATTAAATAAATATTATAATATGTAAAAGTAAAAAGTGTAAATTAAAACTTATTTCAAATCAAATTAAAGTAAAATTTAATTAAATTAAAATTGTTATCCGTTAAGTAAAAGTAGAGTAAAATCAAAACTAAATATAAATTATAAAATGAGATAAAAAAGGTTATTAAAATCTGTTTAAAGTAAAAAAAGGCGACAAACAGTTTAGGAACAACACAAAACAATAACATTGTAAATTCACTAAACAAAATGCAATAAATATATTCAAATTCACTGAACAAAATGCAATAAATATATACATATATATATAAATAGATAGCCCCTTTACCTATCCAGAGAGCTCTTTAGGTAGGCAAGGCAGTCATTAAGCGATATATGTAAGAAATTACACGCTAATCACAATCACATTTAATTATTACACTTACCTGTATTCAAGCATATATATATATTTATAATTCCCGCGGCGTCTCCGCACTAGCAGCTTTCCACAGCATCGTCCGGCAAGCTTGTTGCCATTGCAGCACCGATGTGTTCCTAGTCTTTTTCTTTTGTTTCTACCTTGTTGCTTTGTTGCCGAATAGTTGGTTGAAATTATACTTACCTATAAATTGAGAACAAAAATAATTACAATGTTAATAAAGATAAAGAAATCCGAAATTATACTGAAAACGTCCTTCTAATTATTGATATAGAGGGGAGGGAAAACACAATGGTCAGCATAGGTTGGAGAATAGTCCACTGACGGTGGCCAACCTGAGGGAGATGAAGTTGAGGTGTCCGTCTCAGGCAGGGTGGATACGCCTGGGTCCAGAACCAAGATCCTGTTTGGACGAGAAGTGGAACAGTGCTAGGTTTTGTGAATGTTTGTTTGTTTACTTACTTGTCGTCTGTTGTTGATTTATGTCGTCTTTTGGTTGTAGTGTTGTAAAGTGCAGTATGTCAGCAAGGCGAATCCAATGTACTGAGGGGCATAAACTGTTTTCAGCTCGCTCTTTCAGCACGCGCTAGAAAGAGATAGCAAACGACCCCTCGAAAGAGCGCAGCAGTGTCGGAGATCCCGTACTTACTATGGAAATAGCAAAGACTGGAAAATTTAAAAATTTTTTGCTTGCTTGATGCTGTTGCAGAGAGTTGTAATACATTTTCGACTACATTTTTCAACGACAGCTTCATGATATATTGGACTGATTTGAACCAACTTCGGTCAGAATATATAAGACTAACTCAAATGCAAACTTAATTTCGTTCGTCACAAAATGGGATATCAGAAATTTTGGGGCTAGAATATGCTTTCGTCACTAGACTTTTACCTCGTGTAGAGGTTTTTTGTGTGATATCAGAAATTTTTGCAACTGATTTTGCTTTTGACATTGTAACTTTATCATTAATGCAGGCAGATAGTAAAATATGGCATAGCGTCATATCTCCGCGTCATATCTCCGCGCGGAGATATGTCGTTTGAATACGTCATATCTCCGCCGTCTTACAAACGACAAACCTCCGCGCGGAGATATGACGTTTTGAAACGACATATCATCGCTTTTCAATTATTGCACATTGGAGCAAGCTCGAAAAACTCTTCTGCCTTTGTTTGAAGCCAACGAAAAAAAAAAAGCACAGTGCTGTCATAAGCCTGTTAGTTTTAGTTGTATAAACTTATCAAGCCTTGTTAATAAAAACAATGCAATTTTAAATTTATATTTTATTTAAAACTATATTTTTTCTCCACAATATTTCCCATTATTTTTTGTAATTGTATATTGTTTATAATACTGTCAACAAAATAATTTTGCTTTATTTCAATTTTCAGTGTATATTTCGAGTTTACACGATGGAATAAAATTAAATTTTCGTTTGGTAATGGCAAAAATATTCAATATTTTTGTAATTCTTAATTGGTTATTGATTAAATAATATAATTAATTATATATGTAAACATTTCGAATTGCCTCTTCGACTTGCTGATTACAGCTTGGGCATCTAGGGTTTAACTTTTCATGATAATTTTCGTGAATTCGTTTTCATTATTTGAATTTGTGGTCTCAACAATATGATCCCAACAAGCACCACAGACATTCACATGATTGCATGGGCGTAACATAACCGATTTTGGATTGTCTAAACATACAATGCATGGGTTTATTTGGACAATTTAAGTTTCGCCCAGCTGACTTAAATTTGAATCGTTCGAAGAAAGAGATGATGTAGAAGATTTAATTTCAGTCGGCATTGCAGACAAATTTGTTTCGGAGTCCACACTTTCGAACGTATCCTGTTTTGAAAATTTATCGTTTAGGCAAACAGTGCGAGTTAAGAATTCCTGTAAGCTTATTTTTTTTTTCTTGTCGAAGAGTTCCATGGCATCCATGATTTTTTGAGCCCGGTCCTAAAAACAATATATCATGTTGTATTTAAGGTTCTTTACGTTGATGTTACAATCAAATGCAAACTTACACGTAATTTCTTAGTCAGTGGATAATTTCCAATACCGCCGTTTTGGAACAGAAGACAAAATTCACGGCTTTTATCATATTCTTCATCACATATATTTTTGACGAATTTAAAAAAGTTACCATTTGAGTGAATTTTTCTACCCAAAGACAAATTGTAGGCTTCGACAGCGCTTGTGGTCCTACGGATATATTTTCAGGTCCTTCCTACTCATAAAAATGAATAATAAACGATTAAAATTTAATATTGAGATAGATACAAATTTTGTAACAAAAAACCTACCTTTTTAATCCATTGTTTTTTAAAATAAGCTAAAAACGGAGAAAACAGATTCTTGTGTAAAGCGGTTGCTTCATATTTTAGCAAATTAAACCTTTCGACAATTTTGTTGGCTGGTAGAAGCGGTAGATAAAGAAATTTTATGAAAATCATATAAGCAGTCTGGTTTGATTTCAACATAGGCTCAAAACCAGACGTTTTTTTTTGCGTTTTTTTTGCATGCTTGTGTAAAATGAAACCAACAAGCATAAAAATGCATGTTGGGATGCAATCTTTTTAAAGCGTTCCGCATCGCCTTTTCATAGTCCGAAATAAAAGATGCACCATTTAGACTGCAAGTGTTAGAGTCAATATACATGAACAAATGCTGAAAGCACAGCTCGGTTTTTCGCGTCATCAAAGCAAATATAAATGGGAATATCTAAATAATAAGTAAAAATTATAAAAGGAAATTTAGCTTATAATCAGAGTTATAATATACCTTATGCATATGTTTAATATAAATTATTAGAAGTTGTTTAAAGTCTCCGAAGGGGCATACTTTAAATGTAGCATCAATTAAAAAGTGACGATTTTGCTCCTCAATATTTGTTTGCATCAATGTAATTATCTTTTCCGAAGCAAAAATGCAGTACGCAAATGATCCCGATATATACACTTTTTTGAAAAGACTTTTTGGAGGATTTCCTTTCGTCATGCCATACAGGGTCATGATATTTGCATCTTCAAATGCCACGCGTACGCCCTCTGGAGATGTTGGGGACTTCGGAAGAAAGGGCTGTCTTCTTCTTTGCAGAGTACGTTTGACAGTGTCGTAGTTTATCTCAATCTCTGCTTCTCCCGTCGTTTTTCTAAGCAAATAGAAAAATACAATAGAATTTATTGCAAAATATTTTTGATTGTCCAGTTTCACACCTCTACTTTGCTATGCAAGCACAGAATATCAGCAAGCAAAAATATTTGGGGCCATAATTTTTTGGCTTATACATGCATAAGTACATACATATTAGAGCGACGAAAAGGAGGTAAGTATGTACATACATAAATGCATACATACACACAGACATGTTTAGCAAAATTTTAATCAGGCTCGTATGTATGTTGCATATGTATACATCAGAGAACTGCAACGGGTAAGAGATTTTCGGTCAGGCACGAACGCTGACTCGTGTCCGTTGTGATTTGTTCGTTTCGGACGAGTCACGAGTCATGACCGAAATTGCTGGCTGATTTGATTTGATGCGATACCCGTTTTCTTCAAACGGTCGCATCGAGTCATCGAGTAATACTCGAATCGACTCGTTCAGAAAATGTGCGACACAGAGCGCGCACGCAGCGGCGTTTGCGCTTACAACAAGGGGGCTCCGCCCCCTGCTCGCTTCGCTCGCGGTGAGGTGCGGCTACAGTCGAGCATGCTCGACAGTAGAATACCCTGAGCCCACGTACTCTTTTATAAAAGTTGATTTTTGTTTGTTCCTACGGCAGCTATATGATATATGGAACCGGTTTGAACTAAATCTGGTCAGAATGTACAATACCAACATAAATACATATTCTATCAGTTTGATTAAAATATCTCAAAAAGCAAAAAACTTTTTCATACTAAGACCTAATCTTCGATTGAGCGTCTCTATTGTATCTATATGATATAGTGGTCTGATTTGAACCAAATTGGGTCAGGATGTAAATTACTATCAGTTTGGTTCTGATATCACAACAAAAACTTTTTCATACTAAAACTTGATTTTCGATGTATCGTTCCTATGGCAGCTATATGATATAGTGGTCCGATTTGAACTTTATTTGGTCAGGATGTGGAATACAAGCTCAGATACATATTCTATCAGTTTGGTTCTGATATCTCAACAAACAAAAAACTTTTTCATACTAAAACTTGATTTTCGATGTATCGTTCCTATGGCAGCTATATGATATAGTGGTCCGATTTGAACTTTATTTGGTCAGGATGTGGAATACCAGCCCAGATACATATTCTATCAGTTTGGTTCTGATATCTCAACAAACAAAAAACTTTTTCATACTAAAACTTGATTTTCGATGTATCGTTCCTATGGCAGCTATATGATATAGTGGTCCGATTTGAACTTTATTTGGTCAGGATGTGGAATTTCAGCCCAGATACATATTCTATCAGTTTGGTTCTGATATCTCAACAAACAAAAAACTTTTTCATACTAAAACTTGATTTTCGATGTATCGTTCCTATGGCAGCTATATGATATAGTGGTCCGATTTGAACTTTATTTGGTCAGGATGTGGAATACCAGTCCAGATACATATTCTATCAGTTTGGTTCTGATATCTCAACAAACAAAAAACTTTTTCATACTAAAACTTGATTTTCGATGTATCGTTCCTATGGCAGCTATATGATATAGTGGTCCGATTTGTACTTTATTTGGTCAGGATGTGGAATACCAGCCCAGATACATATTCTATCAGTTTAGTTCTGATATCTCAACAAACAAAAAACTTTTTCATACTAAAACTTGATTTTCGATGTATCGTTCCTATGGCAGCTATATGATATAGTGGTCCGATTTGAACTTTATTTGGTCAGGATGTGGAATACCAGCCCAGATACATATTCTATCAGTTTGGTTCTGATATCTCAACAAACAAAAAACTTTTTCATACTAAACTTGATTTTCGATGTATCGGTCCTACGGCAGCTATATGATATAGTGGTCCGATTTGAACCTTATTTGGTCAGGGTGTAGAATACCAGCCCAGATACATATTCTATCAGTTTGGTTCTAATATCTCAACAAACAAAAAACTTTTTCATACTAAAACTTGAATTTCGATGTATCATTTCTATGGCAGCTATATAATATAGTGGTCCGATCCAAAAATAAAAACAAACTTGATCTGCGTACGGTATACAGGAACCTACATACCAAATATGACGTCTCTAGCTCTTATGGTTTCTGAGATCGACGCGTTCAAACAGACGGACAGACAGACAGACGGACAGACAGACGGACATGGCTCAATCGACTCGGCTGTTGATCCTGATCAAGAATATATATACTTTTGGGGGTCTGCCACGCCCCCTTCTGCCTGTTACATACATTCTGCCAAATGCATTATACCCTTTTTTGCCCATTTTCAATGGGCTCAGGGTATAAAAAGTGTTTTTTGTTTAAAATTTTTTTTCATAATTAAAAAGAGCACTCTTTTACCTTTCTAATGAGGGGTGCATTGCATATAGTTCAGTACTGAAATTAGTTAACGATTTAAATTTACTTGCGACGAATTGCCAAATGCCGTTTTTTTGCACTGCAGAATGTAATGAGCAACATGATGCTCATTTTTCGATCAGCTAACTTCAAGAGATTGTGTCAATCAACTTTTTATCAGTTAGAGACAACAATTTTCTCTTAGAATATCAAATAAAAGTTAATCTAATGTTAATATGTTATCTAAAAACTAAGTTTTAGTAAATGCCTATTGCTTGTTACCATATGGTAACGCTGGGAAGATTCGGGTTAAGTAGTTCTTTTCGCAAAAGAAACAATATAAAACTATATGTCTTTCTCTGTTTCCCTCACTTTGGTGAAAGCAAAAATACGCGAGCTAGAGTGAGTTAGTAATTTTACCGTAATCGCTTTGAAGCTGTAGCATGGTGGAATTACTACAAGGTTACGTATTGTGACGTATGTATGTGACGACTTCACCATCTTTGCGCGACAATAGCGGTGGGAAATGGGTTGTTATTGTAAATAATTTTAAATTTGTAATTAAATGGTCAAATGCTTTTTAAATAACCCTTTTCACAAATATGGAGGCAAGGAAAAAAAATTTTTAGATAGATAGAAACATATATTTGTAAGAAAAAACCAAGAAAACAACGAACAAGCAACTGAATTTTGTGGCAAATCCGTATCTTTGAACCACTCAAACAGTGTTGTCAGAATTTGACCGTTAAAAACGGGATCGATTTAAAAAAATTATAAAGTTAAACTTGTAGTGCACATTGCGTACAAAAATTGGACTTCTTCTTTATAATTATAAATACTTTTTGCAGAATGCCCTATCTTTTTATACTTTTGCTTTTATACCCTGTGCCCATTAATAATGGGCAAAAAAGGGTATCATGAATTTGTGTGAATGTATGTAACAGGCATATCTCACACCCCGCCCACGCAAATCGAAGCCAACTATCACAGCCTTTAACTTGAAGATAACTCAGCCTAATAGTTGAAATATAACTCACGTTGAGTAATTTGCTGCAAGTTTCATACCGATCGACCCATAAATAAAGGAGATATTAAAGAATCCTTCAATGCGTTACACATTTTGTGACAAAATTATAATACCGTCTGCAAGGGTATAGCTAAAATACACCCAAAACACAAAGAAAAATGTTTGGCTTTGGTCTTTTTCTTCAAAATGCTTTTAAACTTCTTAAAAAAGGACCATACCCAATTTAATTTAGATTAAAATTTGTCCCAATGTGCAAGAATGCAAACGGGGAAGATACGTCGCTTGAAAACGTCATATCTCCGCCGTTTTACAAACGACATATCTCCGTGCGGAGATATGACGTTTTGAAACGATATATCTCCGCCGTCTCTCAAGCGAAATATAACGTTTTGAAACGACATATCTCCGAGCGGAGTTATTTCGTTTCACAACGACATATCTCCGCTCGGAGTTATATCGTTTGTAGGACGGCGGAGATATGTCGGCGGAGGTATGACGCTATGCCGTAAAATATACATATAATTTTATTTTATCTATTTTAAATATATTTTTTTTTATTAATTATAAGGAAAAATAGGAGGCTCCGCCCTCCGCTCGCTTCGTTTGAGTTGCTACAGTCGAGCTACTTGACTGTCGAAGACCCCGTAATTACTTTGGAAAATAAGGTTTTTCATACTAAGACTTGATGACAGCTATATGGTATAGAGTCCGATTTGAGTCACTTTGGGTCAGGATCTATAAGTTTAACTTAAATGTATATTCTATTAGTTTTGTTACGATATTTCATAAAACAGAAAAGTTTTTCATACTAAGACTTAATATTGGACCGATCGGTCCTATGACAGCTATATGATATAGTGGTCCGATTTCAACCAAATTTGGTCAGGATATATAAATTAAAGTTAAATGCATATTTTATCAGTTTGGTTGAGATATCTCGTAAAATCAAAAAAAAATTCGTACTAAAACGTGATTTTCGACCGATACAAAAATGCCTATATTCAGTTAATAAGTAATATCTTTTAAACCCCTCGACCAAAATTTATGTTTCACATATCAAAAAAACGAGAAACTACGTTTTACAACATTTTTAAAATTTTACAAATTATAAATCGTTAGAGCCGTTTTGTCATAATTCGCCAAAAAGTAAGCTATAAAACGTTATTTCACCTGTAAATTGTTACCCGAGTATTTTAGAAAACTAAAAGGTATGCCCGAAAGCCCTCATATATCTCATATATCACATATCTGTAGCTTGTATGGTTTGATAACGGTTTGGGTGTTAATTTTAGCGGGAAATAGCGTTATCCCGCTAAACTAGCGAAAAATTCAAGAGGTCGTAGAACAAAGATTTCTAGATTTTTTAAGCGAAATAATTCAATATCTTTACATTTGCGCTTTTTTAAGGCGTTGATACAAACAAACAAACAGACAAACAAACTGACTTTTCATCTCATTTTGAGAAGTCCACTAAAAATTTCAAATTTAATTATCATTTGAACCAGTTATCGGATTTGGGTGATTGAGGTATCAATCGACGCGTATTTTTAGTAATAATTTTTTACCAAAAGACTCCAACGGCCCCATTAGCTGCAATCGTTTAAATTTTTCCCCTCCCACTTACACCCACTTATCTCATGAGCCAGATAAGTTAGCAAAAGTTTAAGTACCCCATTCTTAGACCCCGTTCTTAAAAAAAGTACAGGGGTCGATTAGGTTTGTTTTAACGAAAATGTGCGTAACAGGCAAAAGGAGGCGTAGCAGACTCCATAAAGTATATATATTCTTGATCAGCATCAATAGCCGAGTCGATATAGCAATGTCCGTCTGTCCTGACGGAGACAATAAGAGATAGGAGCTAGCTAGCTATGTAGGTTCCTCTATATTGCAAGTAGATCAAGTTTGTTTCAGAATTCGGCCCCGCCCCCTTTACCGCCCAATAATCGACATAGTAAATTTCATATCAAAATTATAAGAGCAACAATGGTTAGACAAAGCTGGAAGTGTCCTAGATGTTTGCTGAAAATTTCATTCTGATCGAACAATAAATAGTCAAGATATTAAAATAATAATTAAGAAATTAAATCTTGAATAACTTGATAACATGAAAATTGAGTTACATATTGAAGAAGTAACATTTTTTTTTCATTTTCAATTAAAGTTCAGTGTTTATTTATAAATGTAATATTAAGATTAAATGTTAAATAAAATTTTTTAATTTTGTAATTGAGTAATAAAAGACGTAAAATGGCAACTTGGGAGGCCAAATGAATATGTGCAAGAGTGACTCAGTATGTGAAGCCCCTCTCATTTACAACTTTTTTGGAATTTTGTTGCAGGTTCGATTCTCGGCTGGGACAACTTTTAATCACCTGATTTTTTTTTTTTTTTTGCTATTTTTAAATTATTATTTAATTTCTACATTTGCTACATTTTCTATTATATTTTTATTTATTAATGCTATATTGACATTAAAAATATTTTATTGAATATATGTTTAATCATTATGTTTTAAGTATTTTATATTGGCATTTATATAAATGTTATGTTAAAATTCTAAGTAAATTTTATGTTTTATTTATTTATTTACGTCAACTAAGATCAGACGACAAAAAAGTTAAATTATGAAGAAGATAAAACAAAATTAATATAAAGATAAAATTGGAATTAAATTAACAATTTAAATTAACAACTATAAATGATTATATGATATAACTGAAATTATAAAAATATAAAATTAAATTAAGTTAAGTCAAGTCTGGGGAATTCAAAAAAATATTTAATTGATCCAACATTTGTTGCAAGGATTGGGGAAAACCCAGAAAAAAAATAATCAGATCAATGGTAGAAAATAATGAAAATTATGTTGTGTTAGTGCCTACGGTTTAAATAGTTTACAATTCGAAATTTAATAGTAGGAAGAGAAGCCTCTGAGTTGAAAACACGATAAAGTCGATTATATTCAGCACAGAGTACTCTAAAAGGTTCATGCAGAGAGTAGTTAGTAGTACAGGTGTTAAGAGAAAGAGGAATGGAGTTACGTGAACGCCTAGAAGGAACCGACAAGTTAATTTGGCTAAGTAATACAGAGGAGTCAATATCACCCTTAAGCAATTTGATAATGAACATAACCCCCAGCATAGTGCGCCGATTAGCTAAAGATGGAAGGTTAATCAATAAGAGTCTATCAGTGTATGAGGGCAAGTCTAAACCAGGGTCCCAGTTGAAGCCACGAAAAGCAAAAAGAAGAAATTTCTTTTGAACAGACTCAATTGAATTTTTGTGTACCATATATTGTGGCGACCACACACAAGATCCGTATTCTAAAATAGGACGAACGAGAGAGGTATATAGTAATTTAGTCGTATAAGGGTCATCAAATTCCTTAGACCATCGTTTAATGAATCCAAGAACTTGTGTAGCCTTATTGACAGTGTGTGCAATATGAAGATAAAATTTTAACTTATGATCAAGGAGTATTCCTAAATCATTCACGCGATTAAGTCTGTCCAAGCAGTTTCGGTCGATCGTGTAGTTAAATATATGAGACCTGCTTCTGTAAAATGACATAACCTTACACTTTGAGCAGTTTAGATGTAATTGATTAAAATTACACCAGGCGAAAAAAGAATCGACATCTGCTTGCAAAAAGTGATGGGAATTCATGTCATTATACGAAAAGCATAGCTTTACATCATCGGCATACATTAGTATATGAGAGTGGGAAAAGATTAATGGGAGATCGTTAAAAAAAAGATTAAAGAGTAAAGGACCAAGATGGCTTCCCTGAGGTACACCAGAGGTTACCAGGACAGGTTTAGACAGACAGCTTTTAAAAAGGACTTTTTGGGTTCGAGAATTAAGATATTCAGACATCCAATTAAGTAGGTTACGAGGAAATCCAATAAGATTAAGTTTATGAAGCAAAAGAGAGTGATTAACAGAATCAAAAGCCTTACTGAAGTCAGTGTAAATAACATCAGTTTGCATATTATTTTGAAATCCTCTGATCACAAGAGAGGACAGTTCCAGTAGGTTAGTGGTAGTAGATCTTGATTTCACAAAACCGTGTTGGCAAGGTGAAATTATAAAACTACATAAGTGTTGATGTTGAGAAATAATCAGCTTCTCAAACACTTTTGGCATTGCAGACAATTTGGAGATACCTCTATAGTTTTTAACCATTTTTGTGAAACGAAATTATATATGATTCCTTCCAAACAGATGGAAAAGAGCAAGAATTTACAGACAACTCAAAAAATTTTAGTAGTGGCTTACATAGAGCACCAGAACAGTATCGAAGTACACATCTGGGAACTCCATCGGGGCCCGGTTGGAAACCAGGTTTAATTATATTAAGTTCATTTAGTAACGAGCTTTCAGTGATCACAGGAAAATAAATGCAATTAGACTTTTGTATAGTGAAAGGATAAGAAGCATTAGAAATTAAGTTAGAAGATGTATAAGTAGATTGGAAGAATTTAGCAAACAGATCGGCTGCTGCCTGATCAGTATTTGCTTTCAATTCTTCATAGGAAACGGAAGAGGGTAATACAGAAGATTTACGCTTCATGTTTACAAAGTTATAGAACTGTCTGGGATTTTGAGCGAATTGTAAGCGACAACGATTTAAATATTCATTGTAAAGACGCGAGTTAAGAGAAATAAAATGTGATCTGACAGTAACATAGCGGGAGAAATCAGATGGAGATCCCGAACACTTAAACCTTTTATAATATCGCGACTTCACATTTTTCAGCCGCGTTAGCTCCCGAGAAAACCACGGAGGTCTATTAGCCCTCCTAGGAAACTCACGGGGAACGCACTCATCAAAAAGCGAATTCACGATATCATAAAAAATAGAAGTGGCCATGTTAATGTTTGTGCAAGAGTAAAGTTGCGACCAGTCAGTTTGTAAAATTAAAGAATTCATTTTTAAAAAATCAGCTTTTCGGAAACATCGAGATCGAACTACGCATTATTTGAAATAACAGGCTCACACCCAGGCAACTCTAAAACTAAGTCTAGAGTAGGATGGTAGGGGTCTTCAGGAAATACTAAAGGGTCAATACGTGAAATAGTACTACAAGAGGGATCCGATGTAAATATCAGGTCAAGAAGACGGTGATTACAATTTCGAACCTAGTTGACTTGGGATAGAGACAGCTCTAGTAGTGAATTAATAAATTCATCAGAGCTCAACGGAACCAACACATTTGGCGAATCCGACCATACCACATTAGGTAAATTAAAATCACCGAATACCAGTAAGATGTCATTATTGGTTAACATGGATGAGATCAATCGAATAGCGCGCAGATGCTCGTGATAAATAGACATATCTAAATCCGGCGAAATGTATGAGCAGGTTGTAAAAATGAAGAAACCATTTAAAGATATTTAAATGGCTACAAACTCAATATTTGAGGGAACATTAATTGGAACTAGTTCCGAAGAAAGGTCGGAATCAACGGCAATAAGGACACCACCTCCCCTTCGTGATAGACGATCACATCGAAACAAGGTGTACCTACTGTAAAAAATAGATGAATCTGGTATTTCGGGCTTCAGCCAAGTTTCTGTAAGCACAATTAAATTGAAATTAAAAGATAGACTATCTACATATAGTTTAGAAAGTTTAGTATTTAGACCTCTAACATTTTGATAGAATAGAAAGAGAGAAGAATTTAGTTTTTTGGCACCACAGAAGAGGAAGTTGAGGAGCCAGAAGGATTTCGAGGCAGTGTAATCGGAGGCCGATTATAAATTTATTTTGTAAAATTATGTTGTTAATAAATTTATCTTTTTATATCTTTTGATTCAATTAAATTATTTAATTATGTTGAGCTTCAATTATGTTACTATATGAATTAAGTGTAGGCTAATTTATTTGTTTCAACATTTTGTATGTTGAACATGTAGTTTTAATTTAATCTCTGTTAAGTATATGCATATATGTATATACTTTTATCTGCGTAGATTGCAGATATAAACCATTTTTGGGGAACTTTGGGGTTGCTTTACGCAATTCAAATCGACTCGGAGGTTACCAAAAGTTTCTTTTGGATAAATGGACCCCATGACAAGTGTAATGGCCTCCTCGTGGTGTTCCCTGGGTACCGATAAAATTTTTAATATCGGAAGCTAATTCGAGCGGCGACAAATTTATGTAGGCTTATATATAAGAATTTAAGTTTATTTTAAATATTATTTAATTTTTATAAGTAGCTGCTTTTGGATAGTAAGTACGGGGTCTCCGACAGTCGAGTACGCTCGACTGTAGCACCGTCCGACTAGTTTAAGTTAGGTCTACACCTTTCGATCGGTAACTCGATCTTATCGGACTGTCGTAGCAAATTTTCCAAATTAGCTGTATATATTGCTAGTCGCCATTCGCACCCTTCGTGCTGCTTTCGGCACTAGCGCGGACTGCCGTCCGCAGTGATTACTTTGGTTGAGATATCTCATAAAACATACAATTTTTTCATACTAAGACTTGATTTTCGCCCGATCGGTCCCAGCTATATGATATAGTGGTCCGATCCAAAAAAGAAACAAACTTGATTTGCCTGCAATATAAAGAAATCTACATACTTAGTTTGGTGTCACTAGCTTTTAAATTGTTCTTACAATTTGGATATGAAATTTTATTTTTCGACTTGTGGGTGATAAAGGGGGCGTGGCCGAGTTTTGAAACAAGCTTGATCTGCTTGCAATATAAAGAAACCTACCAAGTTTGGTGTTCCTAGCTCTTATAGTCTCCGATAGGTGTTCATACAGACGTCTGGAGAGACGGACATTGCTATATCGACTCGGCTATTGATGCTGATCAAGAATATATATACTTTATGGGGTCTGCTACGCCTCCTTTACATTTTTTAAATTGAATGTAATCGTTTGAGGGCATCTTCAATTATTGTCTCCTCTGCCTTTTCTTTTATTTCATATGCCGCCATGGCTCCAATTTGTTTTAAATATTTGTCGGGTAATTTATAGAAATGGCAACAGGACTTGTGCCGAAGCAATCCAAATCTTCAGAAGATAAAATAAACATTAACATATAAATGAAAAATTGTATAAAATACACATTTCCCTTATGGTCAAAATAGCATTTAACGTCTTTATTTCCAGACGGTTTCCTATTTTTAAATTTACCAATTAAACTTGGCTGAACACACTCTTGATTTTTTTCATTCGACCAGGCCAACACTAGTACGGTCAGAGTAAATGTTAAAAGTTCCAGAAAAGGGTTGTTGCCAGCCGAATATTGACAATTTTTTGCCTCAGTCCAAAAAATTTGTGTAGTTTCTACAATCTCCCATTTTACAAGGTGAATGTTTGCATATTTAGCAACTATTTTTGTTTTAATTTCGTTTTCGATTTCGCGAAAAGGCTAAATTGGCATCACTGCAACGAACAGCTTGAAGTCAGTAGCAGCCAGAACGTCGAACGGGGAAGTTATGCGCGCGCTTGACCTAAAAAGCATTAAAAATGCACTGCGATACATAGTTGAGAAGCTCCATTTGGAGATAAATGATTTATTTGCTGAAAATTTTGAATGCAAACTCCAATTCTTAATGTGTGACCACAGAGCTGGACACTATTTCGACTTTTAAGTTAAGGGGCATTAATTGGGTTGTCATAGGAGTAACAGAATGCCTAAAAATCAAAATACTGCATGAATTTAATTTTTTCTCGGAGTGCAGTGCAAAATCATCTTAAACTATCAAGCGACCGGGTTGAACTTTCGTTGAAGACAAGTTGTGCACTGATTCAAATCGTACGTTTGCGGCATTGTTGCCAACTTAGCTTTTTTCCCGTCAAACCTGGCTCTTTTCAAAGTCAAACTGCGGGAAAAATACGATAACAGCGGGCAGTGGGAATTCTGGCTTTTTTCAAATATTTTGCCTAAAAGGATGACGGAGAACAAAGCAGATTCATGGACTTGGCCAACCTGACAATGTCTGTGTTGTCCTTGCCTTGGTCGGACGCTGAGGGAGAGAGGGTTTTTAGCCAGGTTAAACCAAGCTGAGAAATAGAATGAATCTCGCAATGCTAAACGCGATTTTATGCGTCAGGTAAGAAATTAAATCTTTTTGTATTATTGAGTCAATAATAAAATGTATTTTACTTGCAGATATGGGTTGCGTAGATCCAATAAATGTTGCCTGGGCTACAAATTACCCCAAAAGTACTTAAATTTAGTTGGAACATTAAAGTCATACTATCAAGAAAGCAATGATTATGTTGAAATTGACAATATCATTGACTGTTTGTAAAACCATTTATAAATAATAAAAAAGTTTTTTTTTCACTTTTTCA
The DNA here is from genome assembly GCA_951394115.2 of Drosophila phalerata. Taxonomy (NCBI): domain Eukaryota; kingdom Metazoa; phylum Arthropoda; class Insecta; order Diptera; family Drosophilidae; genus Drosophila; species Drosophila phalerata. The sequence goes on from OX596006.1 coordinate 14,450,435, forward strand.
TTTCAAATTTCAGCTTTTTTTCGAAAAAAAACATCCTTTTTTTTGTTGAAAAAAGTTGCCAACACTGGTTCGCAGCAGCAGCCGACCTCGCATTCGGTCAGTGCTGCCAGTTTAGCAATTTAATTTATAGATCTAGCAACATTTAGAAAAATTTGCAATTTTTTTACTCAAAAATGCTATTAGCAACAAATCCATCAATTTGAATTTTTCTTTAGCAATTTTAGCAGCTGTATTACAAAACTAGCATTTATTTTATTTTTTTTTTAGCACTTTTGTCTTGTTGAATACCTTTTTAAAATTAATAGCAAAAATTACGATTAATAATAGTTCACAAAGATATTGGAAATTTTATTTAACTCAGTAGGTCGATTATATGAACCACTTGAAAGTGTTTGCGCACTCTTTTGCTGTGTTTTGTGATTGGGTTAAAATGCCAAAAAAAAAAAAAATTTAGGAACACATTTTTACTTGACACAAATTACTTCCAATGAGAAGTACACTGATTTAAGTGAAGCTGATGATTAAGATGGCATTATAATTATTTTTCAATTAACTGTTAATAACATTGCTTAAGATATGAAATAATGTTCCATTTTATTTTAAGTAATTTCAATTTCGAATTTTTATCTTAAATTCTTACATAAATTTGTTGAAAACGAACATTTTAATGATTTAGCATTTTGTTTTTAGCAATTGTCACAAACTTTTTAGCAATTTCTATCAACTTTTTTTCCCAATCTAGCTATTTTTGCCTCGGTGATTCTGGCAGCACTGCATTCGACTCGTGTCTGTGTGAGCAACCAATATCGATTCGATAAACGTGCCCATCACTGGTCTATGACAGTGATGGGCACAGGAAAGGGCGTACGCTGGTTTGAGCAGGGGGGACTAGGCAAAAGTCCCCTTCCCCAAGATCCTTCAAATTAAAGAAATCATATAGAAAATTGTTATGCATTGTATTCTGATGGAAAAAAATAATGTGCTTTAAAAGAGTCTTTCACAGCTAAAAATGATCAAAATCATTGCAATAATACAATCCGTTAAAAAAAAAACATTAAGGAACGAAATTTGTAACATAGTAGTGGGATTCCTGTATCCGATTAAGATTTGATTTTGATTTCGTCTGAGCAAATCTGAATCAGTTTCAGGAACGACCTTTTTTGCACACTGATTTGATTTTGATTTCGAGAATTTAAAAAAATGGCGGGAAAACACAAATTGACAAATGAAAATGTGAAAACTGTTTTTCTTAGACTCTTTATTAATAGTTTGGTTACAGAATAGTATAATAAGAATAATAGTAAATTTGTTTATAATGCTTAAGTTGCAATTTTACACATTAACAGCTTCTTTATTATCTGCGTCTTTTTAAGCTATTTTAGTTCATTAGCTTCAATTCTAACAGCCCTTTCTTAGCTGTCATCCATCTGGGACATTTTTAGTAATTATTCTGAATTAAAAATATAGTTATTAAATTGTCTATTCATGAAATGCAAGACGCTTTTGACATTATCCAAATTAAAATCACCATAAAATGTAAGCAAACACCAAGTGTGGCCACATAATGTTATCGAAATGCACGGTCTCACATGTTATCGAAATGAAATCAAGACGAAATCAGCCTCAAACCTGATTTCGTGAAATCACTTAGGGCTCTCACACTTTCCGTATAATTTTTTTAATTTGCATGGCAGCCCTACACATTTTGTATGGAACAACTGTGAACAGCTGATCGGCAACATCAAATTCGTAAAGAAACCATATCGCTCTCAGGAATATTTAAATGGGTGCAAAAAATTAAAAAAGTTGGCTTATGCTTGCGTAAATCAAAATGTTCCTGGAGCCATATTTGTAACCACCACTTAAGAAATTTTTTCTGTATTCGGAATTGTTTTTTAGCTTTTTCAATCAAGAATTTAATAAAAGTTTATCTCCAACTCCCATTTTTAAACATTACTAGAAAATCAGTTAGCCAATCTCAAAAAGCACAGCACAAACTTATAAAAAAATGTAAATACGAAAATTAAAAAAGGGTTTTCTGTGTTTACATAATTGAATTAATTTAGTTCCCGATAAGATATTAAACATTAAAATCTATGGTGGAGAATCGGATGCCTGACGTGAATTGAGGGGTGTGCTTGGAATTGTTATAATGAGGCTTCGTTTAAAATTCAAAAATATTTCTATTTCAGCAAAATGCCAGTTAAATAATACTATTATAGAATGCAAATGGGAAATCGGCAGAGTGTTGGGCATAGAGGTTGTGTTATAAACTAGCTCCAGCTTTAAACGTCGTTTAACGGAGAGCTTTTATTCAAAATCTTACAGTCTTTTGCATACATTTATTTAAACGTGTGATCTTTAAAATTATACAGTCATGCAATAATTTCAAATAAAAACCATGCCAAAAAGAAGCTTTTTAAATTAACATTAAACAAAAAGCATATGTTTGTGTGTGTGCTTTCTACTGGTGGCTCTCTTCCTCGAATATCCCAAAATGTTTTATTTGGATTGTTGTTGCCAAAGGAACAGAGGGGTCATAAAAATAAAATAAGACCTTTTTTACAATAATCTGAATAAGGATTATCGAACGGCAAGAGTTTTAACAATAGCTTGCTATAAGCCTGTGGGTGAGTGTGTATGTTTGTTTCGCACATCTGAGAGCGCGAGAGCTGTCACTATTAGGCACGCACCAAAAGTACTAATACATTCTGGAGCTGCTTGTTACAAACTGTTTTGAAGCAAACTGCACTCCTATGATGCCAGTAATAGATCTCCACCAACTGCCGGTTCCGTTAACCAACACAGGAACAATGGGAGTCACGCAGAAAACACCCCCCTAAGTACTCAGCAGCAAGAAAAGAGGAAGAGAACGAATCTATCCCCTGAAGATCCAGTGGGAGACCTAATATTGGCCATTAAAAAAAATGGGCGAAAAGTTCAACACCAATTTATCATCAATGAGCAGTAAAATCGAAGAGCAGATGGCAAAATTAGCTTCCAAAGATGACATTGGAGAACTAAAGGAGGAGATTGGCAGCCTTTCGGATTACATGGGTGCACTTCAAGCAGAAAACCTAGCACTTAAACAGGAATTAAAACAACTGTAAAGTGATAGAGAGAGCGATAGGAAGGAGTTAAATCGAATGATCGAGCGAAATAACAGTCGAAACATAGTTCTGAAGGGCTTGCAGAAGGATATGGCAAATAAGAGACATATAGAGGATTTGCTGCATGGATATGCTACAAGGAAGGATTCGAAGCTCTAAAATTCTTTTTGAGCGAAACAAAAAGGTTGGCGTGCTAGTGGAATTAGAGACACCCGATATGGGAACGGAAGCACTGAAGAATGGAAAAAACACTGGCAGGATCGACCATATACATGGGGCGAGACCTCAGCCTAGAAAAATAAGAGCGCAAGATGATAATTCTGCAGCTAAAAAAAAGCTTGAAATAATGAATAAATAAGTTAGGGTGTCTGTGAAAAATGATGCCATCAACATAAATGGAAAATATATGCATTACAACCAAGACAGGTACCTGATTGCAAATGGCCAGCCTGCGGAACAAGTTATACAGTCCGCGTTTGGAACCGATGTAGACTGGGCAAACCTTTCGTATGATAAGCTTCTGGATAGGTTAAAAAATTCAAAGAACTAGCAATAAAGTAAATCCAGATTCTAACAGTAATGAAGTTATACAATGTCTTTATCTTAACCCGAATCGTCCTGGGAAACATTTTTTCGAATTTCTTAATGAAAATTTCAGGACTGATAAATTTGAGTTCGCTGAATCCGAAAAACACATTCATTTTGTTCGTCCTTGTCAGGATAATCGACAGGACCAATTTTTCGGCTGTTACCATATGGTAACGCTGGGAAGTACAGGGTACAGGTTTTGTTAATGCTACAAAATACAAATGTTTGAGAAAAAGTCTAATAAACACAACTTAATCCAACAGGGGGGCTCTTCCTTGATATATAGAACCAAATTTGGTCAAATCGGTGCAGTATATCGTATATATAACACAACTGTCATGGGAACAATCGGGGTCAAATTCACCAGCGTTACAATATGGTAACGCGAAAATAAAAAGTGTAAATTTACCGAAAGAAAGTGTTTCATTTTTCAATTTTTTTTTACAAATAAAAAGAGCACTCTTTTACCTTTCTAATGATGTGTGCATTGCATATAGTTTGGTACTAAAATTAGTTAAACGATTTAAATTTACTTGCGACGACTTGCCAAATGCAGTTTTTTTGCACTGCAGAATATAATGAGCAACTTAAAGCTCATTATTCGATCAGCTTACTTCAAGAGATTGTTTCAATCAACTTTTTATCAGTTAGAGACAATAATTTACTCTTAGAATATCTTATAAAAGTTAATGTAACGTTAATATGTTGTTTAAAAATGAAGTTTTAGTAAATGCCTATTGCTTGTTACCATATGGTAACGCTGGGAAGATTCGGGTTAAGCTTCTATCCTACAATGTAGCAGGTCTAACAAACAAACATTTTATTCCCACTTTTTTAAATATATTAATTCGCACGAACTATTTGTACTATTTGAAACCTTCGTAGAAAGCAGTTTTGAGAGATTCGAGAGCTATTTTAATCAGCATATTCTCAAGTGGGAAGCAGCCACCAGATCACAAATGAGAGGACGCTCTAGCGGGGGTATGCGTTTTGGAGAACACAAAGACTTAAAAGACTGGTCTTTTAATCAACTGCAAAGCACGATCGCTATAGAGATTCTGTTGACAAATTAACGTAATTTTATTATACCGACTTATCTGAATTGAAACCACTGGATCGCGGACTTTGAAAACCTGGACGACAACATGCAACTAATTCAGTCAGAAAACGTTATGGTGATTGGTGACCTTAACGCCCGAATTGGCAATAGTCAAGTGCCAACAATAGGTAGTTACGTGGCTTCAAATTATGCACGGGCAGCTAAAGACCGGAAAATATATGCAAAGGACAAAAAACTCATAGACCTCTGTGATCCATCAACCTGACAGTGCTAAATGCAAAAACAATAAGCGATAGTGAGGGTAATCTTACTTTCATCAGATCGCAGGCCGCTTCAACTATTGATTATTGTCTGATAAACGATATCTGGCATAATATTGTCGTGGATTTGCAAGTTGCTCCTGAGCCTCATTCTGACCATTTGCCCCATGTCATCAGCATATGTTTGCAAGAGATCGAGACAGAGAAGACAAACAACTGCCAAAACTAAGATGGGTAAACCGGTATGCCGCCAAGTACGCAGAGCAGCTTGATCGGAATCTCAACAGCTCGCCCTCCCAACTCAAAAATTTGGAAACCTTAAGCCAACGCATTATACAGGCATCTGAATGCATGTCAAAAAATAGCAAGAAATCTTATACGTAGCCATGGTTCGACAATGATTGTCTTGTAGCTAGGAAAAAGTCTATGCAACTGTTAAGGCAAGTTCAAAAAGATGCTTGTGAATTACACGAGGGTAACTTCTTTACAGCGAATGCAACATACAAAAATCTCTGCAGACAAAAGGAGCAACAGTACTATAAAAGTCTGGAACTAGAAGTAAACGCTGTGCGCGATAGCAAATCCTTTTGGAACTTGGTAAAACGCTTGAATGGTCGTACGATCAGCAACCGACTGCAAATCGATCAGAAGAGGCTGGCAAGTCACTTTAGAAGTCTCCTCTAAGTTGAGGACACACCTACAAAGCATTATTATGCGCTACCCCTTCAACGAGTCGAGGAATTAGACATGACGATTACGATCTCTAAGGCTAGGACTGCAATACGAGGGTGGGCTGATAAATAGTCGGCCTACCAAAGAAAACACGGTTTTTTTTTTATTTTTCTTTTTTATTTTTCAACATAATCTCCTTTTAGACGTATGCACTTAGTCCAACGGTCCTCCAATTTTTTTATACCTTCCATAAAATATGACTGGTCCAGGTCCTCAAAATAGGCGTTTGTTTCACAGATCACCTGTTCATTCGACTGAAATTTCTTTCCACCAAGCCATTTCTTTAAGTTTGGAAATAGATAATAGTCACATGGTGCTAAATCTGGAGAATAGGGGGGATGTGGAAGAATTTCATAGTGTAGTTCACACAATTTCATCATGGCAACAACGCTCTTGTGAGCCGGAGCGTTGTCCTGGTGAAAAAGAACTTTTTTCTTCGCCATGTGCGGCCTTTTTTTCTTTAGTTCTGAATCGAACTGTCCCAAAAGGTTAGAATAGTATTCTCCATTAATTGTTCTGCCTTTTTCTAGATAATCCACATGAATTACGCCTCGGGCATCCCAGAAAACCGTTGCCATTACCTTGTTGGCCGACAAACCAATCTTTGCCTTTTTCGGCGCCGTTTCTCCGGTTGAAATCCACTGCTTTGACTGTTCCTTGCTTTCTGGTGTATGGTGATGTATCCAAGTTTCGTCGACAGTCACAAAACGACGCAAAAATTCATTCTTATTTGCGTTTAACAATGCCAAACTCTCCTTCGCAATGACCAAGCGGTTGCGTTTGTGTTCCGCTGAGAGCAATCGCGGCACCCACCTTGACGAAAGCTTACTCATATTTAAATATTCGTGTAAGACGTTTCCAACAAGTTCACGAGAAATGTTTAGGGCCTTAGCCATCTCTCTCAGCTTTATTCGGCGATCATCCAATATCATTCCGTGGACTTTATCTCCCATTTCTGGGGTTGTCACCTCTCTGGGACGTCGCGGACGGTCCTCGTCAAAAATGCTTGTCCGCCCGCGCCTATACTCAGCAGTCCAATATTTAATGGTCGAAATCGATGGAGCTGATTCCCCATAAACTTCGATTAACTCATTTTTTATTTCATCGTTGGATTTCTTTTTTAAAAACAGAAATCTAATGACAGCTCGATATTCTATTTTACTCATTTTGGGGACAATGCAAAAGTGACCATGCTAAAACTCCCGCCAAAATTACCAGTGTTGAGAAAAACGCCTAAAACTTTTTCAGCAATCAGCCGATAGAAAACACTAATCGAATAAAATATTTATGGGTTGTTTAAGATGTTTTTTTTTGGTAAGGCCGATTACTTATCAGCCCGCCCTCGTATATCGTTCGAAAAACAATAAAGCTCCAGGTGTAAACTCTATACCTGCAGAGTTCTTCAAGATTTGTACCCCAAGATTTGTACAAGACCTCACTTCGGCGTTTAATACTATTTTTGAAAATGGTGAAGCACCCGATAGCTTTCGAAAAGCGCTTATTTAGGCAATTTTCAAAAGGGGAGATCCGCGTGAAGCAGCAAATTGCAGAGGCATATTGTTTCTTAATGTATATATGAAATTATTTGTGTCTATCTTGATGTCACGCCTAACATGTTGGATGGAAAATCATAAGATTTTTAGCGAATACCAGACAGGATTTAGAAAGGGATATTAAACTGAAGATAGTATATTCTTCGTTCTAACGTCAATAGCAAACGAATACCTTCTCAAAAAGAAAAGGATGTACATTTTCTTTGTGGAATTCAAAGCGGCATTTGATACAATTGACAGGCGCAGCCTTTCCTGCAATTGAGCAACCTAGGTATATCCTCCAAAATGATTAAGATCCTTAACAGTATGTATGAGCGGAATACTATGACAGTGTGGGATGGTTATGAACATTCTGAGTGGTTTGACTCTAATCGGAGATTCTGGCAGCACTGATCTGCACACCGGCAGTGCTGCCAAAATCTCCGAAAATTTTGTGATTGAAAAATGCTAAATCATTAAAATGTTCGTTATCAAACAAATTTATGTAAGAATTTAAGGTAAAAAAATTGGAAATTGAAAATACTTAAAATAAAATGAAGCATGTTTTCATATGTTAAGCAATTATATTAACAGTTAATTGAAGAATAATTATAATGTGTCTTATTCGTTAGCTGCACTTAAATCAGCGTACTTCTAATTGGCTGTAATATGTGTCAAGTAAAAGAGTGCTTCTAAATTTTTTTTGGCATTTTAACCCAATCCCAAAACACAGCAAAAGAGTGCGCAAACACCTTCAATTTGTTTATATAATCGACCCACTGAGTTCAATACAATGTCCGATATCTATGTGATTATTAATCGCAATTTATGCAAAGAAAAATAAATGATATGCTAGTTTTGTAAAAAAGTTGCAAAAATTTCTAAAGAAAAATTTAATATTGCTAGATTTTGGAAAAAAAAAGTTGAAATTTTTTTTTTAAAGTTGCTAGATCTACCAACTCAATTGCTAAACTGGCAGCACTGCTCGTCGGCAGCCGAAGCCTTAGCTTCACGATGCTATACGTTTTGTGCTCTCGTCGGGTCGTGATTTTTTCCTATATCTTTTTATGTGTGTATGTTTCTGTGTATTGTAGAGCATAAGCGACCCTTGAATCTGCAACAAAAGTAAATTCGACAATTTAAACATTTGATCGAATTTAATTTTTTTTAAAAGAGCACAGCAGATAGGGTCCTGAATTGTTTATCATCATTTATCCTAATTTATAACCGCGATTTTTATCTGATATTAATGAGAATAAACAGAATAATAGCTAAAATTAGCACGGAACGTTATTTTAAAACAAAACAGTTCTATACTCAAAAATGTGGGTTTGATATATTGTTTTTGCGATAGAAAAAATTTGAAAGGCTATTGAATGACTCCAAATTCATGGTAGTCTGTCTGCCAATTTTGGTTGCTCTAGCTCACAAAGCGGTTGAGATAAAGACATAATTCACAAAACAATTTCAGGATTTACAATTTTGCGCCAAGCCTTTAGACAATTGTTGCTCGTTTTTAAAAAGTGTGACCCTTAAAATCACGATGAGAGAACGAAAAAAGTTAAAGCCTACATTTAAAGTAAAGTTCCCTATGGTTATAGTAGGCTTTAAAATTAGGATGAGAAAACGGCCCTTAATGTAAGATTCCTGAAAGCAATACGTATTTAGTTTCGTTACGAATTGATTTCGCCGATGAGCTGTTCACAGCTACTCCATGCAAAATGTGAAGGGCTGCCAGGCAAATTAAAAAAATTATACGGAAAGTGTGAGAGCCCTAAGTGATTTCACGAAATCAGGTTTGAGGCTGATTTCGTCTTGATTTCATTTCGATAACATGTGAGACCGTGCATTTCGATAACATTATTTGGCCACACTTGGTGTTTGCTTACATTTTGTGGTGATTTTAATTTGGATAATGTCAAAAGCTTCTTGCATTGAATGAATGGACAATTTAATAACTATATTTTTAATTCAGAATAATTACTAAAAATGTCCCAGATGGATGACAGCTAAGAAAGGGCTGTTAGAATTGAAGCTAATGAACTAAAATAGCTTAAAAAGACGCAGATAATAAAGAAGCTGTTAATGTGTAAAATTGCAACTTAAGCATTATAAACAAATTTACTATTATTCTTATTATACTATTCTGTAACCAAACTATTAATAAAGAGTCTAAGAAAAACATTTTTCACATTTTCATTTGTCAATTTGTGTTTTCTCGCCATTTTTTTAAATTCTCGAAATCAAAATCAAATCAGTGTGCAAAAAAGGTCGTTCCTGAAACTGATTCAGATTTGCTTAGACGAAATCAAAATCAAATTTGAATCTGTTACAGGAATTCCACTTATTTATTCAAAGGAGATACTTTACATTAGATAAAAAAAATTTTTTTAAGTTGGGTGGCAACCCTTTTTTTGGTAGCTCTGCAAAGTCAGCTGGTTTTTCCAATGTATGGTGACTTATAAAAGCTAATAAATAAGCAAAACTGTTAGGAGTTAAATAAGTTTGAAATGGATAAATATTCTTGAGGTATTTAAGAAAAATATCTGGTGCCATAACTGAATTTTTATGCGTTGGGTTGTTGTTGTCCACTGTTATTGTTAATATATTTTTTTTATAAAAAATCTCACCAAAGAAGCCGTGTTTCGTGGATAGTTACTAATGTGTGGCACGCCGTTGCAAGAAACTTAAGATGACAAGTTTTTTGTGAAGGTCTATAGTCTATAATGTAATTATCCTTTCTTGTTCCTTTTTGAATAAATCATATTTAAAAAATGGCATTTTGCTCATACAAATTCAGGGGCGGGAAGGAAAGTAGTGGCCCAATTGACAAATTTTTGTTCTCCAAAAATCTAGTTTAGTATTGGTAATATTTGAAAAAAGATTCAAGTGCATAGCTTCACTTTTAGAGTCCGCAATCTCCGCATTTCTCCCATTTAAAACTTCTGATTTTCGATCTTACTATTATAACACAAATAACGATTAACAATGGCTCACAAAAATATCGGAACTTGTATTAAACATAATGATTCGCTTCTATGAAAATTTTTTGCTGTGTTTTGTGATTGGGTTAAAATGCCAAAAAAAAAAATTTTAGAAGCATTTTTTTACTTGACACAAATTACTGTCAATGAGAAGTACGCAGATTTAAGTGAAGCTGACGAATAAGATACATTATACGTATAATTATACTTCAATTAACTGTTAATATAACTGCTTAAGATATAAAATAATGTTCCGTTTTAATTGAACTATTTTCAATTTCGAATTTTTATACCCTGAGCCCATTAAAAATGGGCAAAAAAGGGTATAATGCATTTGGCAGAATGTATGTAACAGGCAGAAGGGGGCGTGGCAGACCCCTAAAAGTATATATATTCTTGATCAGGATCAACAGCCGAGTCGATTGAGACATGTCCGTCTGTCTGTCCGTCTGTCTGTCCGTCTGTTTGAATGCGTCGATCTCAGAAACCATAAGAGCTAGAGACTTCAAACTTGGTATGTAGGCTCCTGGATACCGTACGCAGATCAAGTTTGTTTTTATTTTTGGATCGGACAACTATATCATATAGCTGCCATGGGAACGATTCATCGAAAATGAAGTTTTAGTATGAAAAGCTTCTTCAATTTTTGAAATATCTCAACCAATCTCACACGATATACATTTGGGGTGGTATTATACATCCTGACCAAATTTGGTTAAAGTCGGCCCACTATATGATATAGCTGTCATAGAGACGCTCTGCCGAAAATCAAGCATAAGTATGAAATAATTTTTGGTTTTTTGAGATATCGTAACCAAACTGATAGAATATGCCTCTGGGCTGGTATTTTACATCCTCACCGAATTTGGTCCAAATCGGACCACTATATCATATAGCTGCCATAGAGACGCTCAGTCGAAAATCAAGTTTAAGTAAGAAAAAGTTTTTTGTTTTTAGAGATAGCCCCACCAAACTAATAGAATGAACATTTAGGTTCGTCTCATATATTCTGGCCAAATTTGGTTCAGATCGGACCACAATATCATATAGCTGCAATAGAGACGATTAATCGACAAGTAAGTGTTAGTATGAACAATTTTTTGGTTTTTTGAGATATCTTAACCAAACTGATAGAATATGCATTTAGGTTGGTTTTGTACATTCTGACCAGATTTGGTTCAAATCGGTTCCATATATCATATAGCTGCCACAGGCACAATTGGTGGAAAATCAACTTTTATAAAAGAGTACCTGGGCTCAGGGTATTCTACTGTCGAGCGCGCTCGACTGTAGCCGCACCTCACCGCGAGCGAAGCGAGCCGGGGGTAGGCGAGCGAAGCGAGCAGGGGGCGGAGCCCCCTCGTTTGTTATTAAATTCATACATATATTTGTTGAAAATTAACATATAAATTATTTAGCATTTTTTTAGCAATTGTCACAAAATTTTTAGCAATTTCTAGCAACTTTTTTTCCAAATCTAACAATTTTTGCCTCGGAGATGCTGGCAGCAGTGATCTGCACACCTGTATCGTAGCATCGTGAGCGTATCCAAAGTTGGCAACGTTAACGCGCCGAACCGCGACTGCTGGGAACTTCCCCTGCTGCACCATTAAGCCCCAATGAGAATTTGTAAGTATTCGAAAAACCATCAGCTGCCTCTGGCCAATGCAACCGTAATTTAATTTTTTTTACGTTTTTTTTCTTTATAATAATTGTAATCAAGTATTTGAAGTTTTTGAATCGATTGTCTGTGTACAGCACTTATGAATCGCTTCTAACTTTGCTGCCATCACAAGGGTGTGTCCAGGCTCGGTAATTTGTTGAATCTAGTTGCATGCAGGCAGGCAAGCATGCAGAGATTCGTCAGGCTGCGAGAAGGCCAGCAGCTACTTCATATGCAAATTGCGCTTCGCGGGCCGTTTAATTTGAGCGTCTTCATTTTGTTGGTTAGCGTCGACATCGATCGACAAAATTATGGAAAATTGCAATGATTGGCAATGTAGCCAAGTCGCTGCTGGCCGCAAGTCCTGGCCAAACTGGTAATTCCTGCTAACATATTTTTTTTGTTTTTATGATGTTAGGTCTCTCGCTCAATTGCCGTCTGTCTCGCTCTCACTTAAGTTGCAAAACCGTGGAGTGCCAGTTTCTGATCGTTAAGTTTTCCGATGTCAAGTGAGTATCTGCCGTCTATGAAGTACTAAATTCGATTCTTAGCGATTCGTTTGTTTGTTGCTGCATTGAGCCTGCTCATCTGAATGTGGTTGATATCACCGTTGTGGTCCAAGGAATACGCAGAAAGGCTGGAATTGCGATAAAGAAATGACGTTTTCTCGGAAATTCGTAAATACTTTTGATAGCCTATTTCATTCGAGTCGAGCTTTTGATAATTCAGATTTATTAAGACAAACGGTTTAAATATAATACACTAGGAGGCGACGCCCTCTACTCGCTTTGCTCGTGGAATTGAACACTTTTTATAAAAAAAAGTAAAAAAAAGAGTTTTTTAGCTTACTTTTTAACGATTTTTGAAAAGTTTACACATGACATTTGAATCAAATTGCAATATGTTAAAGTAAATAAAACTTCGCGTTTATCACACATCACACTGGTCGCGCTTGTATGGAGCCGCGGCCATAAATACTTCTAGATGGGCTATCGCTATGAAACTTTCACCAAAAATCTTAAAAAATATTATAAGTATATTAATTGGTCAGATCGTACCACTATATCCTATAGCTTCCATAGGAACGATAGATCGAAAATGAAGTTTTGGTATGAAAAACTTCTTGGTATTTTGAGATTTCTTATCTAATCTCACACAATATACATCTGGGCTGTTACTATACATCCTGACCAAATTTTGTTCAAATCGGACCACTATATCATATAGGTCATAGGACCGATCGGTCCAAAATTAAGTTTTAGTATGAAAAACTTTTGTTTTACGAGATATCGTAACCAAACTCATAGAGCATGCATTTAAGTTGACGATATATATCCTGGCCAAATTTTGTTCAGATCGGTTTCCTACATCATCCAGTAATAAAAGGATCAGAGCTTAAAAGGTTAGGTTGCATTTTTTAATGTCACATCCGCATCCGCAGGCTTCCGCAGCTGAATTAAACATTTTTATAATCTTGAAATCCTAATAAATAAGATGATATACATTTCGTTGGAGAGCAAGCGGGATGAAACACTTAAAACTTTATCTAAACATTGTAATGCACAACATATACGAACTAAAAAATACGCACTTCTTTAACAACGATATACACAAAACACAGCACAAATTGTTAATATATTTATTTGTATAAAGTATATACTATTATGTACAATATCCATTTCAAAGGTTTTTAATATAACACTATTTTATATTTTTTATTAATTTTTTAAGTTCAGTGTGTTGCACTGCACTGCGAGCAAATTGCAAATACATGAACACATGCTCGCTCTATGCATTCAATTTCTGGGAAGTCCCGTTAGAAATGTCAAAAAAAATTTATTGCGTCGTAAAGTTTGGACAATCAGCTGATCATAAAACCGGTTTTCGCTGGAATAGCTCAAAATCAAATTTTGTATTTTTGACCTATGGCACCGACCAGTGTGCACATGTCTGTATAAATTCGTTTCGGCAAAATATTACCAATTAAGGTTATATATCAATACTCCAATACTCATTGAAGCGATAAGTTTTTTTTGTTGGACTGAGGCAACAAGGCAACAACAAATTTCATTCGGATTAGCGGCGCGTCGCTCGCGCAACAACAAAGCCTATGAGAATAAGAGCGCAAGACAAAAACAAATCGTTGAAATTGTTGTTGATCAGTTTGCTCTCGAAAGCAGCGACCAATAGAAAGAAGAGAGAAGGTCCCAGTAAGACTTTTCACCTACCAGAAGCTACTTTAAACAACACCGCAAGTAATGTGTCAGCAGTTGATAAAGCTGAAGTCTTCCATTCGCTTTTATACAGGGGTGAAACGCTGAAAGAAGGGTGTTTTTGTAAGGTAGTTTGTCAGGGCTTCTGTTATGGCTCTGTTAACGCCCATTTCCCTTTCCAACGCCCATTTCCAAAAACAACGTTGCTGCAGGCCTTCTTGTGGAAGGCAGTAAAGCAGGCCTGCGACGTTCGCTTCGAAAATAATGCATCCAGAAGGCATTGCTCTGGAAGGTATTTTGAATGCATTACAATGCAAGGTAGTCGGCAGTAAAAAGGCAGGCCCTCGGCATTCCGTACGAAAAAATGCATGCGTACATAAAAACACAATAAATATTAATAATACATATATTTATTTAAACAAATGTGCTATATTAATAATTACATATTGGAAATAAAAATATTTAAAACTATGAATAGTAAATATTCTGAGTTGGGTATTTTAGTCTTTCTCAGTGTATTGCCTTGTCTTGGTTCGGTTTTCTCTATTCCAGTGGCGTGGGCTTGTTTTTTCGTGTACATCCACACTTGAAGAAATGAAAAAGAAATTAATTAATTTATGAATTAAACACTGTATTATATAAAATAATGTCGACTCGTACTTACATATTAATATAAAGTCGAACCACGCATTTTTACGTATTAATATACATAAATCTTATATTTGACGGCTCCTAAATAAATAAATAAGAAATAAAAATAAATGTTAGAATTTATTTTATAACTAATTTAATACAAAGTATAAATGCAAAAGGAAAACAATATATTTTAATACTTACGTGATGTACAAATAATTATTTTCCAAGTTTTTTCACATTTCACAATCACTTTGCAAAAACGCGTGTGTACTCGACGGCAGCTTCTTCTTTTTTGAGATTGAAAAATTACAAGTAAAGGACGATCGTCAAGAAAACAACAAAAAAGACAAAAAGAAAAAACGGTAAAAATCGCGCTAATTATGCTTTGCCCGCTCATTCGTGGTAGTTAACAGAGTTAACTCTTTGAGAAGGAGAGGGCGTAACCAAAATACGTAGCAGAGCAGCGAACGTTTTAAAAGCTCTGGCATTTAGCCTTGCAAATTCAGAAAATGTAACTTACTCCTATTGTAAGGCTGTTTTGAGCTCTTTTAGCACCCTGTCAAGTATTACTCATTTCGCATGAGTTGGCAACCTTACCAGCAGGGATTGCTTGGGTAATCACGTTGCTCCGGGTTTTATTGGGGCATTCAGACAGGCATACACATATACATGCACACATGCATAAATACAAATACACATGAATAGATACATATTTCAATCACGCACTCACAAATGAATTAATTAACAGGAGCTTCGCACCGAAAAACCAAAGTAATGAAAGGAAAATCAGGACTGTTGTGAATTTAAGAATTTTGGGAATATTTTAGGATGACAGATATGTCTATGTGTTTCTTAATGTATAAAACTAAATCAAACATTAGAAAACAAATTTTATTTAGGTAGCCTTGGAATAGGTGTAATTGAAATTAACTAAAAAATTTAGAAAGAAAATTACGTTGTTCTGATTTAGAGCTCGGCGATAACAGTTGCTTTTCGGTATTCTCAATTGTGACAAAAATTTTCAACTTTTCAAAGCGAAAAAAATAAATACTTTATTATTTCACGTAAGTAGCTTAAAAGATTCATATTTCAAGAATAAATAAAATTCAAAAGAAAATTTTTAAATACATAGCAATTTAATACCAAAAAAAAAACAAAAAAAAAGAAGGAAAGTGATATTTTAAACATTAACGGGGAAATAAATCCACACTATAGAATTCCTATGATAGGCGATGGCGCTTGCCTTTTAAGTTCAATTTCATTTTTTGGAAATGTAAGACGGGAAATAATAAGACATGTTGTTAGCAACTGCGATGAATATCGTTTATTCACATCAAACTCTGAGGGAAATATTTTTCAAAGCTCAGCAGAATATGAGCTACAAATGATGCAGCCACATTCTTATGGTAAGACGGGAGAGCTAAAAGCAGCGACGGAAATTTATCGAATTCGTATTAAAGTTACCCAAAATTGTGAACTATTACTTCGGTTTGGAAGAGATGAAGATTTATTAAAAAGACTGCGTTTTTCGGGAGATTTATCTAATGGACATTTTGATGTTTACAAATCCCTAGAAATCATGGAAAATAAAAATTCCAATTCACAAAAAAAAGCATAATCCAAATAAACGAAAAAGGAGAGCCCGAGTGTCTGATAGATAACCAGCCAATAGAGTTTAAAAGATTACAATTTCCAGTAAAAGTATGTTTTTCTATAACAATAAACAGGTCACAGGGACAGACATTAAAGGTGGCTGGCCTAAGAGAGGATTGTTTCTCTCATGGTCAATTATATGTAGCGTGCTCAAGAGTCAAGTTCAGCAAAAAACTTATATATTTTAGCAAATGATAGAAAGACAAAAAATGTAGTTTATAGAGAAGTAATAGAATAGAAAAAAAGGTAGAAGAATAGGCAAAGTTTAAAGGAAACTTTGAAATAAATAATGGATTAGACTTAATGGGATTTAAGTGACAACACAGCGAGCGTAGCGAGCGGTGACGAGCGAAGCGAGCATGGGTGACTTATATCTACTTATAAAATAAATATCAACTTGATTGAATGCCTATTTGGATTTTGCCTGTTAGAGGGTTAAAGTGTGGATGTACACGCAAAACCAAGCCACGCCATTGGAATAAAGAAAACCAAACCAAGACAAGACAACACACTGGGGAAAACGAGAACGTTTGAATATGTACTATTCATAGTTTTAAATATTATTATTTTCATTATGTAATAATTTATATACCACATTTGTTCAAATAAATATATTCATTTTTAATATTTATTGTGTTTATAGTAAATGTACGTTCACGCAGCGAACGCCGCAGGCCTGAATTTCTTCTACCTTACCTTGCATTGTAATGCATTCAAAAACCCTTCCAGAGCAATGCCTTCTGGATGCATTATTTTCGAAGCGAACGCCGCAGGCCTGCTCTATTACCCAGTCGGTAAAAGTTACCGGAAAACTTTATGAAATTTTATGGAAAGCGCCGCTGTTCGGTCCAGCCAACTTGTGGAAAACCTTCATTCACTTTAACACATGCGTGGCCGGGGTAATTCCATATTTTGTAGCGGAATTTTTGCCGGCAGGGTCAGCCAAGCAGTGTTGCCAGGTTTTGGGCGCCCGCATTAGCTAGATTCGGAGAAAAAATAAGTTAAAATAAGCTAAAAATAAAAAAACATGCCGAAAAACAAGCTAAATGCATTTGGAAGATAACACTCAAAATAATTGGGTTTTTATTTAAAACAAATTTGTTAAAAATTATCTATTTCAGTATTTTCATCCTGACTTAAATATTTTTCGTTTGATTGAATCAAACTAAGGTATTTTTGTGGCAACTTGCTTCCCCATGTCTGCGCAATCCATATCTGTAAAATTAAATAATTTTATTAAAAAACATACCTTATACTTAGTATTGCATTTAAAGTTTTTAAATGCATTTTGTTGCGCAACTTTGTTTTACCCAGGTTCATTTGGCTAAAATCGCGTTCCACTTCCGCATTTGACCACGGTAGTGAAAGCATTTGAAGTGCAAACAAGGCCAGGGACTCAAATGGATGATTATTTGCAGCATCTTTGTAGGAGAGCACCTCTGCCCAAAATTTCGAGGTATCATTAATGTGCTCTCATTTAATAAGATGTATCTTATCAATTTGGAATTTAAAATGATCAACGTGTGAAACGTTATAGGAAAATAAATTGACGATCATATGAATGAATTCACGTAACAATCGGCAATAAAGAACCAGCTCCGATATTATAATGTCCTATAACATTTTAAACTTTTGACTCGTTGATGTCAAGAATTCATTTATTGTTAGAATATCTTACATGAACTTTAAAATATGCTAGATTTATGGCTATAAGCTATTTGCAAATTTTTTAAGCTATTCCGTTTTTAAATATGCTAGATCTAGCCTGAAATAAGCTAATCTGGCAACACTGCAGCCAAGGGCTCGGAAGGTATCCCGGAGGCCGTCGCTAATCTATTCCACACAATATTTCGGTGTTGAAAATTTAATATCAGAATTTCCCTGGCTCAATTGCACTAGAATATCGTGTGAAATTTGCCGACAAAAAATTCTGCGCAGCGCAAAAAATAAGATATACACAAAAAATTATTTTTTCTTTATCATTTATTTAAAATGTTACATTCTTAAAAGTACTAAGATTATTGTTTACTAAAATAGTTAAATGGTAATATATAATGCAAAGTGATTTTCACTGAAAAGAAACAAAATATATAAAAATTATGCGGTTATTATTTATTTTAAATTTTATTTTCTTTATATTATAATTTATTTACATTCGATGTCCGTCCAGTTTTCTATTTGTTGCTTTCTGTAATAAATGTTTTTAAATATTATTTAATTACTATATTTAAAGTTTTTATAAACAATTTAAACTTACGTTTTCCAAATATGCGCAGTGCGCACATGTTGTTAACAAGTCGCGTGCTCACATAGTACAGCAGCGCAAAGAAAACGAGAAAATAAATATTATCGACTCAACGACAACTTGAAAGAAAGAAAGAGAGATACATAGAACAAAGCAGAAGCGCAAATTGCCAAAGTTGAGTCCGAATTTTGTGTGAAATAGAGCAGCGACGGCTTTCGCGATACCTCGAGAGCCGTGGCTGACTTTGTCGAAGGAAATTCTGACTGTGAACAAATGGGAAATAGAGTATGCGGAAAATATGTTGAAACGAGCAGTGAACGTCTCCGGTAACCGGAACGCGTAACCGATCGTCTGTGGATTTGGAGAGGTACTCTCTAAATACACGAATTTTGCCAGACGAAAGCGGTGTGGATTTTTTTCCGTACTCCCTCAATTTACTACTGGGTACCGTACTACAAGAAGGAACAGGCGTTAACAGAGCCATAACAGAAACCCTGCCAAACTACCTTGCAAAAACACCATTCTTTCAGCGTTTCACCCCTGTATAATAGCGAATGGAAGACGTCAGGTTTAGCAACTGCTCTTACGTTACTTGCGGTGTGGTTTGAAGTAGCTTTTGGTAGGTGCATGCCAGACGGGCATGTGTGTACTATATGTACTGCGTAGAACCCCAATAAAACCCGGAGCAACGTGATTACCCAAGCAATCCCTGCTGGTAAGGTTGCCAACTCATGCGAAATGATTAATACTTGACAGGGTGCTAAAAGAGCTCAAAACAGCCTTACAATAGGAGTAAGTTACATTTTCTGAATTTGCAAGGCTAAATGCCAGGGCTTTTAAAACGTTCGCTGCTCTGCTATGTATTTTGGTTACGCCCTCTCCTTCTCAAAGAGTTAACTCTGTTAACTACCACGAATGAGCGGGCAAAGCATAATTAGCGCGATTTTTACCGTTTTTTCTTTTTGTCTTTTTTGTTGTTTTCTTGACGATCGTCCTATACTTGTAATTTTTCAATCTCAAAAAAGAAGAAGCTGCCGTCGAGTACACACGCGTTTTTGCAAAGTGATTGTGAAATGTGAAAAAACTTGGAAAATAATTATTTGTACATCACGTAAGTATTAAAATATATTGTTTTCCTTTTGCATTTATACTTTGTATTAAATTAGTTATAAAATAAATTCTAACCTTTCTTTTTATTTCTTATTTATTTATTTAGGAGCCGTCAAATATAAGATTTATGTATATTAATACGTAAAAATGCGTGGTTCGACTTTATATTAATATGTAAGTACGAGTCGACATTATTTTATATAATACAGTGTTTAATTCATAAATTAATTAATTTCTTTTTCATTTCTTCAAGTGTGGATGTACACGCAAAAACAAGCCGACGCCACTGGAATTGAGAAAACCGAACCAAGACAAGGCAATACACTGAGAAAGACTAAAATACCAAAATCAGAATATTTACTATTCCTAGTTTTAAATATTTTTATTTCCAATATGTAATTATTAATATAACACATTTGTTTAAATAAATATATGTATTATTAATATTTAGGCCGAGGGCCTGCCTTTTTACTGCCTACTACCTTGCATTGTAATGCATTCAAAATACCTTCCAGAGCAATGCCTTCTGGATGCATTATTTTCGAAGCGAACGCCACAGGCCTGCTTTACTGCCTTCCACAAGAAGGCCTGTAGCAACGTTGTTTTTGGAAATGGGCGTTAGAAAGGGAAATGGGCGTTAACAGAGCCATAACAGAAGCCCTGACAAACTACCTTGCAGAAACACCCTTCTTTCAGCGTTTCTCCCCTGTATAAAAGCGAATGGAAGACTTCAGCTTTATCAACTGCTGACACATTACTTGCGGTGTTGTTTAAAGTAGTTTTTGGTAGGTGAAAAGTCTTACTGGGTATGTATGTATATGTTTATGTATGTGTCTGTGTGTGTGTAAAATTTGACAACGAATTTGACCCCCTTCCGGTGCGAATTTCACCCACAATTTTTCATATAATACGTATTTTTGGGAAATAACCGATATCTGTTATTATTATCTATTATCCCACTGAATCGCAACAAGTTGTTGAAGCAACAGGTGCCCCCTAGAGTATGCAATATTTTTTGTATTGTTAAACCTTATTAGAATGCTTCAAATTCTCAACTAGTTCTGGCAACGCAAATATGACATTAGGCTTGAATCACTAATGTATTGAAATTAGGAACGGGTATCCTATGGTCGGGATCTCGACTATAGCCTTTCCCACTTGTTTTTTTTTAAGCATAAAAGAAAAATATTACCTACTAGTCGTGTAATTCCCAAATCGATAGACTTAGTCAATATTTTTGTGTTATCGATTGAAATTGCAATTTATTTTGTCATAATATTATTTGGAAACTCGAAATAAATATTTATTAGTTTTCCATTTTTAATTAAAAAACGGATGACCGTCTACAGACGGTCGTACCCGTTAGAGGGTTAAGAAAAACAAAAAAAAATTACTTTATGAGTTAAACACTGTATTACATAGAATAGTGTCAACTCGTACTTACATGTTAATATACAGTTGAACCACGCATTTTTACGTATTAATACATATATAAATCATATATCTGACGAGCCGTCAATGACCGTAAATGAATAAATACAAAATATAAAGATATATAAGTATTTATTTTATTACAAATTAATCAATGTATAAATGCAAAAGGAATCTACTATATTTTAATACTTACGTGATGTACAAATAATAATTTTTAAAGTATTTTCACATTTCACAATCACTTTGCAAACGCGTGTGTACTCGACGGCAACTTCTTTTTTTTTAGATTAAAAAATTACAAGTATAGGACGATCATCAAAAAAAGAACAAAAGAGACAAAAAGAAAACTAGGGGGCTCCGGCCCATGCTCGCTTCGCTCGCCAACCCCCCGCTCGCTTCGCTCGCCGTGCTACAGTCGACTATACTCGACTGTCGGAGACCCCGTACTTACCATCGAAATAGAAAAGACTACAGTAGTTAAAGAATATTTTGCTCGCTAGATGCTGTTGCAAAGCGTTGTAATACATTTCCGACTACTTTTTTTAATGACAGCTATATGATATATTAGACCGATTTGAACCAACTTCGGTCAGAACAAATAAGACTAAATAACATATTCTATAAGTTTTGTTGAGGTATCTCATACAACATAAAATTTTTTCATACTAAAACTTTTCGACCGATTGTTCCTAAGGGCGCTATATGATATAGTGGTCCGATTTCAACCAACTTAAGACAGGATATATAAAACCAAGTTATTTGCATACTGTATTAGTTTGGTTTAAACAAAAAAATTTTTCATACTAAGACTTGATTTTCGCCCGATCGGTCCTATGGCAGCTATATGATATGGATGTCCGATTTAAACCAACTTTAGACAGGATATAGAAGACTAACTTAAATGCATATTATATTACTTTGGTTGAGATATCTCACAAAACAAAAAAGTTTTTCATACTAAAACTTTTCAACCGATTGTTCCTAAGGGCGCTATATAATATAGTAGCCCGATCCAAAAAAGAAATTTACTTAGTATGCCTGCAATATAGAGGAACGTACATACTAAGTTTGGTGTCACTAGCTTTTAAATTGTTCTTATAATTTGGATATGAAATTTTTGTTTTCGATTTGTGGGCGATAAAGGGGGCATGGCCAAATTTTGAAACAAACTTGATCTGCTTGCAATATAGGCGAACCTACATAACAAATTTGGTGGCTCTAGCTCTTATAGTCTCTGAGATCTAGGTGTTCATACAGACGTCAGGACAGACGGACAGACGGACATTGCTATATCGACTCGGCTATTGATGCTGATCAAGAATATATATACTTTATGGGGTCTGCCACGCCTCCTTCTGCCTGTTACGCACATTTTCGTTAAAACAAACCCAATAGACGCCTGTACTTTTTTTAAGTACGTGGTCTAAAAACGGTAAAAATCGCGCTAATTATGCTTTGCCCGCTCTTTCGTGGTAGTCAACAGAGTTTTTGTCTCTCTTTACATAGCAGAGCAGCGAACGTTTTAAAAACCCTGGCATTTAGCCTTCCAAATTCTGCAAATGTAACGTACTCTATTGCAAGGCTGTTTTGAGCTCTTTTAGCACCCTGTCAAGCAATGTATTACTCATTTCGCGTGAAAATATAAGGTTGCCAGAAGGGATTGCTTGGCGGACCACGTTGCTCCGGGTTTTATTGGGCAGCCGTATGCTGGGTTTGGGCAAGGCGAATTTATATATACATAGGTGGCGTTGTCCAATGTACTGAGGGGCCTAAACTGTTTTCAGCTCGCTCTTTCAGCATTATTTTAATAATTTTATATATTTATTAATGGTTGAAATTTTTTTCATTAAAAATTTATTTGTACAGGGTATAAGAGCTTACATACAAATTTTAAAGGGAAGTCACTTATAAACACGGTTGCCATTTCAAAATTCAGATTGAAACAAAAAAAAAAGTGTCAAATCCACTATAAAAGAATCAAATTTCTTGTATGCAATTCATTTTGCATTTGATTAAATTAAAAATATTTTTTCACAAACCCTTATAGCTATAACACATTATAATTCAAAAGTATTTCATATTTTCATCTTAATTTAGTGTTAATAATGTTATTAAATAAAAGCAGATATGCATTTTTAATCAACCTAAGACTATACAGAATAATTGAGTTTTCTTAAAGTATTCTGCAGTACATAAATCAAAGTAAAAAAATATTTCATATATTAATTTCTTAACATTATAAAAAAAACAAAATAGTAAATATTCAATATTCTTAAACTTTACTAACAGAAGAAACACTCTGAGATCAGATCTTTCCCTATAGAAATCAAACTAAGATAATATTTCATATAATAATTTCTTAGCACTACAAAAACAAAATATTTAATATTCTTAAAGTTTAATAACATAAAATAAACTCAGATCAGTTTTTTCCGTATTTTTAAAAGACTTTTACTGACTACACATAATGTGGGTCTGTAGTTTTACAGAGCTCTTTACCCAACATTATGTTACCGAATAAATTTCTTAATTTTGTTTAAATTAAACTTATTGCAAAAAATGAACGCTCTGCCGCAGCAGAGCTGTGTGGCAGGGACAATACGTTTCGCATAAAGTCAATCAAGTCTTTAAATACTACATCATTCAGACCAATTTTATGTTAAGCAACCTCTTCCCAAAATACTGATATATCCTCTCTTAATTTTTTATATTGAAAAAATTGTTCGAAGAAGAAGTGTACGCCGATGTATCGATAATTTTAGGTGTTATAAACGAAATACCCAGATTCAAATTGTGTGGTGAATAATGTTCAAAATTATATTTTCTTAAGCCAATCACAAAAAAAAGAACCAAATTGAAAAAAGTACCATTGCACCATCAGGAAAAAAAAAGAGCCAGTTTTCGGGCAAAAACACCAGTTGTGGCAACTGTGCTTATAAACCAAGCGATGTTGTCAACTCTGTCATTTAATAGAAGAGCAACATAATTTAAAAATCACGATGCTTTTTTTTTTTTTTAAATATGTCACTCTTCTAGTATGCACCGGAGAACTGGAATGGGTATGAAATATTCGATCTTACTCGAACATTGACTTGAACTCGTTTGCTTTTGTTGAGCGATCAGAGCGGACCTCTGAAAAAAAGTACGAAAAAAAAGCCAGATTTTTAAAAAATTCGAACAAAAAAATTTTATCATAGAAAAAAAAAAAATGTTTTTCGTCGTTTTTGGCCCCAAATCTATCCAAGAAAGTTGGTTTGGTTCGTGTAATTTTTTGGCTGTTGCCTAGTGTAATAAATATAATTTTTGCATTTTAAGAAGGAACTAATGTTTCAAACATTTTATTGAATGCATTATTTATATATTTATATTTAAAAGAAAATTTAATTATTATTTACCTTATTTTAGAAGTTTAAAATTTTAAAATATTCATTTATTGTACTGACTAAATTCTATCTTTAAATTATTATTGACCTAATTCTAAACGAGTAAAACAAATGTAAATTTAAAAAGTGGGAAAGGCTATAGTCGAGGTCCCGACCATAGGATACCCGTTACTTATTTCAATACATTAGCGATTCAATCCTAATGTCATATTTGCGTTGCCAGAACCAGTTGAGAATTTGAAGCATTCTAATAAGGTTTAATAATATAAAAACTATTGCATACTCTAGGGGGCACCTGTTGCTTCAACAACTTAGGAACGCAATAACTGCTGTTCTACTTGTCCGATCTTGTTGCGATTCAGTGGGATAATAGATAATAATAACAGATATCGGGTATTACCACGAAAAACCTATTATATGTAAAGTTGTAAATGTGGTGGTTTTTCGTGATTTGTGGTGGCTGAGGGGTTTGTGGCTTGAATTTGAAACAAACTTGATCTGCGTGGGGTCAATTGAAATCTGTGTGACAAATTTGGTCACTCTATCTCTTATAGTCTCTGAGATCCTTGTGTTTATACAGACGGACGACCGGTTTTTCGCGAATTACGGGCGTGGAAGGAGGGGGGTCAAAAGCTTAAAACAAACTTGACCTGCTCCAACGCCTTTGTGATCTGCGTGTGAAAGTTTGGTTACTCTATCTCTTATGGTCTCTGAGATCTAGGCGCTTACACGGACGGACAGACACACATGGATATATCGACTCCGCTATTGATGCTGATCAAGAATATATATACTTTATGGGGTCGGAGATGCCTCCTTCTCCCTGTTACATACATTCCAACGAACACAATATACCCTTATACTTATTTTTTATAAGTAACGGGTATAAAAATTTATGATACTTAGTTTCTAAAATTTTTATAAAACGAGTTTTGAAACGGCAAACTTTCGACTGCTCTCGGGCCAAGTCTGTTCCGTTTTTCAGCTATAATGTTTCCAGCCATTGAAAATGATCTCTCAGCCGCCGTACTGCTAGTTGGCATTGAGTGAACCTGTAGGTACTTTTTCTTAGCAGTACCTTTCCACTTCATCTTCAGAACTTTCAATTCTCTGTAAAGAAGATTGCTGCATTAAGTTTGAAAAAAAGTAAGCATCATTAGTTCTATGAGAAGAAGGTAAATCTTGGCTAATTACATTTTTGTTACTCTGATCTGAAATGTTTGTGAAATCAAAAGAAAAGTCCGGTGAAGGTGAAGGTGTAGTTGGTGATAAACTGTCTTTATCCATCATTAATGCAGGTCGTGAACTATCCTGTATGCGGGAAAAGCAAAACCTTTTGATATATTCTAAGTCATTTGCTTGCATATTTATAGCTGCGGGTACAAGAAGAATGCAAGCTTATGCCACATATCTAAATTTTGTACCCATACTGTGTCTTTGTTTTGTATAATATTTTGTTTCAAGATTAAAATTTCACCTATATCTTCTTCAGTCGGCTTACAAACTTCCTTCAGCGTCATTATTGAAGGATATATGTAGCACATCGATGGAGAACTACATAGCTGCAACTTCTTAAAAACTATTTCAAAATGCTTACACATTTCTACAAGGGCCTTAACAATATTTATATTTATATGCAGCATTCGCAGGCTTTCGTCAGTTCTTGCCAGGACATTATTAACTTCGCCCCAATTGTCCATTATTGACTTCAGCATCCTATAGTGCGAGCTCCACCGCGTTGGGCACTGCCTTTAATGATGTCGGTAGGAAATTCTGCAAATTTGACTTTTTAAAGTACTTCACCATCTTTTTGCACGACTTTATAAAATCTGCAAGGTCTGTGGTGGCAGCGAAAGATTTGTCCAACACGTTTGAAAATAAGTGGCTGCTACAGTTTAGGCGCGTTCCAAGGCCTTGACAATGTTAGATCCCCTGTCAATGAAAAATTTAATTTTATTAATACTATCAACACCAAACTCATTAAATACACTTAGCAGTTTTTTCAGGATATTCTCGCTAGTAGACCTCTCAAAATCCATTGACTTCATCCCAAAACCATATCAATGAATTTGAAATTCTTTTGGTAATGAAATGTCACGCCCATTAACTTCCTCTTAATGTAGTTGTCGGTCCACATGTCTATTGTTACAGATGCTCCGCCGCTAGACACAATATTGATTATCTCTTCCTTGACTTTTTCTCAGTTGCGTCCTTCTAAACTTTCCGCAAAATTGTCGTCGGATCCGATAGCAAGTCCTCGACATCGACGTTCTCACCGAACGTTGCCCCGATTTTGATGAAAAACTTCACCAGTTTCATGAAGCCAGATGCCCGCAATGCAGAAAATGGTCTGCAGTCCTTAGTAATCCATGCCGAGCATTTTTCCACAGCCTCAGCCTTATCGTTTGCCGATACTGCCTTAAAAATGGTTCACTGCTTGATCGTCTTGCAGCAGGGATGCCTATTGAAATTTGACGTTTGCCCGTTGACAAATTTTAACACCTTACTACACGTCCGACAGAACACACAACCAGGCAGGACTGAATTGTCTTCTTGGATAATTTCGGCCAAGATATTCCAGACAAAGCTACGCCCTTTGCGTCGACCGGACAGCGTAAAAATGCCATTAGCAATATTGTCCGATACTTTTCGTAAATTTTCGTAAAGAACCCATAAATTCGCCAATTCTTACTTTATTACAAGTCTTGGGAAATTTTAAAAAATTGGGAAAAGCAATCTGACCTACTGAATGCAAAAAAAAAAAAGCGCCAAAAATACACCATCTGATACTTCGTTACAACACACTTCAAAACTCAGCCAATCATTCATGCCTACCAAAATGCTATAATTACACCGCCTTCTAGTTTGTTACAATCCTTGGGAAAATTTTTAAGACCCGACCAATCATTCAACCCTTCTAAATGGAAAAAACCGTTAATACACTACCTGTAACTTTATTTAAAATCTTGGGGAAATTTCCAAAACTCCGCCAATCATTCATAATTGGCAAAAAGCCGTTACATTTGAGGCGGACACGTTCTTATGGAATGTGTAGAATGTATGAAGCAGCCACGTTATTTTTGGCAAATTTTTGAATGAATTTCTTGGGTTGCTAAATTTTAAAATATAGGCGTGTGAAAACCATAAAAGGTTGTTAAATACCTTAAAAGTATACTATACTTATCAGGCACCTGTTTACCAAAATTAGGTTTTTAGGTCTTACGTCCCGTAGAATACACAGAGAGTAAAATCTTTGTTTGTTATTTTTTGAATATTTTAATATATTTTAATATATTTTAAAAAATTGGGAAAAGCAATCTGACCTACTGAATGCAAAAAAAAAAAAGCGCCAAAAATACACCATCTGATACTTCGTTACAACACACTTCAAAACTCAGCCAATCATTCATGCCTACCAAAATGCTATAATTACACCGCCTTCTAGTTTGTTACAATCCTTGGGAAAATTTTTAAGACCCGACCAATCATTCAACCCTTCTAAATGGAAAAAACCGTTAATACACTACCTGTAACTTTATTTAAAATCTTGGGGAAATTTCCAAAACTCCGCCAATCATTCATAATTGGCAAAAAGCCGTTACATTTGAGGCGGACACGTTCTTATGGAATGTGTAGAATGTATGAAGCAGCCACGTTATTTTTGGCAAATTTTTGAATGAATTTCTTGGGTTGCTAAATTTTAAAATATAGGCGTGTGAAAACCATAAAAGGTTGTTAAATACCTTAAAAGTATACTATACTTATCAGGCACCTGTTTACCAAAATTAGGTTTTTAGGTCTTACGTCCCGTAGAATACACAGAGAGTAAAATCTTTGTTTGTTATTTTTTGAATATAAAAATCATTATCTTTTGGGGTTAAATTACAGTTATATTGGGTTCTTTTTTTTTTTTTTTTGACCGGTTTCTCAAAATAGATCGTCGATGCGCCACCTCAGGATGACCACCAAATAAATTGATTTTTTTTTTTTTACAGATATTGCTTTTATACCGTATTATCCATTAATGATACAGCGTTTTTGAAAATCGAATAAAAGTGAAAATCACTCCACCCTAATGCTCATACCCATACCTGTTCGCATACCCAAAACAAGCTAGAACCTCGTGTACCATGATCGATCTGATCGTTTAAACAAAAGAAGTATGAATCAACTCAAGTCAGCCCGCCGGTTCGATCAATACTTGTGATTGTCAGGAACACAAATGGGCGATGTGATCGAACTGAGCGTTCGAACGGTCCGCTCCAATCGCTCAACCAAATTGAAAAAATCATAACGGAGTTGAGTCAATGTTTGAGTCTGATCAAATATTTCATACCCATTGTAGTTCTCTGCTATACGCATGGTTGCCTGCGGTTGACTAAGCAGGTATGCAGAATATACATACGCGAATGTTTTTTTTGTACCTTTGTTAGTTAGTTAGTATTATAGTTATTATTGTATGACAAAAAATACAAAATTTTACTGACTGCATTATTTAAGTAAATTACACGAAACTAATTATTATTAACTTATTTCTAGAAGTTAGACATATTAAAACCGAAATACATTTTAAGGTTTATTTATAGTAATTGACGAAATTTTAGTTATAAATAATATTTACCTAATTCTAAAAGCATAATTATGCAAGCAAAATATAAAGTTTTTTTATTTTCTTACACCTGATACCATACATACTATTTCATTTATATACACCAGCGGTGGGCAAGCCCTTGCTCACGCTACTCGGGCTGCTCGCAACCGTAAATTAGCTTGCTCGCGATTTCTGACAATACATCAACAACTTTTGTGACCCCCAATAAAAAAAAAAACACACAGCAAATGCTCGAGTTTCGGTTTCGACGCGTACCGTCATAAAAGTGTTCATTTTGCTATGATTTATGACATCAGAAGTTGTGTTTGTTGTATATGTTGTTGTAGTGCTCACGCTTGCAAATTAGATACCCAAAACCGATACCCATGCTCATATCTATACCCATACCTGATTGCATACCCAAATGCCGACACCCATTCGCATACCCATACACATACCCGTTCGCATACCCAAAACAAGCTCGAACCTCGTGTACCATGATCGATCTGATCGTTTGATCAAAACGAGCATGCATCAAATAAAGTCAGCTCGCCGGTTCGATCAAAGCAAACACAAACGGGCGATGTGATCGAACTGAGCGTTAGAGCCGAGCGAACATTTCAGATCAGAGTAATATAAATTTAATTAGCCAAGATTTACCTTCTTCTCATAAAACTAATGATGCTTACTTTTTTTCAAAGTTAATGCAGCAATCTTCTTTACAGAGAATTGAAAGTTCTGAAGATGAAGTGGAAAGGTACTGCTAAGAAAAAGTACCTACAGGTTCACTCAATGCCAACTAGCAGTGCGGCGGCTGAGAGATCATTTTCAATGGCTGGAAACATTATAGCTGAAAAACGGAACAGACTTGGCCCGAGAGCAGTCGAAAGTTTGCCGTTTCAAAACTCGTTTTATAAAAATTTTAGAAACTAAGTATCATAAATTTTTATACCCGTTACTTATAAAAAATAAGTATAAGGGTATATTGTGTTCGTTGGAATGTATGTAACAGGGAGAAGGAGGCATCTCCGACCCCATAAAGTATATATATTCTTGATCAGCATCAATAGCGGAGTCGATATAGCCATGTGTGTCTGTCCGTCTGTCCGTCCGTGTAAGCGCCTAGATCTCAGAGACCATAAGAGATAGAGTAACCAAACTTTCACACGCAGATCACAAAGGCGTTGGAGCAGGTCAAGTTTGTTTTAAGCTTTTGACCCCCCTCCTTCCACGCCCGTAATTCGCGAAAAACCGGTCGTCCGTCTGTATAAACACAAGGATCTCAGAGACTATAAGAGATAGAGTGACCAAATTTGACACACAGATTTCAATTGACCCCACGCAGATCAAGTTTTTTTCAAATTCAAGCCACAAACCCCTCAGCCACCACAAATCACGAAAAACCACCACATTTACAACTTTACATATAATAGGTTTTTCTTGGTAATACCCGATATCTGTTATTATTATCTATTATCCCACTGAATCGCAACAAGATCGGACAAGTAGAACAGCAGTTATTGCGTTCCTAAGTTGTTGAAGCAACAGGTGCCCCCTAGAGTATGCAATAGTTTTTATATTATTAAACCTTATTAGAATGCTTCAAATTCTCAACTGGTTCTGGCAACGCAAATATGACATTAGGATTGAATCGCTAATGTATTGAAATAAGTAACGGGTATCCTATGGTCGGGACCTCGACTATAGCCTTTCCCACTTGTTAAATTTACATTTGTTTTACTCGCTTAGAATTAGGTCAATAATAATTTAAAGATAGAATTTAGTCAGTACAATAAATGAATATTTTAAAATTTTTTTTTTTTTTTCTATAGTGAAATTTATTTTTTTTAGAATTTTTTAAAAATCCGGCTTTTTTTTCGTACATTTTTTCAGAGGTGCGCCCACTTTTGTCATGATTAGTCGAGAATGACAAAACCGATTTTCAAAGGCTTTACTATTTCTGAAAGTCAATGAATATATCTAGAATTCATTTTTACAAAGTTTTAGATTTAAACTAATAGTTTAAGAGACATTAATTTTTGAATTAAGAAAATGATGATTTTTTTAAAGCTTTTTTTTGGTTTTTATACCCGTTACTTATAAAAAATAAGTATAAGGGTATATTGTGTTCGTTGGAATGTATGTAACAGGCAGAAGGAGGCTTCTCCGACCACATAAAGTATATATATTCTTGATCAGCATCAATAGCCGAGTCGATATAGCCATGTGTGTCTGTCCGTCTGTCCGTCCGTGTGAGCGCCTAGATCTCAGAGACCATAAGAGATAGAGATACCAAACTTTCACTAAAAGACTTCTATATACCCCACGCAGATCAAGTTTGTTTCAAATTTAAGCCACGCCCACCTCCTCCCCCGCAAATTGGGAAAAACCGTCTAAACAAAGAAATCTCAGAGACTATAAGAGATAGAGTAACCAAATTTGGCACACATATTTCTATATACCCAGCGCAGATCAAGTTTGTTTCAAATTTTGGCCACGCCCCCCTCCGCCCTCGCAAATCGCAAAAAGGTACCACACCCACAGTTTTTAAGATAATATAGTTTTTCTTGTTGTCACTGATATCTATTATTATTATTTATTATCCCACTGAATCGCAACACGATCGGACAAGTAGAACAGCAGTTATTGTCTGAAAATGATTCTTTAAGCAATACATGGCAATAAATGCCCCCTAGAGTATGCAATAGATTTTGTATTGTTAGAAAATTTTCTCTTAAGTACTTTTATATGTAGTGAAATAAGTAACGGGTATCCTATAGTCGGGATCTCGACTATAGCCTTTCCCACTTGTTTTACTTTAAAATTCGAGCAAAAGTCGAAAAAAAATTATTACATTTTGTCTTCTTTTTTATTTACATAGCTGCATTAATTACGAGTTGTTTAAGATATGTCGTATCAAAATCTGTGGAGAGACAGCGATATTGTCGACTTTTTTGACTTCCTTGTAGAGTGGCATAACCTTTAATATGCAAATTTTTTGTGATTTTTGAGGTATCTTAACCAATCTTACACAATATCAATTTGTTATAATTTTACACATTTTGACCAAATTTGGTTCAAATCGGTCTACTATATCATATAGCTGCCCTAGGAACAATCGTTTGAAAATCAAGGTTTAGTATGAAATTTTTTTTGTCATTCACGAGTAATGATAACAAAAGTGGGCGCACCTCTGAAAAAAAGTGCGAAAAAAGCCAAATTTTAAAAAATTCTAAAAAAAAAATGTTTTTCGTCGTTTTTGGCCCCAAATCTATCCAAAAAAGTGGGTTTGGTTCGTGTAATAGCCAAAAAGTTCAAATTTGTTGCCTAGTGTTATTAATAAGTTTTGTAAGTATTTTAAATACTTAAAATTATTGAAACAACATTTTTAATTTGTTTTATGATCTACCTTTTTGAATTTATCAAAATGACGGTGCATTGCTTACAAAATATTAAAGACAATAAATTTTTGTAGGTAAAGGGTATTTCATAGCGCTCATGTTTTGTGTTTCGCTTGCTGTGCCAGCAACGAGCTCTGGCAGCCAAGTGAATCGAAACCAAAAATAATTTCCCTCAGACATCACGTCCCCCGATAAATTTCCTGGTGGACTCAATGTTAGGCTGTTAGCTGCACGGTTGTTATGAACTGCTTTTTCTCCTTGGGCCGCGTCGGCTGGCTCATCGGTTCTCAGGGTAGAGTCCCATCCCTGGCCCGCAGTCCAAACAATCGATAACAGCATCGATACAAAAAACATCTGCTGACATATCGAACTTTACAATACTACAACAAAAAGACAACATAAATCAGCGACAGACGACAACAAAACCTGCAATTAACAACGAAACGGTAGGTAAACAATAAACATTAAAAAAACCCAACACTGATCCTCCTCTCGTCCAAACAGGATCCCGATTCCGGACCCATGCGTACCCGCCCTGCCTGAGATAACACCACACCGTCATCTCCCTCATGTTGGCCACCGAATGGACCCACTTTATCAACTTGTGTTAGCCATCGCGTTTCTCCCTCCCCCTACAACAATAACTAGACGGACATTTTCATCATCAGGTAAGTATAATATGTATCGTGTCTTTCAGTTTATACATAATTAATCATTCTTCTTATTCTCTATTTACAGGTAAGTTTCATCATTACGATTCGGCATCAAAAGGGCAACGATAATGAACAATTAAGACATAAACGAACAGATCAGGAACACAACGAACTTTGGATAACTTGCCAGGCAATGGAGCGGCAAGACGCTACTGCGGAGACGCCGCTGGAATCAATATATATATATATATGTATGTTTATGTTCGCACAGGTGAGCTTGCGGATGTTTGTGATCATGAATTTATACGCAAGTGCTCAATGTGGTGCTTTATATATAATATATGTGAATATAGTGTTGAAGTGAATCGCTTAAATCTACCTTAACCTGCCTAAAGAGCTCTTTAGGTGGTTTAAGGGGCGATAGGTGTTTGTTTATACGTGCTGTTTTGAATGTGCATATATATGTATATATTTTGTTTTGGTCAATAATTCTGCTATATGTTATTATTGTGTTGTTCCTAAACTGTTTGTTTTAACTTATACAGATTTAATTTAATTATACCCGTTACTTATAAAAAATAAGTATAAGGGTATATTGTGTTCGTTGGAATGTATGTAACAGGGAGAAGGAGGCATCTCCGACCCTATAAAGTATATATATTCTTGATCAGCATCAATAGCCGAGTCGATATAGACATGTCCGTCTGTCCGTCTGTGTGTCTGTATGAACAAAAGGATCTCAGAGACCATAAGAGATAGAGATACCAAACTTTCACTAAAAGACTTCTATATACCCCACGCAGATCAAGTTTGTTTCAAATTTAAGCCACGCCCCCTCCGCCCCCGCAAATAGCGAAAAACAGTCTGAACAAAGAAATCTCAGAAACTAAAAGAGATAGAGTAACCAAATTTGGCACACAGATTTATATATACCTCACGCAGATCAAGTTTGTTTCAAATTTAATAATACTATCAACACCAAACTCATTAAATACACTTAGCAGTTTTTTCAGGATATTCTCGCTAGTAGACCTCTCAAAATCCATTGACTTCATCCCAAAACCATATCAATGAATTTGAAATTCTTTTGGTAATGAAATGTCACGCCCATTAACTTCCTCTTAATGTAGTTGTCGGTCCACATGTCTATTGTTACAGATGCTCCGCCGCTAGACACAATATTGATTATCTCTTCCTTGACTTTTTCTCAGTTGCGTCCTTCTAAACTTTCCGCAAAATTGTCGTCGGATCCGATAGCAAGTCCTCGACATCGACGTTCTCACCGAACGTTGCCCCGATTTTGATGAAAAACTTCACCAGTTTCATGAAGCCAGATGCCCGCAATGCAGAAAATGGTCTGCAGTCCTTAGTAATCCATGCCGAGCATTTTTCCACAGCCTCAGCCTTATCGTTTGCCGATACTGCCTTAAAAATGGTTCACTGCTTGATCGTCTTGCAGCAGGGATGCCTATTGAAATTTGACGTTTGCCCGTTGACAAATTTTAACACCTTACTACACGTCCGACAGAACACACAACCAGGCAGGACTGAATTGTCTTCTTGGATAATTTCGGCCAAGATATTCCAGACAAAGCTACGCCCTTTGCGTCGACCGGACAGCGTAAAAATGCCATTAGCAATATTGTCCGATACTTTTCGTAAATTTTCGTAAAGAACCCATAAATTCGCCAATTCTTACTTTATTACAAGTCTTGGGAAATTTTAAAAAATTGGGAAAAGCAATCTGACCTACTGAATGCAAAAAAAAAAAAGCCAAAAATACACCATCTGATACTTCGTTACAACACACTTCAAAACTCAGCCAATCATTCATGCCTACCAAAATGCTATAATTACACCGCCTTCTAGTTTGTTACAATCCTTGGGAAAATTTTTAAGACCCGACCAATCATTCAACCCTTCTAAATGGAAAAAACCGTTAATACACTACCTGTAACTTTATTTAAAATCTTGGGGAAATTTCCAAAACTCCGCCAATCATTCATAATTGGCAAAAAGCCGTTACATTTGAGGCGGACACGTTCTTATGGAATGTGTAGAATGTATGAAGCAGCCACGTTATTTTTGGCAAATTTTTGAATGAATTTCTTGGGTTGCTAAATTTTAAAATATAGGCGTGTGAAAACCATAAAAGGTTGTTAAATACCCTAAAAGTATACTATACTTATCAGGCACCTGTTTACCAAAATTAGGTTTTTAGGTCTTACGTCCCGTAGAATACACAGAGAGTAAAATCTTTGTTTGTTATTTTTTGAATATAAAAATCATTATCTTTTGGGGTTAAATTACAGTTATATTGGGTTCTTTTTTTTTTTTTTTTTGACCGGTTTCTCAAAATAGATCGTCGATGCGCCACCTCAGGATGACCACCAAATAAATTGATTTTTTTTTTTTTACAGATATTGCTTTTATACCGTATTATCCATTAATGATACAGCGTTTTTGAAAATCGAATAAAAGTGAAAATCACTCCACCCTAATGCTCATACCCATACCTGTTCGCATACCCAAAACAAGCTAGAACCTCGTGTACCATGATCGATCTGATCGTTTAAACAAAAGAAGTATGAATCAACTCAAGTCAGCCCGCCGGTTCGATCAATACTTGTGATTGTCAGGAACACAAATGGGCGATGTGATCGAACTGAGCGTTCGAACGGTCCGCTCCAATCGCTCAACCAAATTGAAAAAATCATAACGGATTCGAGTCAATGTTTGAGTCTGATCAAATATTTCATACCCATTGTAGTTCTCTGCTATACGCATGGTTGCCTGCGGTTGACTAAGCAGGTATGCAGAATATACATACGCGAATGTTTTTTTTGTACCTTTGTTAGTTAGTTAGTATTATAGTTATTATTGTATGACAAAAAATACAAAATTTTACTGACTGCATTATTTAAGTAAATTACACGAAACTAATTATTATTAACTTATTTCTAGAAGTTAGACATATTAAAACCGAAATACATTTTAAGGTTTATTTATAGTAATTGACGAAATTTTAGTTATAAATAATATTTACCTAATTCTAAAAGCATAATTATGCAAGCAAAATATAAAGTTTTTTTATTTTCTTACACCTGATACCATACATACTATTTCATTTATATACACCAGCGGTGGGCAAGCCCTTGCTCACGCTACTCGGGCTGCTCGCAACCGTAAATTAGCTTGCTCGCGATTTCTGACAATACATCAACAACTTTTGTGACCCCCAATAAAAAAAAAAACACACAGCAAATGGTCGAGTTTCGGTTTCGACGCGTACCGTCATAAAAGTGTTCATTTTGCTATGATTTATGACATCAGAAGTTGTGTTTGTTGTATATGTTGTTGTAGTGCTCACGCTTGCAAATTAGATACCCAAAACCGATACCCATGCTCATATCTATACCCATACCTGATTGCATACCCAAATGCCGACACCCATTCGCATACCCATACACATACCCGTTCGCATACCCAAAACAAGCTCGAACCTCGTGTACCATGATCGATCTGATCGTTTGATCAAAACGAGCATGCATCAAATAAAGTCAGCTCGCCGGTTCGATCAAAGCAAACACAAACGGGCGATGTGATCGAACAGAGCGTTAGAGCCGAGCGAACATTTCAGATCAGAGTAATATAAATTTAATTAGCCAAGATTTACCTTCTTCTCATAAAACTAATGATGCTTACTTTTTTTCAAAGTTAATGCAGCAATCTTCTTTACAGAGAATTGAAAGTTCTGAAGATGAAGTGGAAAGGTACTGCTAAGAAAAAGTACCTACAGGTTCACTCAATGCCAACTAGCAGTGCGGCGGCTGAGAGATCATTTTCAATGGCTGGAAACATTATAGCTGAAAAACGGAACAGACTTGGCCCGAGAGCAGTCGAAAGTTTGCCGTTTCAAAACTCGTTTTATAAAAATTTTAGAAACTAAGTATCATAAATTTTTATACCCGTTACTTATAAAAAATAAGTATAAGGGTATATTGTGTTCGTTGGAATGTATGTAACAGGGAGAAGGAGGCATCTCCGACCCCATAAAGTATATATATTCTTGATCAGCATCAATAGCGGAGTCGATATAGCCATGTGTGTCTGTCCGTCTGTCCGTCCGTGTAAGCGCCTAGATCTCAGAGACCATAAGAGATAGAGTAACCAAACTTTCACACGCAGATCACAAAGGCGTTGGAGCAGGTCAAGTTTGTTTTAAGCTTTTGACCCCCCTCCTTCCACGCCCGTAATTCGCGAAAAACCGGTCGTCCGTCTGTATAAACACAAGGATCTCAGAGACTATAAGAGATAGAGTGACCAAATTTGACACACAGATTTCAATTGACCCCACGCAGATCAAGTTTTTTTCAAATTCAAGCCACAAACCCCTCAGCCACCACAAATCACGAAAAACCACCACATTTACAACTTTACATATAATAGGTTTTTCTTGGTAATACCCGATATCTGTTATTATTATCTATTATCCCACTGAATCGCAACAAGATCGGACAAGTAGAACAGCAGTTATTGCGTTCCTAAGTTGTTGAAGCAACAGGTGCCCCCTAGAGTATGCAATAGTTTTTATATTATTAAACCTTATTAGAATGCTTCAAATTCTCAACTGGTTCTGGCAACGCAAATATGACATTAGGATTGAATCGCTAATGTATTGAAATAAGTAACGGGTATCCTATGGTCGGGACCTCGACTATAGCCTTTCCCACTTGTTAAATTTACATTTGTTTTACTCGCTTAGAATTAGGTCAATAATAATTTAAAGATAGAATTTAGTCAGTACAATAAATGAATATTTTAAAATTTTTTTTTTTTTTTCTATAGTGAAATTTTTTTTTTTTAGAATTTTTTAAAAATCCGGCTTTTTTTTCGTACATTTTTTCAGAGGTGCGCCCACTTTTGTCATGATTAGTCGAGAATGACAAAACCGATTTTCAAAGGCTTTACTATTTCTGAAAGTCAATGAATATATCTAGAATTCATTTTTACAAAGTTTTAGATTTAAACTAATAGTTTAAGAGACATTAATTTTTGAATTAAGAAAATGATGATTTTTTTAAAGCTTTTTTTTGGTTTTTATACCCGTTACTTATAAAAAATAAGTATAAGGGTATATTGTGTTCGTTGGAATGTATGTAACAGGCAGAAGGAGGCTTCTCCGACCACATAAAGTATATATATTCTTGATCAGCATCAATAGCCGAGTCGATATAGCCATGTGTGTCTGTCCGTCTGTCCGTCCGTGTAAGCGCCTAGATCTCAGAGACCATAAGAGATAGAGTAACCAAACTTTCACACGCAGATCACAAAGGCGTTGGAGCAGGTCAAGTTTGTTTTAAGCTTTTGACCCCCCTCCTTCCACGCCCGTAATTCGCGAAAAACCGGTCGTCCGTCTGTATAAACACAAGGATCTCAGAGACTATAAGAGATAGAGTGACCAAATTTGACACACAGATTTCAATTGACCCCACGCAGATCAAGTTTTTTTCAAATTCAAGCCACAAACCCCTCAGCCACCACAAATCACGAAAAACCACCACATTTACAACTTTACATATAATAGGTTTTTCTTGGTAATACCCGATATCTGTTATTATTATCTATTATCCCACTGAATCGCAACAAGATCGGACAAGTAGAACAGCAGTTATTGCGTTCCTAAGTTGTTGAAGCAACAGGTGCCCCCTAGAGTATGCAATAGTTTTTATATTATTAAACCTTATTAGAATGCTTCAAATTCTCAACTGGTTCTGGCAACGCAAATATGACATTAGGATTGAATCGCTAATGTATTGAAATAAGTAACGGGTATCCTATGGTCGGGACCTCGACTATAGCCTTTCCCACTTGTTAAATTTACATTTGTTTTACTCGCTTAGAATTAGGTCAATAATAATTTAAAGATAGAATTTAGTCAGTACAATAAATGAATATTTTAAAATTTTTTTTTTTTTTTCTATAGTGAAATTTATTTTTTTTAGAATTTTTTAAAAATCCGGCTTTTTTTTCGTACATTTTTTCAGAGGTGCGCCCACTTTTGTCATGATTAGTCGAGAATGACAAAACCGATTTTCAAAGGCTTTACTATTTCTGAAAGTCAATGAATATATCTAGAATTCATTTTTACAAAGTTTTAGATTTAAACTAATAGTTTAAGAGACATTAATTTTTGAATTAAGAAAATGATGATTTTTTTAAAGCTTTTTTTTGGTTTTTATACCCGTTACTTATAAAAAATAAGTATAAGGGTATATTGTGTTCGTTGGAATGTATGTAACAGGCAGAAGGAGGCTTCTCCGACCACATAAAGTATATATATTCTTGATCAGCATCAATAGCCGAGTCGATATAGCCATGTGTGTCTGTCCGTCTGTCCGTCCGTGTGAGCGCCTAGATCTCAGAGACCATAAGAGATACAGATACCAAACTTTCACTAAAAGACTTCTATATACCCCACGCAGATCAAGTTTGTTTCAAATTTAAGCCACGCCCACCTCCTCCCCCGCAAATTGGGAAAAACCGTCTAAACAAAGAAATCTCAGAGACTATAAGAGATAGAGTAACCAAATTTGGCACACAGATTTCTATATACCCAGCGCAGATCAAGTTTGTTTCAAATTTTGGCCACGCCCCCCTCCGCCCTCGCAAATCGCAAAAAGGTACCACACCCACAGTTTTTAAGATAATATAGTTTTTCTTGTTGTCACTGATATCTATTATTATTATTTATTATCCCACTGAATCGCAACACGATCGGACAAGTAGAACAGCAGTTATTGTCTGAAAATGATTCTTTAAGCAATACATGGCAATAAATGCCCCCTAGAGTATGCAATAGATTTTGTATTGTTAGAAAATTTTCTCTTAAGTACTTTTATATGTAGTGAAATAAGTAACGGGTATTCTATAGTCGGGATCTCGACTATAGCCTTTCCCACTTGTTTTACTTTAAAATTCGAGCAAAAGTCGAAAAAAAATTATTACATTTTGTCTTCTTTTTTATTTACATAGCTGCATTAATTACGAGTTGTTTAAGATATGTCGTATCAAAATCTGTGGAGAGACTGCGATATTGTCGACTTTTTTGACTTCCTTGTAGAGTGGCATAACCTTTAATATGCAAATTTTTTGTGATTTTTGAGGTATCTTAACCAATCTTACACAATATCAATTTGTTATAATTTTACACATTTTGACCAAATTTGGTTCAAATCGGTCTACTATATCATATAGCTGCCCTAGGAACAATCGTTTGAAAATCAAGGTTTAGTATGAAATTTTTTTTTGTTTTTTGAGATATTTTAGCCAAGACTTTTCCTGGAATTTTAAAGTAAAAAAAGCAAATAAAAAATGCTTAAAAAAATGCATAATTTTCTTAATTCAAGAATTAAAGCCTCTTAAACTATTAGTTTAAATCCAAAACTTTGTATAAATGAATTCTAGATATATTTATTGGCTTTCCGAAAAAGTAAAGTTTTTATCGGTTTTGTCATTCACGAGTAATGATAACAAAAGTGGGCGCACCTCTGAAAAAAAGTGCGAAAAAAAAGCCAAATTTTAAAAAATTCTAAAAAAAAAATGTTTTTCGTCGTTTTTGGCCCCAAATCTATCCAAAAAAGTGGGTTTGGTTCGTGTAATAGCCAAAAAGTTCAAATTTGTTGCCTAGTGTTATTAATAAGTTTTGTAAGTATTTTAAATACTTAAAATTATTGAAACAACATTTTTAATTTGTTTTATGATCTACCTTTTTGAATTTATCAAAATGACGGTGCATTGCTTACAAAATATTAAAGACAATAAATTTTTGTAGGTAAAGGGTATTTCATAGCGCTCATGTTTTGTGTTTCGCTTGCTGTGCCAGCAACGAGCTCTGGCAGCCAAGTGAATCGAAACCAAAAATAATTTCCCTCAGACATCACGTCCCCCGATAAATTTCCTGGTGGACTCAATGTTAGGCTGTTAGCTGCACGGTTGTTATGAACTGCTTTTTCTCCTTGGGCCGCGCCGGCTGGCTCATCGGTTCTCAGGGTAGAGTCCCATCCCTGGCCCGCAGTCCAAACAATCGATAACAGCATCGATACAAAAAACATCTGCTGACATATCGAACTTTACAATACTACAACAAAAAGACAACATAAATCAGCGACAGACGACAACAAAACCTGCAATTAACAACGAAACGGTAGGTAAACAATAAACATTAAAAAAACCCAACACTGATCCTCCTCTCGTCCAAACAGGATCCCGATTCCGGACCCATGCGTACCCGCCCTGCCTGAGATAACACCACACCGTCATCTCCCTCATGTTGGCCACCGAATGGACCCACTTTATCAACTTGTGTTAGCCATCGCGTTTCTCCCTCCCCCTACAACAATAACTAGACGGACATTTTCATCATCAGGTAAGTATAATATGTATCGTGTCTTTCAGTTTATACATAATTAATCATTCTTCTTATTCTCTATTTACAGGTAAGTTTCATCATTACGATTCGGCATCAAAAGGGCAACGATAATGAACAATTAAGACATAAACGAACAGATCAGGAACACAACGAACTTTGGATAACTTGCCAGGCAATGGAGCGGCAAGACGCTACTGCGGAGACGCTAAAAGACTTCTATATACCCCACGCAGATCAAGTTTGTTTCAAATTTAAGCCACGCCCACCTCCTCCCCCGCAAATTGGGAAAAACCGTCTAAACAAAGAAATCTCAGAGACTATAAGAGATAGAGTAACCAAATTTGGCACACAGATTTCTATATACCCAGCGCAGATCAAGTTTGTTTCAAATTTTGGCCACGCCCCCCTCCGCCCTCGCAAATCGCAAAAAGGTACCACACCCACAGTTTTTAAGATAATATAGTTTTTCTTGTTGTCACTGATATCTATTATTATTATTTATTATCCCACTGAATCGCAACACGATCGGACAAGTAGAACAGCAGTTATTGTCTGAAAATGATTCTTTAAGCAATACATGGCAATAAATGCCCCCTAGAGTATGCAATAGATTTTGTATTGTTAGAAAATTTTCTCTTAAGTACTTTTATATGTAGTGAAATAAGTAACGGGTATCCTATAGTCGGGATCTCGACTATAGCCTTTCCCACTTGTTTTACTTTAAAATTCGAGCAAAAGTCGAAAAAAAATTATTACATTTTGTCTTCTTTTTTATTTACATAGCTGCATTAATTACGATTTGTTTAAGATATGTCGTATCAAAATCTGTGGAGAGACAGCGATATTGTCGACTTTTTTGACTTCCTTGTAGAGTGGCATAACCTTTAATATGCAAATTTTTTGTGATTTTTGAGGTATCTTAACCAATCTTACACAATATCAATTTGTTATAATTTTACACATTTTGACCAAATTTGGTTCAAATCGGTCTACTATATCATATAGCTGCCCTAGGAACAATCGTTTGAAAATCAAGGTTTAGTATGAAATTTTTTTTTGTTTTTTGAGATATTTTAGCCAAGACTTTTCCTGGAATTTTAAAGTAAAAAAAGCAAATAAAAAATGCTTAAAAAAATGCATAATTTTCTTAATTCAAGAATTAAAGCCTCTTAAACTATTAGTTTAAATCCAAAAC
Organism: Drosophila phalerata; assembly: GCA_951394115.2. Taxonomy (NCBI): domain Eukaryota; kingdom Metazoa; phylum Arthropoda; class Insecta; order Diptera; family Drosophilidae; genus Drosophila; species Drosophila phalerata. Next base: position 14,493,309 of record OX596006.1, read on the forward strand.
TTTGTATAAATGAATTCTAGATATATTTATTGGCTTTCCGAAAAAGTAAAGTTTTTATCGGTTTTGTCATTCACGAGTAATGATAACAAAAGTGGGCGCACCTCTGAAAAAAAGTGCGAAAAAAAAGCCAAATTTTAAAAAATTCTAAAAAAAAAATGTTTTTCGTCGTTTTTGGCCCCAAATCTATCCAAAAAAGTGGGTTTGGTTCGTGTAATAGCCAAAAAGTTCAAATTTGTTGCCTAGTGTTATTAATAAGTTTTGTAAGTATTTTAAATACTTAAAATTATTGAAACAACATTTTTAATTTGTTTTATGATCTACCTTTTTGAATTTATCAAAATGACGGTGCATTGCTTACAAAATATTAAAGACAATAAATTTTTGTAGGTAAAGGGTATTTCATAGCGCTCATGTTTTGTGTTTCGCTTGCTGTGCCAGCAACGAGCTCTGGCAGCCAAGTGAATCGAAACCAAAAATAATTTCCCTCAGACATCACGTCCCCCGATAAATTTCCTGGTGGACTCAATGTTAGGCTGTTAGCTGCACGGTTGTTATGAACTGCTTTTTCTCCTTGGGCCGCGCCGGCTGGCTCATCGGTTCTCAGGGTAGAGTCCCATCCCTGGCCCGCAGTCCAAACAATCGATAACAGCATCGATACAAAAAACATCTGCTGACATATCGAACTTTACAATACTACAACAAAAAGACAACATAAATCAGCGACAGACGACAACAAAACCTGCAATTAACAACGAAACGGTAGGTAAACAATAAACATTAAAAAAACCCAACACTGATCCTCCTCTCGTCCAAACAGGATCCCGATTCCGGACCCATGCGTACCCGCCCTGCCTGAGATAACACCACACCGTCATCTCCCTCATGTTGGCCACCGAATGGACCCACTTTATCAACTTGTGTTAGCCATCGCGTTTCTCCCTCCCCCTACAACAATAACTAGACGGACATTTTCATCATCAGGTAAGTATAATATGTATCGTGTCTTTCAGTTTATACATAATTAATCATTCTTCTTATTCTCTATTTACAGGTAAGTTTCATCATTACGATTCGGCATCAAAAGGGCAACGATAATGAACAATTAAGACATAAACGAACAGATCAGGAACACAACGAACTTTGGATAACTTGCCAGGCAATGGAGCGGCAAGACGCTACTGCGGAGACGCCGCTGGAATCAATATATATATATATATGTATGTTTATGTTCGCACAGGTGAGCTTGCGGATGTTTGTGATCATGAATTTATACGCAAGTGCTCAATGTGGTGCTTTATATATAATATATGTGAATATAGTGTTGAAGTGAATCGCTTAAATCTACCTTAACCTGCCTAAAGAGCTCTTTGGGTGGTTTAAGGGGCGATAGGTGTTTGTTTATACGTGCTGTTTTGAATGTGCATATATATGTATATATTTTGTTTTGGTCAATAATTCTGCTATATGTTATTATTGTGTTGTTCCTAAACTGTTTGTTTTAACTTATACAGATTTAATTTAATTATACCCGTTACTTATAAAAAATAAGTATAAGGGTATATTGTGTTCGTTGGAATGTATGTAACAGGGAGAAGGAGGCATCTCCGACCCTATAAAGTATATATATTCTTGATCAGCATCAATAGCCGAGTCGATATAGCCATGTCCGTCTGTCCGTCTGTGTGTCTGTATGAACAAAAGGATCTCAGAGACCATAAGAGATAGAGATACCAAACTTTCACTAAAAGACTTCTATATACCCCACGCAGATCAAGTTTGTTTCAAATTTAAGCCACGCCCCCTCCGCCCCCGCAAATAGCGAAAAACAGTCTGAACAAAGAAATCTCAGAAACTAAAAGAGATAGAGTAACCAAATTTGGCACACAGATTTATATATACCTCACGCAGATCAAGTTTGTTTCAAATTTAATCCACGCCCCCATCCGCCCCCGCAAATCGCGAAAAACCACCACACTTACAGTTTTTAAGATAATACGTTTTTTGTGATTATTACCGTTATCTATTAGCATTATCTATTATCCCACTAAATCGCATCAAGATCGGACGTGTCGAACGACAGTTATGGCGAATTAAAGTTTTCAGATCAAAACAAGTATTTTCTTTAAAGTATTTTTGAATATATTAAAGTAAGTAACGGGTATCATATAGTCGGGATCTCGACTATAGCCTTTCCCGCTTTTTTTTCTTTTACTTTACTTGTAATTTTTAATTTACTTTACTTTAATCAATTGTGATTTATGATTAAATTTTATTCTCTTATTATTTAATTTTAACTAAGTTATATTTATGTATTATTTTGTTTTAATTTTATATTCTTTTCTTTTGTTCGACATTAATATTTTACTTTTTTGTGTATTCCATTAATTTATTTCCCTTGACGCGCAATGCGCTAATAAATATTGATATTTCCTTAAACAAAACAACAGAGACTAATTTCTTGGTGGCACAGTGGTGGGGGGGGGGGTTAAACAAGGATTTTCTTTTGCAGCTCTACGAATTATTTGGCCAAACGTGTGGCGGACAATTGGAACGGACTCACTCGTGGTCTTCCTGCTACGACGATGATGAAACTGGAGTGTTGGCCCAACGCTGAGACGTTGCACAAGACGGTGCTGCTGCAGACGGACGCCTCTGCGTTGTTTCTTCGGCGTGCAGCAATGTTGCTGCCAACAGGTGTCAGGCTTGATTGCCACGGCACACGACTCACGGGCTAGCACAAATTTCGGGAACGGGTCTTTAATGGCACGGCACGACGGTACTGCTCAGTTAAACAAGTTCTGGCGAGGCACACGTGTGCTGGTGCGGCACAAGACGCGACCACTTTCGATAAAATCTCTGGGCCTGCCCCAAGGCATCCACTCCTGACCGCTGTCAATCTCGAACTCTCTCCCAATTTTCTCTCAGCAACGTGGTTTTTTTTTTTTTTGAAAAAATTACTCTTCTTTCTTTCCTCTTTATTTTATCCGAAAAACCGTTGCTGCAGAAAAATGCATTGCTGCATTTTAATTATAGGGTCGCCACCCCCATTCATTCTTAATTTAGCCGCCAAAAACCTATCGATTCCTAAATCTTTAAATAAATAACGAAATATATCGACACCAAAACATCGAACTGGCACAAACGATAAACCATGAACACAACACGGTTGCCACTTGAAAAGTCAAATAAAATAAAAGCCAAAATAAAATAAAAAAAAGCCCAACAAATTTTGTTTAATTCATGTCCTTGAGACGACTTGGTTCCCGTTGTACATTTTTTTGTGATGAATCTATAATATAGATTCTATATATACAAAAAATAATAAGCAGAGACTGTAATCATTATAAGTTTTATTATGAGTTTTATAATTTTACTTTTGAGAAAAAAAAAAAACAAAACTCTGGAGTAATTAATATTTTTGATTCAATGAAATAAAACTCAAGAATAATGATTATTCAATAAATTGAAACTCAAGATTAATGATTATTCGTGTGTTTTATTTTATTGAATCAAAAATAAAACTCAAGCTGCTATTTTGACCTGTCAAATTTGAGTTTTATTTTTCATTCAATAAAATAAAACTCATGAAATAATCATTATTCTTGCGTTTTATTTATTTTTTACTCAAAAATAATGATTATTATTTGCTCAAAAATAATGATTATTTTATGAGTAAAATAATAAAAATCATAAATCTTAAGATCATGATAATATTGCATAGATTACCTTTATAGACAAATTTTGGTATATTTCTTGTTTATGTACAGTTACTGGACGTGAATGATTTTTTCAATTGAAAAAAAGAAAATAAATTATTTATCCCTGATAATAAGCACAAGTTACACTAATTTGTAATATTTCCACTTGTCTGTTTGTCTCAAGTTATTTACATGCTTCACTATAACAAAAACTTAACAGCCACAACCATGCGGTTGCGTTTAAAATGGAGTACTCTCAAGAAAAAAATGTGGTTTGCGTCTACTCCATAAAAAAAAAACGGTGTCGAAATTGGATAGAAGAAAATTCAGTAGCTGTTCAGCTGAGCAGTGCTCAGAAAAAAAATCAGAGTTGCCAGATCTAAGCGGTTGTCGGTTTCCAACACTGTTAGTGAAACAGATGATTTTCGCTAGTCTGCCCGTAAGAAGAATGAAATTTTCAATCTTTTTACACCACCTTGGCAAAAATGGCCGCCATTCATTTGAAAACAAAACAAAATGTTTGGAGGTTTTCAACAAGAATACAAAAGCTACAAATAGGATAAAATTGAAACCATCTTTGCACGCTGAATATACACATTTTTTTTATTTTTATTAAAAAATTGCAGAAATCTGCAAAATATATATATTGAGTTACCAAACATATAATATACTACATTTTCCATTCCCCATGTCTCCTCAATGTGTTCTAATCAGTTGTGTGTTTTTTAATTTAAACAAAGCGCGCAACTGACGCAACATAGTTACCATTATACTTTTGTTTATTTTGGTGTGTTGCATTGGCAACACTGGCTTTCTCTAGGCCTTAGCAAATGATTAGGAGTTTTTCGCTAGCAAAGACAAACTTTTTCGGAGTACTCGCCCTAAGAAAAACAGTATTTTTAAAATTAATTTATTAATTTTCAAACCTCTTTTTACTTGAGTCGAAAAGCAAAAAAAAATCCAGTTCAAGAAAAAAAGTGCCATTGCGCCAAAAGGGAAAAAAAGAGCCAGTTTTGGCGCAAAATAGCCAAATGTGGCAACCGTGGTTAGCTGAGACACTTTCAGTTGCATGCAGTGCTGCCAGAATCTCCGAGACAAAAATTGCTAGATTTGGAAAAAAAAATTGCTGGAAATTGATAAAAATTTTGTGACAATTGCTAAAAAAAAATGCTAAATATTTAAAAAGTTCGTTTCAACAAATATGTGTATGAATAATTAAAATGTATCTTATTCGTCAGCTTCACTTAAATCAGCGTACTTCTGTACATTGGCTGTAATTTGTGTCAAGTAAAAAAGTGCTTCTAAATTTTTTGGCATTTTACCACAATTACAAAACACAGCAAAAGAGAGCGAAAACACTTTCAAGTTGTTCATATAATCGACCCACTGAGTAAAATACAATTTCCGATATCTTTGTGAACTATTATTGATCGTAATTTGTGCTAATAATTTCGAAATGGTATAAGACAAGACAAAAGTGCCAAACAAAAATAAGAGAAATGCTAGTTTTGTAATAAACTTACTAAAACTGCTAAGCAAAAATTTAAAATTGCTAGATTTGTGGCTAATAGCATTTTTAAAAATAAAGTTTCAAATTTTTTTAAAATTTGCTAGATCTAGCAACTTAATTGCTAAACTGGCAGCCCTGGTTGTATGGGATGTCTTCTCTATAGGTTATTTGCTTAGTGGTAATACCCTTAACAGAAACTATCGTATACACCAGTGGTGGGCAAGTTTATCGAATCGTTATCGGCAGCCAGTGCTGCCAACTTTTGAGACCAAAAAAAGCCGTTTTTAACTGGAAGAACCCGCAAAAAAAGCCAAAAATTTTAAGAAAAAAGCTTTAAAAAAAGCGGTACTTATGGGCTCACAAATTAAATGTTTTTTACCCTTTGCTCACTAAAAATGATCAAAATAGGGTATAAAGTTTTAAACAGAATGTATGTAAAAGGCAGAAGAAGAAATATGTATATAGCTCAACAGCCGAGTCCGTCTGCTTGAACGCATCGATCTCAGAGGCTATAAGAGCTAGCTAGAGGCTTGGTATGTAGATTCCTGAATACTGTACACAAATCATCAATCGGTCAAAAATCAAGCAAAAGCATAAGCAATTTGTTTGTTCTTTGTTCTTAAGTAAATTTATAGAATATTTTTGCACTTATGTTGGTCCGGACGGCATCAGAGGCAACTAAGCGAGCAGAGACTTTTGGCATTTCGAAAAAATTGTTACAGTTGGCGCCGACTTTTGGTATAAAGATAATAGAATGGCCAAAAATGGTGCTGACTTTGGGAAATATCGGTAGAAATAGTAATGAAGATGTCACTTTTTTATACTTTTTATGTAACCTTTGGAAGCATTAAAAAAAAGCCGAAAAAAAGCTGAATACATTTCTAAAAAAGCCAGAATTCCCGCTTCCCGCAATTCCAAAATTTTTCCGGCTGCTGGCTTTCAAAAACAGCCAGATTTGACGGGAAAAAAGCGGTTTTGGCAGCACTGTCGGCAGCTCACACAGACACGAGCCGACGAATGCCGAATGCGAGGTCGGTTGCTGCCAGTGCTGCCAATTTTTTTCCAGAAAAAAAAGCTGTTTTTGGATGGAAGCAACGGCAAAAAAAGCTAAAAAATTTCTTAAAAAAAGCGTAAAAAAAAGCGGTTTTTATGGTTTAATTTTTTTTCTGTGTTTTATTTATAAGATTTTCAGAACGTCGTCTAGTTCTTCGCGGTTAGCATCGGTTTCACAATCGTACGACATGTTGGTACCGATCATGCGAAGATAATTTATAGGTACTTTATACTCATAGCAGCATTTGCCCAGTCTTCGCAAACCATATCTGTGTGTTATATTAAAATAAATAATATATTAATCGGTATCATCCTTTCTCTCACAATAAAATATTACCTTATGCTGAGAATGCTGTTTATCGTACTTAAGCTCATTGAGTTCCTTAACTTGGATTTTACCAAGTTAAGCTGGCTAAATACGCGCTCAACCTCCGCGTTGGACCATGGCAATGAAAACATTTGCAGGGCAACAGCTGCCAGTTCAAAGAATCTGCTGTTGCCACCAGAATCCTTGTACTGCGAAACTTCAATCCAAAACTTTGTACTGTCATTTACATTTTCCCATTTAATTAGATGAATATCGTTGTACTGCCGCTCAATGTCTGCTATTCTGTCTACTTGGAGGTGTTCTAGCATTTCTGTAATTCCTTTTTTTTTAGTTGACAGAATTTTGTCAACGGAAAAAACGTCGATGTTTTTTAAAATTTTAAAATTATCGGGCAGCCTGAAAATAAAGTTAAAATTATTTATCGGTCGGTAGAAGAATTGACAAATTGGTTACCTCTGCTTTAGCTGCTTGATAAGCTCAATCACAAAATTAGAGCAGCGAGCACGAATTTCTTTTTCAACGCCTGCATCGATATTTAAAGTTTTTATTTTCTTTTCAAAAACATATCCTTGGTACATATCGGATTCTACATGCTCTTCCCAGTTTTCGACCTCGAATATGTCAATTTCTTTGTTAGGGGGAACAACTAACTGTTTTAATGAATTAATGGCAAACATTAAGTCATTAAGCAATTCTGTTGCATTTGTTTTATTGCTTTGAAAGCACTTATTAACTTTCTGCATGTCCGACAGAATTGGCTTCAAAAAAATTAAATATAAGTGATTAATTTGATCACTATACAATTCATGGAGAATTTGCGACTTATAGCATTTTTCTTTTGTTGCGGCCAAATTAAAATGCAATTTAAGTTCTTCCCATTGGTCTAAAATGCGTGATACGGCCAGCTCAATGGATAGCCACCTGGTGTCGCTCACTTTTGGTATTTTCAATGGAGCCTAGGGGAATATCAGAAAAAGTTTACGTTGAAATAAAAATAAACAAAAATGTTTGAGTATATACTCTGTTGATAACAACAACGAAACAAGAGACAAAATAATAAAAACAAATACAATAATGATGTTAATAATCGAAGTACAGACGGGCACATTAAAAATAAAATACTCACATTTAAGTACAGAGGTTAAACATAAATTCAAGAACATATAACATGGATATGGACAAATTTTCACACAAACCTTTTCATCATTAATACATTTATAAATTTTACTATACTCCATTTGCCGAGATGAACTTTTGCAAAACCAATTATATGTTTCGTAGATTAAAAACTCCAATTTCTCAGGCAAATGCTTTCTACAAACTTGGCTAACGGCAAGTTGCACAGAATGGCAGACACATCTTACCAAAATTAGCTGTGGGGCCTCCTTCTTCAATTCCGTGTAGACACTCCTGTTTGTACCTACCATAACACTAGCATTATCGGTTCCAATACCAATTAGGTTTTTTATATCTAATTTGTAGGACAATAATACATTTTTCACACCATCAACAATGCAAGTAGCATTACCAAATTCTAGTTGTACCAGACTTAAAAATGTGGAGACGAATTCACCACGCGGAATGGAAAAGTAATTAATTACCAAACCTAAAAAAGTAAATATATATAAAAATAAAATTAACATTAACAATTATTATGATAAATACCTAAAAGTTTTGTGACGCTGATGTCTGTTGACTCATCGAGTAAAAGACTGAACTTGGAGTCTCCTATATCGGCGCACAAATCTTCATAAAAATTACGCGCCAAAACATTTTTTATAATGCTGGTGCATTTTGTGCGATGAAGCTTTAGTCGCCCGGCCGTTGCACTATCAAAATAGCTGCTGCATAAGTTGCCCAAATGGTCTACTTGTGCCATAGCTGTGTGCTCTGCAATGAACAGACACAAAGCTGCTTCCTGCTCCACAGTTTTTGTAGGCAAGCTACCAAAATCAATTTTATTTTTTTGCTGGAAGCCGCCCATCGCACTTGTGTGTTTTTTAGTGCTTGCATGCGCACGCAGATCGCTCAGCTTTGCAGTTATTGTTGTCTTGCAGTAGCTGCAATAGACCCTTTTGTCGTCCGTGTCATCCCTGCGAAGCCACGCCTTAAATTCTTCGCTCTTTATCCAAACATCACGGCACTTTTGTTTGTATTCTTTTGGCATTTTTAAAATCCCACTTAAGCAGCGCGCAATTTATTGTGATTGTGATGACAGTTTGCCTAAAGTAGTGGTGGTCATATTGGCAAATATCGATATAAACATATGATAAAGCTGCCATTTGGTATATTTCTACCAAAACATGTATACGTTTTCACAGATTTATCGAAAATGGTATATTTTGATACCAAACTTTTTTTGTTTTTGCAAGTTGCATCCGTGCTGCTACATGTTTTCATGAAATTGGTGCCAGCATAAAAAAAGCGAAAAAAAATCCAAATTCATTTTTAAAAAGCCAGAATTCCCGCTTCCCGCAATTCACATATTTTTCCCGCAATTGGACTTCGAAAAAAGCTGGATTTGACGGGAAAAAAGCTAAATTGGCAGCAGTGGTTGCTGCTGCAAACGTACGCTTGACTTCAGTGCACAACTTGCCTTTAACGAGAGCACAACCCGGTCGCTCGAGTTCCCAAAAAAATTTAGCAACACACTGAGAAAAAAATAAATATGTTTTGTTGAAAATTTTTACAGAAATTTAAATGAACATTATGGACAGACTTTATTATGTGTTTTTGCGATTATTTATGTGTTTTTACGTAATGATGTTTTTATAATTGGATCTGGAATGAAATAAAAAGATTGATGCAAGAGTTAGATATTTATATTTCTGCCATAACTTCATCAATATTTACCTTAGATTCGCAACATTTAATACGAATTAAATTTTCCAACTGCTGATCGGTCAATCTGTTTCTCATCTTACTTTTTATATGCGCTAATGTGGAAAATGCTGCCTCACATATATAGGTTGATCCGTGCATGGAATACAGCTTGTATATTTAATTTTTAATTTTTGGATAGTCTGAGTCGCTGACATTTTTCCAAAAATCTAGTCCAGATTCAAGTGGCAAATTTAGATCAGATTGCATTTTGTTCAATTCATCTTTAATATCTTGGCTTTGATCTGTTAATTTACATTTTAGTGGATTGTTGTGTAGGGTTATAGAGTTCTCAATCTTACCAAAATCATGGAATCTGCTTTCATAGCCGTTAATCAAGGAATCAAATACTGAAATATACATAGGCAATTTATTGTGGTTTTTAAGCTCACAAAGTATCTCGTTTGTTTTTGGCATATTTGAGAAATCGTTCGCTTTAAATTGATGAACTAAAATTTTAATTTTCCGTCCAAACTCTTCAATTGTTGCGATCAAATCAAATATGCGTTTATTTTTTCCTTGCAGAGAAAGATTTAGCTGATTGAGAAACAGACTTATATCACAAAAAAACGCTAAATCTAACAAAAAGTTTGGACTCTGTATGTGGGAAACGAAATGTTTCGATTTTCCATCTTGCTCTAAAAATGTGAGAACTTCTCTTCTTAGATCGAAAAATCGTTGCAAGCATTTCCCACGGCTTAGCCAGCGAACTTCTGTGTACATGACCAAATCATCAGATTCAGCTTCCACTTCTTTCAAAAATGCATTAAAATTTCTATGGCTAAGAGCATTATGGCCCCCTCTTATTTTATTAATTATTTGGATAGAAATCTTCATAGCGTAGGAAATATTAAGACATTTTGAAAAAAGGGCTTGCTGGTGTATGATGCAGTGAAAGGTTGGCACATCAATTCCATTTTTTAGGCAATGTCCAATAAGACCTTCATTTTTGCCTGTCATGACGTTGGCACCATCTGTACAGATCGAACTTAATTTTTTTTTATCCGCAATAGAAAAAACTTTTTCAACCAAAGCATCATACAAATTTTTCCCTCTTACATTGCCATGCATCGCAACTACAGCAAGAACTTCATTTCTGACAGAAAAATTAGCGTCAACGGTTTGAACACAGATAATTAGTTGACTTAAATCATTAATGTCTGTGCTCTCATCTAAGCATAAGGAATAAAACATGCAGCCATGTATTCTTTCAAGAGTTTTGTAATATATGTATAAGCCAATATCCTCTGTTCTACGAGATATTGTTCGCCTGGACAATGGAATCGAACCAAAAATCTCTGAAAATTTGGCGCCTTCTTCCCCAAAGCATTGCAAAACCTCTTGGCTTAAGTCTCTAAAAAAGATTCCATCAATAAAGGGTCTGCATTGTTTTGCCAACGCTAAAGAGACAACATATGACGCCTTTTTAAAGTGAAAGTCGTTATTATAGTTGTTGTCATTTTCTTTATTGTTGGTGTCGTTTTCTGCCCCAAGAGAATCAGAAATTGTTTTTTCAAAAAAATGTTTTTTTAAGTCCAAAATTAAATTTTCCCTTTCATCATTTTTAATATTATCGTAGCTCTGATGGCAACTCAAATAATGCCTCTTAATACAGAACTCGGTATATCGTGCAACTGTTTTGCTGCATACCAAGCATTCTGCTTTTCCAAAAAAATTTATGGTAAATAAATAATTATATTCTAAATATATTTTCTCTGCCATTGTTCTCAGTGTAAAAATAGTCGATGCGTGTACAACCTTCTCGTTCAACGTTTCTGCTGCGACTGACTTCGCTCTGCTCGTTGCGTTCGGGTTTGCGTGTGTATTGGTAAATCGAACAGCTGATTTGCACGCGTGCGAGGCTGTGCCCACCACTGGTATACAAGTACAAAAACTAACAAATTCGAACTTTCTGGCAGCCCCGTTGTATATAGGCGCAAGTAATATAAACAATGTGTACAAAATATATTTTAGTGATAATAATAGTGAATATGTAATATAATTAAGTATAAGTGATATTATAATATGTGTGTGCAGTGATATATAATAAATAAATAAATAAAATTAATATTGAATGTGTTTTTGGTGTTAATTATGGCTTCAACAAAAAATGTTTAGATGCAAAAAGTTGCAAAAAAAAATTTCCCAAAATATCTTTCCTTATATATTTTTTACGATTTTTTGTATGGGATGATCTAAAAAAAAATTTGTTTGAAATGGAGGAAAATGTGCAAAAAAAAAGGTACTTTCTAGCAAATTTCAAAAATCATTAAAAATATAAGCAATGAGATTTTTACAGTCACTATTATAATTGTTTGGAACAACTTTTTAATTCTAAACATTTTTTGTTGAAGCCCTAGGAAAAAAGTCAAAAACCAAGATTCTTACATAAATTCAAAAATTTCTATGGGTAATTAAGAAAATTGGGAAAATGGGATAATGGGCTTAAACGGCATTTAGAAGAAGCATTTAGCGAAGAAATTTAACTTTAGTTTTGTGTAAATACTTTTGACCACCCCTGTATATGCATGTGGACTATGTACTATATATATGCAGAATCTAAACAACTAAAGGACGCGCAGCAGGTCTGGGCCAAGGTGTATTTATATATAGGTGGCTTTGTTCAAAGTACTGAGGGGGCAAAAAATGTTTTTAGCTCGCTCTTTCAGCACGCGCTAGAAAGAGATAGCAAACGACGTTTTGGCTCCTCCAAAGAGCGCAGCTGTGGTGAACACGCCACATTTAGTAACTTCACCTTGATGCAGGCTGTTAGTTGAGACACTTTCAGTTGTATGGGCAGTGGTGTCATTTTTGTCTGAGCAAAATAAGCTGAATCAATGAAAAAAAAAAGCTAAAAAAAGCGGAATCCCAGGAAATTTTTCGATTAAAGTAAATACCGATACATTGCCGATAGAAATACATTTTGTAACATTTCAACCGTCAAACCACTAAGCAAATAACCTATAGAGAAGCCATTCCATACAACTGAAAGTGTCTCAGCTAACAGCCTGACATTGCGTCCACCAGGAAATTTTTCGGTGGACGTGATGTCTGAGGGAAATTATTTTTGGTTTCGATTCAGTTGGTTGCCAGAGCTCGTTGCTGGCACAGCCAGCGAAACACAAAACATGCGCGCTATGAAATACCCTTTAGCTTTAAAAATTTATGTATTTTATATTTTATAAAGAAAAACACCGTAAATTTAATGAATTCATAAATGTAGATGATAAAAATAATGCGATGTGTTATTTTAATTATTAAATATATTTATTAATAGTTAAAATATCTGCATTAAAAAATTTATTTGTACAGGGTATTAGAGTTTACATACAAACTTTAAAGGGAAGCAACTTATAAACAGAGCAATGTTGCCGATTCTCACTTTTAATAGAAAAGTGACATAAGTAAAAAAAACACGATGACATTTTTTTTAAATATGTCACTCTTCTAGTAAAAGAGCGATATGCACACAATTATTGTAAGATGCACAAATACATAGAAATCAGCCGGCGCGCCGACTACATCTGTCTCTGTCTGGCTACTTAGGAACATGTATGTGCAAAGAGGACGAGAGATGAATGTTCGCATTTTGTATGACTTGGACGCGCGCTGCTCGCACTATAACACAGGACCATGGGGACTTTGAACATTTTTATGAATTAAATTAATAACTCTTAAACAGCACAAGATATTCTGATACGATTTTATTTAACTATTAGATAAAAGTCTATTAGCACGTACCAACTCCAAATAAAAAAAAAAAAAATCCCAAATTGAGGGCAATTTATCAAGCCAGTTTATCAAGTATATAATAGATTTGTGAGTTTTATTTGGAAAAATCTCAATCAAAAAATAATTTAATGAAAACAGATAATTATTTCGAATATTTAGCCAAGTTCCAATTCCAAAAGAAGGTCGAAGTGCACTGGAGAAGCATTAATAAGATATATATGGTCATGAAGTGTGTGAACACCCGTGTAATGAAAGCGCCGCAGGCATGAATTTTTTTTTAAAAAATCGCGGGTTTTTTTAAAAAAAAATTTTTGTCTACGGTCCTTTATTTACACTCCTCAACACCTCTAGGATGAAGTTTATAGAGATGTTTCACAAGCTATTCGTGACCGGATGACCAAATCAGTGTTGGTAAACGAGCTGTAAAGTGACAAGTTGCACAAGCAACAACAAAAATAGGCTATTTTGTATGGAAACTTCAAACATTTTTTAAAAAAAAACTAGTTGAGACCGCACCCTAATTTTTTCGCCTAAATTCATGATAAATTGCCCTCTATTTGGGGTTTTTTTTTAATTTGGAGTTGGTACGTGCTAATAGACTTTTACCAAGTATTATATATTATGTTATATAATAATATTATACAATATAATATTATATATTTTTTTGGAAACGCCACTATTTCATATGACTGTCAAATAACAAAAAACTGATTTTTAGCTTTATTTTATTTAATACAGTATATCTGAGAAATTACATTATATATATAATAAAATTATGTTTAAATTTTCAGCATTTATGTTGGTGGTTCATATATGGTTCCTCTTCAATTCTGTTCCAAGATAAAATAAATCTTAAATTATTTAACAAAATAAAAAATTGATTTTGTGCCAATAAACAAAGAAAAACTTTTGTTATCCTCAACAGAAATGGTTCATTAATCATAACGATTAGTTATTAAAAATAAATAATTTTAATACTAAAACGAAACCGCAGTTCACGAGTTATTAATTTATTTCATTAAAATGCGCAAAGTCCCCATAGTCCTCTGTAATAGCGCGAGCAACGCGCTTCCAAGTCATACAAAATGCGAACATTCATCTCTCGCCCTCTTGGCACATACATGTTCCTATGTAGCAAGACAGAGACAGATGTAGTCGGCGCGCAGGCTCATCTCTATGTATGCGTGAGTCTTACAGTAAGTGTGTGCATATGTATGGGCTGCTGTGAGAATCGGCAACATTGCTCTGTTTATAAGTTGCTTCCCTTTAAAATTTGTATGTAAACTCTAATACCCTGTACAAATAAATTTTTTAATGCAGATATTTTAACTATTAATAAATATATTTAATTATTAAAATAACACATCGCATTATTTTTATCATCTACATTTATGAATTCATTAAATTTACGGTGTTTTTCTTTATAAAATAGAAAAAAAATAAATTTTTAAAGCTAAAGGGTATTTCATTGCGCGCATGTTTTGTGTTTCGCTGGCTGTGCCAGCAACGAGCTCTGGCAACCAACTGAAACGAAGCCAAAAATAATTTCCCTCAGACATCACGTCCACCGAAAAATTTCCTGGTGGGCGCAATGTCAGGCTGTTAGCTGAGACACTTTCAGTTGTATGGAATGTCTTCTCTATAGGTTATTTGCTTAGTGGTCAAACTCAATTAAAACAACTCTGAAAATTGAGTAAAAGTGAAATAAAAAAAAGCTGCCTCAACTTGCTAAAAAAGCCAGAATTCCCGCTGCCCGCTATTTTCAAATTTTTTCCTCAATCACACTTCAAAAAAAGCCAAATCTGACGGGAAAAAAGCGGAAATGACACCACTGTGTATGGAAAGTTTTCTCTATAGGTTAGGTAAGTGATATTACTTACAGTACAAAGTACACCAGCAATAAAGTGTCATATCTGCAAACATATGTAGCAGACAGCTTTTGCGCGGCAAAAAACAGTGTTTCCAGAAAGTCGTGTTTTGCGTTGCATAATTAGCCAGTGCTGCCAGGCAGATTATTTATGTTTTTGACAATTTGAATGAAACAAGTTGTGCCTTTCTGTAGTGCATATTAAATTTATGTGTCCTTTTTTTCATTATTATTAAAAAAAATATTTTTTTTTTAATATGAAAATAATTTAACAAATAAATTTATATATTTTACAATCTGCCTGCATAAATAATAAACCATGTCAAAAGCAAAAACAAAAATTGTTGATATCCCACAAAAAAAACCTCTACACAAGGTAAAAGTCTAGTGACGTAAGCATATTCTAGCCCAAAAAATTTCTGATCTTGTGACTAACAAATGTAAAATAAATAGAAAAAAATTTGTTTTTTAAATCACTCAAATTGGCATTCGCCACTGCGCAAAAAGTAATTTTTATATTCGTGGTAGCTCACCCTTTTTGCGCAAAGTGAAGATTGCCAATTTTCGTGATTTTTTTTAAATTTTTATTTGTGAGCAACTGGTTACCTATCTACACTCAGAAAAAAGTAGTTCGATTGGTTCTACAAAAAAGAAATCTTAAATTAATCCAGTTTTGGTCTACAAATTTTTTAGATCGATTCGTTCTGAAATATTCTTGATTTAAGGCCTGACTCCAGCAACTTAAAATTCCTTGTCAGGAATTTGACAATTATTTTTTGTGTTTGTGGAACATAACTAAAACAGTGAGACCAATAACATAATATGCATAAAATATTTACCTAAAACTGGCATATTTTTGACCATTCACCAAAAACGTACATGGTCACTCTGACAAATCAGTTTGGCTTGTAAGCAGCGCCAAATTTGAAAGGTCAACTAAAATTACAAAATAAAGCAAATAAATTTGGATGATGAAGTGATTGTGTTGGTTGCGCCAATTATTATTCAATTATTTTTCCAGCAACACTTTTTTATGCACTTTTCACAGATATTTTATCAAAATAATTCTTATTTGCGATTCGTCAAAGACATGGTCGCGCCTTCACTGCTTTAATTAAAGTTATCTTTCCTCGCGTTGAAAATTAAAATCTCTTTTTTTGTTTTGCGCACAGCACATTGAGTCTCCATGTTTGACATTTGTATGAGTCCACCAGGAAAAATTGCTAAATATATTTTCTTGATAGACTCATCAGCTGTTCTCTCAATCCACACATGCTATCGATATGGCAAATATCGATATGAACTTGTGGATTTCGTTTAAGTTGCTGGATACACACGAAACGAAAATGAAAACTAAAAATTCTTGCCAAAGTTTTTTTTATATGAAGTTTGACAGGAACTTTTAGTTCCTGGCCTGCTGGAGAGAGGCCTTTAAGAGCGAATCGTTCTTAAAGCATAAATATCCGTTAAAAATTAGCAAATAAGAACAAAATTCTTAAATTAAGAATTATGTATACTTAATAAAGGCTGTTTCGTTCTAAAATATAAACATGTTTTATCCTGATCTAAAAATACTTCGGTAAGTACGATTTATTAGTAGTTTAAGTATAAATCGTGCTTAACGTATAAAAATAAGAACGACAATATTTTAACATAATGTTGGAAAAAAAGTCATTTCATCCTAAAAATGTGTATGTTTGTACACTGTTTGTATGTATGAACGATCAGAAAAACAGAGATTGACTGGTATTATTTTAAGTACAATATGACTTGAATCAAGATATTTGATTATTATATATTTTTGCTTTCGGTTGCTTAGAATTCTCAAGTAGTTCTGGCTTGTCTGCTATGAGGAGCTGTTCGACGGTCACTGAAAAATTAAGACTGTAGTTGAGGACTCTAAATAACAGAATATTTTCTGTAGTCAGTTCTCACTTACTTTTGATGATTTATGATTTTGATCATTTTATCATTTTATTTTGTTGCAAAATGCTCATAATACTTCTTTAGTATTTTTATTTTAAGATGGTTTTGCACTCAGTTATAGAATTTAAAGGACTAGAATCAAGTATGAAATATACTTAAGTCAAGTACGTTTTGAAGTTATAAGTCTGAAAAGCGCTTAAAGTAAGTACAAAATGTTCTCAAATTTATTATATTTTGGGGTTATATCGAGACCATAAGATTCTTTAAAAAATCCTAAAACGAGCTTGAATTATCCGAACGCTCTTGAAATCAAGAATTTAAGAAATTTCTTAAATTTAGAATTTCGTACTTGAATCAAGAATTTTCGGGCTTGGCTGACTTTTGACACCGGAAATTCTTGATTCAAGTACGATCGGGCTTGAGTTTTCTCTCAGTGTAGTCCAAAGCCATGTATCGGAGTCGTCCATTTAATAAAGGCTTGTCCTGCGCCTTCTACTAGTTTTTTCACAACCAGATTTGGAGTTGTTGCGTGTATTATGGCCCTGAAGTAGTTGCTTCTTAACCAAAAGTTGCCAAAAAGATGTGTGGCAAGTAATCCTTTTGTACACAAATGTGTACTAGCTGAAAATATTATACAGGGTAGGCCATTTAAAGGCGCCCCATGTGAAAACGCTATAACTTTTTGTTAACTTTGACTGCGCTGAGCGATCGTAAAATGTTATACCGCGTTAAAAGCATCGTTCCAAGGCAATTTATAACATGGTACATTACACTTCGAAAGAACGCTCCGAAATTATTCAGCTGTATATTAAAAAAAAACCTCTTAATATTGTTTACTCAACATTCGTTTCGCTAAAAAAAAAAATAGAGTAAAGTTGTGAACACCGGTAATCTTAGTAATGCTAAGATCATGATCTGGACAACGAACAAGACGCTCCGATGAAATTATTGAAATCATTGTTCCCCGGCGGTTGATATCGAAAAGTGGTTATTTTACTGGCCACCGGAATAACTAGATTTAACGTCACCAAACTTTTATTTGTGGGATTTTTTTGAAATCCAATGTACACGTATAGCAGTATAGCAAAGACCTCAGCTCAACTGAAAGTCAACATTCGATTTGAAATAGCCGCAATATCGTCTGAGATATTGGCCAATGTTATGGAAAATACTGAAGAAAGAGTTCATTTTGCTATCAAAGCTAAGGGTATCCATTTACACAATGTCGTTCTTAAATATAAGCTGGAACAAATCTAATTGAACCATACTAAATAAATTTTTAAACGGAGAAAAAAAATTTTGGTTTAAACCAGGGGTGCTCAAAGTTACCTTATGAATGTGTACGCAATACAATACAAATATAATAAATCGCACGCACACATGTAACGAAAAAATTTGTTGTGTCAATGTGTACACTGGAAAAAAATGGAAAATGTTACTTCAAGCAAAATAAAAAAATAGAAAATGTTTTTTAATACTGATTTCAAAATTCATCAATATTTATTTTAATTTTGGTTATTGATAGTTTTAGAAGCGCCTCCAGGTTATTATTTCAGTGTATACGAAACAATAAGGCAACAACAAATTACATTCGGATTTACGACGAGTCTCTCACACAACTACAAAATCTATGAAATTGTTGTTGCCGAGCTCGTCGGCATGTCAGAAAATGAAAAGAAAGAGAGCGAATGAAAGAAGCGACGGAAAACCAAAAGTCAAAAATTGTTAGTGTAATTTGTCAATGTGCACTAGCAGCCTACTAATGTGTAAGCTCACACACTTCCATATGCTATGTGCAAAACAAAAACAAATGTGTGTTGTGTGTATAGGCACTGAGCACCCCTGGTTTAAACTATTAGGGTTTTCACTTGATAGTAGCAACATTGAAGGGAGCACATGTGAAACACGTCACAACAACAACTTGTACTTAAAAATTTCCTGCTAGGGTGCTAGACCCAGACCCTTGACTACGAAAAGTCGTGCACATATGCTCATGTAAAGATGATAAAATGCTCGATGGAAAGTCGATTATTTCAATTGAAATTTAGTATTTTAGGCATATTTTAGTGTTAAAGTTTTGACAACACTTGTTAAGTGACGTCACGACACAATACATTTGTTTGATTGTAGAACAATTTTGCAATGCAACCAACAAATTATTTTTGCAAGTGAACACAAGAAAAAAAATGGTATATTCATATTTTATATATAAGAAAATCGTACAAAATGTGTGCATCGAATAAAAATAAATAAAAAACATTGAAAGAGTTTCAAGATTAGAACCGCCAACTTTTGCAGGTAGATCTTCAACTCTAGCATTACTACTACTAGAAGCACTAGCGCTACTAGAAGGCTCAAACATACGAAATTATAAAACTGAAATAAAAATCCCAGTGCAAGGCTGAAACGTAACGGGATGCTCACGATTTCAGTAGTGCACATGTTGTAATGACTTTAGTGTACTCTATTTCGGTCACGGTATTCGTCCGGGTGGACTCGCTGGCAGCAGCTAGCAAACAGCCTTTGGGGGGGTTCTTTGAACTCAGCGCCGCGACACCAACTGCATTTAATTTTATACGAGTCCTAAATGCCTTTTATTGAAATCAAACCAAACACCTGAATCTAACATAAGAGGATAGCTAAAGAGAAAGAGGAAGTATTATTTACATATTTTATGCTACGATGATGGACTTGTAGCAGCGCTTCTATACCCTCCCAACCTTTGATTTTCTGTTAGCGCTATAAAATATAATTTAGAAAATCCCTAAGTCAATTACAGCTCTATTTGACCCTGCCCTTACCTTCTAGGAAAAATAATAAATATTTAGAAATTCATTTTCAAATTCAGACTGTGCATAATTTAATTAGAAAAACATCAGTTTTCAAATCCATAATAATTCAAGTAATATTCAATGTAGACAATATAATTCGCATCGTAATATGTTATATGTATATGTTAATATAATATAATATAATAATGTTTAAATTTTAAAACTATCGATTTCATAATTATTTGGCAATGTTAATGTAAACAAATTAATTCAAATTGAGGAATACCTCTACTATCAGGCCTGTATGTTATTTAACGTTTGCATAAATATGATCTTTGTTAAAACGAACTAAACGAAAGTTGGTCACACTGCAGCGCCATCTTTAAATAATAATTACGCACTTGCATTTAAAATTTATAATTCTAATTTAAATTGCCAGAAGGGCTTATCATAATTGCCAAAATTGTAAGTATTAACAAAATAAAGTGAAAAGTGATCAAAATGACTGAAATATGCAAATACCGACGAATGTTTATATTATGTGTTCAACATATTATGGCATTCCGAAAAGTATGCAGTGCAAAAATGTATGCATATATAAACGTATGTATGTACGTCAAAATGTAAACAATGCAATTCAAGCCAAATCTCAATTTAAAAATTCATAACTTTTTGTTGTTTATTTGTTTTGTTGCTTGTTACTCACTCCGCTGTTTACTCTTACGATGATGACGTAGATAACTGCAGCTGTTTGAAAAGAATAAAATCATGTCATTGTTATGAACTGCTTTTTTCTCATAGGGCCGCGCCGGCTGGCTCATCGGTTACTCAGTTGGAGTCCCATCCCTGGCCCGCAGTCCAAACAATCGATAACAGCATCGATACACAAAACATCGGCTGACATATCGAACTTTACAACACTACAACAAAAAGACAACATAAATCAGCAACAGACGACAACAAAACCTGCAATTAACAACAAAACGGTAAGTAAACAATAAACATTCACAAAACCCAACACTGATCCACCTCTCGTCCAAACAGGATCCCGGTTCCGGGCCCGGGCGTACCCGCCCTGCCTGAGATGACACCACACCGTCATCTCCCTCATGTTGGCCACCGAATGGACCTACTTCATCAACTTGTGTTGGCCATCGTGCTTTCGCCTCCCCCTAAATATCAACGATTAGACGGACGTTTTCATATTCAGGTAAGTATAATTTCGGATTCCTTAATATGTATACATTGTGTGTCGGTCATTCTTAATATCTAACAACTTTTATATTTCAGGTATATACATCTTCATTTGTAAACAAACAACAGACGAGGAACAAAAGAAAAGAGGATCAACTTGAAGTGCGCAACCAATGATAGCTTCATTCAAAAGAATACGACACAAATCTGTCGCGGAGACGCCGCGGGAATCATATAAGTATATGTATATATAAGATGTACACGTACGTAGGTAAGTATCGTGTCAAAGCAAAAATATAAATGTGAATGTAATTATGTGAATTGTAAATCGCTTAAAAACTCCCTTGCCTACCTAAAGAGCTCTTTGGGTTAGTGCAGGGGCGATATAAATGTGTATTAATTGTGTGATTTAAGTGTATACATATATGTATATGTATGTATGTATATGTATGTGTGTTAAACCATATAATTAACCCTCTACCGCATATAGTGCCATATATGGCTTTTCATTTTTAACGAAATTTATTTTAGTTTAAATGATATCTCAGCGAAGTGGATTATTATTGGCAAATATATTTGCACTATTTTCTATTGGAAAAAAATTTAAAAATAATTATAATTTGGCTTTATTTCGTGTTTTTATGTATTTTGTTAAGACGTCTTTCGTGAACGAAAATGAATTTTGATGAATTTGATGAACAATGAATTTTCGTATGAAGTTTTCACAACAAAAAACAATTTTTTATGTTGAAGAGTAATTTTTGTCTCAAAGAACATAGAGTAATCTTTTATAAAAACTTATAATTTGACTGTAATTAAGCCTTATATTTATTATTTTAAGCAAAAACTGAAAAAGCCAATATCCTATTTTCTCCTAAACTATTTACCCAAAAAAAAAAGTTTGCTCAAATATTTCTTAATTTATACCAAATACACTTTTATATGCATGATAAAAATGGTTTTCTTTAATGATTCTATGAGCATGCAGTAGAGGGTTAAGTCTTGTTCCTATTCTGTTTGATTTGTGTTTTTTTGTATTTTAACTTGATTTTTGTCTTGACTTTAGTTTAACCTTTTTTAACACAAATTTATATTTGATTATAAATAATTAATCTTATTAATTTATCCTTTTTTTAGATTCTTTTCTTTTCAGTTTTAATTTAATTTTGGTTTTCATTTAGATTTAATATATTTAACAATTTTTGTTCATACGGTATATTTGAGAGTTTTACTTTAAGTTTTTTATTCTTTGTTCGCCTTTTATATTTTTAATTTATTGTTTATTCCATTAATTTACTTCCCATGACTCGCAATGCGCTAATAAATATTGATATTTTCTTAAGCAAAACAACAGCGACTAATTTCTTGGGCGGCACAGGGGACAAACTTGGATTTTTACTTTTGCAGCTCTTCGGATATTGGCCAAACGTGTAGCGGACAATTGGAAAGGACTCACTCGTGGTCCTCCTGCTATGACGATGATAAAACTGGATTTTTGGCCCAACGCTGCCACTGGGTCGTTGCACAAAACGGTGCTGCTGCAGTCGGACGCCTCTGCGTTGTTTCTGCCTCGAATGGCCGCTTTGAATAAGTGTCGTCTCCGCCAGCAATTGTGATACGCTGCGTGTTACGGAGCGCGGATCACTGTACAGCTTGTGGGGCACGGCACTGTCACTCTACACCCAGTTCTGGGACGGCACAGATTTTAGCGAGATGCAGAGACTCGTCTCAGCACGCGGGCACAAGGCACCAAAACTTCTCCAAAAAAATATTTTAAGTCTGCCCAAAGGCAACCGCTCCTGACCGCTGTCAATGTCGAACTCCCCTCTCAATTTCCTGCCAGCAACGTGGTTTTTTGGAAAAATTCCTCTTCTTTCTTTTCTCTTTATTTTATCCGAAAAACCGTTGCTGCAGAAAAAATGCATTGCTGCATTTTAATTAAAGGGTCGCCACCCCCATTCATTCTTAATTTAGCCGCCAAAAACCTATCGATTCCTAAATCTTTAAATAAATAACAAAATATATCGGCACAGCCGATAATAAACGAAATCCTACAACTAAACATCGAACTGGCACAAACGATAAACCATGAACATAACATCATACATAGGTTTTTGTACATTTGAACATCCGATCGCATAATAATCAGCTTCTTCACTTTTCTCTTTTAATGCAAAACCTGAACCTAATAATATATGTGCATTAGGGTGGAGTGAATTCCACTTTTTTTCGATTTTCGAAAACGCTGTATCATTTATGGATGATACGGTATAAATGCAATATCTGTAAAAAAAATCAATTTTTTTGGAGGTCATCCTGAGGTGGCGCATCGACGATGTATTTTGAGAAATCGGTCAAAAAATTCAAAAAATCCAATATTACTGAAATTTAACCCCAAAAAATAGTGATTTAAAAAATAAATTCTATTTTTCTTAGTTAGCCCTAACTGTTAGCTTTCTAAACCCATATCAACTTTTCAGATCGGTGGAAAAATATTGAACTTACAGATTTTTTAAGAATAGCAAAATTGTCAAAATGCCGTTATATTTGGGGCGGACACGTTCTTTTGGAATGTGTAGAATGTATGAAGCAGGCACGTAATTTTTGGCAAATTTTTGAATGAATTTTTTGGGTTGCTAAATTTAATAATATGGGCGTGTGAAAACCACAAAAGGGTGTTAAATACCCTAAAACTATACTAGGTACAAGTATCTGTCAAAAAATGGTGTGGTACAAGTACCTGTCCTAAAGAAAAGGGCGGTTATTTTACAATTATTTCATTCAGTAAAGAGTTCAACGTGAAAACCATTGATTTATGATCGCAGCTGCAGAAAGTTTATGATTAAACTTTCCAAAATACAAAATCAGGCACCTGTTTACCAAAATTAGGTTTTTAGGTCTTACGTCCAGTATAGTACAGAAAGAGTAAAATCTTTGTTTGATATTTTTTGCATATATCAGTTTTATTATGTAGGCAATTTATAACATGGTACATTACACTTCGAAAGAACGCTCCGAAATTATTCAGCTGTATATTAAAAAAAAACCTCTTAATATTGTTTACTCAACATTCGTTTCGCTAAAAAAAAAAAAATAGAGTAAAGTTGTGAACACCGGTAATCTTAGTAATGCTAAGATCATGATCTGGACAACGAACAAGACGCTCCGATGAAATTATTGAAATCATTGTTCCCCGGCGGTTGATATCGAAAAGTGGTTATTTTACTGGCCACCGGAATAACTAGATTTAACGTCACCAAACTTTTATTTGTGGGATTTTTTTGAAATCCAATGTACACGTATAGCAGTATAGCAAAGACCTCAGCTCAACTGAAAGTCAACATTCGATTTGAAATAGCCGCAATATCGTCTGAGATATTGGCCAATGTTATGGAAAATACTGAAGAAAGAGTTCATTTTGCTATCAAAGCTAAGGGTATCCATTTACACAATGTCGTTCTTAAATATAAGCTGGAACAAATCTAATTGAACCATACTAAATAAATTTTTAAACGGAGAAAAAAAATTTTGGTTTAAACCAGGGGTGCTCAAAGTTACCTTATGAATGTGTACGCACTAATACAAATATAATAAATCGCACGCACACATGTAACGAAAAAATTTGTTGTGTCAATGTGTACACTGGAAAAAAATGGAAAATGTTACTTCAAGCAAAATAAAAAAATAGAAAATGTTTTTTAATACTGATTTCAAAATTCATCAATATTTATTTTAATTTTGGTTATTGATAGTTTTAGAAGCGCCTCCAGGTTATTATTTCAGTGTATACGAAACAATAAGGCAACAACAAATTACATTCGGATTTACGACGAGTCTCTCACACAACTACAAAATCTATGAAATTGTTGTTGCCGAGCTCGTCGGCATGTCAGAAAATGAAAAGAAAGAGAGCGAATGAAAGAAGCGACGGAAAACCAAAAGTCAAAAATTGTTAGTGTAATTTGTCAATGTGCACTAGCAGCCTACTAATGTGTAAGCTCACACACTTCCATATGCTATGTGCAAAACAAAAACAAATGTGTGTTGTGTGTATAGGCACTGAGCACCCCTGGTTTAAACTATTAGGGTTTTCACTTGATAGTAGCAACATTGAAGGGAGCACATGTGAAACACGTCACAACAACAACTTGTACTTAAAAATTTCCTGCTAGGGTGCTAGACCCAGACCCTTGACTACGAAAAGTCGTGCACATATGCTCATGTAAAGATGATAAAATGCTCGATGGAAAGTCGATTATTTCAATTGAAATTTAGTATTTTAGGCATATTTTAGTGTTAAAGTTTTGACAACACTTGTTAAGTGACGTCACGACACAATACATTTGTTTGATTGTAGAACAATTTTGCAATGCAACCAACAAATTATTTTTGCAAGTGAACACAAGAAAAAAAATGGTATATTCATATTTTATATATAAGAAAATCGTACAAAATGTGTGCATCGAATAAAAATAAATAAAAAACATTGAAAGAGTTTCAAGATTAGAACCGCCAACTTTTGCAGGTAGATCTTCAACTCTAGCATTACTACTACTAGAAGCACTAGCGCTACTAGAAGGCTCAAACATACGAAATTATAAAACTGAAATAAAAATCCCAGTGCAAGGCTGAAACGTAACGGGATGCTCACGATTTCAGTAGTGCACATGTTGTAATGACTTTAGTGTACTCTATTTCGGTCACGGTATTCGTCCGGGTGGACTCGCTGGCAGCAGCTAGCAAACAGCCTTTGGGGGGGTTCTTTGAACTCAGCGCCGCGACACCAACTGCATTTAATTTTATACGAGTCCTAAATGCCTTTTATTGAAATCAAACCAAACACCTGAATCTAACATAAGAGGATAGCTAAAGAGAAAGAGGAAGTATTATTTACATATTTTATGCTACGATGATGGACTTGTAGCAGCGCTTCTATACCCTCCCAACCTTTGATTTTCTGTTAGCGCTATAAAATATAATTTAGAAAATCCCTAAGTCAATTACAGCTCTATTTGACCCTGCCCTTACCTTCTAGGAAAAATAATAAATATTTAGAAATTCATTTTCAAATTCAGACTGTGCATAATTTAATTAGAAAAACATCAGTTTTCAAATCCATAATAATTCAAGTAATATTCAATGTAGACAATATAATTCGCATCGTAATATGTTATATGTATATGTTAATATAATATAATATAATAATGTTTAAATTTTAAAACTATCGATTTCATAATTATTTGGCAATGTTAATGTAAACAAATTAATTCAAATTGAGGAATACCTCTACTATCAGGCCTGTATGTTATTTAACGTTTGCATAAATATGATCTTTGTTAAAACGAACTAAACGAAAGTTGGTCACACTGCAGCGCCATCTTTAAATAATAATTACGCACTTGCATTTAAAATTTATAATTCTAATTTAAATTGCCAGAAGGGCTTATCATAATTGCCAAAATTGTAAGTATTAACAAAATAAAGTGAAAAGTGATCAAAATGACTGAAATATGCAAATACCGACGAATGTTTATATTATGTGTTCAACATATTATGGCATTCCGAAAAGTATGCAGTGCAAAAATGTATGCATATATAAACGTATGTATGTACGTCAAAATGTAAACAATGCAATTCAAGCCAAATCTCAATTTAAAAATTCATAACTTTTTGTTGTTTATTTGTTTTGTTGCTTGTTACTCACTCCGCTGTTTACTCTTACGATGATGACGTAGATAACTGCAGCTGTTTGAAAAGAATAAAATCATGTCATTGTTATGAACTGCTTTTTTCTCATAGGGCCGCGCCGGCTGGCTCATCGGTTTCTCAGTTGGAGTCCCATCCCTGGCCCGCAGTCCAAACAATCGATAACAGCATCGATACACAAAACATCGGCTGACATATCGAACTTTACAACACTACAACAAAAAGACAACATAAATCAGCAACAGACGACAACAAAACCTGCAATTAACAACAAAACGGTAAGTAAACAATAAACATTCACAAAACCCAACACTGATCCACCTCTCGTCCAAACAGGATCCCGGTTCCGGGCCCGGGCGTACCCGCCCTGCCTGAGATGACACCACACCGTCATCTCCCTCATGTTGGCCACCGAATGGACCTACTTCATCAACTTGTGTTGGCCATCGTGCTTTCGCCTCCCCCTAAATATCAACGATTAGACGGACGTTTTCATATTCAGGTAAGTATAATTTCGGATTCCTTAATATGTATACATTGTGTGTCGGTCATTCTTAATATCTAACAACTTTTATATTTCAGGTATATACATCTTCATTTGTAAACAAACAACAGACGAGGAACAAAAGAAAAGAGGATCAACTTGAAGTGCGCAACCAATGATAGCTTCATTCAAAAGAATACGACACAAATCTGTCGCGGAGACGCCGCGGGAATCATATAAGTATATGTATATATAAGATGTACACGTACGTAGGTAAGTATCGTGTCAAAGCAAAAATATAAATGTGAATGTAATTATGTGAATTGTAAATCGCTTAAAAACTCCCTTGCCTACCTAAAGAGCTCTTTGGGTTAGTGCAGGGGCGATATAAATGTGTATTAATTGTGTGATTTAAGTGTATACATATATGTATATAATAGTGTGTGTGTTAAACCATATAATTAACCCTCTACCGCATATAGTGCCATATATGGCTTTTCATTTTTAACGAAATTTATTTTAGTTTAAATGATATCTCAGCGAAGTGGATTATTATTGGCAAATATATTTGCACTATTTTCTATTGGAAAAAAATTTAAAAATAATTATAATTTGGCTTTATTTCGTGTTTTTATGTATTTTGTTAAGACGTCTTTCGTGAACGAAAATGAATTTTGATGAATTTGATGAACAATGAATTTTCGTATGAAGTTTTCACAACAAAAAACAATTTTTTATGTTGAAGAGTAATTTTTGTCTCAAAGAACATAGAGTAATCTTTTATAAAAACTTATAATTTGACTGTAATTAAGCCTTATATTTATTATTTTAAGCAAAAACTGAAAAAGCCAATATCCTATTTTCTCCTAAACTATTTACCCAAAAAAAAAAGTTTGCTCAAATATTTCTTAATTTATACCAAATACACTTTTATATGCATGATAAAAATGGTTTTCTTTAATGATTCTATGAGCATGCAGTAGAGGGTTAAGTCTTGTTCCTATTCTGTTTGATTTGTGTTTTTTTGTATTTTAACTTGATTTTTGTCTTGACTTTAGTTTAACCTTTTTTAACACAAATTTATATTTGATTATAAATAATTAATCTTATTAATTTATCCTTTTTTTAGATTCTTTTCTTTTCAGTTTTAATTTAATTTTGGTTTTCATTTAGATTTAATATATTTAACAATTTTTGTTCATACGGTATATTTGAGAGTTTTACTTTAAGTTTTTTATTCTTTGTTCGCCTTTTATATTTTTAATTTATTGTTTATTCCATTAATTTACTTCCCATTACTCGCAATGCGCTAATAAATATTGATATTTTTTTAAGCAAAACAACAGCGACTAATTTCTTGGGCGGCACAGGGGACAAACTTGGATTTTTACTTTTGCAGCTCTTCGGATATTGGCCAAACGTGTAGCGGACAATTGGAAAGGACTCACTCGTGGTCCTCCTGCTATGACGATGATAAAACTGGATTTTTGGCCCAACGCTGCCACTGGGTCGTTGCACAAAACGGTGCTGCTGCAGTCGGACGCCTCTGCGTTGTTTCTGCCTCGAATGGCCGCTTTGAATAAGTGTCGTCTCCGCCAGCAATTGTGATACGCTGCGTGTTACGGAGCGCGGATCACTGTACAGCTTGTGGGGCACGGCACTGTCACTCTACACCCAGTTCTGGGACGGCACAGATTTTAGCGAGATGCAGAGACTCGTCTCAGCACGCGGGCACAAGGCACCAAAACTTCTCCAAAAAAATATTTTAAGTCTGCCCAAAGGCAACCGCTCCTGACCGCTGTCAATGTCGAACTCCCCTCTCAATTTCCTGCCAGCAACGTGGTTTTTTGGAAAAATTCCTCTTCTTTCTTTTCTCTTTATTTTATCCGAAAAACCGTTGCTGCAGAAAAAATGCATTGCTGCATTTTAATTGAAGGGTCGCCACCCCCATTCATTCTTAATTTAGCCGCCAAAAACCTATCGATTCCTAAATCTTTAAATAAATAACAAAATATATCGGCACAGCCGATAATAAACGAAATCCTACAACTAAACATCGAACTGGCACAAACGATAAACCATGAACATAACATCATACATAGGTTTTTGTACATTTGAACATCCGATCGCATAATAATCAGCTTCTTCACTTTTCTCTTTTAATGCAAAACCTGAACCTAATAATATATGTGCATTAGGGTGGAGTGAATTCCACTTTTTTTCGATTTTCGAAAACGCTGTATCATTTATGGATGATACGGTATAAATGCAATATCTGTAAAAAAAATCAATTTTTTTGGAGGTCATCCTGAGGTGGCGCATCGACGATGTATTTTGAGAAATCGATCAAAAAATTCAAAAAATCCAATATTACTGAAATTTAACCCCAAAAAATAGTGATTTAAAAAATAAATTCTATTTTTCTTAGTTAGCCCTAACTGTTAGCTTTCTAAACCCATATCAACTTTTCAGATCGGTGGAAAAATATTGAACTTACAGATTTTTTAAGAATAGCAAAATTGTCAAAATGCCGTTATATTTGGGGCGGACACGTTCTTTTGGAATGTGTAGAATGTATGAAGCAGGCACGTAATTTTTGGCAAATTTTTGAATGAATTTTTTGGGTTGCTAAATTTAATAATATGGGCGTGTGAAAACCACAAAAGGGTGTTAAATACCCTAAAACTATACTAGGTACAAGTATCTGTCAAAAAATGGTGTGGTACAAGTACCTGTCCTAAAGAAAAGGGCGGTTATTTTACAATTATTTCATTCAGTAAAGAGTTCAACGTGAAAACCATTGATTTATGATCGCAGCTGCAGAAAGTTTATGATTAAACTTTCCAAAATACAAAATCAGGCACCTGTTTACCAAAATTAGGTTTTTAGGTCTTACGTCCAGTATAGTACAGAAAGAGTAAAATCTTTGTTTGATATTTTTTGCATATATCAGTTTTATTATGTAACGAAAAATATACTAAATTATAGAATTTCATAAATCAAGGTTGGAAAAATTGAGCTTTGGTTTCGAAACGTGGAATCATCTGCCTGGCTTTTATCTGGGTACGAATACCCATCCCTAGCTTCTGGTCCACAAACAGATAAGGTAGCCTCTGTCACAAGCCTTACACATCTCTCTACAGCTTGAGAATGGCAAGGAAACATCTCGAATTCCACGATATTATTTCCCGACAAAATCAAGTTTGTAATATCGGCATTTCTAAACTTCATTGTCAATGGAGGCTCTGTAATAATATTTGTCCTCCAATCTCCAAATCAAATAAGTTGCATGAGCGCATCAACGGCATGACCATAGAACTGCAACAGCTGGCTGGGCGAGTGCAGGAGCTGGAAGCAGAGGCTGGTGAAGTGCGAGCACTTAAAGCAAAGCTGCAGTCACTGGAGGCCAATCTGGAGGCAAAGATGTTGGTTCAGGCGAATGTAGCCATTGCTGCGGATCTGCGCATCCATGGTGTTCCCTGCATGGATGGGGAAAATTTGATGACACTGTTTGGAACACTGTGTTCTTCACTTAGCCTTACACCAGCTCCCAAAATTCGCGATATCTTTCGAGTTAGACAACAACGATCGGAACACAGAACTATAGACCCGGTTGTTATAGTAAAACTTGAGCACATGCGGGAGAAAATCGAGCTGCTTAAAGCAATTGCGGGGTATAAGCGAAACACGAAGCAGCAACTGAATCTAACGTTGCTAGGCTTTGAGTCCCACGTGCCCTTTTACGTCAATGAACAGCTGACGAAAGCTCATTACGAGATTTTTAAAGAGGCTATGAAGATGAAAAAGCTTAATCTGCTCACAGCTGTCTACACGCGTCGCTCTCTTGTGCATGTGAGAGTGCGTGGGAGAGAGAACTACACCTGCATTGGCAGTATGCCTGAGTTATTATCTCTACGCAATGACGCTGCTCTCTTGCACACTGATGCAGCGATCGAGCCTCAATCTGAGCCTAGCTTTCGTAATAATTAGGCAATACAGATATATTTCTCTTATATGTTCTTATCTCTTTGAATGCAAGCATAATATTATAAGTATTGTTCTGTTTCTCTTTTATGTCAGTTTAGTAATCTCTCTTAATGTTCCTAGGTTTAAGTCTCTATGTAATTTTCTATGGTGTGTACTTCAGTTTTTTAGTTCTCAATTAAGCCAAATATGCGTGCGCCTCCCAATGAATATTGATTACAGTATAGATGCAGGCTAACATAACTCAGGAAGCGAACAGTCATGCAGTTATCAGGATTTTAATCAAGCAACATAAAGGCCTTAATGTTTGCCACATAAACGCTCAAAGTTTGACAAAAAAAATTTAAGAGTTCAGGTATTTGTTTGTTAACTCAAATGTTGATGTCATCTGTGTGTCTGAAACATGGTTCTTGTCTAATATGTGTGACCAAATGATAATATGTGACGGGTATAATGTTTTTCGTTCTGATCGTGAGGGCCATGCAGGTGGTGTTGCAATTTATGTTAACAATAAATTGACAACAAATATAAGAAGCAAGCAAACCAATGAAAGTCCGCTTGAATATCTATTTATAGAGATAAGAGGATCTAGCAATTCTCCAAAAATATTAGTTGGCTGCATTTACAGGCCGAGTAGAACTGTAGATTTTTCAGAAGTTCTAAACAAACTAGATGAGATATCTATAAGTTACAATGACGTTATAATTACAGGCGACATGAACAGTAATATGCTAGTTGAAAAACAACTCTCTGATAGCCTTAAAACATTAGGATTACATTTGATTAACGCCACTTTGCCAACACATTTTACAAATACAATCAACACACTGCTAGATGTATTTTTTGTAACTGATAAGAGAAAAATTCTTATATATGACCAAATATCTGTGCCAGTTTTCTCAAAACATGACCTTATATTTATTACATATGACATTTACCTTGACCATGCTGATGAACAATTAACGATTAGGGACTTCAAAAATATTGACTACATCTTGTTACGTACTAAATGTGATGAACTTGACTGGAGCATATTATTTAATTATTCTTCAGTAGATGAACAGGTTTATCACTTTCAGAACCAATTACTTAGCTTGTACAACTCATGTGTACCCGTTAAAACTAAAGTAATTAAGACTTCTCAAAAATCTTGGTTTACAGTGGAAATTAAAAGACTTATTCTTCAACGCAATCGGGCTTATGTGAAATGGAAGAGATATAAAACGGAATATCACTATGAATTGTATAGGAAGCAAAAAACTTTAGCTCTTTCTGTGATTAACAATGCTAAAACTGCTTTTTACTGCTCTAAATTTAATAAAGCAAAAATGACGGGACACAAATGGAACGAAATAAAATCACTTGGTATAGGGAAACAGAAGCCAAAATCTCCAAATTGTGATGTAGATTTAAATAATTTAAACAGAAAATTTGTGCAATCTGAAGTACCTGAAGTTGTGGAAAACAAATACCTTGACTGTGATAATACATCCACCTGTGATAATAGCTTTAGTTTAGAATGCGTGTCTCAATGTGATGTTCTAGAATCAATATTAAAAATTAAATCTAATGCAGTAGGCCTTGACGAAGTAGATCCTAAATTTCTAAAAATATTGCTACCAAAAATCTTGATATACATTACCCATATTATAAATACTGCAATTATGACCTCAACTTTTCCTGAACAATGGAAAATTGCCAAGATATTGCCGATTGTAAAATCTAATAATGATTATAGGCCCATATCAATTTTACCCTTTTTGGGAAAAGTCTTTGAGCACATCATAGCTAGTCAAATCAATAATCATTTGACAATAAACAATCTGCTAAGTGAAGCGCAATCAGGGTTCAGGAAGAATAGAAGCTGCACTACTGCGGTCTTAAAAGTTACTGAAGATATACGTAGGAAATTAGATGATGGGCAAGTAACCTTCTT
This sequence comes from Drosophila phalerata, assembly GCA_951394115.2. Lineage (NCBI taxonomy): Eukaryota > Metazoa > Arthropoda > Insecta > Diptera > Drosophilidae > Drosophila > Drosophila phalerata. Next base: position 14,526,378 of record OX596006.1, read on the forward strand.
GACACTGCTAGACTTTAGTAAAGCTTTTGACACAGTAAATCATGAAGTTCTGTGCACAAAAATTAGAAAACTCTTCGGGTTCTCTAGTACAGCAGTCAGACTACTAAAATCGTACTTGACCAATAGAAGTCAGGCTGTTGTCACAAAGTATGGTTTCTCGTCCTTTCTGTCGTCTACACGTGGTGTCCCACAAGGGTCAGTTTTAGGTCCGTTGTTGTTTTCGATCTATGTTAATGACCTACCAAGTGTTCTGTCAGTGTGTGATGTTCATATGTATGCTGATGATGTGCAAATGTATGTGAGTCGTCCACTGTGTAATATTAATGAATGTATTGACATAACCACTAGGGAACTAGCTAACATTGATGAGTGGGCAAAAGATAACGGATTGGCTCTTAATCCTTCCAAGTCCAATTGTATAGTGATATACAAAAAAACAATTGATATTGGCAGGCTTAGGGAGATTAAGTTAAATAACTGTGCAATAAAATATGTAGATCGTGTTAACAACCTGGGATTCACCCTGAACAGTACTTTGACATGGAATGACCACATAACAAAAATGGTTGGGAGGACGTACGGACTACTTAGAATACTGTATATGACACAAAGATTTGTACCTGAGAGAATAAGACTACTTATTGCTAAAAGCTATCTTATACCAACACTTTTCTATGGAGTGGAAATTTTTGCCAACTGTGATTCTAGATGTAAGCAGAAATTGAATGTGGTCTTTAATAACATAGCTAGATATATCTTTAATATAAGAAGGAGAGAACATATAACAAGTTATTCAAACAAAATATTTGACCTCAGCTTGGAAAAATGGACAAACTTAAGAGCTTTAATTTTACAATCTGCCTGCATAAATAATAAACCATGTCAAAAGCAAAAACAAAAATTGTTGATATCCCACAAAAAAAACCTCTACACAAGGTAAAAGTCTAGTGACGTAAGCATATTCTAGCCCAAAAAATTTCTGATCTTGTGACTAACAAATGTAAAATAAATAGAAAAAAATTTGTTTTTTAAATCACTCAAATTGGCATTCGCCACTGCGCAAAAGTAATTTTTATGTTCGTGGTAGCTCACCCTTTTTGCGCAAAGTGAAGATTGCCAATTTTCGTGATTTTTTTTAAATTTTTATTTGTGAGCAACTGGTTACCTATCTACACTCAGAAAAAAGTAGTTCGATTGGTTCTACAAAAAAGAAATCTTAAATTAATCCAGTTTTGGTCTACAAATTTTTTAGATCGATTCGTTCTGAAATATTCTTGATTTAAGGCCTGACTCCAGCAACTTAAAATTCCTTGTCAGGAATTTGACAATTATTTTTTGTGTTTGTGGAACATAACTAAAACAGTGAGACCAATAACATAATATGCATAAAATATTTACCTAAAACTGGCATATTTTTGACCATTCACCAAAAACGTACATGGTCACTCTGACAAATCAGTTTGGCTTGTAAGCAGCGCCAAATTTGAAAGGTCAACTAAAATTACAAAATAAAGCAAATAAATTTGGATGATGAAGTGATTGTGTTGGTTGCGCCAATTATTATTCAATTATTTTTCCAGCAACACTTTTTTATGCACTTTTCACAGATATTTTATCAAAATAATTCTTATTTGCGATTCGTCAAAGACATGGTCGCGCCTTCACTGCTTTAATTAAAGTTATCTTTCCTCGCGTTGAAAATTAAAATCTCTTTTTTTGTTTTGCGCACAGCACATTGAGTCTCCATGTTTGACATTTGTATGAGTCCACCGGGAAAAATTGATATATATATTTTCTTGATAGACTCATCAGCTGTTCTCTCAATCCACACATGCTATCGATATGGCAAATATCGATATGAACTTGTGGATTTCGTTTAAGTTGCTGGATACACACGAAACGAAAATGAAAACTAAAAATTCTTGCCAAAGTTTTTTTTATATGAAGTTTGACAGGAACTTTTAGTTCCTGGCCTGCTGGAGAGAGGCCTTTAAGAGCGAATCGTTCTTAAAGCATAAATATCCGTTAAAAATTAGCAAATAAGAACAAAATTCTTAAATTAAGAATTATGTATACTTAATAAAGGCTGTTTCGTTCTAAAATATAAACATGTTTTATCCTGATCTAAAAATACTTCGGTAAGTACGATTTATTAGTAGTTTAAGTATAAATCGTGCTTAACGTATAAAAATAAGAACGACAATATTTTAACATAATGTTGAAAAAAAGGTCATTTCATCCTAAAAATGTGTATGTTTGTACACTGTTTGTATGTATGAACGATCAGAAAAACAGAGATTGACTGGTATTATTTTAAGTACAATATGACTTGAATCAAGATATTTGATTATTATATATTTTTGCTTTCGGTTGCTTAGAATTCTCAAGTAGTTCTGGCTTGTCTGCTATGAGGAGCTGTTCGACGGTCACTGAAAAATTAAGACTGTAGTTGAGGACTCTAAATAACAGAATATTTTCTGTAGTCAGTTCTCACTTACTTTTGATGATTTATGATTTTGATCATTTTATCATTTTATTTTGTTGCAAAATGCTCATAATACTTCTTTAGTATTTTTATTTTAAGATGGTTTTGCACTCAGTTATAGAATTTAAAGGACTAGAATCAAGTATGAAATATACTTAAGTCAAGTACGTTTTGAAGTTATAAGTCTGAAAAGCGCTTAAAGTAAGTACAAAATGTTCTCAAGTTTATTATATTTTGGGGTTATATCGAGACCATAAGATTCTTTAAAAAATCCTAAAAAGAGCTTGAATTATCCGAACGCTCTTGAAATCAAGAATTTAAGAAATTTCTTAAATTTAGAATTTCGTACTTGAATCAAGAATTTTCGGGCTTGGCTGACTTTTGACACCGGAAATTCTTGATTCAAGTACGATCGGGCTTGAGTTTTCTCTCAGTGTAGTCCAAAGCCATGTATCGGAGTCGTCCATTTAATAAAGGCTTGTCCTGCGCCTTCTACTAGTTTTTTCACAACCAGATTTGGAGTTGTTGCGTGTATTATGGCCCTGAAGTAGTTGCTTCTTAACCAAAAGTTGCCAAAAAGATGTGTGGCAACTAATCCTTTTGTACACAAATGTGTACTAGCTGAAAATATTATACAGGGTAGGCCATTTAAAGGCGCCCCATGTGAAAACGCTATAACTTTTTGTTAACTTTGACTGCGCTGAGCGATCGTAAAATGTTATACCGCGTTAAAAGCATCGTTCCAAGGCAATTTATAACATGGTACATTACACTTCGAAAGAACGCTCCGAAATTATTCAGCTGTATATTAAAAAAAAACCTCTTAATATTGTTTACTCAACATTCGTTTCGCTAAAAAAAAAAAATAGAGTAAAGTTGTGAACACCGGTAATCTTAGTAATGCTAAGATCATGATCTGGACAACGAACAAGACGCTCCGATGAAATTATTGAAATCATTGTTCCCCGGCGGTTGATATCGAAAAGTGGTTATTTTACTGGCCACCGGAATAACTAGATTTAACGTCACCAAACTTTTATTTGTGGGATTTTTTTGAAATCCAATGTACACGTATAGCAGTATAGCAAAGACCTCAGCTCAACTGAAAGTCAACATTCGATTTGAAATAGCCGCAATATCGTCTGAGATATTGGCCAATGTTATGGAAAATACTGAAGAAAGAGTTCATTTTGCTATCAAAGCTAAGGGTATCCATTTACACAATGTCGTTCTTAAATATAAGCTGGAACAAATCTAATTGAACCATACTAAATAAATTTTTAAACGGAGAAAAAAAATTTTGGTTTAAACCAGGGGTGCTCAAAGTTACCTTATGAATGTGTACGCACTAATACAAATATAATAAATCGCACGCACACATGTAACGAAAAAATTTGTTGTGTCAATGTGTACACTGGAAAAAAATGGAAAATGTTACTTCAAGCAAAATAAAAAAATAGAAAATGTTTTTTAATACTGATTTCAAAATTCATCAATATTTATTTTAATTTTGGTTATTGATAGTTTTAGAAGCGCCTCCAGGCAACAACAAATTACATTCGGATTTATGACGAGTCTCTCACACAACTACAAAATCTATGAAATTGTTGTTGCCGAGCTCGTCGGCATGTCAGAAAATGAAAAGAAAGAGAGCGAATGAAAGAAGCGACGGAAAACCAAAAGTCAAAAATTGTTAGTGTAATTTGTCAATGTGCACTAGCAGCCTACTAATGTGTAAGCTCACACACTTCCATATGCTATGTGCAAAACAAAAACAAATGTGTGTTGTGTGTATAGGCACTGAGCACCCCTGGTTTAAACTATTAGGGTTTTCACTTGATAGTAGCAACATTGAAGGGAGCACATGTGAAACACGTCACAACAACAACTTGTACTTAAAAATTTCCTGCTAGGGTGCTAGACCCAGACCCTTGACTACGAAAAGTCGTGCACATATGCTCATGTAAAGATGATAAAATGCTCGATGGAAAGTCGATTATTTCAATTGAAATTTAGTATTTTAGGCATATTTTAGTGTTAAAGTTTTGACAACACTTGTTAAGTGACGTCACGACACAATACATTTGTTTGATTGTAGAACAATTTTGCAATGCAACCAACAAATTATTTTTGCAAGTGAACACAAGAAAAAAAATGGTATATTCATATTTTATATATAAGAAAATCGTACAAAATGTGTGCATCGAATAAAAATAAATAAAAAACATTGAAAGAGTTTCAAGATTAGAACCGCCAACTTTTGCAGGTAGATCTTCAACTCTAGCATTACTACTACTAGAAGCACTAGCGCTACTAGAAGGCTCAAACATACGAAATTATAAAACTGAAATAAAAATCCCAGTGCAAGGCTGAAACGTAACGGGATGCTCACGATTTCAGTAGTGCACATGTTGTAATGACTTTAGTGTACTCTATTTCGGTCACGGTATTCGTCCGGGTGGACTCGCTGGCAGCAGCTAGCAAACAGCCTTTGGGGGGGTTCTTTGAACTCAGCGCCGCGACACCAACTGCATTTAATTTTATACGAGTCCTAAATGCCTTTTATTGAAATCAAACCAAACACCTGAATCTAACATAAGAGGATAGCTAAAGAGAAAGAGGAAGTATTATTTACATATTTTATGCTACGATGATGGACTTGTAGCAGCGCTTCTATACCCTCCCAACCTTTGATTTTCTGTTAGCGCTATAAATATAATTTAGAAAATCCCTAAGTCAATTACAGCTCTATTTGACCCTGCCCTTACCTTCTAGGAAAAATAATAAATATTTAGAAATTCATTTTCAAATTCAGACTGTGCATAATTTAATTAGAAAAACATCAGTTTTCAAATCCATAATAATTCAAGTAATATTCAATGTAGACAATATAATTCGCATCGTAATATGTTATATGTATATGTTAATATAATATAATATAATAATGTTTAAATTTTAAAACTATCGATTTCATAATTATTTGGCAATGTTAATGTAAACAAATTAATTCAAATTGAGGAATACCTCTACTATCAGGCCTGTATGTTATTTAACGTTTGCATAAATATGATCTTTGTTAAAACGAACTAAACGAAAGTTGGTCACACTGCAGCGCCATCTTTAAATAATAATTACGCACTTGCATTTAAAATTTATAATTCTAATTTAAATTGCCAGAAGGGCTTATCATAATTGCCAAAATTTTAAGTATTAACAAAATAAAGTGAAAAGTGATCAAAATGACTGAAATATGCAAATACCGACGAATGTTTATATTATGTGTTCAACATATTATGGCATTCCGAAAAGTATGCAGTGCAAAAATGTATGCATATATAAACGTATGTATGTACGTCAAAATGTAAACAATGCAATTCAAGCCAAATCTCAATTTAAAAATTCATAACTTTTTGTTGTTTATTTGTTTTGTTGCTTGTTACTCACTCCGCTGTTTACTCTTACGATGATGACGTAGATAACTGCAGCTGTTTGAAAAGAATAAAATCATGTCATTGTTATGAACTGCTTTTTTCTCATAGGGCCGCGCCGGCTGGCTCATCGGTTTCTCAGTTGGAGTCCCATCCCTGGCCCGCAGTCCAAACAATCGATAACAGCATCGATACACAAAACATCGGCTGACATATCGAACTTTACAACACTACAACAAAAAGACAAAATAAATCAGCAACAGACGACAACAAAACCTGCAATTAACAACAAAACGGTAAGTAAACAATAAACATTCACAAAACCCAACACTGATCCACCTCTCGTCCAAACAGGATCCCGGTTCCGGGCCCGGGCGTACCCGCCCTGCCTGAGATGACACCACACCGTCATCTCCCTCATGTTGGCCACCGAATGGACCTACTTCATCAACTTGTGTTGGCCATCGTGCTTTCCCCTCCCCCTAAATATCAACGATTAGACGGACGTTTTCATATTCAGGTAAGTATAATTTCGGATTCCTTAATATGTATACATTGTGTGTCGGTCATTCTTAATATCTAACAACTTTTATATTTCAGGTATATACATCTTCATTTATAAACAAACAACAGACGAGGAACAAAAGAAAAGAGGATCAACTTGAAGTGCGCGACCAATGATAGCTTCATTCAAAAGAATACGACACAAATCTGTCGCGGAGACGCCGCGGGAATCATATAAGTATATGTATATATAAGATGTACACGTACGTAGGTAAGTATCGTGTCAAAGCAAAAATATAAATGTGAATGTAATTATGTGAATTGTAAATCGCTTAAAAACTCCCTTGCCTACCTAAAGAGCTCTTTGGGTTAGTGCAGGGGCGATATAAATGTGTATTAATTGTGTGATTTAAGTGTATACATATATGTATATAATAGTGTGTGTGTTAAACCATATAATTAACCCTCTACCGCATATAGTGCCATATATGGCTTTTCATTTTTAACGAAATTTAGTTTAGTTTAAATGATATCTCAGCGAAGTGGATTATTATTGGCAAATATATTTGCACTATTTTCTATTGGAAAAAAATTTAAAAATAATTATAATTTGGCTTTATTTCGTGTTTTTATGTATTTTGTTAAGACGTCTTTCGTGAACGAAAATGAATTTTGATGAATTTGATGAACAATGAATTTTCGTATGAAGTTTTCACAACAAAAAACAATTTTTTATGTTGAAGAGAAATTTTTGTCTCAAAGAACATAGAGTAATCTTTTATAAAAACTTATAATTTGACTGTAATTAAGCCTTATATTTATTATTTTAAGCAAAAACTGAAAAAGCCAATATCCTATTTTCTCCTAAACTATTTACCCAAAAAAAAAAGTTTGCTCAAATATTTCTTAATTTATACCAAATACACTTTTATATGCATGATAAAAATGGTTTTCTTTAATGATTCTATGAGCATGCAGTAGAGGGTTAAGTCTTGTTCCTATTCTGTTTGATTTGTGTTTTTTTGTATTTTAACTTGATTTTTGTCTTGACTTTAGTTTAACCTTTTTTAACACAAATTTATATTTGATTATAAATAATTAATCTTATTAATTTATCCTTTTTTTAGATTCTTTTCTTTTCAGTTTTAATTTAATTTTGGTTTTCATTTAGATTTAATATATTTAACAATTTTTGTTCATACGGTATATTTGAGAGTTTTACTTTAAGTTTTTTATTCTTTGTTCGCCTTTTATATTTTTAATTTATTGTTTATTCCATTAATTTACTTCCCATGACTCGCAATGCGCTAATAAATATTGATATTTTCTTAAGCAAAACAACAGCGACTAATTTCTTGGGCGGCACAGGGGACAAACTTGGATTTTTACTTTTGCAGCTCTTCGGATATTGGCCAAACGTGTAGCGGACAATTGGAAAGGACTCACTCGTGGTCCTCCTGCTATGACGATGATAAAACTGGATTTTTGGCCCAACGCTGCCACTGGGTCGTTGCACAAAACGGTGCTGCTGCAGTCGGACGCCTCTGCGTTGTTTCTGCCTCGAATGGCCGCTTTGAATAAGTGTCGTCTCCGCCAGCAATTGTGATACGCTGCGTGTTACGGAGCGCGGATCACTGTACAGCTTGTGGGGCACGGCACTGTCACTCTACACCCAGTTCTGGGACGGCACAGATTTTAGCGAGATGCAGAGACTCGTCTCAGCACGCGGGCACAAGGCACCAAAACTTCTCCAAAAAAATATTTTAAGTCTGCCCAAAGGCAACCGCTCCTGACCGCTGTCAATGTCGAACTCCCCTCTCAATTTCCTGCCAGCAACGTGGTTTTTTGGAAAAATTCCTCTTCTTTCTTTTCTCTTTATTTTATCCGAAAAACCGTTGCTGCAGAAAAAATGCATTGCTGCATTTTAATTAAAGGGTCGCCACCCCCATTCATTCTTAATTTAGCCGCCAAAAACCTATCGATTCCTAAATCTTTAAATAAATAACAAAATATATCGGCACAGCCGATAATAAACGAAATCCTACAACTAAACATCGAACTGGCACAAACGATAAACCATGAACATAACATCATACATAGGTTTTTGTACATTTGAACATCCGATCGCATAATAATCAGCTTCTTCACTTTTCTCTTTTAATGCAAAACCTGAACCTAATAATATATGTGCATTAGGGTGGAGTGAATTCCACTTTTTTTCGATTTTCGAAAACGCTGTATCATTTATGGATGATACGGTATAAATGCAATATCTGTAAAAAAAATCAATTTTTTTGGAGGTCATCCTGAGGTGGCGCATCGACGATGTATTTTGAGAAATCGGTCAAAAAATTCAAAAAATCCAATATTACTGAAATTTAACCCCAAAAAATAGTGATTTAAAAAATAAATTCTATTTTTCTTAGTTAGCCCTAACTGTTAGCTTTCTAAACCCATATCAACTTTTCAGATCGGTGGAAAAATATTGAACTTACAGATTTTTTAAGAATAGCAAAATTGTCAAAATGCCGTTATATTTGGGGCGGACACGTTCTTTTGGAATGTGTAGAATGTATGAAGCAGGCACGTAATTTTTGGCAAATTTTTGAATGAATTTTTTGGGTTGCTAAATTTAATAATATGGGCGTGTGAAAACCACAAAAGGGTGTTAAATACCCTAAAACTATACTAGGTACAAGTATCTGTCAAAAAATGGTGTGGTACAAGTACCTGTCCTAAAGAAAAGGGCGGTTATTTTACAATTATTTCATTCAGTAAAGAGTTCAACGTGAAAACCATTGATTTATGATCGCAGCTGCAGAAAGTTTATGATTAAACTTTCCAAAATACAAAATCAGGCACCTGTTTACCAAAATTAGGTTTTTAGGTCTTACGTCCAGTATAGTACAGAAAGAGTAAAATCTTTGTTTGATATTTTTTGCATATATCAGTTTTATTATGTAACGAAAAATATACTAAATTATAGAATTTCATAAATCAAGGTTGGAAAAATTGAGCTTTGGTTTCGAAACGTGGAATCATCTGCCTGGCTTTTATCTGGGTACGAATACCCATCCCTAGCTTCTGGTCCACAAACAGATAAGGTAGCCTCTGTCACAAGCCTTACACATCTCTCTACAGCTTGAGAATGGCAAGGAAACATCTCGAATTCCACGATATTATTTCCCGACAAAATCAAGTTTGTAATATCGGCATTTCTAAACTTCATTGTCAATGGAGGCTCTGTAATAATATTTGTCCTCCAATCTCCAAATCAAATAAGTTGCATGAGCGCATCAACGGCATGACCATAGAACTGCAACAGCTGGCTGGGCGAGTGCAGGAGCTGGAAGCAGAGGCTGGTGAAGTGCGAGCACTTAAAGCAAAGCTGCAGTCACTGGAGACCAATCTGGAGGCAAAGATGTTGGTTCAGGCGAATGTAGCCATTGCTGCGGATCTGCGCATCCATGGTGTTCCCTGCATGGATGGGGAAAATTTGATGACACTGTTTGGAACACTGTGTTCTTCACTTAGCCTTACACCAGCTCCCAAAATTCGCGATATCTTTCGAGTTAGACAACAACGATCGGAACACAGAACTATAGACCCGGTTGTTATAGTAAAACTTGAGCACATGCGGGAGAAAATCGAGCTGCTTAAAGCAATTGCGGGGTATAAGCGAAACACGAAGCAGCAACTGAATCTAACGCTGCTAGGCATTGAGTCCCACGTGCCCTTTTACGTCAATGAACAGCTGACGAAAGCTCATTACGAGATTTTTAAAGAGGCTATGAAGATGAAAAAGCTTAATCTGCTCACAGCTGTCTACACGCGTCGCTCTCTTGTGCATGTGAGAGTGCGTGGGAGAGAGAACTACACCTGCATTGGCAGTATGCCTGAGTTATTATCTCTACGCAATGACGCTGCTCTCTTGCACACTGATGCAGCGATCGAGCCTCAATCTGAGCCTAGCTTTCGTAATAATTAGGCAATACAGATATATTTCTCTTATATGTTCTTATCTCTTTGAATGCAAGCATAATATTATAAGTATTGTTCTGTTTCTCTTTTATGTCAGTTTAGTAATCTCTCTTAATGTTCCTAGGTTTAAGTCTCTATGTAAGTTTCTATGGTGTGTACTTCAGTTTTTTAGTTCTCAATTAAGCCAAATATGCGTGCGCCTCCCAATGAATATTGATTACAGTATAGATGCAGGCTAACATAACTCAGGAAGCGAACAGTCATGCAGTTATCAGGATTTTAATCAAGCAACATAAAGGCCTTAATGTTTGCCACATAAACGCTCAAAGTTTGACAAAAAAAATTTAAGAGTTCAGGTATTTGTTTGTTAACTCAAATGTTGATGTCATCTGTGTGTCTGAAACATGGTTCTTGTCTAATATGTGTGACCAAATGATAATATTCTGATCGTGAGGGCCATGCAGGTGGTGTTGCAATTTATGTTAACAATAAATTGACAACAAATATAAGAAGCAAGCAAACCAATGAAAGTCCGCTTGAATATCTATTTATAGAGATAAGAGGATCCAGCAATTCTCCAAAAATATTAGTTGGCTGCATTTACAGGCCGAGTAGAACTGTAGATTTTTCAGAAGTTCTAAACAAACTAGATGAGATATCTATAAGTTACAATGACGTTATAATTACAGGCGACATGAACAGTAATATGCTAGTTGAAAAACAACTCTCTGATAGCCTTAAAACATTAGGATTACATTTGATTAACGCCACTTTGCCAACACATTTTACAAATACAATCAACACACTGCTAGATGTATTTTTTGTAACTGATAAGAGAAAAATTCTTATATATGACCAAATATCTGTGCCAGTTTTCTCAAAACATGACCTTATATTTATTACATATGACATTTACCTTGACCATGCTGATGAACAATTAACGATTAGGGACTTCAAAAATATTGACTACATCTTGTTACGTACTAAATGTGATGAACTTGACTGGAGCATATTATTTAATTATTCTTCAGTAGATGAACAGGTTTATCACTTTCAGAACCAATTACTTAGCTTGTACAACTCATGTGTACCCGTTAAAACTAAAGTAATTAAGACTTCTCAAAAATCTTGGTTTACAGTGGAAATTAAAAGACTTATTCTTCAACGCAATCGGGCTTATGTGAAATGGAAGAGATATAAAACGGAATATCACTATGAATTGTATAGGAAGCAAAAAACTTTAGCTCTTTCTGTGATTAACAATGCTAAAACTGCTTTTTACTGCTCTAAATTTAATAAAGCAAAAATGACGGGACACAAATGGAACGAAATAAAATCACTTGGTATAGGGAAACAGAAGCCAAAATCTCCAAATTGTGATGTAGATTTAAATAATTTAAACAGAAAATTTGTGCAATCTGAAGTACCTGAAGTTGTGGAAAACAAATACCTTGACTGTGATAATACATCCACCTGTGATAATAGCTTTAGTTTAGAATGCGTGTCTCAATGTGATGTTCTAGAATCAATATTAAAAATTAAATCTAATGCAGTAGGCCTTGACGAAGTAGATCCTAAATTTCTAAAAATATTGCTACCAAAAATCTTGATATACATTACCCATATTATAAATACTGCAATTATGACCTCAACTTTTCCTGAACAATGGAAAATTGCCAAGATATTGCCGATTGTAAAATCTAATAATGATTATAGGCCCATATCAATTTTACCCTTTTTGGGAAAAGTCTTTGAGCACATCATAGCTAGTCAAATCAATAATCATTTGACAATAAACAATCTGCTAAGTGAAGCGCAATCAGGGTTCAGGAAGAATAGAAGCTGCACTACTGCGGTCTTAAAAGTTACTGAAGATATACGTAGGAAATTAGATGATGGGCAAGTAACCTTCTTGACACTGCTAGACTTTAGTAAAGCTTTTGACACAGTAAATCATGAAGTTCTGTGCACAAAAATTAGAAAACTCTTCGGGTTCTCTAGTACAGCAGTCAGACTACTAAAATCGTACTTGACCAATAGAAGTCAGGCTGTTGTCACAAAGTATGGTTTCTCGTCCTTTCTGTCGTCTACACGTGGTGTCCCACAAGGGTCAGTTTTAGGTCCGTTGTTGTTTTCGATCTATGTTAATGACCTACCAAGTGTTCTGTCAGTGTGTGATGTTCATATGTATGCTGATGATGTGCAAATGTATGTGAGTCGTCCACTGTGTAATATTAATGAATGTATTGACATAACCACTAGGGAACTAGCTAACATTGATGAGTGGGCAAAATATAACGGATTGGCTCTTAATCCTTCCAAGTCCAATTGTATAGTGATATACAAAAAAACAATTGATATTGGCAGGCTTAGGGAGATTAAGTTAAATAACTGTGCAATAAAATATGTAGATCTTGTTAACAACCTGGGATTCACCCTGAACAGTACTTTGACATGGAATGACCACATAACAAAAATGGTTGGGAGGACGTACGGACTACTTAGAATACTGTATATGACACAAAGATTTGTACCTGAGAGAATAAGACTACTTATTGCTAAAAGCTATCTTATACCAACACTTTTCTATGGAGTGGAAATTTTTGCCAACTGTGATTCTAGATGTAAGCAGAAATTGAATGTGGTCTTTAATAACATAGCTAGATATATCTTTAATATAAGAAGGAGAGAACATATAACAAGTTATTCAAACAAAATATTTGACCTCAGCTTGGAAAAATGGACAAACTTAAGAGCTTTAATTTTACTTCACAAAATAATAAATAACAAAGAGCCGAATTATTTGTTTGATAAGTTTCGATTTACCAGCTCCAGAAGAATAAACAATATTGTTTGCTTAAAACATAAGTTGGCCAGTTCTGACAGGCACTTCTTCATACATACTGTTCGCTTATGGAATCAGTTACCACAAAACCTAAAATCTGTTTCAGGCGCAGCGCAATTCAGAGCAAAACTTATTACACACCTTAGAAACGAAATATAAAATATAAGTATAAAAATATATAAATAAAATATATAAATAAATTAATTAATTTTTTTTTTTTTTTTTTAAATAAAATAAAATTAAATTAATTTAAATAAATTAAAGTACAAGTAAAAACAAATAAATAATTTACTATATTCAAAATAAACACAAAAGATGACAACAGAAATATAAATAATTGTAACTCAATGTTAATCCAACTTATCAATTTCCGTTATGACATGAAACTTTAAAATTTAATATTATTGACTAGCGCCTTAATTTATAAGCTTTGTCTTGTAGCGTTAGGAATCATATCGTAAATAAATAAATAAAAAAAAAAAAAAAAATTGTTTGACGCATGAGCTTGCAATTTTGACAGACGAAATTCACCAACTTTTGATTTTTTTTTGTCATTTTTCGCGCATTCAATATGTATTGCAAAGCCAGTTGTCTAATATGAGACACATCATTTAATAACATGGCCAACAACATATTTTCTGGATGTGCAAAGAATAAATTTCTCTGAATGGTTTTCAGAACAATGCACTTCAGATCGTCTCTTAAATATTAACGTCTTTTAACCATGCTAAAAACTTGAATCGGACCATATTTACCAGAAGACCTTGTTTTAATATTACGTTGAACTCGTTACTTAAAGAAATAATTATAAAATAACCGCTCTTTTTTTATGACAGGTGCTTGTACAACACCATTTTTTGGCAGGTACTTGACCCTAGTATAGTTTTAGGTTATTTAACACCCTTTTGTGGTTTTCACACGCCCATATTATTAAATTTAGCAACCCAAAAAATTCATTCAAAAATTTTCCTAAAATTACGTGCCTGCTTCATACGTTCTACACATTCCAAAAGAACGTGTCCGCCCCAAATGTAACGGCTTTTTGACAATTTTGTTATTCTTAAAAAATCTGTAAGCTCGATATTTTTCCACCGATCTTAAAAGTTGATATGGGTTTAGAAAGCTAACAGTTAGGGCTAACTAAGGAAAATATAATTTATTTTTTAAATCATTATCTTTTGGGGTTAAATTTCAGTTATATTGGATTTTTTGAATTTTTTGACCGATTTCTCAAAATACATCGTCGATGCGCCACCTCAGGATGACCTCCAAAAAAATTGATTTTTTTTACAGATATTGCATTTATACCGTATCATCCATAAATGATACAGCGTTTTCGAAAATCGAAAAAAAGTGGAATTCACTCCACCCTAATGTGCATTATGTGTGTAAATATGCATATCAAAAAAATAACTTCACTCGATACAAGCGCCAGCAACATTAACAGACTGTTAACAGCATATGTTAATTTATACATATGCAAGTTAACAAGTAAGTTAACCAGCGACCCTCGCGCGAACTTCTCAAACAACCCGCGCGCCTAGAATGCTGATGCATCAATTATGCGCCTGCCATATTCTTAGAATGGTTGCTGACCACGAACCCATGGCATGGCCAATAGTTTTCCATTTTATGTATTTAGCTTTAAGTTCATATTCCATATGTGGGTAATTCAGTTCTGTAAGAAGCGTGCAACATAGCACTTCATTATAATAAACATTGCTCCGGCTATTTCCGCATATTAAACATATATCTTTTATTGCTAAGCCACAAGGCTAGTAATTGGATAGCTTTACCAGCATCCCAACATAATCATCAACATCGTTGGAGACCTCCTATCTAGCTACAAGCTGCAACCGGCTGAGGCACTGGACTGGATCCACCTGACTTGATAATTGACATCGTTGGAGATTACGTTTCCACCCATAAGCTGCAACTGGCAGATGCACTGGACTGGATCTACCCATCTTTAATAATTGGCGCCCAACTATATAGAATACAAGTCCCCAAGAACATATAAGTGACTGTTCGTATAAGTGACTTCAAAAATATACAAAGAAAAATTAATGAAGTAGCAGCGCGAGATTGAGCGTTGCGGTATTTGATAAATATTTTGTCGATTTTAATTAAAAGCATTATAAATGAGATATTGCAGACAGTTGCTTGAAATTTTGCTATATTAAGTGTCTGATTTTTTGCGATATTTGATGAATAAATTTATTGAATTAAACCAAATACGTTTTTGTGTTGGCAACGAAACAAAAAATAATTGTACAAGCTATTGATTGATGTTTGGCTGAACAGTTTGTTAAGTACCTATTTACTAACTGCTCATGAGTTGGAGTTATAGAGAAATAAAAGTCGAATACGATAGCGAAAAGGAAGATAGTGACGAAGGTGAAGACACACTTCGACCTCAACCACAGAATCAAGTAGAAATGGAGCCAGCACTAATAAAAGCGTTAGTCGAAGGCGCAGTAAACAGTGCCCTTCTTGAACAGGAACGGCGTCTAAAAAACGAGTTCCGCGCGGAACTCGATGCCGTAAGAAACCAAGTGAGTGTTCTTACAGTACAAACTCCTCAGGTAGAAGCATATCAGAGGGTAACTATTGACCCGAATATAAAGTGCGAGAAAATTTTAGATGTCGTGAAATCAGTCCCAGATTTTAATGGGAATCACGAAGATTATGTCTCTTGGAGGCAAGCAGCTGTAGATGCATACGAAGGATTTAGACTATACGTGGGTAGTGAAACACACTACGACGCTGTAGCCATTTTGAAAAATAAAGTTTGTGGTGCAGCACGAGCGGTGTTGACGTCACACAACACAGTTCTAAATTTTGACACAATTAAAGCTAGACTTGATTGCACATACGCAGACAAAACGTCCCTACGCGTGCTCATACAACAACTAGAAATGGTTAGGCAAGGTGACTTAGACCTAATGGAGTACTACGACGAAGTCGAGAAAAAACTCACGCTCGTCACAAACAAAATCGTTATGACACATAGCGAACAGACAGCAAACATTCTCAATACAGAGATAAGGAGTGATGCCCTACACGCCTTCATGGCAGGCCTTAAGAGGTCCCTAAAGGCATATGTTATCCCAGCACAGCCCAAAGATTTGCCATCTGCTTTAGCATTGGCGCATGAAGCTAACAGCATTGAGAGAAGCGCATTCGCTGCATCATATGCCAAAACAATCGAAGATAAGAGCCATACAGGCCAAAGCAATAGGCAGGGTAAAAACACACAGGCTAGACAGGGAAGGGGCTACGAAAAGAATCCACATTATGTAGAAAAACAAGGTCAAAACAGGCCACAACAGGGCGAACCTGGGCCAAAACCAAATAAGGCCCCAATACAGAACCATGTGCAACCCATAGAGGTTGATCCATCAGTCTCTAGGTTCAGACAACCAACTAGTTGGGGAAAACCGCAAGGTAATACCCACAGGGTGAAAATCAGAAGAGGCAGAATATATCAGAGCGTGTTTCAGGTCAACGACGCCAACGAGTAAACAATGTTTCTCAACAGGCTTCTAGCCAAGAGGAACAAGAATATGCAAGCGCAGCCGAAGCAGCGACTAATGGCGTTGATGACGATAATGACTCATCAGGAAGCAATGACCTATTAAATTTTTTATGGAACGATATCGTAAGGGACGAGTTCAAAAAAAGGATCGTGAAGAGGATTAAGGCATTTTCGACCTCTAACGAACCTTCAACACTTCAATCATTGCCACAATTCGTACTGATGACAATGAACCAGTATACTCAAAGCTGTATCCATACCCTACAGGCGTAGCAGACTTAGTGAACAACGAAATTGCACAATTGTTAAAGATGGCATAATAAGACCATCAAGATCTGCTTATAACAGCCCGGCATGGGTTGTTGACAAGAAAGGATTAGATACCAGTGTCAATAAAAACCGTCAGCTCGTTATTGACTTCAGGAAGCTAGATGAGCGAACTGTTGCTGACCGTTACCCAATGCCAAGCATACCGATGATTCTAGCGAATCTCGGAAAGGCAAAATTTTTCACCACGTTCACCACTCAAAAAAGATCGTGAGAAAACTTCTTTCTCAGTAAACGGAGGGAAGTACGAATTTTGTCGTTTGCCTTTCGGCTTAAAAAATGCTGGAAGCATCTTTTAAAGAGCAATCGACGATGTTCTTAGGGAACAAATTGGTAAAATATGTTACGTTTACGTTGATGACGTAATAATATTTTCCGAGAATGAAGCCGACCACGTCCGGCACATTGACATAGTACTTCAGCGACTCTGCGACGCTAACATGAGAGTCTCTAAAGACACAATTCTTCAAAGAAAGTGTCGAGTATTTAGGTTTCGTCTTTACTAACGAAGGGGCAAAGACAGATCCCGAAAAGGTTAAAGCGATCCAAGAATACGCTGAACCAAAGAACATATTTGCTCTCAGGTCTTTCCTTGGCCTTGCCAGTTATTACAGGGTATTTGTTAAAGATTTCGCTTCCATAGCAAGACTCTTGACCAATATACTAAAAGGTGAAAACGGCACGGTTAGTAAACATATGTCCAAGAAAATGCCAGTTGAATTCGACGATTCACAACGTGACGCTTTCAACCGATTAAGAAACATTTTGGCATCAGAAGATGTCATGCTCATGTACCCAGATTTTAAAAAACCCTTCGACTTAACTACTGACGCCTCCGCGAGTGGTATCGGAGCAGTACTGCCTCAGGGGGGAAGTGCTATCACCATGATATCACGAACTTTAAAACAATGTGAGGTCCATTATGCTACCAACGAATGGGAGCTATTGGCCATTGTATGGGCTCTCGGTAAATTGCAGAATTATCTGTACGGTACCAGAGAACTACACATTTTCACAGATCATCAACCGCTCACACTTGCGGTATCTGAGAAAAACACTAACGCAAAAATCAAAAGGTGGTAGGCTTTCATTGAAGAGCATAATGCACAAATCCATTACAAACCAGGGAAAGAAAACTTTGTGGCAGATGCCCTATCCCGACGGGATATCAATGCTTTGCAAGACGAGCCGCAATCAGATGCAGCTACTATCCACAGTAAGCTATCCCTGACATACACAATAGAAACAACTGACAAGCCCTTGAATTGCTTTTGAAATCAAGTAATTCTAGAAGAAGCACGCTATTCGTTACATCGAAGGCTAATTTTGTTCGGCAACAAAACCCGCCATGTGTTGCAATTCACAGACAAGAGTAGTCTCATAGACCAATTAAAGCTTGTAGTGAACCCTGACGTAGTAAACGCTTTCCATTGTAGCTTCCCAACTTTGGCAATTTTTCAACACGAACTGGTGTCACTATTCCCAACAACCAAATTCTGGCACTGTAAAAGTATGGTGTCAGACATCACCAACAAAGACGAACAGATAGAAATAATTAATACAGAGCATAATCGCGCACACAGAGCGGCACAAGAAAATATAAAACAAATCCTTCGTGATTATTATTTTCCTATAATGACTAAGTTAACTAACGAGGTCGTTTTAAATTGCAAAGTGTGTACTACACCCAAGTATGATCGTCACCCAAAGAAGCAAGAGCTCCGGGAGACGCCGATACCAGCATACGTAGGAGAAATGTTACATATTGACATTTACTCCACTGACCAAAAACTTTTCCTAACGTGTATTGATAAATTTTCTAAATTTGCCGTGGTACAGCCGTTAGCGTCTCGTGCTATAACAGACATAACAATTCCAATTTTACAGTTACCTTTTTCCGAAAACAAAGACCATTTACTGCGATAACGAAGCATCGTTCAATTCAGAAACGATTACTTCATTATTGAAAAATCAATTTAACATAGACATTGTTAACGCCCCCCACTTCATAGCTGCTCAAATGGACAGGTGGAACGTTTCCACAGTACATTGATTGAGATAGCTAGGTGTTTTAAAATTGACAGGAAAATTCATGATACAGCTCAAGCAATATTACAAGCAACAATGGAATACAATAAGTCAATCCATTCGGTCACAGGGCAAAGGCCACTTGACATAATACACACGGCATCCAGCGAAATTCGTCAAACTATCATTGATAAACTAACAAAAGCCCAGCAAGATCAACTTGCCAGAAATAATCCAGACAGGCAAAACAGGGTATTCGATGTGGGAGAAAAGGTATACCTTAGAAACAATAAAAGATTAGGCATCAAATTGTCCCCATTATGTCCTGAAGGGAGCATACAAGCAGACCTAGGAACGTCTGTGCTTATTAAGGGGAGGGTGGTCCATAAAGACAATCTGAGGTAACCGCAATTTTGTTGTACACAATACATACACTTACTACAGATCTGACTTAATTGTTTCCTTCAGGTTTATTGGAATAATCCTCACGCTCCTAACCACAACGAATGCGCGTATCACCGACTTCTCTCATGCGAACTACATCCCCATTTTAGATGGTAATGTTTTAGTATGGGAGCAACGCAGCTATGTAAGACATTCGACTAACTTAACTGACTTCACAAACATCGTAGATGACACCATAACAATGACCGAACTATTCCCTCGGTCGCATTTGCGAAAATTGTTAGAAGTAGATATAGATCATGTCCAAAATTTATTGTCTGCATAAATGATACACCATAGGATAGCCAGAAGCCTAGATTTCTTGGGAACAGCATTAAAAATCGTGGCTGGCACTCCAGATGCATCAGACCTCGAAAGAATCAAGGTAACCGAAACTCAACTTATACAATCAAACAATAGACAGGTAATAATTAACTCGGAAACACAAAAGCAAATCAATTTACTTACCGATACGGTAAATAAAATACTTAAGGAAAAAAAGGGAAGTCTATTGGACACATCGCATTTATACGAGACACTATTAGCAAGAAACAGGATGTTAATTACAGAAATACAAAACCTCATGCTCACTATCACGCTTGCCAAATCGGGTATAATAAACCCCACAATTTTCGATCACAACGATTTGAAGTCAATTTTCACCGAACAGCTCACAGAAGTCCCCATAGTTAGCTTAATGGGAGTATCAGATATAAAAATCTTTCAGTCCGATAGTATTATTCACATATTAATTGAATACCCTAAAGCAGTGGTCGGCACGGCCTATACGCCGCGTATAGGCATTTGCTCTGCCGCAGCGCTGCCTGCACATGTACAGCGTAAACGTTCGTGTGGCGTCGCTGCTACGACATTTTGCTGTTAAGTCGCTGTCGTGTCGCTGTTATAGCGCTATTAAGCTGTAATGCGCCTGTAGAGACGAAGCAAAATGAATCGGCAGAAAACGTCAGATGCTTGATGTCTGTTAACGTTCTGTTAATTCGCACACTAGCGTCATCAAACATATGAATGTGTTGGTGCCGACCACTGCCCTAAAGTTAAAGTTGTTTGCAAGAAGGTCATAATCTTTCCTGTGGCACAAAACAACACCGTACTGCAAATACAAGACAACATAGTGGCAGAATGCGACGATGGAGTTCTGGCTGTCACAGAATGCGCTACAACCGACTACGCGACGTTCTGCAAACTGGGAACGCATGATACATGCGCCCGCGGAATACACTCTGGCGGCTCAGCTACCTGCCACACTCAGCCCAGTCACTTGGAACCAATCACCGATGTGGATGACGGAATAATCATCATCAACGATCAATTGGCAAGAATCATCGTAGACGACGGGCCAATGATAACCACAAAGGGGGCTCACAGCCATCATAAACAACACTAAGTATTTAAATCGTAACAACGCTATAAGCAAGGCCCCTGGCATCGCGGCATCACCCATGTTGAAAATTACGGGACACAATCACGTGCTTAGCCTACCGCTGCTTTAACGGATGAACGAGCACAGCCTACAAATCATCCATGAGCTCAAGGACGATGTGAGATCTGGTGGATCCCCCAAGTTCTGGTTCGCAATAGGAGTGACTATCAGCCTTATATTTTGTGGCCTCATCCTCGTACATCAATGGTGGATCCGGAGAAGCTCTTCGGTCAAACTGCATAAGGTGATCACTGATCAGCGAGCTTAACATCACCGAGGACGGCAATGATCTTGAGGGGGGAATAGTTAACAAGTAAGTTAACCAGCGACCCTCGCGCGAATTCTCAAACAACCCGCGCGCCTAGAATGCTGATGCATCAATTTTGCGCCTGCCATATTCTTAGAATGGTTGGGAGCAATAGCCAGACGTTTTGTTTGTGTCGCAAGCGCTTTGCTTATATTGTAATTATGCTGAGTCGGCTTGCCGACCACGAACCCATGGCATGGCCAATAGTTTTCCATTTAATGTATTTAGCTTTAAGTTCATATTCCATATGTGGGTAATTCAGTTCTGTAAGAAGCGTGCAACATAGCACTTCATTATAATAAACATTGCTCCGGCTATTGCCGCATATTAAACACATATCTTTTATTGCTAAGCCACAAGGCTAGTAATTGGATAGCTTTACCAGCATCCCGACATAATCATCAACATCGTTGGAGACCTCCTATCTAGCTACAAGCTGCAACCGGCTGAGGCACTGGACTGAATCCACCGGACTTGATAATTTACATCGTTGGAGATTACCTTTCCATCCATAAGCTGCAACCGGCAGAGGCACTGGACTGGATCCACCCAACTTTAATAATTTGCACACACATAGCACTTAACAATACTATGCAAATTAAAATTTTATTATTTTTATATGTTTTTTAGAGCCAAAATATACAATTTTTATGGTGATGCCATAAAATGCCGGCGAAAACCCTCGACTGAACCCTCCACGAGGGTGCCGACTGGTAATAACACTCCAATTGTTCCTTTTAGGAACTGGTGTTAGCTAAGACATTAGTCGAAGACATGTGCAATGGCTCCTCAATAGACTTAACGCATGCCTGAAGCTCCTGTCATGGTCTTGAGGTAAACGAGGGCTGGACTAAGGTGTCATGCGACCCGTGCCGATAGTCAGCCTGGCTGGGGGCCCCTACCAAAAATAGCCCAGTCGTAAACGGAGCGGCCGGATACCTGGCGCCCTCCGGTCGTGATAGCCTTACCTGCATAGTGCGGATCTCTGTGCAGGCGGACCACCCTTTCCGCAACTCGTGGGACTCAAACATGAATTCAATCAACAATAAAAACACAAGCATAAATAACAACAAAAACATAAAAAAACCCAAAAAAACAAAAACATCAACGACGACGGAACCGCGGGTTCTTCGTCCTCGGCAGCGGCAGGGGCTTCAAAGCCTGGCCAAAGCCTACCACAAACGCCGGAGATGGTCACCATGCCAGCCGGTGGACCTTGCAAAGCTGGTCCAAGTAAACCCGTATTCCACCCAGGCCTTGGGGTAGATGGAGTGATTCTACAATCTCCTGTCACCAAAGAGGCACAGCAGAGCACTAGTGCGGCAGTGCCACTTTCAGGTGCAGGTACGATGGGGAAACCTCTAACAGCCAGCGTCGCAAGGAAGTTCTCATATGCAGAGAAAAGAACTGCTGGCAACATCCTTCAGCGCCAAAACGCGGGATCAGAGACCAGTCCTTCAGCGGAGTGGCTGGAAAAGGTGGCATGGGCCAAGAGTGTGCTTCCCGCTTATAGCGAGCAGGCACCTAGGGCGCAAGCTATGGCTCAGGCCAAGAGACAGCGATCTCAGGAGACTCCTGGCCCATCTGCCAAGAAGTCGAGGGTTCAGATGGGCAAATCTTTCGCCCAAATCGCCAAAGAACGGATCCTTATAGGAGTCGTTGACCGAGGTGATTCGGGCGGGAGAATTCCCAGGAACCAGTGGAAGTGGGTGGAGACGGCACTGGCCATCCGCTGCTTCGAGATGCTGGAGCAGGAACCTGGGCACCACCGGTCTGCAAAGATGTTGGGTGGTACCAGGGCAACGTTAAGGTAATAGCTTGCGACGATGAGAGGTCTGCAGAGCTCTACAGAGTGGCAGTCTCCAATATCGGCGAGGTATACCCAGGAGCCAAGTTGGAGGCTGTAAAGTGGAGCGACATTCCAGTCCGGCCCAGGGCCAGAATGTGGATTCCATCCTCCATCAAGGAACCGGAGCGAATCGTGAAGATGCTCCAGCGTTGCAACCCGAGTCTCCCCACTCACGACTGGAAAGTTGTGAAGATAAGGAAGCCGTAAGACCTAAAAACCTAATTTTGGTAAACAGGTGCCTAATTTTGTATTTTGGAAAGTTCAATCATAAACTTTCTGCAGCTGCGATCATAAATCAATTGTTTTCACGTTGAACTCTTTACTGAAAGAAATAATTGTAAAATAACCGCCCTTTTTTTAGGACAGGTAATTGTACCACACCTTTTTTTGGCAGGTACTTGTACCTAGTATAGTTTTAGGGTATTTAACACCCTTTTGTGGTTTTCACACGCCCATATTATTAAATTTATCAACCCAAAAAATTCATTCAAAAATTTGCCAAATATTACGTGCCTGCTTCATACATTCTACACATTCCAAAAGAACGTGTCCGCCCCAAATGTAACGGCTTTTTGACAATTTTGCTATTCTTAAAAAATCTGTAAGTTCGATATTTTTCCACCGATCTTAAAAGTTGATATGGGTTTAGAAAGCTAACAGTTAGGGCTAACTAAGAAAAATAGAATTTATTTTTTAAATCATTATCTTTTGGGGTTAAATTTCAGTTATATTGGATTTTTTGAATTTTTTGACCGATTTCTCAAAATACATCGTCGATGCGCCACCTCAGGATGACCTCCAAAAAAATTGATTTTTTTTACAGATATTGCATTTATACCGTATCATCCATAAATGATACAGCGTTTTCGAAAATCGAAAAAAAGTGGAATTCACTCCACCCTAATGCACACCATACCCAGTGGGGCAGCACAGACATAAACACAAGGGGTGAGTCACTCCTTAACTACCTTCTCAACACTAACCTAGTTTTAGGCAACAAAGGTTGCGAACCTACTTTTATAATTAAGGGCAGGAAGGAGGTCATTGACCTTACCATGGTATCTTATCCTCTATTTGATCTCATCAGAGACTGGAAAGTGGCAAACGATCACTCCTTCTCTGATCATAGATACATTGAATTCTCCCTCAAATCGAGGCACTCTAAACCAGCCCCGTTTACCAACCCAAGAAAGACCAAATGGCCAATATTTATTGATATCCTTAGAAAGGCTATCCCAGAGATAGCACCAAAGGAATTCACTCTACAGAGCGACTAAGCCACCTAGTAAAAATCTTTACTGAGGCTTGCAACTCGGCTTTTAGGGCAGCATGTCCCATCAGCAGACCCAAAAGGGGTAAGCAACCACCATGGTGGAACCCCAACCTAAACGAACTCCGCAAGAGCTCGAGAAACCTTTTCAATCAAGCCAAGGCTGTCAGCACAGAAGAAACTTGGCTAAAATATAAACACGCCCTTTTAATATACAAAAAGGCGACTCGACAAGCCAAAAGAGATTCATGGAGAGATTTTTGCTCTGACATAGAATCGACACCGGATGCGGCCAGACTGAGGAAGATTTTATCGAAATCTGCCCCCACAAGAAATGCTGGCAACATCCTTCAGCGCCAAAACGCGGGATCAGAGGCCAGTCCTTCAGCGGAGTGGCTGGAAAAGGTGGCATGGGCCAAGAGTGTGCTTCCCGCTTATAGCGAGCAGGCACCTAGGGCGCAAGCTATGGCTCAGGCCAAGAGACAGCGATCTCAGGAGACTCCTGGCCCATCTGCCAAGAAGTCGAGGGTTCAGATGGGCAAATCTTTCGCCCAAATCGCCAAAGAACGGATCCTTATAGGAGTCGTTGACCGAGGTGATTCGGGCGGGAGAATTCCCAGGAACCAGTGGAAGTGGGTGGAGACGGCACTGGCCATCCGCTGCTTCGAGATGCTGGAGCAGGAACCTGGGCCACCACTGGTCTGCAAAGATGTTGGGTGGTACCAGGGCAACGTTAAGGTAATAGCTTGCGACGATGAGAGGTCTGCAGAGCTCTACAGAGCGGCAGTCTCCAATATCGGCGAGGTATACCCAGGAGCCAAGTTGGAGGCTGTAAAGTGGAGCGACATTCCAGTCCGGCCCAGGGCCAGAATGTGGATTCCATCCTCCATCAAGGAACCGGAGCGAATCGTGAAGATGCTCCAGCGTTGCAACCCGAGTCTCCCCACTCACGACTGGAAAGTTGTGAAGGTAGAGGAGATGAAGGGACCAACGAATCAGGTCGTGCTGATTCTAAACAAAGAATCGCTCGCCCCAATTGAGGCCGCTGGCAACGAGCTAAACTTCGGTTTCAGCTCGGTCTCCATCCGGGTTTACAAGTCGGATACCGCGGCCGGAATAGATTCTCCCGACATGCCAGTCAAGGAGGATATAACGGTAGAGCCAGAGGATCCGGAGCATAGCGACGCTGAACGCGGCTACACTTCCGATGCGTCCACCATAACGCGGGATCTTAAAGCAATGTGCCAACTGGGTGAAGGAGAGGCCACCTCTGATGTAGCGTCGGACGATGAGGACGCGAACGTGACAGTGGTGGAGGGACCATCTTCAGATGTCTGTAAAGATTCTGCAGATAAACCTCCACCACTGTAAAGCAGCCTCCGCTGCACTGCTACTCCGTCTGGCTGGAGACGGAGCCGACATAGTCCTAGTCCAGGAACCCTGGTTGATTGGTGGTAAGGTTTCTGGACTAGGAACACCAGACTACAAGCTAGTAGTTGCTGAAACACAAGGTAAAACCCGTACCTGCATTCTGGCCAGAAAACATTTGAGTATTTTCTTGCTTCATAATTTCAGCAATGAGGACAACACGGCAGCAAGCCTGGAACTCCAGTCAGCTCCGATAAGGATGCTGTCCTGCTATATGGCCTTTGACCAACCGGGCCCTCCTCCAGAAGAAGTCACGAGAAGTCTAATAAAAGACTGCGAGACGCGAGGTATCAACCTCATCATTGGATGCGATGCCAATGCACACTAGTGTGGAGTGAATTCCACTTTTTTTCGATTTTCGAAAACGCTGTATCATTTATGGATGAGACGGTATAAATGCAATATCTGTAAAAAAAATCAATTTTTTTGGAGGTCATCCTGAGGTGGTGCATCGACGATGTATTTTGAGAAATCGGTCAAAAAATTCAAAAAATCCAATATAACTGAAATTTAACCCCAAAAGATAATGATTTAAAAAATAAATTCTATTTTTCTTAGTTAGCCCTAACTGTTCGCTTTCTAAACCCATATCAACTTTTAAGATCGGTGGAAAAATATCGAACTTACAGATTTTTCAAGAATAGCAAAATTGTCAAAAAGCCGTTACATTTGGGGCGGACACGTTCTTTTGGAATGTGTAGAATGTATGAAGCAGGCACGTAATTTTTGGCAAATTTTTGAATGAATTTTTTGGGTTGCTAAATTTAATAATATGGGCGTGTGAAAACCACAAAAGGGTGTTAAATACCCTAAAACTATACTAGGTACAAGTACCTGTCAAAAAATGGTGTGGTACAATTACCTGTCCTAAAAAAAGGGCGGTTATTTTACAATTATTTCTTTCAGTAAAGAGTTCAACGTGAAAACAATTGATTTATGATCGCAGCTGCAGAAAGTTTATGATTGAACTTTCCAAAATACAAAATTAGGCACCTGTTTACCAAAATTAGGTTTTTAGGTCTTACGTCCAATAGAATACACAGAGAGTAAAATCTTTTTTTGCATATATCAGTTTTATTATGTAACGAAAATATACTAAATTATAGAATTTCATAAATCAAGGTTGGAAAAAATGAGCTTTGATTTCGAAACATGGAATCATCTGCCTGGCTTTTATCTGGGTTCGAATAAACCCATCCCTAGCTTCTTGTCCACAAACAGATAAGGAAGCCTCTGTCACAAGCTTTACACATCTTTCTACAGCTTGAGAATGGCAAGGAAACATCTCGAATTCTACGATATTAATTCCCGAAAAAATCAAGTTTGTAATATCGGCATTTGTAAACTTCATTGTCAATGGAGGTTCTGCAATAATTTCTGTTATCCAATCTATTAAATCATAATAGTTTGACGCATGAGCTTGCAATTTTGGCAGACGAAATTCACGAACTATTGATTTTTTTGTCATCTTTCGCGCATTCAATATGTAGTGCAAAGCCAGTTGTCTAATATGAGACACATCATCTAATAAAATGGCCAACAACATATTTTCTAGATGTGCAAAGAATAAATTCTCGGTATGGTTTTCAGAACAATGCACTTCAAATCGTCTCTTAAATATAAACTTATTTTAACCATGTTAAAAACGTGAATCGGACCATATTTACAAGAAGACCTTGTTTTAATATCAAACCAGGCGTATACTTTCATGATGAAAGTAGCTAGCTCATTTAAGCTATCGTATTGTACAACACAATTTTTTGGCAGGTACTTGTACCTAGTATAGTTTTAGGGTATTTAACACCCTTTTGTGGTTTTCACACGCCCATATTATTAAATTTATCAACCCAAAAAATTCATTCAAAAATTTGCCAAAAATTACGTGCCTGCTTCATACATTCTACACATTCCAAAAGAACGTGTCCGCCCCAAATGTAACGGCTTTTTGACAATTTTGCTATTCTTAAAAAATCTGTAAGTTCGATATTTTTCCACCGATCTTAAAAGTTGATATGGGTTTAGAAAGCTAACAGTTAGGGCTAACTAAGGAAAATATAATTTATTTTTTAAATCATTATCTTTTGGGGTTAAATTTCAGTTATATTGGATTTTTTGAATTTTTTGACCGATTTCTCAAAATACATCGTCGATGCGCCACCTCAGGATGACCTCCAAAAAAATTGATTTTTTTTACAGATATTGCATTTATACCGTATCATCCATAAATGATACAGCGTTTTCGAAAATCGAAAAAAAGTGGAATTCACTCCACCCTAATGCACACCATACCCAGTGGGGCAGCACAGACATAAACACAAGGGGTGAGTCACTCCTAAACTACCTTCTCAACACTAACCTAGTTTTAGGCAACAAAGGTTGCGAACCTACTTTTATAATTAAGGGCAGGAAGGAGGTCATTGACCTTACCCTGGTATCTTATCCTCTATTTGATCTCATCAGAGACTGGAAAGTGGCAGACGATCACTCCTTCTCTGATCATAGATACATTGAATTCTCCCTCAAATCGAGGCACTCTAAACCAGCCCCGTTTACCAACCCAAGAAAGACCAAATGGCCAATATTTATTGATATCCTTAGAAAGGCTATCCCAGAGATAGCACCAAAGGAATTCACTCTACAGAGCGACTAAGCCACCTAGTAAAAATCTTTACTGAGGCTTGCAACTCGGCTTTTAGGGCAGCATGTCCCATCAGCAGACCCAAAAGGGGTAAGCAACCACCATGGTGGAACCCCAACCTAAACGAACTCCGCAAGAGCTCGAGAAACCTTTTCAATCAAGCCAAGGCTGTCAGCACAGAAGAAACTTGGCTAAAATATAAACACGCCCTTTTAATATACAAAAAGGCGACTCGACAAGCCAAAAGAGATTCATGGAGAGATTTTTGCTCTGACATAGAATCGACACCGGATGCGGCCAGACTGAGGAAGATTTTATCGAAATCTGCCCCCACACTAGGGTACCTCAAAAAAGAGGATGACACCTGGACTACATCCAGCGAAGAATCGGTGGACGTACTCTTGAAAAAGCACTTTCCGGGCTGCAAAGCAACCAATCAAGGTAATCAAGGATAACCAAATAGTTCCTTCTAGAACGGACTACTGTATGCCAATTGAGCATATTGAAACTCTGATCAGCGAGCTTAACATCACCGAGGACGGCAATGATCTTGAGGGGGGAATAGTTAACAAGTAAGTTAACCAGCGACCCTCGCGCGAATTCTCAAACAACCCGCGCGCCTAGAATGCTGATGCATCAATTTTGCGCCTGCCATATTCTTAGAATGGTTGGGAGCAATAGCCAGACGTTTTGTTTGTGTCGCAAGCGCTTTGCTTATATTGTAATTATGCTGAGTCGGCTTGCCGACCACGAACCCATGGCATGGCCAATAGTTTTCCATTTAATGTATTTAGCTTTAAGTTCATATTCCATATGTGGGTAATTCAGTTCTGTAAGAAGCGTGCAACATAGCACTTCATTATAATAAACATTGCTCCGGCTATTGCCGCATATTAAACACATATCTTTTATTGCTAAGCCACAAGGCTAGTAATTGGATAGCTTTACCAGCATCCCGACATAATCATCAACATCGTTGGAGACCTCCTATCTAGCTACAAGCTGCAACCGGCTGAGGCACTGGACTGGATCCACCGGACTTGATAATTTACATCGTTGGAGATTACCTTTCCACCCATAAGCTGCAACCGGCAGAGGCACTGGACTGGATCCACCCAACTTTAATAATTTGCACACACATAGCACTTAACAATACTATGCAAATTAAAATTTTATTATTTTTATATGTTTTTTAGAGCCAAAATATACAATTTTTATGGTGATGCCATAAAATGCCGGCGAAAACCCTCGACTGAACCCTCCACGAGGGTGCCGACTGGTAATAACACTCCAATTGTTCCTTTTAGGAACTGGTGTTAGCTAAGACATTAGTCGAAGACATGTGCAATGGCTCCTCAATAGACTTAACGCATGCCTGAAGCTCCTGTCATGGTCTTGAGGTAAACGAGGGCTGGACTAAGGTGTCATGCGACCCGTGCCGATAGTCAGCCTGGCTGGGGGCCCCTACCAAAAATAGCCCAGTCGTAAACGGAGCGGCCGGATACCTGGCGCCCTCCGGTCGTGATAGCCTTACCTGCATAGTGCGGATCTCTGTGCAGGCGGACCACCCTTTCCGCAACTCGTGGGACTCAAACATGAATTCAATCAACAATAAAAACACAAGCATAAATAACAACAAAAACATAAAAAAACCCAAAAAAACAAAAACATCAACGACGACGGAACCGCGGGTTCTTCGTCCTCGGCAGCGGCAGGGGCTTCAAAGCCTGGCCAAAGCCTACCACAAACGCCGGAGATGGTCACCATGCCAGCCGGTGGACCTTGCAAAGCTGGTCCAAGTAAACCCGTATTCCACCCAGGCCTTGGGGTAGATGGAGTGATTCTACAATCTCCTGTCACCAAAGAGGCACAGCAGAGCACTAGTGCGGCAGTGCCACTTTCAGGTGCAGGTACGATGGGGAAACCTCTAACAGCCAGCGTCGCAAGGAAGTTCTCATATGCAGAGAAAAGAACTGCTGGCAACATCCTTCAGCGCCAAAACGCGGGATCAGAGACCAGTCCTTCAGCGGAGTGGCTGGAAAAGGTGGCATGGGCCAAGAGTGTGCTTCCCGCTTATAGCGAGCAGGCACCTAGGGCGCAAGCTATGGCTCAGGCCAAGAGACAGCGATCTCAGGAGACTCCTGGCCCATCTGCCAAGAAGTCGAGGGTTCAGATGGGCAAATCTTTCGCCCAAATCGCCAAAGAACGGATCCTTATAGGAGTCGTTGACCGAGGTGATTCGGGCGGGAGAATTCCCAGGAACCAGTGGAAGTGGGTGGAGACGGCACTGGCCATCCGCTGCTTCGAGATGCTGGAGCAGGAACCTGGGCACCACCGGTCTGCAAAGATGTTGGGTGGTACCAGGGCAACGTTAAGGTAATAGCTTGCGACGATGAGAGGTCTGCAGAGCTCTACAGAGTGGCAGTCTCCAATATCGGCGAGGTATACCCAGGAGCCAAGTTGGAGGCTGTAAAGTGGAGCGACATTCCAGTCCGGCCCAGGGCCAGAATGTGGATTCCATCCTCCATCAAGGAACCGGAGCGAATCGTGAAGATGCTCCAGCGTTGCAACCCGAGTCTCCCCACTCACGACTGGAAAGTTGTGAAGATAAGGAAGCCGTAAGACCTAAAAACCTAATTTTGGTAAACAGGTGCCTAATTTTGTATTTTGGAAAGTTCAATCATAAACTTTCTGCAGCTGCGATCATAAATCAATTGTTTTCACGTTGAACTCTTTACTGAAAGAAATAATTGTAAAATAACCGCCCTTTTTTTAGGACAGGTAATTGTACCACACCTTTTTTTGGCAGGTACTTGTACCTAGTATAGTTTTAGGGTATTTAACACCCTTTTGTGGTTTTCACACGCCCATATTATTAAATTTATCAACCCAAAAAATTCATTCAAAAATTTGCCAAATATTACGTGCCTGCTTCATACATTCTACACATTCCAAAAGAACGTGTCCGCCCCAAATGTAACGGCTTTTTGACAATTTTGCTATTCTTAAAAAATCTGTAAGTTCGATATTTTTCCACCGATCTTAAAAGTTGATATGGGTTTAGAAAGCTAACAGTTAGGGCTAACTAAGAAAAATAGAATTTATTTTTTAAATCATTATCTTTTGGGGTTAAATTTCAGTTATATTGGATTTTTTGAATTTTTTGACCGATTTCTCAAAATACATCGTCGATGCGCCACCTCAGGATGACCTCCAAAAAAATTGATTTTTTTACAGATATTGCATTTATACCGTATCATCCATAAATGATACAGCGTTTTCGAAAATCGAAAAAAAGTGGAATTCACTCCACCCTAATGCACACCATACCCAGTGGGGCAGCACAGACATAAACACAAGGGGTGAGTCACTCCTTAACTACCTTCTCAACACTAACCTAGTTTTAGGCAACAAAGGTTGCGAACCTACTTTTATAATTAAGGGCAGGAAGGAGGTCATTGACCTTACCCTGGTATCTTATCCTCTATTTGATCTCATCAGAGACTGGAAAGTGGCAAACGATCACTCCTTCTCTGATCATAGATACATTGAATTCTCCCTCAAATCGAGGCACTCTAAACCAGCCCCGTTTACCAACCCAAGAAAGACCAAATGGCCAATATTTATTGATATCCTTAGAAAGGCTATCCCAGAGATAGCACCAAAGGAATTCACTCTACAGAGCGACTAAGCCACCTAGTAAAAATCTTTACTGAGGCTTGCAACTCGGCTTTTAGGGCAGCATGTCCCATCAGCAGACCCAAAAGGGGTAAGCAACCACCATGGTGGAACCCCAACCTAAACGAACTCCGCAAGAGCTCGAGAAACCTTTTCAATCAAGCCAAGGCTGTCAGCACAGAAGAAACTTGGCTAAAATATAAACACGCCCTTTTAATATACAAAAAGGCGACTCGACAAGCCAAAAGAGATTCATGGAGAGATTTTTGCTCTGACATAGAATCGACACCGGATGCGGCCAGACTGAGGAAGATTTTATCGAAATCTGCCCCCACAAGAAATGCTGGCAACATCCTTCAGCGCCAAAACGCGGGATCAGAGGCCAGTCCTTCAGCGGAGTGGCTGGAAAAGGTGGCATGGGCCAAGAGTGTGCTTCCCGCTTATAGCGAGCAGGCACCTAGGGCGCAAGCTATGGCTCAGGCCAAGAGACAGCGATCTCAGGAGACTCCTGGCCCATCTGCCAAGAAGTCGAGGGTTCAGATGGGCAAATCTTTCGCCCAAATCGCCAAAGAACGGATCCTTATAGGAGTCGTTGACCGAGGTGATTCGGGCGGGAGAATTCCCAGGAACCAGTGGAAGTGGGTGGAGACGGCACTGGCCATCCGCTGCTTCGAGATGCTGGAGCAGGAACCTGGGCCACCACCGGTCTGCAAAGATGTTGGGTGGTACCAGGGCAACGTTAAGGTAATAGCTTGCGACGATGAGAGGTCTGCAGAGCTCTACAGAGCGGCAGTCTCCAATATCGGCGAGGTATACCCAGGAGCCAAGTTGGAGGCTGTAAAGTGGAGCGACATTCCAGTCCGGCCCAGGGCCAGAATGTGGATTCCATCCTCCATCAAGGAACCGGAGCGAATCGTGAAGATGCTCCAGCGTTGCAACCCGAGTCTCCCCACTCACGACTGGAAAGTTGTGAAGGTAGAGGAGATGAAGGGACCAACGAATCAGGTCGTGCTGATTCTAAACAAAGAATCGCTCGCCCCAATTGAGGCCGCTGGCAACGAGCTAAACTTCGGTTTCAGCTCGGTCTCCATCCGGGTTTACAAGTCGGATACCGCGGCCGGAATAGATTCTCCCGACATGCCAGTCAAGGAGGATATAACGGTAGAGCCAGAGGATCCGGAGCATAGCGACGCTGAACGCGGCTACACTTCCGATGCGTCCACCATAACGCGGGATCTTAAAGCAATGTGCCAACTGGGTGAAGGAGAGGCCACCTCTGATGTAGCGTCGGACGATGAGGACGCGAACGTGACAGTGGTGGAGGGACCATCTTCAGATGTCTGTAAAGATTCTGCAGATAAACCTCCACCACTGTAAAGCAGCCTCCGCTGCACTGCTACTCCGTCTGGCTGGAGACGGAGCCGACATAGTCCTAGTCCAGGAACCCTGGTTGATTGGTGGTAAGGTTTCTGGACTAGGAACACCAGACTACAAGCTAGTAGTTGCTGAAACACAAGGTAAAACCCGTACCTGCATTCTGGCCAGAAAACATTTGAGTATTTTCTTGCTTCATAATTTCAGCAATGAGGACAACACGGCAGCAAGCCTGGAACTCCAGTCAGCTCCGATAAGGATGCTGTCCTGCTATATGGCCTTTGACCAACCGGGCCCTCCTCCAGAAGAAGTCACGAGAAGTCTAATAAAAGACTGCGAGACGCGAGGTATCAACCTCATCATTGGATGCGATGCCAATGCACACTAGTGTGGAGTGAATTCCACTTTTTTTCGATTTTCGAAAACGCTGTATCATTTATGGATGAGACGGTATAAATGCAATATCTGTAAAAAAAATCAATTTTTTTGGAGGTCATCCTGAGGTGGTGCATCGACGATGTATTTTGAGAAATCGGTCAAAAAATTCAAAAAATCCAATATAACTGAAATTTAACCCCAAAAGATAATGATTTAAAAAATAAATTCTATTTTTCTTAGTTAGCCCTAACTGTTCGCTTTCTAAACCCATATCAACTTTTAAGATCGGTGGAAAAATATCGAACTTACAGATTTTTCAAGAATAGCAAAATTGTCAAAAAGCCGTTACATTTGGGGCGGACACGTTCTTTTGGAATGTGTAGAATGTATGAAGCAGGCACGTAATTTTTGGCAAATTTTTGAATGAATTTTTTGGGTTGCTAAATTTAATAATATGGGCGTGTGAAAACCACAAAAGGGTGTTAAATACCCTAAAACTATACTAGGTACAAGTACCTGTCAAAAAATGGTGTGGTACAATTACCTGTCCTAAAAAAAGGGCGGTTATTTTACAATTATTTCTTTCAGTAAAGAGTTCAACGTGAAAACAATTGATTTATGATCGCAGCTACAGAAAGTTTATGATTGAACTTTCCAAAATACAAAATTAGGCACCTGTTTACCAAAATTAGGTTTTTAGGTCTTACGTCCAATAGAATACACAGAGAGTAAAATCTTTTTTTGCATATATCAGTTT
The DNA here is from genome assembly GCA_951394115.2 of Drosophila phalerata. Lineage (NCBI taxonomy): Eukaryota > Metazoa > Arthropoda > Insecta > Diptera > Drosophilidae > Drosophila > Drosophila phalerata. Next base: position 14,561,078 of record OX596006.1, read on the forward strand.
TATTATGTAACGAAAATATACTAAATTATAGAATTTCATAAATCAAGGTTGGAAAAAATGAGCTTTGATTTCGAAACATGGAATCATCTGCCTGGCTTTTATCTGGGTTCGAATAAACCCATCCCTAGCTTCTTGTCCACAAACAGATAAGGAAGCCTCTGTCACAAGCTTTACACATCTTTCTACAGCTTGAGAATGGCAAGGAAACATCTCGAATTCTACGATATTAATTCCCGAAAAAATCAAGTTTGTAATATCGGCATTTGTAAACTTCATTGTCAATGGAGGTTCTGCAATAATTTCTGTTATCCAATCTATTAAATCATAATAGTTTGACGCATGAGCTTGCAATTTTGGCAGACGAAATTCACGAACTATTGATTTTTTTGTCATCTTTCGCGCATTCAATATGTAGTGCAAAGCCAGTTGTCTAATATGAGACACATCATCTAATAACATGGCCAACAACATATTTTCTAGATGTGCAAAGAATAAATTCTCGGTATGGTTTTCAGAACAATGCACTTCAAATCGTCTCTTAAATATAAACTTATTTTAACCATGTTAAAAACGTGAATCGGACCATATTTACAAGAAGACCTTGTTTTAATATCAAACCAGGCGTATACTTTCATGATGAAAGTAGCTAGCTCATTTAAGCTATCGTATTGTACAACACAATTTTTTGGCAGGTACTTGTACCTAGTATAGTTTTAGGGTATTTAACACCCTTTTGTGGTTTTCACACGCCCATATTATTAAATTTATCAACCCAAAAAATTCATTCAAAAATTTGCCAAAAATTACGTGCCTGCTTCATACATTCTACACATTCCAAAAGAACGTGTCCGCCCCAAATGTAACGGCTTTTTGACAATTTTGCTATTCTTAAAAAATCTGTAAGTTCGATATTTTTCCACCGATCATAAAAGTTGATATGGGTTTAGAAAGCTAACAGTTAGGGCTAAATAAGAAAAATAGAATTTATTTTTTAAATCATTATCTTTTGGGGTTAAATTTCAGTTATATTGGATTTTTTGAATTTTTTGACCGATTTCTCAAAATACATCGTCGATGCGCCACCTCAGGATGACCTCCAAAAAAATTGATTTTTTTTACAGATATTGCATTTATACCGTATCATCCATAAATGATACAGCGTTTTCGAAAATCGAAAAAAAGTGGAATTCACTCCACCCTAATGCACACCATACCCAGTGGGGCAGCACAGACATAAACACAAGGGGTGAGTCACTCCTAAACTACCTTCTCAACACTAACCTAGTTTTAGGCAACAAAGGTTGCGAACCTACTTTTATAATTAAGGGCAGGAAGGAGGTCATTGACCTTACCCTGGTATCTTATCCTCTATTTGATCTCATCAGAGACTGGAAAGTGGCAGACGATCACTCCTTCTCTGATCATAGATACATTGAATTCTCCCTCAAATCGAGGCACTCTAAACCAGCCCCGTTTACCAACCCAAGAAAGACCAAATGGCCAATATTTATTGATATCCTTAGAAAGGCTATCCCAGAGATAGCACCAAAGGAATTCACTCTACAGAGCGACTAAGCCACCTAGTAAAAATCTTTACTGAGGCTTGCAACTCGGCTTTTAGGGCAGCATGTCCCATCAGCAGACCCAAAAGGGGTAAGCAACCACCATGGTGGAACCCCAACCTAAACGAACTCCGCAAGAGCTCGAGAAACCTTTTCAATCAAGCCAAGGCTGTGAGCACAGAAGAAACTTGGCTAAAATATAAACACGCCCTTTTAATATACAAAAAGGCGACTCGACAAGCCAAAAGAGATTCATGGAGAGATTTTTGCTCTGACATAGAATCGACACCGGATGCGGCCAGACTGAGGAAGATTTTATCGAAATCTGCCCCCACACTAGGGTACCTCAAAAAAGAGGATGACACCTGGACTACATCCAGCGAAGAATCGGTGGACGTACTCTTGAAAAAGCACTTTCCGGGCTGCAAAGCAACCAATCAAGGTAATCAAGGATAACCAAATAGTTCCTTCTAGAACGGACTACTGTATGCCAATTGAGCATATTGAAACTCTGATCAGCGAGCTTAACATCACCGAGGACGGCAATGATCTTGAGGGGGAATAGTTAACAAGTAAGTTAACCAGCGACCCTCGCGCGAATTCTCAAACAACCCGCGCGCCTAGAATGCTGATGCATCAATTTTGCGCCTGCCATATTCTTAGAATGGTTGGGAGCAATAGCCAGACGTTTTGTTTGTGTCGCAAGCGCTTTGCTTATATTGTAATTATGCTGAGTCGGCTTGCCGACCACGAACCCATGGCATGGCCAATAGTTTTCCATTTTACATAGCACTTCATTATAATAAACATTGCTCCGGCTATTGCCGCATATTAAACACATATCTTTTATTGCTAAGCCACAAGGCTAGTAATTGGATAGCTTTACCAGCATCCCGACATAATCATCAACATCGTTGGAGACCTCCTATCTAGCTACAAGCTGCAACCGGCTGAGGCACTGGACTGGATCCACCGGACTTGATAATTTACATCGTTGGAGATTACCTTTCCACCCATAAGCTGCAACCGGCAGAGGCACTGGACTGGATCCACCCAACTTTAATAATTTGCACACACATAGCACTTAACAATACTATGCAAATTAAAATTTTATTATTTTTATATGTTTTTTAGAGCCAAAATATACAATTTTTATGGTGATGCCATAAAATGCCGGCGAAAACCCTCGACTGAACCCTCCACGAGGGTGCCGACTGGTAATAACACTCCAATTGTTCCTTTTAGGAACTGGTGTTAGCTAAGACATTAGTCGAAGACATGTGCAATGGCTCCTCAATAGACTTAACGCATGCCTGAAGCTCCTGTCATGGTCTTGAGGTAAACGAGGGCTGGACTAAGGTGTCATGCGACCCGTGCCGATAGTCAGCCTGGCTGGGGGCCCTTACCAAGAATAGCCCAGTCGTAAACGGAGCGGCCGGATACCTGGCGCCCTCCGGTCGTGATCGCCTTACCTGCATAGTGCGGATCTCTGTGCAGGCGGACCACCCTTTCTCCGCAACTCGTGGGACTCAAACATGAATTCAATCAACAATAAAAACACAAGCATAAATAACAACAAAAACATAAAAAAACCCAAAAAAACAAAAACATCAACGACGACGGAACCGCGGGTTCTTCGTCCTCGGCAGCGGCAGGGGCTTCAAAGCCTGGCCAAAGCCTACCACAAACGCCGGAGATGGTCACCATGCCAGCCGGTGGACCTTGCAAAGCTGGTCCAAGTAAACCCGTATTCCACCCAGGCCTTGGGGTAGATGGAGGGATTCTACAATCTCCTGTCACCAAAGAGGCACAGCAGAGCACTAGTGCGGCAGTGCCACTTTCAGGTGCAGGTACGATGGGGAAACCTCTAACAGCCAGCGTCGCAAGGAAGTTCTCATATGCAGAGAAAAGAACTGTTGGCAACATCCTTCAGCGCCAAAACGCGGGATCAGAGGCCAGTCCTTCAGCGGAGTGGCTGGAAAAGTTGGCATGGGCCAAGAGTGTGCTTCCCGCTTATAGCGAGCAGGCACCTAGGGCGCAAGCTATGGCTCAGGCCAAGAGACAGCGATCTCAGGAGACTCCTGGCCCATCTGCCAAGAAGTCAAGGGTTCAGATGGGCAAATCTTTCGCCCAAATCGCCAAAGAACGGATCCTTATAGGAGTCGTTGACCGAGGTGATTCGGGCGGGAGGATTCCCAGAAACCAGTGGAAGTGGGTGGAGACGGCACTGGCCATCCGCTGCTTCGAGATGCTGGAGCAGGAACCTGGGCCACCACCGGTCTGCAAAGATGTTGGGTGGTACCAGGGCAACGTTAAGGTAATAGCTTGCGACGATGAGAGGTCTGCAGAGCTCTACAGAGCGGCAGTCTCCAATATCGGCGAGGTATACCCAGGAGCCAAGTTGGAGGCTGTAAAGTGGAGCGACATTCCAGTCCGGCCCAGGGCCAGAATGTGGATTCCATCCTCCATCAAGGAACCGGAGCGAATCGTGAAGATGCTCCAGCGTTGCAACCCGAGTCTCCCCACTCACGACTGGAAAGTTGTGAAGGTAGAGGAGATGAAGGGACCAACGAATCAGGTCGTGCTGATTCTAAACAAAGAAAAGCAATGTGCCAACTGGGTGAAGGAGAGGCCACCTCTGATGTAGCGTCGGACGATGAGGACGCGAACGTGACAGTGGTGGAGGGACCATCTTCAGATGTCTGTAAAGATTCTGCAGATAAACCTCCACCACTGTAAAGCAGCCTCCGCTGCACTGCTACTCCGTCTGGCTGGAGACGGAGCCGACATAGTCCTAGTCCAGGAACCCTGGTTGATTGGTGGTAAGGTTTCTGGACTAGGAACACCAGACTACAAGCTAGTAGTTGCTGAAACACAAGGTAAAACCCGTACCTGCATTCTGGCCAGAAAACATTTGAGTATTTTCTTGCTTCATAATTTCAGCAATGAGGACAACACGGCAGCAAGCCTGGAACTCCAGTCAGCTCCGATAAGGTTGCTGTCCTGCTATATGGCCTTTGACCAACCGGACCCTCCTCCAGAAGAAGTCACGAGAAGTCTAATAAAAGACTGCGAGACGCGAGGTATCAACCTCATCATTGGATGCGATGCCAATGCACACCATACCCAGTGGGGCAGCACAGACATTAACACAAGGGGTGAGTCACTCCTAAACTACCTTCTCAACACTAACCTAGTTTTAGGCAACAAAGGTTGCGAACCTACTTTTATAATTAAGGGCAGGAAGGAGGTCATTGACCTTACCCTGGTATCTTATCCTCTATTTGATCTCATCAGAGACTGGAAAGTGGCAGACGATCACTCCTTCTCTGATCATAGATACATTGAATTCTCCCTCAAATCGAGGCACTCTAAACCAGCCCCGTTTACCAACCCAAGAAAGACCAAATGGCCAATATTTATTGATATCCTTAGAAAGGCTATCCCAGAGATAGCACCAAAGGAATTCACTCTACAGAGCTACTAAGCCACCTAGTAAAAATCTTTACTGAGGCTTGCAACTCGGCTTTTAGGGCAGCATGTCCCATCAGCAGACCCAAAAGGGGTAAGCAACCACCATGGTGGAACCCCAACCTAAACGAACTCCGCAAGAGCTCGAGAAACCTTTTCAATCAAGCCAAGGCTGTCAGCACAGAAGAAACTTGGCTAAAATATAAACACGCCCTTTTAATATACAAAAAGGCGACTCGACAAGCCAAAAGAGATTCATGGAGAGATTTTTGCTCTGACATAGAATCGACACCGGATGCGGCCAGACTGAGGAAGATTTTATCGAAATCTGCCCCCACACTAGGGTACCTCAAAAAAGAGGATGACACCTGGACTACATCCAGCGAAGAATCGGTGGACGTACTCTTGAAAAAGCACTTTCCGGGCTGCAAAGCAACCAATCAAGGTAGACACCAAACCCCTACTGAGGTGCCAATCAGCCCCTCTCTTCTAAGCAGACGTAATATAACCTGGGCTATAGACAGCTTGAAACCGTACAAGTCACCTGGACCAGACGGCATTTTTCCTGCCCAATTACAACAAGCAGGGCACACTGCCATAAACTGGCTGCAATCTATCTTCACAGAAGTTTTAAAAACTGGCCATATCCCTGATACATGGCGAGTGTCAAAAATAGTCTTCATACCAAAAGCTGGTAAATCATCCCATACGGCAGCAAAGGATTTTAGACCAATCAGCCTGTCGTCATTTATGCTCAAAACCTTCGAGCGACTCCTGGCTCTACACCTAAGAGCAACCATTCCCCCCCATCTCATATCCAATTCTCAACACGCATATCGGAAAGGCAAATCGACAGAAACAGCTTTGCACTCCGTAGTCGCCACTATAGAAAAATCCCTTTCGCTCACTGAATACTCCCTCATAGCCTTCCTAGACATCGAGGGAGCTTTTAACAACGTCGTCCCGGAAGCTATCACTGGAGCACCGACAAACTTGGGGATTGAAAGCCGGCTAGTGGGACTCATCGACCAATTGCTCACAAGCAGGGTCATAACGTCCACACTTGGCTCTTCAACACTCACCAGGTTTGTCAGTAGGGGAACACCTCAAGGAGGGGTTCTATCTCCTCTATTATGGAACCTAGCAGTCAACAGGCTGTTATGCGACATAGAGGCTGGAGGCTGCCAGGTTGTTGCCTACGCGGATGACGTAGCACTAATCTTCACGGGAAAATTCCCTCAAACACTATGCGACCTGATGTCAGTCAAGCTACAAAAACTGGTCACCTGATGAGTGTGGCCTGGGAGTAAACCCAGCCAAAACGGAACTTGTACTTTTCTCTAGAAAATACAAAATCCCAACTCTAATACCCCCAAAAATAAAAGACTCCGTCCTCTCCTTCAGCGAAAGCGCCAGATACTTGGGTTTAATTCTGGACAGGAAGTTGGACTGGAAAATTTATACGCAAGATAGATGTAGAAAGGCAACAGTTGCACTCTACACTTGCAGGAAAGCGATCGGCCTGAAATGGGGCATGTCGCCATATATCGTCCACTGGCTATACATAGCTATAGTCAGACCGATACTACTATATGGTATAGCAATATGGTGGCCTGCCTTAACAAAGCAGTCCATAAACAAACAGCTCAGCAAAATTCAAAGGATGGCCGAAATCTGCATCACAGGTGCTCTCAACACAACACCTGGCGAAGCTCTAGACGCCATCAGGCAAGTTAGCAAAAATATTGCCACCATGACAGCAATTCGACTGAGAGACTCTAACTCTTGGACAGAATGCTCAACAGGGCACTCCGCTATCCTTAAGGATAACCAAATAGTTCCTTCTAGAACGGACTACTGTATGCCAATTGAGCATATTGAAACTCTGATCAGCGAGCTTAACATCACCGAGGACGGCAATGATCTTGAGGGGGGAATAGTTAACAAGTAAGTTAACCAGCGACCCTCGCGCGAATTCTCAAACAACCCGCGCGCCTAGAATGCTGATGCATCAATTTTGCGCCTGCCATATTCTTAGAATGGTTGGGAGCAATAGCCAGACGTTTTGTTTGTGTCGCAAGCGCTTTGCTTATATTGTAATTATGCTGAGTCGGCTTGCCGACCACGAACCCATGGCATGGCCAATAGTTTTCCATTTTACATAGCACTTCATTATAATAAACATTGCTCCGGCTATTGCAGCATATTAAACACATATCTTTTATTGCTAAGCCACAAGGCTAGTAATTGGATAGCTTTACCAGCATCCCGACATAATCATCAACATCGTTGGAGACCTCCTATCTAGCTACAAGCTGCAACCGGCTGAGGCACTGGACTGGATCCACCGGACTTGATAATTTACATCGTTGGAGATTACCTTTCCACCTATAAGCTGCAACCGGCAGAGGCACTGGACTGGATCCACCCAACTTTAATAATTTGCACACACATAGCACTTAACAATACTATGCAAATTAAAATTTTATTATTTTTATATGTTTTTTAGAGCCAAAATATACAATTTTTATGGTGATGCCATAAAATGCCGGCGAAAACCCTCGACTGAACCCTCCACGAGGGTGCCGACTGGTAATAACACTCCAATTGTTCCTTTTAGGAACTGGTGTTAGCTAAGACATTAGTCGAAGACATGTGCAATGGCTCCTCAATAGACTTAACGCATGCCTGAAGCTCCTGTCATGGTCTTGAGGTAAACGAGGGCTGGACTAAGGTGTCATGCGACCCGTGCCGATAGTCAGCCTGGCTGGGGGCCCTTACCAAGAATAGCCCAGTCGTAAACGGAGCGGCCGGATACCTGGCGCCCTCCGGTCGTGATCGCCTTACCTGCATAGTGCGGATCTCTGTGCAGGCGGACCACCCTTTCTCCGCAACTCGTGGGACTCAAACATGAATTCAATCAACAATAAAAACACAAGCATAAATAACAACAAAAACATAAAAAACCCAAAAAAACAAAAACATCAACGACGACGGAACCGCGGGTTCTTCGTCCTCGGCAGCGGCAGGGCCTTCAAAGCCTGGCCAAAGCCTACCACAAACGCCGGAGATGGTCACCACGCCAGCCGGTGGACCTTGCAAAGCTGGTCCAAGTAAACCCGTATTCCACCCAGGCCTTGGGGTAGATGGAGGGATTCTACAATCTCCTGTCACCAAAGAGGCACAGCAGAGCACTAGTGCGGCAGTGCCACTTTCAGGTGCAGGTACGATGGGGAAACCTCTAACAGCCAGCGTCGCAAGGAAGTTCTCATATGCAGAGAAAAGAACTGTTGGCAACATCCTTCAGCGCCAAAACGCGGGATCAGAGGCCAGTCCTTCAGCGGAGTGGCTGGAAAAGGTGGCATGGGCCAAGAGTGTGCTTCCCGCTTATAGCGAGCAGGCACCTAGGGCGCAAGCTATGGCTCAGGCCAAGAGACAGCGATCTCAGGAGACTCCTGGCCCATCTGCCAAGAAGTCAAGGGTTCAGATGGGCAAATCTTTCGCCCAAATCGCCAAAGAACGGATCCTTATAGGAGTCGTTGACCGAGGTGATTCGGGCGGGAGGATTCCCAGAAACCAGTGGAAGTGGGTGGAGACGGCACTGGCCATCCGCTGCTTCGAGATGCTGGAGCAGGAACCTGGGCCACCACCGGTCTGCAAAGATGTTGGGTGGTACCAGGGCAACGTTAAGGTAATAGCTTGCGACGATGAGAGGTCTGCAGAGCTCTACAGAGCGGCAGTCTCCAATATCGGCGAGGTATACCCAGGAGCCAAGTTGGAGGCTGTAAAGTGGAGCGACATTCCAGTCCGGCCCAGGGCCAGAATGTGGATTCCATCCTCCATCAAGGAACCGGAGCGAATCGTGAAGATGCTCCAGCGTTGCAATCCGAGTCTCCCCACTCACGACTGGAAAGTTGTGAAGGTAGAGGAGATGAAGGGACCAACGAATCAGGTCGTGCTGATTCTAAACAAAGAAAAGCAATGTGCCAACTGGGTGAAGGAGAGGCCACCTCTGATGTAGCGTCGGACGATGAGGACGCGAACGTGACAGTGGTGGAGGGACCATCTTCAGATGTCTGTAAAGATTCTGCAGATAAACCTCCACCACTGTAAAGCAGCCTCCGCTGCACTGCTACTCCGTCTGGCTGGAGACGGAGCCGACATAGTCCTAGTGCAGGAACCCTGGTTGATTGGTGGTAAGGTTTCTGGACTAGGAACACCAGACTACAAGCTAGTAGTTGCTGAAACACAAGGTAAAACCCGTACCTGCATTCTGGCCAGAAAACATTTGAGTATTTTCTTGCTTCACTCCTTCTCTGATCATAGATACATTGAATTCTCCCTCAAATCGAGGCACTCTAAACCAGCCCCGTTTACCAACCCAAGAAAGACCAAATGGCCAATATTTATTGATATCCTTAGAAAGGCTATCCCAGAGATAGCACCAAAGGAATTCACTCTACAGAGCGACTAAGCCACCTAGTAAAAATCTTTACTGAGGCTTGCAACTCGGCTTTTAGGGCAGCATGTCCCATCAGCAGACCCAAAAGGGGTAAGCAACCACCATGGTGGAACCCCAACCTAAACGAACTCCGCAAGAGCTCGAGAAACCTTTTCAATCAAGCCAAGGCTGTCAGCACAGAAGAAACTTGGCTAAAATATAAACACGCCCTTTTAATATACAAAAAGGCGACTCGACAAGCCAAAAGAGATTCATGGAGAGATTTTTGCTCTGACATAGAATCGACACCGGATGCGGCCAGACTGAGGAAGATTTTATCGAAATCTGCCCCCACACTAGGGTACCTCAAAAAAGAGGATGACACCTGGACTACATCCAGCGAAGAATCGGTGGACGTACTCTTGAAAAAGCACTTTCCGGGCTGCAAAGCAACCAATCAAGGTAGACACCAAACCCCTACTGAGGTGCCAATCAGCCCCTCTCTTCTAAGCAGACGTAATATAACCTGGGCTATAGACAGCTTTTTTCCTGCCCAATTACAACAAGCAGGGCACACTGCCATAAACTGTCTGCAATCTATCTTCACAGAAGTTTTAAAAACTGGCCATATCCCTGATACATGGCGAGTGTCAAAAATAGTCTTCATACCAAAAGCTGGTAAATCATCCCATACGGCAGCAAAGGATTTTAGACCAATCAGCCTGTCGTCATTTATGCTCAAAACCTTCGAGCGACTCCTGGCTCTACACCTAAGAGCAACCATTCCCCCCCATCTCATATCCAATTCTCAACACCCATATCGGAAAGGCAAATCGACAGAAACAGCTTTGCACTCCGTAGTCGCCACTATAGAAAAATCCCTTTCGCTCACTGAATACTCCCTCATAGCCTTCCTAGACATCGAGGGAGCTTTTAACAACGTCGTCCCGGAAGCTATCACTGGAGCACTGACAAACTTGGGGATTGAAAGCCGGCTAGTGGGACTCATCGAGCAATTGCTCACAAGCAGGGTCATAACGTCCACACTTGGCTCTTCAACACTCACCAGGTTTGTCAGTAGGGGAACACCTCAAGGAGGGGTTCTATCTCCTCTGTTATGGAACCTAGCAGTCAACAGGCTGTTATGCGACATAGAGGGTGGAGGCTGCCAGGTTGTTGCCTACGCGGATGACGTAGCACTAATCTTCACGGGAAAATTCCCTCAAACACTATGCGACCTGATGTCAGTCAAGCTACATAAACTGGTCACCTGGGCCGATGAGTGTGGCCTGGGAGTAAACCCAGCCAAAACGGAACTTGTACTTTTCTCTAGAAAATACAAAATCCCAACTCTAATACCCCCAAAAATAAAAGACTCCGTCCTCTCCTTCAGCGAAAGCGCCAGATACTTGGGTTTAATTCTGGACAGGAAGTTGGACTGGAAAATTAATACGCAAGATAGATGTAGAAAGGCAACAGTTGCACTCTACACTTGCAGGAAAGCGATCGGCCTGAAATGGGGCATGTCGCCATATATCGTCCACTGGCTATACATAGCTATAGTCAGACCGATACTACTATATGGTATAGCAATATGGTGGCCTGCCTTAACAAAGCAGTCCATAAACAAACAGCTCAGCAAAATTCAAAGGATGGCCGAAATCTGCATCACAGGTGCTCTCAACACAACACCTGGCGAAGCTCTAGACGCCATTCTTAACATACAGCCAATCAGGCAAGTTAGCAAAAATATTGCCACCATGACAGCAATTCGACTGAGAGACTCTAACTCTTGGACAGAATGCTCAACAGGACACTCCGCTATCCTTAAGGATAACCAAATAGTTCCTTCTAGAACGGACTACTGTATGCCAATTGAGCATATTGAAACTCCCTTTCAAACAACCATTCCGCACAGGGAGGATTGGTCATCACATACCCCAGGACAAAATGGGGCCATATCCTTCTACACAGATGGTTCAAAGTTGAACAATCAAGTGGGTGGAGGGGTATACTCTCAGGATCTAAATATACAGGTCTCTTTTAGGCTACCTGACCATTGCAGCGTCTTTCAAGCCGAAATCCTGGCTATAATCCTGGCTATATATATACAGTGACAGCCAAGCAGCTATCAAGTCCATAGAATCGACCACAACTAATTCCACCTCAGTTTCGAACTGCCGCAAATCTCTACATGAGATGGCTGAGCATTTCGACATTTCCCTAATATGGGTACCAGGGCATCAGGACATTACAGGAAACTGTATGGCGGATGAACTAGCCAGGAATGGTACAACAGTACAACTCCTTCCTGACAAGGAGGATACGCGTATGCCACTGGCGACCTGCAAGCTACTACTTCTAGCTCAAACCATAACAGTTAGTAAAAACCGCTGGCGAAACACGCACCATTGTCGTGTTGCGAGGCAAACCTGGCCTCACCTGAATAAGGCTCGTTCTAGTACTCTATGTAAACTAAGTAGAACAGATTGTTCTGCAGTAGTAAGAGCACTGACAGGACATTGGCTGGTAGGTATCCACGCCATAAGGCTGAATGCCCCATACAATGACTTCTGCAGGAGCTGTAGAGACGAAGAAGAAATTGAATCACCTGAACATTTCTTCTGCTCCTGTCCCGCATTGAGTAATAGAAGACTCCACACCCTGGGAAAACCTTTTCTCTCCACTTTAGGTGAACTTGCCTCAATTACACCGCGCAAAATCGCTAAATTTATTCAGCTATCAAACTGGACGCCATACTGATTGACATGTCACCACAAAGGTAGAAAGGAAATCTAGATCCGCGGTACCACAATGGGCCCAACTGTGGCCTAAGTGAGTCGTTGAATCGACAGCCGCCCTAACCTAACCTATGGTGATGCCATATTTATATTTAGTAAAGCACAATTGTCAAATTTTCGATGGTTTTATGCAAGCCGGTAACGAAGAGCGGATCAAAACAAAACTGATAGCGCCAGTGTATAAGCACGTATGTATGTATGTGTCTTTATACAGGCCTATATAAAACGATATTTCTTTGCACTGCACAGCTGATATTGATGCGTCGATATGTTTGATGAACTATGTATATATTTTATATGTATTTATATGTATACATATCTTTGATTTGTTTAAACCACAATTTTGTAAATGCACGAACACTGCTGCTGATGAGTTGAAGACGCTGAATGCTGCTGCTTCAGTTGCATTAGCAAATACAACGAGGGGTGTATGAAGAGTTTAATGCCAATGACGAGTGCGAAGAATCAAAAGAACAAAGTGACGAAATGTTTGCATGCCAAGTGATGCTAAGGTCGAGCCGATATTAATAACCAATTTATCCAGCTGATGCTGGTGTCCAAGCAAATCTGCCGGCTCTTGCAAGAGAGTCGGACTTACAAATTTCTTCGACTGCCTGTCGGACACTTAGAATATTCTAAGGCTTACTTACTTACCAGTCGGTTTAAATTCTAAAGAGAATTTAATAATTAGAATAAAAAAAAATACAACATCACTGCACTCTAACATACCTTTGAATTTTCTGCTCACTAACACTCACTTCAATATATATATTTCTATATATATATATTATAAAAAATATATTATATTTTATATAACCTCTAAGGGCACGTTTAACGTTTTATGAAAAAATGCCACTAAGACGTCTTGATCGGTCGATTAGCCTTGATCATTTGACTGCTGAAACTCGCATCGTTGCTATGCAAAGCTATGCTAAACCGCGCTTATCTATATCTATAGCGGCACCCTTCTGTTTGCATAGCTGTAATCAATTGCTATCTATGCTTCCCGCCTGTTCGCTGCACTTGCAGTTGCTCTGTTTGTGTGTGTGAGCAAATGCACTCAAGAGAGTTTTAAAGATAAATGCATACGAAAACATTAGGGAGGCTCCTGACAAAAATACAATTATTGTATATCTAGCTTAAATTAAAATTTTATGCTACCTATAATAAAAGTAATTACGAAATTTTAGATTTCTGTGCAAAAATAATTATGCAGAATTGTACATTACAATGTGCTCGCTGCAAGGCTGCTACTGTATAGTGAAAACCCTATATGTTTTTTTTTTAAATCACATGGGTCAGCTTTAAATGGCCTACCCTGTACATCGGAACTAGTTGTTTTTAACTAGTTGATTACTGAAATATTTCCTCCATTCTAAATACTAGTTGCCATACTGGCTTTTCGAAGACACCTGGTACTGGTGGCATTTCAACCAAAATGTAACTAGATACATTTTTTATTGCATTTATATTTTTATTATAATTTGTTTTTCTTTCAAAAAATATTTGAAAATTGTATTATCAGGCATGTTTCATGTTTGATTTGGTGCATTTATAGTAAGTCCAATAAATTGATCAAATATAATTTAGAAATGCTTAGCTCGAATACAACCTGATAAATTACATTTTTTGAAATCCGATAAAATCGCATGTGAAAACCGGAACTGGCCTGTTTTCTTAAGTCTTGAATACGATCTGATTGGGCAGTCGTAACAAATTTCCCATTCTTGCTGTATATATTTGCTAGAAGCCTTTCGCCGTCTTAGTGCTGCTTTCGTCACTAGTGCGATCTGCTCTTAGTAGTGCTAGCTGCCTTAGTGAGTAGTTTTTTTTTAGATAGGGAATCTGTACTTCTATTAGTCCTTTTTTTTAAATTAAACTATTTGAGTCCCCAAACTTTTTTTTTTGCTAAATTAACCCGAATCTTCCCAGCGTTACCATATGGTAACAAGCAATAGGCATTTACTAAAACTTAATTTTTAGACAACATATGAACGTTAGATTAACTTTTATAAGATATTCTAAGAGTAAATTGTTGTCTCTAACTGATAAAAAGTTGATTGAAACAATCTCTTGAAGTTAGCTGATCGAAAAGTGAGCTTTAAGTTGCTCATTGTATTCTGCAGTGCAAAAAAACGGCATTTGGCAATTCGTCGCAAGTAAACTTAAACCGTTTGACTAAATTTAGTACTGAACTATATGCAATGCACACATCATTAGAAAGGTAAAAGAGTGCACTTATTCATTTTGAACAAAAAATCTAAATAAAAACCACTTTTTCTCTCTTAATTTTCATTTTTTATTTTCGTGTTACCATATGGTAACGCTGGGAAGTACAGGGTACAGGGTTTTTCCATACATTTTATTCGCGTTTCGCACTGTTTTGTTCATAAAATATGATTGCTCCTATGACAGCTATATGATATAGTGGTCCGATTTGAACCAAATTTGCTCAGGATGTATAGGAACATATCAGATACATATTCTAAGAGAGTTCTTTGCTTAAGCGAAACAGACGTGTTTTAATTTGGCTCATAAACGTTCATCATTTTCTGTGAATAATAACGCTCCGCTTTAATATCTTATCATCTAAAATTGTGCAAAAGTGAACTAGCTATCGACTTGCTGTGTAAGTTGAATCATTTGTGCATTGGTGTAAAAATAAATAGCATTTTATTTTTGCTAAACTTAGTTTTGCATTTTCCCTTAAATCTTTACATTCTTGTGCGTGTGTTTGTTTGTGTATTTCGGCTTTTGCTTTACACCTCGCTCACACAAGTTTGTTGTTATTGTAAACACAGCGATTGTTTTTGTTTGTGTTTACATCTCCTTATCTCAGTTTTAGCGCTTTGCACGTCTTAATACATTTGTTTGTGTGTGTGTTCGCTGCTGCATTTCGTTTTGTTTAGCAGCGCGCTCTCACAGCAAATTGTTTTTGTATTTTGCTCTCTTGCTTAGAGCTTAATTTGAGTGCCTCCCGCTCTATTTACGTGCGCAATTCTGCCTATTCGACCTAATTTATTTATCTTTAACCCCTGTTGGAAATATGTCGTGCTGTAAGAAAAACTGCACTATTAAGTGTGCCGATGGTCTTGATCAACCGAGATTTATTAATTGTTGGTTGTGTGACAATCTAATGCATGCCAAGTGTGCTGGACTTTCAGGTCCACAATGTGATAAGATCATTGCCGTTTCTAAAAAGGAATGTGGTGCAGTGAAATGGTCTTGTCCAATATGCATCGAGTTGCAAATTGATTTCTCAAGAATGTATACTTCTGTGAGAAATCAATTCTTAAAACTTAACAAAATGGCTAAGCTTCTTTCGAGTGATTTTGACTCTAGTCTCGATCTGCTTAGCCAATATAAATTTAACTCACCACCTGATTCTCAATTTTTAGCAATTCCCCCTAATATACCAATTAATCAGCCTCCCGTGACTCCATTGGCATCTCGTCACTATCAAGATGTCTCCCCAACGTTGTCAGTATCGGCCAGTCCGAGTATTGTTAACCTATTCAATTCTCCTACACCTTCTGCAGGTGATTCTATCACACAGACAGTTGAACCAGCCCAAGTCATCGCGTCTTCGGTGCGGACTGGTTCGGGTCGAAAGGGTAGACCTCCTCGCAATGCAACGTCTAACAATACTACTGATAACGTAGCTGCCCCTACATCTGAGGTCCCTATATTAAATGTTGTTGCTCCTCGTAAGCAAGTATTTGTGTCCAGGTTATCCTCGGACACTACTTGTGAATCTGTAGCGGCATACATTTCAAGCAAAATTTCTGCTAGTGTCTCAATCACTAAATTTAATTTTGCCACTGCTCGCGAAATAGCATCTTTTAAAATAAGTGTCCCTCATGACTCATTTTCTGTCATTTGCGATCCAAAATTTTGGCCACAACATATGATTGTTCATGAGTTTAAGCCCAAAAGGCGTAGTGAACCCTTGCCTGTTTCTCTTACTGCCGGCAGCTCCAACGTACAGGACCCCGCCAGTACGGCTTCAAAAAACTAGACCTGCGGCCCGATTTCGCCTGTATTCATTACCAAAATGTTAGAGGCCTCCTTACTAAGCTCAAAAATCTATATTTGAGTAGTATGTCCTTTGATTCTGATATAATTGCATTGTCAGAAACTTGGTTAACTCCTACAGTGTCTGATTCTGAAGTTATGTCAAGTAACTACCTTTTATATAGATATGATCGACCGACTCGAAGTGGTGGCGTTCTTATTGCTACTAATTCGGCTCTTCAGTCAGAACGCATTTCTTTTAATGTGACTACTGATATTGAAATTGTTGCTGTCAAAGTAACTTTTTCAACTCGATCAATATTTATCACCTGCTCTTATATCCCTCCAAGAGCTACTCCTTCAGTTTACTTGCAACATTTTGCCTGTATTGAAGAAATTAACCATAAAGTTAAAGATAACGACTTATTTATTGTGCTAGGTGATTTTAATTTGCCTAAAATTTCTTGGTCACTTTTTAGTAGCACAAATTACCTTATTCCCTTAAATCAAGATATTTTCTTAGATAACATGCTTGATCTCTCGTTGTTTCAAATGAACTCAATAAGAAATCATAATGATCGAATTCTCGATCTAGTTTTTATTAATGACTTCGCAAATACTGCCGTCTCTAGGTCATCCCCATTAAGTATCCCTGAGGACTTACATCATCCTACTATAGAAATTTCTATCTCAATCTCTAAACCTTTTAGTCAACCTTTATTATGTCAGCAATCACCTCGTCGTTGTTTTCGCAAGGGAAATTATTCATTGCTTAATGAACTTATCCTTGCTACCGACTGGTGCTTTTTAGAAAAAGCGACTGACATCGATAATGCTCTTAGTTCTTTCTATGAGACCCTAAATGCACTCTTAGATGTGTGCATTCCAAATTATATTCCATCGTCTGGTTCTATAAAGCCTCCTTGGTTTACACCTAGACTTTCTTATTTAAAAAATATTAAATCTAAATATTTTAAAAAATATAAGAAGTCAGGTTCAAGTCTCGACTGGTCTAAGTATACAGTGGCCAAGTCGGACTTTGCCAATTTAAACTCGATATGCTACGAGAACTATCTAACTCGTTGCAAAAGACAGTTTTCCCGTGACCCTAAACAATTTTATAAATTTGTTAACTTGAAGCGTAAATCCTCCAGTTTACCTTCCTCTTTTTTTCTTGGGACAGATATTGCTGGCAACGACTCTGCAGCCGCTGAACTATTTGCTAACTTTTTTCAATCCACCTACTCTCCAATCTCCACTTCCAACTCAACTTATCCTTATTCTATTTTTCAATCTAACACTATGTTTGCACCCTCTATTTCCTATAACAATGTAATCTCTTCTATTAGCTCTTTAAAATCTTCTTTCGTTCCTGGGCCAGACAACATTCCTAGTTGTCTACTTAAGGAATGCTGTTCTTCTTTAGCTGCTCCGTTGCATAAGCTTTTTAATCTATCCCTTGAAACTTCAATTTTTCCATATCTTTGGAAAGATTCTTATATCATTCCCCTCCACAAAAAAGGCGGTAAGTCTGATATTTCTAATTACAGAGGCATTGCAAAGCTATCAGCCATTCCTAAATTATTTGAAAAAATCCTTGTTTCTTCTTTGCAGCATCTCTGTAAATCGATAATTTCCCCTGCACAACACGGCTTTATTAAGGGTCGGTCTACTACGACCAACTTGCTTGAATTTACCTCCCTGGTAAATGATGCATTTTCAGAGAAAAAGCAAACTGATGTCATCTACACTGACTTCAGTAAAGCCTTTGACTCTGTGAACCATGACCTCTTACTTTACAAACTTAACTGCATAGGTTTCCCTCCCGCCTTTATACGTTGGGTTTCCACTTATTTAAAAGGTAGAACCCAAAAAGTGCTTCTTAGGTCAACCATTTCGAGTTCGGTTCGTGTAACTTCTGGTGTACCTCAAGGTAGTCACTTAGGACCTTTATTTTTTACACTGTTCATTAACGATCTACCCACTATTCTGTCCCATTCTTATATTTTAATGTATGCAGATGATGTTAAGCTTATTTTTTCATACACTGATCCCCTGTTTCACAATCGTCTGCAAGATGATTTGAACACTATGCAACTATGGTGTTCGGCCAATAAGTTGCATCTCAATTGTTCGAAGTGTATGTTTATGACATTTAGTCGTTCTAGGCCCTACTTAGGTTCTTATACGATTGACAATATCCCTTTGCAACGTATAAAAACTGTAAAGGATCTTGGAGTTTTATTTGACTGCAAATTATGCTTCAATTTGCACATCTCCACTATAGTTAATGATGCCAAAGGAGTACTTGGTTTCATTAAACGTTGGTCGAAAGAATTCAATGATCCTTTCACCACTAAACTCCTTTACGTCTCTTTAGTCCGTCCCATCCTTGAATACTGTTCGTGCATTTGGTGCCCACAGTATCAAATAAATCAGAATCGAATTGAATCAGTTCAAAAGCAATTCTTGCTTTTCGCCTTACGTGGTTTTAACTGGGATCCCAACCGGCGTTTACCACCGTACTCCCATAGGCTTCGTCTTATTGACCTTCCGTCTTTAATTAATCGTAGGAAAACTCTTAATGTGGTTTTTCTTCACAAATTAATTAATGGCGACATTGATTCTAGTCCCCTTTTGGGCCGCCTCAGATTTTCGGTCCCCCGCAGGTCTACTAGGAATTACAGGCCTTTATTTTTACCTACATGCACAACTGATTACGCTTCCCACGGTTCGTTCCGGGTTTTATGCTCTTATTATAATAGCCTCTTTCACGTTTTCTACTCAGAACTCTCTCTCCCTATCCCTTCCCTAAAATCCGTACTTTTCCAATATTTTAAATCGTTAAATTCCTAACCTTACTAATACTAATAACATGTTATATTATTTTTAAAACCAATCAATCACTAACAACAACACTAATATTTATTGATCTGATTGGGTTTTTCTGGGTTTTCCCAATCCTTGCAACAAATGTTGGATCATTTTAAATTATTAATTTTTGCTTACCCCAGATATAATTCTAATTTTAATTTTTTCTTTACAGTATATTTCTTATATTTATATTTAATATTAATTTTATTTTAAATTGTAAACTTAATTTTTATATCTAATAATTTTTTCTTTGCCGACTGCTTTTAGTCGTGCATTAATAAATAAATAAATAAATAAATAAATAAATAAATAAAATATGCCAGAATAGAAAAAAGTTTTCCTTACTAAAGGTGAATTTGACCCCGTTTGTTCCTATGACAGTTTTGTTATACATACGATATACTGCACCGATTTAACCCAAATTTGGTCCTATATATCAAGGAAGATCCCCCCTGTTGAATGAAGCTGTATTTATTTGATTTTTTCAAAAATATTTGTATTTTGTAGTATTAAGTAAACCTGTACCCTGTACTTCCCAGCGTTACCATATGGTAACAGTCGAAAAAATGGTCCTGTCGATTATCCTGACAAGGACGATCAAAACGAATATTTTTTTCGGACTCAGCGAACTCAAATTCACCAGTCCTGAAAGTTTCATTAATAAATTCGAAAAAATGTTGCTCAGGACGATTCGGGTTAATTATAATTCGTTCTTTATTTGCTGTTTTTCTTTTGAAGCTTTCGGTGTAGGTCAGAATTTTTCCAATTAAACTAAGAAAATGTATAAGAACTTTTATCATTTATGTCTATCTTTTTTTGGTCAGATCTGCCTTTTAGGCTTACCAAGAGTTATATAAAGGAAAGATTAAAATATTTATAATCCAATTGCATTGTTTTACTTACCTTGCAGCTTATTAATTTCTACATTTTTTTTAAATTAAAAATTATAGAAGCACCAAAGGAATGTCGTAGTTTTCAAAGCGTACTCAGTTTTCTTACAACTTGATCAATTTCTTTGCTTGCTTACCAACCCAAATCTAATCCTACTGCGACAAGTCAAATTGTGATCTCATTTAAACTACTTTAAAGTTAGTTTTAAAGGAACACTTGACAAGAGTTATTGTTTGGGTTGCTTGATAATTCACAGAAATCTTATCTAACCAGTTCAATTTCCACATCAATTTAGTTTTAAAATGGCAATTGATACGAGTTCTGGTTTGGGATGTTCGTTAACTCACACAAGTCTAGTCCTTTGTAACTAGTCAATTTCTTATTTTAATTTAACTACTCTTAGCACAATTTTAGAGGAACAGTTGATAAGATTTATAGTTTTTATATATTTTAACTCACACAAATCTAGTGTCTTTGCAACCAGTTCAATTTCCATATCACTTGAACTACTTTTAAGTCAGTCTTAGAGGGACAATTGATAAGAGCTCTGATTTGGGATGTTTTTTAACTCACACATATCCAATTCTTTGTAGTCAGTAAATTTCTCATCTCATTTCTTTTAATTTTAGCTAGATTAACACACACAAATCTAATCTGTGAGTTTGGTTAAAAATATCCGAAATCAAAAATACTTTGCGTACAAAAGCTTAGTTTAAACCCGATTGTTTATTTGCCAGCTATCAGTTCGCGCTAGTGACGAAAGCAGCACGAAGGGTACGAAAAGCGACTAGCAATATATACAGCTTATATGGAAAATTTTCTATGACTGTCCAATCAGATCGAGTTATATACCGACCGAAAGGTTCAGTCCTAACTTAAATGACATACTAGAACTTTTTCTAACTCACCTGGTTCACGTGATACGGGGGTGTAGGTGAGAGGGACAAAATTTAAACGATCGCAGCTAATGGGGCCATTGGAGCCCTTTGGTAAAACATTTTAAATTCTAATCAATAATACGCGTCGATAGATACCTTGATCCCAAATCCGACAACTAGTTCAATTAAATTTTTAGTGGACTTCTCAAAATGAAATGAAAAGTCAGTTTCCAAACCATAGAAGCTACAGATATGTGCTATATATGTTTAAAGGCTTTTAAGCGTACCTTTTTCTAAAGTACTCAGGTAACAATTTACAGGTGCAATAATGTTTTTTTAGCTTACTTATTGGCGAATTATGACAAAACGGCTCTAACGATTTGTATTTATTTTCAAAACGTAAAACATAAAGATTCTCTTATTTTTGTATGAGGCTGAGGGGTATGGCTGAGGGGTTTGGAAAATATTACCTATTAACTGAATATAGGCATTTTTGAATCGGTCGAAAATCACGTTTTAGTACGAAAAACTTTTTGGTTTTATGTGATATCCCAACCAAAATAATAAAATATGCAATTAACTTAGTTCTATATATCCTGAACAAATTTGGTTGAAATCGGACCACTATATCATATAGCTGTCATAGGACCGATGGGGCGTAAATTAGGTCTTAGTTTGAAAACCTTTTTTGTTTTATGAGATATTTTAACCAAATTCATAGAACATGCATTTAAATTAGTCTTATACATCCTGATCGAAGGTGGTTCCAATCGGACCACTATATCATATAGCTGTCATAGGACCGATGGGGCGAAAATTAGGTCTTAGTTTGAAAACCTTTTTTGTTTTATGAGATATTTTAACCAAATTCATAGAACATGCATTTAAATTAGTCTTATACATCCTGATCGAAGGTGGTTCCAATCGGACCACTATATCAGATAGCTGTCATAGGACTGATCGGGCGAAAATCTTAAGTCGAATGCAACAACAAAATATATGCCAATTTTTGAATGTTGAAAAAAGCCAAAATATTAAGTTATTTATTAGCACTATAATTGGTGTTAATGTTGATTTTGTCAAAAATTCATGGTTCGTTTTAAAGAAAATAACAAAAAACCAAGACACTCGCATGCGACATAAAAAAACAGAAGTCGTTCTCGCGGCGAACAGTTTAAACACTGCGAAACTTGAGGGAATATTTTTATGCGACTAGTTTTAAAATGTTATACATCAATGCACTATAACGATGTTTATTATTTGAGTCAGGAGAATTTTAAATGATTTTTATTTTATTCAATATGGGCATTTCCACTGGTCACTAACGTATGCTCGCACGCTGTTAAATTTCTATGTTTAGTTTAAAAGATAAGGTTTATTAAGTTTAAGTTTCCATAATAATAGCAATAAACATGTGATCAATTATGTACGCCAAACAGAATTCAAATTTGGCTTAATCTAGTATAATTCAAAAATCTGCGAAATCGAACGGAATATTCTTAAGCGATTAATTTATTTTAAACGAGGATTAATGTAGCTTTTTATCGATTACACTAGGCAACAGCCAAAAAATTACACGAACCAAACCCACTTTTTTGGATAGATTTGGGGCCAAAAACGACGAAAAACATTTTTTTTTTTTTTTCTATGGTGAAATTTTTTTTTTAGAATTTTTTAAAAATCTGGCTTTTTTTTCGTACTTTTTTTCAGAGGTGCGCCGACTTATGTCATCATTACTCGAGAATGACTAAACCGATTTTCAAAAGCTTTACTATTTCTGAAAGTCAATGAATATATCTATAATTCATTAATACAAAGTTTTGGATTTAAAACTTATAGTTTAAGACATATCAATTTTTGAATTAAGAAAATGATGATTTTTTTCAAGCTTTTTATACCCGTTACTTATAAAAAATAAGTATAAGGGTATATTGTGTTCGTTGGAATGTGCGTAACAGGTAGAAGGAGGCATCTCCGACCCTATAAAGTATATATATTCTTGATCAGCATCAATAGCCGAGTCGATATAGCCATGTCCGTCTGTCCGTCTGTCCGTCTGTATGAACAAAAGGATCTCAGAGACCATAAGAGATAGAGATACCAAACTTTCACTAAAAGACTTCTATATACCCCACGCAGATCAAGTTTGTTTCAAATTTAAGCCACGCCCCCCTCCGCCCCCGCAAATAGCGAAAAACAGTCTGAACAAAGAAATCTCAGAAACTAAAAGAGATAGAGTAACCAAATTTGGCACACAGATTTATATATACCTCACGCAGAT
Organism: Drosophila phalerata; assembly: GCA_951394115.2. Taxonomy (NCBI): domain Eukaryota; kingdom Metazoa; phylum Arthropoda; class Insecta; order Diptera; family Drosophilidae; genus Drosophila; species Drosophila phalerata. The sequence goes on from OX596006.1 coordinate 14,584,291, forward strand.
CAAGTTTGTTTCAAATTTAATCCACGCCCCCATCCGCCCCCGCAAATCGCGAAAAACCACCACACCCACAGTTTTTGAGATAATACGTTTTTTGTGATTATTACCGTTATCTATTAGCATTATCTATTATCCCACTAAATCGCATCAAGATCGGACATGTAGAACGACAGTTATGGCGAATTAAAGTTTTCAGAGAAAAACAAGTATTTTCTTTAAAGTACTTTTCAATATATTAAAGTAAGTAACGGGTATCATATAGTCGGGATCTCGACTATAGCCTTTCCCGCTTGTTTATGTATATATACATAACATATACCAGGTCACTTGAAAAGTTTTGGAAGCGGAAATGAAACAAAATGAATAGACGGGTTAAACTAAATATATTCTACAGTGAAATCTTCTCAGAGCTTAATAAATGATTTCCAGCGATTTTCCAATTCGTTTAGCCCTTAAAATAGCCATTTACTGCAATTATTACTTTATCATTTGATGAAAAACGGGTCCCACCTAGAAATTTTTTGAGGTGATTGAACAAATAAAAGTCAGAGGGCACCAGAGTTGGTGAATAGGGTGGATGTGCCAACAATTCATAACATAAGTCCCTCAATTTTCCCATCGGCAAAGCACCTTTGTGGGCCGAAGCATTTTCTTGATGATAGAGGATTTTTCTTCGCTTAGCCAGGTCTTTTTTTTACGAATCATCGCATCCAGATGGTCTAATAGACTGCAGAAGTATTCCCCTGTAATTGTTTTACCACTTTGCAAGTAGTCAATCCACAATATTCTCTACGCATCCCAGAAAACTGGAGCCATAACCTTTTTCGATGATTTTTACCACTTGTTGGCGTGGGAGCCGAAACACCGGCTTCAGTTAACTCTGAAGTTTGTTGTCGCACTGCTGGATCATAATGGTAAACCCAAGTTTCATCCATAATAACAAATCGACGCACACAGTAAGTTTTATTCTTCTGGAAAACAACCAAATGCTGTTGGGACAATTGCTTTCGATTGCGTTTTTGATCCAAATTTACGAAATGCGGCACCCATCTTGCCATCAGCTTTGCCAACGCTAATTTGGTCTTCAATATATGAAACACCCGTTTCTCCGAGATGTTCACAGCCTCCGCTATTTGTATTAGTGTCAATCGTCCGTTTGCTATAACCATATCATGCACAGCATCATCATCTATGTACAGTTGGAAACGAGGGAGAAGAGTTCTTTAATACTTTTACCAACTTGGTATGAATCTCGCTTGCAGATAAACTATTCAAAACAAAGAATTTTATCACTGCACGAATTTCAGATTACTGCATGGTTGACACAATTCCAAAGTATGTGCTCTTTAAACAGCTGATTAAAAAAAGCTTTTTGACCGATCGACTTAAAAGCTATGGCATATATACCGTAAGAATGGTGCTTTCAAATGATATACAGCATTTGGTTCTAAAAGTACTAGAAACATGCCGCTTTCAAAACCTTTTAAGTGACCTAGTACATATATAGTATGCATATTTTTAAATAACATATTGATTTAAAGACATAAATTAATCGATTTTGGCTTATGAAATATGCATATAATTACTGTATGCAATTCTTTAATGACGAATTTGACAGTCATATGCATTCAAAGACAAAATAAATTGTGACTTTTTATATTAACAAAATGTAAAACTAAACGCTAGTGGTTATCACTAAAATTTTTGTGAAAATGGATTTCGTTCAATTGTACATTTCAAAGATATTTACAGGCTACAAAAACAGAAACCTGAAGGTATCTTTGAATGTACCTAATTTAAAAATCAAAAATATTAAGTAGATTACTATATTTTTAGTTTAATTTTAATCATGCGACCTTTTAGTGACTAAAATTAAGTCCATCATACTTTTTATGTTTTTGTTTACTTCGTGTGATATTTTTTGTAACTTATATAGCCATTAACAAGTGAACTAAGTGACCCTAAGTGAACTTATTTATGTGTAAAATGTTTGAACAAGTAATTTGAAAATGTTTAATTTTTAGTTTTTATTACAATCATTTATTTGAATAAATATGAATGAATTTAGCGCTTATCATTATACAAATTTCCAACCACGACTCCACGAGCTTTTGTAGTTGTTTGTCAGAAATTCTTTTTTTATGCCCTATGTCTCATTATATGTCACCATTAAAGAATTTCAATCTAATTAAGCAACTGTTAGATATAGTTCAGATAAAGTTCTAAGTGAGGCATCCGTTGGCATTTCCTTGTGCTGAATTTTTTAATTTTGGTCCAGCGTAAAACCCTGAAGTTGATTGCACAAGCCAAAAAATGCAACGACAGCAACATCAACATCAATAGTTGTTGCGGCCAACAACTTGATGAAAAATTATAATATTCTTTATACGTGAAGTCAAATCGTTTGTTAATTTGAATGCAAGTTCATGTGTTAATCAATTTTAATGCTTGGCAGCAACTAACTGGACTGCCAACTAAAGTGAACACATCGATTTGAGTAAAGATCTTTCAGATCAGGTTCGGGTGTCTCTCTTGCGTAATATTTATATGTATAAGTGTGTAAATTGTCTGATCGTGTTGCAAGTTTCTTTTTTGAGTGCTGTTACCGACAATGTCGATGTTGACAAGGTGCTGTCCAGTCAGATAAGCTAGCTAGTGAGTAACATTTTAAAGATTTATGAAGCCTTTTACAACTTGTTTAAAATTTAAAAGAAAATGGTATTATCAAGTTAACTCAAATATTTGCTGTACAAAAAATAAAAACATTTTTACATACATGTACATATGTACAGAAGTGTGCTTAATGTAAATATTAAGGACACCTTCTCGTAATAATAGTGTGTTTGTGATTTAACGGCTCAATCGTCAGACCTTAAACCAACGGAACATTATTGGAGAGATGTTCAGAATGATGTGAAAGACGCTGGAGAATATTGGCAAGAAAAAGAGAAACCTGAAATATATTCTATTTCAGAATCCGCATACTTATACAAAGAAAAATAAATCCATTCTTAAAATCAAGTTTCAAAAACTTGATTTTACCTTGAATTTTTTAAGAATGTATTTAGGATATAATTCTTAAATTAAGATAATACGTATATGAAAGGCATATATATTAAAAAATATACATTTAAAAGGTCAAAGAAGCCTAAATTCTTTGATCTAACTGAAAACAAATCTTATAGAGCCTCAAAACTAAAAATATTGTTCAGAAAATTCTGTCTTTATTTAAGTCATTCATAATTGGTTTATGAGAATCCGGGATTACCGCACCTCTGACACCGCATAGGATTAAGTTTTGCCCGGAATCCCGGATTTTTTCACTGCGTAGCTTCTATAAAACATATATTCCAAAACATTCGGAAATATTTAGCTCCTTCATATTAAATGTATTAACGCAAGTGAGTATTAAGTGTTGTAGGTGCTGTTAGAGTCGATGAATCGTCGAATTTTCTCCAATCTCGTATTTTTCGAACACCAAATTTTTTATATATATCCCAAAAAAGTTATCAGAATATCAAAATATTGATATAAATGCTAACGAATTTTTAAAAATTATTTATTATACTATAAATTCGTGAGATATTATATTCAAAATCAATTATTTTAACAACGTTATTGAGAGGGTTCCTCTGGCCCAACACTGCACTATGGTCGATTTTTTGGTTTAGGCTGCATAAAGTCCAAGATTTCATGGTAGCATAATCAAAAAATGGCTTCATTTATTAAAAGTAGATACTTGTCGGTTAGGGGAGCAACCCTTTTCTTGCGCCAGCCCTGCAAAGTCAGCTGATTTTTCATATAATGTGCTTGTGAAATTTTGGCGCCCAATGTATGGTGACTTTTAAAAGCTAATAAATAAGCAAGACTGTTAAAAGTAAAATAAGTTTTATATGGATAAATATTCTTGAGGTATTTAAAATATATATCTGCTGTCATAAGTTAATTTATATGTTGTGTGTTGTTGTTGTCCACTGTTATTGTCAGTATACTTTTTTATCAAATATCTTACCAAAGACGTAATGTTCCGTGGAATATAACTTTTGTGGTGCACGCTGGTGCAAGCAACTAAAGATGACGAGTTTTTTTGTTAAGGTCTATAGTCTTGAATGTAATTATCCTTTTTGCTCCTTTTCGAATAAATCACATTTAAAAAATGTCATTTTGCTTGTACAAATTCAGAGGCGGGAAGTAAAGGCGTGGTCCAACTGACAATTTTTGTTTTTTTTTAAATCTTGTTTAATATAGGTAATACGAGTACAAAATTTCAAGTGCATATCTTCACTTTTATAGCTTTTGCCAATATATCGAATTTTTTGCCCAGAGCCGAGTGGGGAGGGGGAGGTCCAATTTCCAAAAAAAATTTTGTAAATTTTCATTTGTCTAACTAACGTACACAAAAAAATTTAAAGTCTCTAGCTTCATATTTAGAGTTTATGCCGCCTTAACCAAAAAATCGCCCATAGTGCACTGCGTAAAATTGTCTGTCGAACAACGTGTGCGCTTTGAAATTACTTTTTTTGATTTAAAATTTTAACCGAATTCTTAAGCATTCAACCTAGTTTTGTGACCCTAGCTCTTATAATCCTTGAAGTTTAGGTGCTCATACATGCGGATATGGCTATATCGAATCAGCGCTTGATGCTTTTGAAAAATATTCCATGTATATTTTGTACTCCAGCATATTTCTTGTCCAACTTTATAGAGCCTTTGTACTTTTTTAAGTACAGGGACTAAAAATAAAATAAAAGCTACTGCAACAACAGGTTGGGTTACGTTTATAGCTTTCTGCAGAATAAAATGATTTATGGGCGGAATTACAGATAATTGTGCTTATCATACCTAAAAGGCATATTCGAAGGCTATTAAAATGAATTTGATATAATATCGAGAGCCATATAAGAGATGAGCTACGGCTATATTGGCGGCTCTGGCTCGGGATGTGTGTCTAAAAGGTATAACAATTATGGAAGATACAAAAAAGAGGTTGAGATTGTTATGCATACACACACGTACATATATACTCTCAGAAAAAATAAAGATTTCCATACTTAAACAGTCCATTTTCAAGTACAAACGATCTCAAAAGCTGTCTAAGTTCGGAGTTCAGAAAGTTGAGAACAAAAATCTTATTTCAAGTTCGGTTTTCGCAAGTACGGAAATCTTAACATTAGATTTTTTGGGGATACTTTAAGTACGTTTTGGGATTAATTCAAGTTTGAACATCTTGAACTAAATAAAAAATGTACTTGTTTTTTTTACAAACATTTTTCAGAATTAATTATTTTTTTATTTTAAAGCATACGTATATGTACTAAAATAAAGCAAAATACCAAAATTAAATACAAACGAAGGTGTCGTGTGGACACACAACATTTTAAGACATCGGTAAGGAACCGACGCTCACCGATGGAAATAGAACGCGTCCCATTCCATCGGTTTATTTCCTCGGTTAACACAAGCCACTAAAATGCATACAGAAACGATAGAGTGTTGACAGATTTTTTGAGAAATTAACCGATGGCATCTCTATGTGAAAATCGATGCGAATAATGTGAATGTCAAAGTTTACCGTCGGTGAGAAAGTTTCGCTTAAAAAGTCCCTGTCTGACGCCCGCTTTAATAATGGTGTATTTTCTTGGTTGCCGATCTTTCGAAATAGGTGCTGATTTTACCAGCGATCCAAGCTTAAGGTAATTTTTGCGTAGCTCGAACCAGTTGAGAATTATAATGTGCGATAATGAAAAATAAATATCTCAAAATGTACTCGTACTTTAGTAAGCAACGTTCTCATTTCTGACTTCCTTTCAATCTAGAAAAAAACTATTTTAAGTACAAAAAAATCTTAAACTAATTTAGTACAAATAACTCAGTTGCTTAATGAGGTATCTTGACTAGACTCACGGATTATATATTTTTCATGGTTTTATGTATTCTGACTAAGTTTGCTTGTAATCGGACTACTATTTCGGATAGCTGCCATAGAGATGGGCAGTCAGAATTCTAAATTCAAGATCGATTCATACTTAATTCAAGATTTTTAGTGCACAGCAATCTTAAAATTTTAAGCACGAAACGCTATAAATTCAAGTACGGTCGTAATTAATTTTAAAATGTTTTCTGAGTGTAGGGTCTGGAAAAGTTGTTTAGCTTGTACCACTTGACATCTATTCCAAGGGACAAGTTCTTTGTTGTTTTACAAAGCCGTTTGGCTCTGGCAACAAAAAAGAAATATATTGTGCCTTTTACAACAATGTGATATTATATGTGTGTTGTTTGGCTTAACAGATTTCTTGACTTATGCATCATGGAATCCAAGTAAATTTATTGTGAATTTATCTTAGCGTTTTCCTTTTTCGTTAAATTTCGTCTAATGAGTATTATGCAACAACGGAGAATTCATCTACAGGAAACGACCGCAGCGGATTACACTAAAAGTGCTTACTAGTTTAATAATTGTTCCCTGTTATTTTTTTTTATGGTTTCCTTTGTTTGTAAAATATTGACAAAAAAGGCTTAAAGATTTTTTCAGGATACTTTAAGTACGTTTTGAGATTAATTCAAGTATGTAAAGTTTCGATACATGCTAGTTTAAGAACACAAAAATCTTAAATTTATCCCAAAACGTACTTGTTTCAAATACAAAAAGCTTTCATAAACAATAAATTCTAATCTTAAAACATACACTAGTATGTATACTAAAAAAAAGAAAAATACCAAAGTTAAATACCATTTAATAATGGTGTATTTTCTTGGTTAGCGACCTTTCGAAATAGGTGCTGATTTCACTAGCGATCCAAGCCTAGCGTCATATTTGCGTCTCTTGAACAAGTTGAGAATTCTAAGGTGCGACAATGAAAAAGAAATAATCCATTCTAATTATACCCGTTACTTATAAAAGATAAGTATAAGGGTATATTGTGTTCGTTGGAATGTGCGTAACAGGCAGAAGGAGGCATCTCCGACCCCATAAAGTATATATATTCTTGATCAGCATCAATAGCCGAGTCGATATAGCCATGTGTGTCTGTCCGTCTGTCCGTCTGTCTGTCTGTGTGAGCGCCTAGATCTCAGAGACCATAAGAGATAGAGTAACCAAACTTTCACACGTAGATCAGAAATGCGTTGGAGCAGGTCAAGTTTGTTTCAAATTTTGGACCCGCCTCCTTCCACGCCCGTAATTCGCGAAAAACTGGTCATCCGTCTGTATAAGCACAAGGATCTCAGAGACTATAAGAGATAGAATAACCAAATTTGTCACACAGATTTCCATATACCTCACGCAGATCAAGTTTGTTTCAAATTTAAGCCACGCCCCCCTCCGCCCCCGCAAATCGCGAAAAACCACCTCACCCACAATTTTTCATATAATACGTATTTTTTGGTAATAACCGATATCTGTTATTATTATCTATTATCCCACTGATTCGCAACAAGATCGGACAAGTAGAACAGCAGTTATTGCGTGTCTAAGTTGTTGGATCAACAGGTTCCCCCTAGAGTATGCAATAGTTTTTGTATTGTTAAACCTTATTAGAATGCTTCAAATTCTCAAGTAGTTCTGGCAACCCAAGTATGACATTAGAATTGAATCGATAATGTATTGAAATAAGTAACGGGTATCCTATGGTCGGGATCTCGACTATAGCCTTTCCCACTTGTTTTTTAGCTTTTTTTACTTTAAAATTCGAGGAAAAGTCGAAAAAAATTTATTACATTTTGTCTATAATTTTATTTGTATAGCTGCATTAATTACGCGTCGTTTATGATATGTCTTATCAAAATCTGTGGAGAGACGGCGATGTATTATTTTTTTTTGTCTAGGCATGTTTTTGTCGAATTTTATGACTTCCTTGTAGAGCGGCATGACATTTAGTATGAAAAACTTTTTTGTTTCTTAAGATATCTTAACTAAACTCACACAATATCAAATTGTTGTTATTTTACACATTTTGACCAAATTTGGTTCAAATCGGTCTACTATATAATATAGCTGTCATAGGAACGATCGTTAGAAATACAAGGGTTTGTATGAAAAAGTTTTTTGTTTCTTGAGATATCTTAACCAAACTCATAGATAGTGTATTTGGGACTGTCTCATACACCCTGACCAAATTTGGTTCAAATCGGATCACTATTTAATATAGCTGCCATAGGAACGATCATATACCTCGTTCACAATGGAAATGAGAAACCCTCTCTCCCTATCGCCCATGCCGTACATGTTAAGGAATCCTATGCAACAATGGAGAAGCTGCTGAGATTCCTCAAATATACAGAGCATAAGTGGAAGATTTGCTGCGATTTGAAAGTTGTAGCTATGCTTACTGGATTGCAAAGTGGATGGACAAAAAATTGCTGCTTTCTCTGCCTCTGGGAAAGCCGTTTTAAGGACCAGTATTTAAGGAAGGACTGGCCAAAACGAGACGACTTTACTGTTGGCCTTAATAATATTAAATTTAAGCCGCTAGTAAATCCGGAGGACATAATATTACCACCATTGCACATTAAGCTTGGACTTGTCAAAAGCTTTGTGAAAAGGCTCGTTAGAACGAATTCAGAGGCACTAGAATTCCTTAAAGGTGTTTTTTATCCCCTTTCAACGGCAAAAATTACGGAAGGCGTATTGGATGGTCCACAGATTAGAAAACTGTTGAAAAATGAGGAATTTTACTCCATTCTGGACTCGCTGGAAAGGGCAGCCTGGACATCATTCCGTCAAGTTACCGAACACTTCTTGGGAAATAACAAAAGTCCGAATTTCATTGGCATCGTCGAAGGACTGCTTCAAAATTATAAGAAAATGGGAGTAAACATGTCTCTGAAAATCCATTTCTTGAATTCACACTTGAACAGTTTCGCACCCAACTTAGGCGATGTAAGCGACGAACACGGGGAAAGATTTCACCAACAGTTAAAAGCTATGGAGCGACGTTATCAGGGCTCGTGGAATCAAAACATGATGGGCGATTACGTTTGGAATCTTATACGGGAATCTAATTCCAATGCCGAAAGCAGAAAAGTACGTTACTCAAACCATTTTTAAATTACTATTTATGCTACATCGTCTTAAAACTTAAATAGCATGTAATACCTTTAGAAAGAAATTGTAAACTTTATTTTAAATAAACATTTGTTAATCTAAAAACATGAGAACTTTAAACAAAATAATCTAGACTTAAATATAGTCCTATTTCCTTAAACCACTCCCCAAAGAAAGTTAATTTCGACCGATCGTTCCTATGGCAGCTATATTAAATAGTGATCCGATTTGAACCAAATTTGGTCAGGGTGTATGAGACAGTCCCAAATACACTATCTATGAGTTTGGTTAAGATATCTTAAGAAACAAAAAAGTTTTTCATACTAAATGTCATGCCGCTCTACAAGGAAGTCATAAAATTCGACAAAAACATGCCTAGACAAAAAAAAATAATACATCGCCGTCTCTCCACAGATTTTGATAAGACATATCATAAACGACGCGTAATTAATGCAGCTATACAAATAAAATTATAGACAAAATGTAATAAATTTTTTTCGACTTTTCCTCGAATTTTAAAGTAAAAAAAGCTAAAAAAAAAGCTTGAAAAAAATCATCATTTTCTTAATTCAAAAATTGATATGTCTTAAACTATAGGTTTAAATCCAAAACTTTGTATTAATGAATTATAGATATATTCAATGGCTTTCAGGAAAAGTAATGTTTTTGAAAATCGGTTTCGGCGTTCTCGAGTAATGATGAAAAAACTGGGCGCACCTCTGAAAAAAAGTACGAAAAAAAAAGCCAAATTTCAAAAAATTCTAAAAAAAAAATTTCACCATAGAAAAAAAAAAAAAAATGTTTTTCTTCGTTTTTGGCCCCAAATCTATCCAAAAAAGTGGGTTTGGTTCGTGTAATAGACAAAAAGTTGAAAATTGTTGCCTAGTGTTATTTACGAGGGTGGGCTGATAAGAAATCGGCCTTACCAAATAAACACATTTCTACCCACCCATATATATTTTATTTGATAAGTGTTTTCTATTAGCTTATTGCTGAAAAAGTAACATGCGGCTTTGTCAGCTCTGATAATTTTTGCGAGAGTTTTAGAATTTTTTAGAAATTCAACGAAGATATTAAAAATGAGTTGAATTCAGTTAATGGGGAATCAGCTCCTTCGTTTTTAACCATTAAATATTGATCTGCTACATTTTGGCGCGGACGGACAAGCGTGTTTGACTAGGACCATCCAGGACGACCCAGAGAGATGACAGCACCAATAATGGTAGAAAAAGCCAAAACAATGATCGCCAAAACGAGCTGCAAGTAATTGCTAAGGACCTAAACATTTCTCGTGAGCATGTTAGAAATGTTCCACATGAAAATTATAAAATATATAAGCTATGTCAAGGTTGTTTCCGCAATTGCTCTCAGTGGAAACAAACGCAGCCGTTGTGCCCATGTTGAAATTGAGTGAATTACACTACGATATTCTTCCCTATCCCCCCTATTCTATAGATTTGGCACCCTGTGAGTAGTATAAAAATGCGGGTTCTGGGACAAATTGGGGGTGGGGGCGATCAATCACTGTCAAAGACCTGTCAAAAATTGTGACAGCTAAAATAATTAGTGATTGATTGATCGATGAAAAGTGTGGGAAAGAGGGGGGATCGTGGTCAAAAGTGTGGGAAAAAAGGGGGAACCGAGGGTCGAATCGTGGGAAAAAGGGGGAAAAAGGGAAAAAAGGTTCAAATCAAGTGATCGTGTGCGAGTATGTGTCAGGTGAGTTTGATTGATCTGTCATTGGCGATGTTCTAATTAGGGAGATGCTATTGTAAAAAGTGATCGTGTGCGAGTATGTGACAGGTGAGTTTGATGGATCGGTCACCTCTTGATGCTCAAAATTAGGGAGATGCTATTGTAATGCATGTCTTTTGTTTACATTGGTGTGGCATGCGTTGCTATGAGTAAGCAAGTGGTGGGCACGTGTTGGGCAAGGTTCAGGCACAGGGCCGGCGCCGGGACGTCCCCTGTCAATCAAAGCAATGTATGGGCATGTTGCAGCATGATAATTGAATGGGAATTTTAGTCCCCTGTCAATCAAAGCAATGTATGGGCATGTTGCAGCATGATAATTGAATAGGAATTTTGGTTGTGTGACCCATGACATGAAACCTGTTCTAGTTGCTTATGATCTTGATATTTTGTTTCGATGACTTATGAAATGAAACCTACTCTCATTGGCTTACATTGATATGTTGTTTCTGTGACCCTTGGCACGAAACCTGTTCTCATTGGTTTTGATCTTGGTATTTTGTTTCTGTGACCCTTGACATGAAACCTGTTCTCATTGGCTGATCTTGATATTTTGTGACCCTTGACATGAAACCTGTTCTCATTGGTTTTTAGCTTGTTGTAACAGGTAGGCTCAACCCACACCTTTTCCAACACTATAGACAGTAGAACTCACAAACATTTTCCAACACTATAGACAGTATAACTCACAAACATTTTCCAACACTATAGACAGTAGACCTGCCCCCATTGCTCCATCCAACATTTGATTCTGAAAATGAATAACAATTTATGCTGTAAGATAAAAATATAAGAAAAGTTGAAGAATAATAAAAGAAACGTTGGTTTTGTTTTTAATTGTTTTTATTTTGAATAATATGGTTTGACATTATTTATTTTCTCCCATCTTCTCAATTAATATGTTACATGTTTTCATTATTTCTATTGCTTCCAATTCTTGTTTAGCGAAATATGTGCGTGTGTGTGTGTGTGTGCTTGATTCGATTTTACTTGAACATTTATTTGGATATTTTTTACATTCTTTGACTTAAGTTAACATATGTAGAAATTAATTTTCTAGTTTCCCCCATTTTTTCGTCATAGTGATAGCAGCAACATGTGTCTGGACCGTCCACACAAGCATCATTGGACCATACGCAAAATTTATAGTGTTGACCATATTGTGATGCAATCAGTTCCTGACCTCCAGTATTCATGAACATGTCCCTTGATTCCAGAAGAAATTTCAAATGATGTTTAAATATCTTCTTGCGAAATTGTTTAAGAAAAGTATTTATTTCAGTAAGAATTGATCCATGGTTGTTATTATCTCGATAATTGTAGCTGTTGTTGTTGTTGTTATTATCCTTCTCTTTATCCATTTTAAATTAGTTATCCAGTAAAGTAGATGTTCTCAGCTTGAAACTCAAAATGCAAATGATATATGTGATGGCTTCTTAAGACATTATATCATTATAAAATTTTAAAATGTTGTATGCATTATTTAATGCACAAACTCCTTCACGACGATGTAATGTACAAAACGGGAACCGGTTTTCCTTGAAAGTTTGTCGTTGTGGACATCCAAGCTCCTCAACATCGACCAGATGTGGTTCTCTTAAAAATATTTCCAGAAATCGTTTTCTTTCAATGCCCTTACATAAGATCTCTTTTCCTGCAGTTATTTTCCTTAGAAAGTTTCGTGTTTGAGTGAAATAGTTTATTCCGTCATTCCAGTGTATTTTGTGATGATTTTTAGTTAACCATGTAGCAAATTTTCGTGACTTTTTATTTAGTTGAGTAAAGTTATATGGAGCTCGTATAATGAAATGATTATCGAGTGTGGGTTCTTTGTGAAATACTATCCCAATTTCCTTTAAAACAAACTGATTATGATTATCAAAAAATCCTTGAACATCGATCGCAACAATGTCCTCAACCATTTTGCATGTATTTTGTTAGACGACTCGTTGTACTAAACCGTTCAATGGGTTGTATTCGACTAAACGATCGTGTATAAGTAGACAATACACTTGTGTATCCGCATCGCTTGCTTGTCTTAGTTCCGTTGAAATTCTCACATCAATGGGACCAGATTTCACCATTTCATTTTGATATGATAAATCTATTACAACAATTGGCGCTTTATTTTTAAAATCCGTTGGTGTTAATACTGCTTGTGATTCACGGTTGTAGTAACTAGTTTGAAATCTCGAGTACATTTCATACAAGTGAGCATATCGATCCTTACTAAAATCAACATTCAAATCATCATAGGGATAGGTTTCCGAATTCAAATACACTTTCAAGTTTGATAAATGGTTTGTGATAAGTTGACCCTTTAGCATGAAACCGATTATTGCAAACCGAGGACGTTCTCGATTAGCAGCTAACTTTACATTCCATACATGATGAGTTCCTTGAATAAGCTTAGGGTTTACATATGTGTCCCAACTACGAAATGCTAGCGGTAGATTAGTACCACTTTTGATAATATCATACATTTTTATTTTTGCAACATCACTGGGAGTCACATGGGGAATTTTCCAAGATATGTTTGTCACTTCTAGTTCATATGTGTTATTATTCTTTGCTCTGTGATACACATCATAAAGATTTTTGGTTAGTAACAACACGAGTTCATGTTTACAGTTTACCAAAACCTTTCTATAGTCTTCAGCGAATCCCAATAAATGTTTTAAGGGAACCGAAAAGTTAAAGTGACCAGTAGAGGCAACATCATTCCCCCCACCCCATCCAGAAAGTGAAAGCGATCGACTCTCAAGATTATTCAGTGACACAAAGTTTTTTAGCGTTGAAGTGACACCAACAAAACGTGTTCTATCGACCTCACACCCATTTATTTCATATTTTATTTCATCCAAAAAGTATACCATACAATTATTTTTAAATGCTGCAGCAACACCGTCCGTCGTAGTTGTTCTATCTGGCAGAATTTTTTTAACAACTCCTTGAAAACTAAGATAGCTCTCGTGAGGGAGTACATACAAGTCTTGATTTTGAATTGTAATTCGAATTTCATCATTTGGTTTAAATGTCTGTTGATATGATGAGTATGTATGATATTCTTTCTTCGATATACTTTCGTCTGAGAAAGGTTTTTCCCGCACATTTAATATTTCATTCATTTTGTTTTCGATATTGTTATACTCGAAGCTTGAAACCCAATGATTTTAAGTACAATCTGTTTTGTAGTGTGAGCGTGCTCCTCTTCAAATTTGTTCCTCTTCCTTTAGCTTTACAATTAGTAGTGCGGGGTTTTGGGTATGTACCCGACCTTTTATTGTATATAATCATTCTATCTTTCGTAAATGTATACGAATTGTTGCGGTTTCACCACGTAAGTTCACCAAATATCCGTCCTGATCAGTTATGCGTAATGCTAGAGTACTTATTTCTCTACAGCTGACTGGTAAATAAATGAGATTGTGGGGTGTCACACTCAATTTATAGCCTGGGGGAACAGTGATGCCAAACTCATGCAGTACATGATTTGCAACATTATCCACATATGAAGCGCTAACAATGTTGCATTCTAAGCGAATCGTATTAATTTTAAAAATATTGATAGGCAGATCGGAAAGATAAGTTTTAGTAGCATTTGGCTTTAGCACATTTTGATTAAAGCCAAACAATTGACCAATTGATCTGTCCCTATTAAAGTATATTGATTGTTTGCTGGTTAAGATCTCTACTTGAAGTGTATTATTATTTCCTTTAATTGTGACTGTATTCTCAAGTTCAGTACCTTTTAGCTTTGAATAAATAAACTCGACAATATCATCGAGTTCATAGGAACCGATAGGAATTGTGATTACTTGTTTACCAATGTGGAAAAGATTGTTGTTTGTATCAACATTTGGGATTGAGTTGTACATGTGAAAGTCAATCAATGCGCACTCATATTGTCCATTCAATTCGATGGGGGGAAAATAGTTTGTGTTTATAATGGAAGTATTCCCATTTATCGATAATGTTAATGATCTACTCATTGCGAAATCAGATGTTTAACTGTGGTTAATATTCACACACACCCAATCTTATATTGAAAAAAAAAAAACATTTTAAATTATAATAAACTGATCGAAGCCCTTTCTATAGCGGCCTTTATCCATGTCATCGTCTTTACTTATCAACAAGAATCCGAATTTATCGTCCCAACATTTTTTTACAAATTTTCACGAATGAATCATAACTCATGTCTGTGTTAATATGATCACGATATATATGTCGCATATTTAGATCGTCTTGTTTAAACATAATAATCATGTTTGCATTGTCACGTATAAGATGCTTTGGTATATGTGTATAAGTTTGACACAAATAAAACGAATCAATATTCTTGTGTCGTCCCATACAGAAATACGATCGAATATTATCTTGTTTTTCACAAGCAACATCATCAAAAATCATAATAGAATTATTTTTGGCTTCGTTGGGTGGTAAAACTGTCTCGTTCTGTGAGAATGTGTGATAGCCCATACCTTTAATTGGTTTGATTAGCTTCTCCAAGTACTCATACTTGGGTTGGTATAGACTCTTTGAAAACACATAAATATTTTCAAATTTCAACCCATTCGGACTTTCAATTAGACTAAACATTAGGTTGGTCTTGCCACCATGGACCAACAATAAGCGCTCTTATTGTGTTGGGTAAGAGGGTACTATGACGTGGCGGTAACTTGTTTACAATATTACCCCCATCAATGTTTCTAACAAAGATATTTTGTTTTTGCTTTATTAAGCGCATACTTCATTGCAATGTGTTCATTCAATGAGAAACAATTGATGATTAAACAAGCATAAAATGGGGAAACGTTTTTATAATCATGGCAGTCATAGTTTAAACGGTAAACAGGGCAGTGGTCTTGTCAACAAATTAATTAACCTGTTACCTGTGGAGGCGCATCTTCCTGGCTATAATTTCTGTGGCCCTGGTACAAAGCTAGAAAAACGTTTGAGACGCGGCGATCGTGGTATAAATCCGTTGGATGAGGCTTGTAAAGTACATGATATTGCATACGAACAACATAAGGATTTGAGTGAACGTCATAAGGCAGACACAGTACTGCTCAATAGAGCTTGGGAACGAGTGAAGGCGAAAGACAGTAGCCTTGGCGAAAGGGCATCAGCATATTTTGTAACCAACATCATGAAGTCAAAGAAAAAATTCGGGATGGGGGTGAAGAAGAGGGTAAAGCGACATGGAAAGAAGCAAATGAAGAGCTTAGCATCTGTTGTTAATGATGCTAAGCGTACATTGAAAAGACAAAAACCATTAGATATTATGAATGCAATTAAGATTGCACGTAAAGCAGTATATAAATCAATGGGTCGTAAGAAAAATGTTAGAGTTCCTCGCATAATTAATGTACCTAAAGTTGGAGGCTTTTTACCACTAGTTCCAATTCTGACTGCACTAAGCGCGTTAGGTAGTCTAGCCTCTGGTAGTGCAGCTATTGCAAAGGCAATAAACAATGCAAAGGCGGCAAAAGAACAGCTGGATGAGAGTAAACGACACAATATGAAAATGGAGGGAGTTGCCTTGGGTGATGGAATGTACCTGAAACCATATCGTAAAGGTTATGGATTATACCTCAATCCCTTTAGAAAAGGTTCTGGAGTAAAGAAACAAAAAAACTAATAGGTAGGCTACCCAAAAGAGCGTTAACAAATTTAGACATTGAAAATTTTGCTCGCAAACACATACCACATTTTCGAGGCGTATTTATGAAAGACTCACTACCAGAATCACCTCATAGTCAGGAATGTGGAGTCATAAACCTAGGTGATTCATCATCAAATGGTACGCATTGGGTAGCTTATAATAAAAAGAAAAAATTTGTAAAGTACTTTGACAGTTTTGGGAACCTACAGCCACCAAAAGAAGTTATCAAGTACTTGGGAAATACAATCAAATACAACTATGAGAGAGTGCAACGTTTTAATACATACAACTGTGGCCACCTGTGTCTCAAATTTTTGCTATCATTAAAATAAACGGTTGAGATGGGGTTTAATAGCTTATTAAATCACCTATATCTCAAAATAATGTGAGAGTGTTTTGTGATTGAATTTATACATATAAATTATTATATTCAATAAATCCCTCGATGTCCTCCGCCGGTTGCAGCTCAGGTCCAAGGGGTATCTTCTTAAGTTGCGTGAATCACTCGCGTTACCGATGATTACGTTGGGAATGTTTACTGCAGCTTTCCTATCGCTAGCCTTGTGGCTTAGCAATAAAACAATATAAATGTTAACGGCTGTGGCCGGAGTAGTGCGATTTATTTAAAGAAGTAGTGCTTCGTAATATGTCTCATACAAAACTAAATTGACAAAGAATATGAATATGGATCTAGAGCTAAATACATAAATGGATAAGTGCTGATCATGCCGCAAGTTCATGGTCGGCAAGCCGACTCAGCATAAATACAATGTAAGCGCAACGCTTGCGACATAAACAGTTGTCTGGCTATTGCTCCCACCCGTTAAAGCTAAGAATGTTGCAATGCATATTTGATGCATCAGCATTTCGGGTGCGCGGGTTATTCGAGAAGTTCCAGCGAGGGTCGCTACTTAACTTGTTGGTTAACTTATACACACTAATACAGACATACAAAATAATGTGTGTGTTTGTGTGTGTGTGCAAAGGATGAGCTATAAAAGATGAGCTCAAATTGGTTCAAAGCACACTCAAAGTCATCACTTCAGCCGGGCAAGACGACCAGCTTCATCAACACCAACTAAACAAGGACAAACAACGCAACACTATCAACTTCAACAATACCAGCTCAACAAGGACTTCAACATGAATCAACCCCTTTTCGGAGATAGCGAGCTGGAAGTATATCTGGAGGAAGAGCAGAATTGTGCTCAAGTTCTCAAGGACTTCAACGGACGAGTACAGAAACCGCTACTATCCAAAACCAAGATGACAATGGATACAGCCTATCCCATTCTCAGGGCTCAACGGAAGAAAACCAGGATTGGGAATTCAATTGCTCTCGAACTTGATCACTACATTCTGTACCTACCGGAGAGATATTCACATTTGAAGAATGAATCTATTGAGGCAATAAAGGATAAAAAGTATATTATTGTCAAGAAAAACGATGAAAATCTCTACTTAGAATTAAATAAATTATATCAAAATTTGTAATAAAAAATTTTAAATAAAGTAATTGATTTTAATGACAAATTTATTGTTCTTTTAAATGGGTGGGATGTAAATCTTTCAGATATCTGTTATAAATATCAATTGCAACACATTTGTTTGACAGTATTACATGATGTGTGATAACATACACGACGAGCATGTACACAAATTCGACTGAACACAAAAAAAAAAAAAGTTTTAATGTATGTTGGATTTGCTTACATAAAAACATTTATAATGAGTCAACATATTTTGAGTCAGCTGACGAAAACTTTTAAATCCATAATAGAAACCTTACATAAGGTCGTTGAGAAGAAAAAAAGAAAAATTAAAAAGTTTAAAAAATCTGAAGGTGATAAAGTAAAGTCTATGTTAAAGCAGCCTTTAATATCATCAAATTATATAAAGCTTCATAATGATGACGATGGTGATGACAATATTTATGATGAGGTTGATCTTACGACGCATATGGAGAAAGTCCCAACACCAGCTAAATAACAACACCAGTACAACAGTATCAGTAAAACAGCACTAGTTAAACAGCACCAGTAAAACAGTACCAGTACAACAGCACCAGTACAACAGCACCAGTATAAATCAAACTATTTAAACTGATACTTGCAGTTAATTCAATCTTATTAAAATCATCATTTTGTCAATAAAAACTGATTCTCCATATTCCAACTACATAATTGCATTTTTTATTTTGAAGGGGAACGTTTCGGGTATCTAATGTATTATAAATATTACTATACATAAGTATTATTCAGCAGTATGAATCGAGTTACTGATGAGTGATAACACAATCAGACACATACACGAGTTAAGTCAGTTTTAATCCATCTGTTGGGTAAGTTGCACTTAACTCAAGTCATTAACTTACATTGCGACTGTCTCACATACTATGTTTGCTTGTTGTTTTAGCGACTACTATCCTCAAAGAAAACCACAAATATACGACATACTAACAATGAGTCAACAGATTTTGAAACAGTTGACGATATCGCGAAATGCGTTGAAGAGAAAATTTGAAGCTGTTAAGCAAACACAATCTCAGAATGCTTTGGAGTTGGAGGAAACTTTTAAACCAATAACAAAACCTTTACAAAAGCTCGTCAATAAGAATGAAAAAAAGTTTACGAAATCAAAGAAAAAGTTCAATAGTGATGACCATTTGGATGAATTAAAGCATACTATAAAATCTATTAAAAACAAATCCGTCAGCAACAAAGCTGAGGATTTTGATGGGGATAATTGGAAAAATATCTACTTGGGAAATGATGAATCTAAATCAAATTTTAAGAAAAATGTCATTCCTAGTGATGTAAGTGAATCAGATGAGGAAACAAATTATTATTCTCATTCGAATATTGATCTAGAACCAGACATAGAAGAAGAGATGCAATCAGATATGGAACCAGAGATAGATTCCGAGATAGAACCAGTGTTAGAGCCAGAGAGTGAGTCAGAGGTAGATGATTATGAAATGAATTTTAATATCAGTCAACTACAGAGAGAACAACTCTTGGATAATGCTTATGGACCTAGAAAAAGTACTTCAGCTTCTCGTTCTTTAATGTTGGGAAACAGTACATTAAATGTTAACAATAAGGAAATTAAATTGTCAAGTGGTAGCAGTTGGTCCCTTACCCCTGGTCTATACTCATTAATTTTTCATAAAAAACCTACAGACTATAACAAGAATGAATTGAATATATATAAAAAAATATTAATTGAGACTAGTGCGCATAGAAGAAATTACAATCCACGCAGTCAAGTGAAGGGAAGTCGAGCATATAAGTATACTGAAATTATCAAGCCTCTTCTAAGTAGTAGTGTTTCATTGCCAACAGCAATGTCCACACCAAATCGTTCGAAAACAGGTTCAGGGTATATGACCCTACAATCATCAAAACCAAATTATGTGTATTGGGATGATGTAAATGAATTAGTTGAACGATTACAACTCTTAATAGCATCTAAAACAGCTGGTAATACCAACCATGATAATGAAATTATGTCAATAATAGAAGAATTGCGTGAGGCACAGATTATCTACTAATACATATAAATACACACTACAATTAATAATTACATTTATAACCATTATGTCTGTTGACAAGTTTGGTCATTTTTTTATTGATAAGGAGCGAACAAATCACTTGAAAAGAGACGTAAAAACTGTTGTGGGGTTGTACATTGATAGTGATGGTAATTTGAATGCTCAAAAGAAACGAATAAAAAATTGTGGGACACCAATCGATAATAGTGATTTGGTAATTAAAGAATACGTTGACAAAAGCATTGAGAACTTAAGGAATACTCTAATGCCAATGATGAGTCAATCACTTAAAGATTATGTTGACGAAAGTATAAAAAGCTTGAGAAACGAAATAAATATGAAAATAACTCAAGCACTTAATATCAAAATTGGAAATTTGGAAAGCAAAGTTAGTTATTTAGAGCAGGCTGTAAATAGTGTTGAGAATACTTTCACAACTACTAAATCCCAACTGCAAAGTCTTGAGGAATATACCTATAAATATGGGAATATGCCAAAATCTAATCCTAAATAATTATCAATAATTACTAGAATATGAGTAAACGAGATATAATTAATGAGTTACATGGACCGTCACGCAAGAATTTCCAACGACGTAGAGTAGTCACAAAGGGAATAAACGATCTATGGCAGGCGGATTTGGTTGAAATGGGACCGTATGCTAAGTCCAATAATGGCTATCGATATTTGTTGACAGTAATAGATACATTTTCAAAATTCGCTTGGGGTGAAGCACTAAAATCAAAAACCGCTAAAGATGTGACTCATGCAATGGAGAAAATATTTAAACCTGGGCGTGGTGCTCCAAAGAACCTGCAAACAGACGACGGAACCGAGTTTTTCAATAAACAATTCAAGGAGTTGACAACCCAGTTCAACATCAATCACTATTCAACATACAGTACGCTGAAAGCATCAATTGTTGAACGTTTCAACAGAACCTTAAAAGAACTAATGTGGCGAGAATTCAGTTTCAATGGCACATATAAATGGATTAATATGTACAAAAATTTAATTGATGACTACAACAACAATGTGCATAGAACCATAAAAATGAAACCAATTGACGTGAATTCGTCCAATGAAAAACATATTCTGAAGACGGCATATAACCACATGAAGATATTCACCGGCAGCACATTGCGTAATGGAGACAATGTGCGTATCAGTAAATACAAGCATGTATTTGAAAAGGGTTACACACCAAATTGGACAACTGAAATTTTTAAAATTAGAAATGTGAAATATACATATCCAACAACATATTTACTAGAAGACTTGAAGGGGAATCCGATTGAAGGTTGTTTCTATAGAGAGGAACTCAAAAAGACTCGATACCCCGACGCATATCTAGTTGAAAAAGTGTTGAAACGAGACGGAAAAAGGGCATTGGTGCGCTGGTTGGGCTTCCCGAATAGTGAAGATAGTTGGATCGACGTCAACAAAATTTTATAAATAAGTTTATAATAAACCTAGGTTAGATTATGAATAATAAATACAAACACAAAAATACATGTTGTAGGTTTTAATTAAATGTATAAAACTTTATTATAATTTTTTTTTTTTTTTATAAAAAACTTATATATAATTTCATTTACATTTTTATATAATATTTATTTTATGAATCTAACATTTTATATTAAACTTAAGTGTAACAATTTTTATAAACATTTCCATATTAAAAATAAATACATTGTTTAATAAAAATAATTTGAAAGTCTTTTAATTTTTATGGCTGGTGGGATTGATATTCATCTTGGTGTAATTTAAGTTCAAGGTCTGCATACTTTAACTCAAAATCAGCATTATCTCTATTTATTTTACATAAATTGAGATCAGCTCTCTGTTCTACGGATAGGAAATCATACTTATTTTCTAAGTCATATGCTTGAACAGTCAAGTATGCTGATTCTCTAAATAAAAATTCTATATTTAATTTAAGTTCTTTTTCTTTTTTAAAATATTCCAAATGTCTTCTGTTTACTAATTTATAGTGGTTATAGGCTAATGTGGAATATTTATCGTTTTGAATTGAACGCTTATTGTCTTTATTATCAAGGATTACCTTGTTAGACTGATAAGTGCATATAGTATGGTCTATTGATCTAATCATTGTCATTTTCCCACATTTTGCTTCACCTGATTCTAAACATTCTTTATAATGTTCAATGTTTAACTTGTCTAAAGCCGTTCTTTTTACACCCTTTGACTTCTTAAACAATTTCTCAATATTGTCAATTTTATAACAATACATTTTGGAACGAAGACCTACAAATTCCAACATGGGTTTACCATTAAGCTCATCCTTGAAATAACCCAATTGCTTTTTATTAACTTTTTCGAAATTATATAAACTAGCCTTTTCATCAGAATAATCAGATGTATCAAATTTTAATTTAAGGTCATTTCGAATATCATTGTTAAAATCATTAGTTTATATTGTATAAATAAAAGAGTCTGTATCCATGTAATTCAATTTTAAATTTTCACCAAACTTTGGTTTCATATAATTATAATGAAAATCATACATTTTCCACTTTGACAAGTCTAGAACAGTGAAACCTAAATACATTGGTTTATTTAAAGTAACTCTTAATCTATTCATTTGTATGGCATAAAAGTTCTCATTTATTCTTGCTGAACTATGAAAGTTGGGTCTACTAATTAAGGCTCTAGCACAAAGTCTCTTGCGACCTGCTGTAAACGTTTGTGCTGGCTCCCACTCACTCACTAGTCGCACATCAACCCTCTTCTCTACATTTTCCATGGTTTTGCCATAAACTGCATTGTTAAGTAATTTGAAAAAATCTTTTTCAAACGAATTTTTCGCCTTGGCTCGCAGTTCAGTATTGAGTTCAATATATTTGCTAAGCCAAGCGCTTTGTCTAAAGCATATACGTCTATGAATTTTTTTCAATTGTAATCCATTACCTAAGCATTGCTGAAGTTCACGGTAGTGGATAACATAATTTCTTTTATTTCCTAGGTCGGCAACTAACTTTTCTACTTTGGCTGTCTTTGTTGGTAATTTAATGCTCGGACAAAAGGGGAGATCATTATGCTCATCATGAATAGTTTGCGGATAATCTAAGTCGACTTCTAAAACATAACCAAAATCAGCATCAATTGGTATATTTTCAATTGCTAGATTTTTGATATCTTCATCGGATAACCATTTAAAACCATTGTATGGTAGAGGTTGTGACATTGCCCAACCATACAAATTGTTTGCATCTAAATACATTAAAAATGTTGAATCTTTTGATGGATCATAAGTTGATAGGTATTTATTATTTGCTTTGCTATACCTATGACAACATTGAACTAACCCACCACGAATACCAGATTGGATAAAACTATACATATCTATATCTTTAATTAGTTCTAATTCAATCTTCGTGGTCTTTAGCATGGCCTCCCAAGATAAGCCTGGAGTTGTATAGTAATGAGCTGGGTCAAGGGAATAAATATTCATACAAATTAAGCGGAAATTTTCAAAAACATCAGTTAACAATAAAACATCAGTTTTTAAATACAATTCTAAATAATCTTTCATTGTTGAACATGAAAATTCAGACCAAACTTTTAGTGCATGCATATAATCTTTATCAGAACAACTACTATAGAACTTTTCTCTTGGTGGTAGAGAAGTTTCTTGCAGCCTACTTTCAGAATCTAAGTATTCATAAGGGAAAACGCCTTTTTTACGCATAAGTCTAAACTTATTTTCAAAACTGAAATGTGATTTAATTGTTGTGAGTTGTTCATCAACTAAATTAGATGCAAGAGTATCTAGACTTGCTGACATAAATCTAAAAGTGTCAAGAAAACGAATTTCAAAACTACTCCCATTATCATACTCTATTGTTTTCGATACAGAAATGTAGTGTTCTTTATTAATGGGAATAGCTTTAATTTGTCCAGGTACGTTTGCAAGTTCTTTTATGAACAAATGAGAATCGTACTTGGTGAAATTATGAAAGAAAACGGGTATAAAATTGCTCGTCTTATATGACAAATTACATTTTGAATGAGCAGCACCTCTAAATTTCCCAGTAAAATGACAATGATCCCTTACCCTATCTGCTAATAAAATACTACCACAAATATGACAATTAATAGTCTCTTGAAAATTACTCTCATCTTCCAGACTCATGACAATGGGAACTACCTTGCTCAAATATTCATTGTTTAAGCGTTTTAAATTTTCTATAAGTGAATTGAAAAAACTTAAGCCTGCATTCTTACAAGTTTCTAATACAAACTTATCTAATCTACTATTAAATGCACACTTTATATAGTATGCATATGCTATTGGAATATGTTCATTAATATTAACTAATTTAGGACTTACTTCTATATTCTTCGGTTGAAGAATACATTCGAAGTCTGCATACACCACAAACGGAACCTGGAGTTGGTGTTGGTGTTGGGTGAACTTTATAGTCGCTTCGTTGGGGTGGGGTAAAACTGCAACCTTTCCACTGCAGAGCTCCTTGTGTCGTAACGCCGCCTTCTCACTTGATGAAAAGTTGAGACATACATTGCAGAACCATTGCTTCCTCCTTGAATTTCCGGTTTGTGATGACAACAACCTACAAAAATAAATAATATTTTGAAAATAATTAGTATTTATTCAAACATTATATATATTAAAAATTTAAAATAGTTACCTTGTTATATTTTTTATCCACATGTAGTTAGCATTTACTCCATCTTCTAGGAACAGCATATTGATGTGTATACGTGTTTCATATCCTGAGTGGAATAGGGGTCCAATTATTGTCTCAGCCTCTTCATCATATCCGAAAACATTGATGCTCACTTGAGGATTGAGCTTTGTAAAAATGTGTATATCCCGAAACTTTAGGGGGAATGACAACCCAGTGAAATCCAATGTGAAATCTTTTGTTACTTTGATCTCAGTGGAAAACGGTACCAAGTCTCTTGATATTCTGATTTTATCATCAGTGATTGCAACACCATAAGTATTGCATCTTTGGGGTCTATTTGTTATCTTCAATGCCGAAAGTAATGCCCATTTGAAGCAGTATGAGTCATTATTCTCGACATTGACGATGGCATGTTTCAGCAACAGCTTCTTTGACAATTTAATGTCTGAAGAACCTCGTATTGGCTTATACTGGTTAACATTCATTTCCAATCGGATTATACTAACCAGAGCCCATCCACTATCCTTTTCCTGGAACTCTTCCATTTTAGCAATTATTTGCTTAGAATGCTGTTCAAAAAGCATATTAAAATCATTGACTTCGAGTGTGATAGTCATTTTACTTTGGAATGACTTTATTTCATGAAGAGACTCATTTTCTCTTAAAAGAACATATTCGGCGAATAGTTCAAAATTTACTTTCACTGCATCGTAGCTATCCAGCACACGTATCAAATGCGGTATGAATGCAGCTCCTGCTTCATTCATAAATACTTCAGGGAGTCTAAACGCCACTCCTTCATTCAAATACATATAATGAAGGATGCGCCCCTTGAATCCCTGTGAAATCTTTTTAATCTTCTCATCTATCGGCACAACCGCATTCTGCTTATGGGTTTCGGTGCGAGCATGATGTTTCCATTGTGTTCCCGGTGGTAGATCTATCTTACACAAGTCACAAGATCTTTCACCGCTGTCACTCATTATAGTTGTTGTTGTTGTTGTTGTTGTTGTTGTTGATGAGGTGTCTTTGTTGATCTGCTTTTGACCTGCTACTGATGTTGTTGCTGAGTTGTCCATTTGATCTGCTACTGTTCTTGTTGTTGTTGTTGTTATTGTTGCTGTTATTGCTGTTATTGCTGTTATTGCTGTTGAACTGTCACTGTTGTCAAGCTGTTTTGAGCTGTTTTGAGCTGTTCTCAACTTGTTTTGAGCTGTTTTGAGCTGTTCTTAACTTGTTTTGATATTGTTTTTATTTTTTTGTAAATTGTTTATAATATTTTTTATTTTTTTTTTTTGTAAATTGTTTATAAATATTTTTTTTTTTGTTTGTTTATTTATAATTTTTATGTATGAGCACTGGAGATCACTTTTCACTTCAACGATAAAATTGAACTGATATTTCTAACATTGAGATGCATACATTTATAATATCTTTTGCATACACTCTATGATTCAATGTTGAAGGTGAAACCAGTTTAAATATTTGTATTACAATTTTCTTTCCCATTCTTTTGGTAGAGGACTTCTCCCACTATCTCTAGGCAGAGTCTTTTACCTGTTAGATCATGATTAAAACCAATGAGATCAGGTTTCATATCAAAATACCAAGATCAAAACCAACGAGAACAGGTTTCATGTCACGGGTCACAGAAACAAAATTCCAAAATTCCCATTCAATTATCATGTTGCAACATGTCCATACATTGATAAAATTCCCATTCAATTATCATGCTGCAACATGCCCATACATTGCTTTGATTGACAGGGGACGTCCCGGCGCCGGCCCTGTGCCTGAACCTTGCCCAACACGTGCCCAACACGTGCCCACCACTTGCTTACTCATAGCAACGCATGCCACACCAATGTAAACAAAAGACATGCATTACAATAGCATCTCCCTAATTTTGAGCATCAAGAGGTGACCGATCCATCAAACTCACCTGTCACATACTCGCACACGATCACATTTTACAATAGCATCTCCCTAATTAGAACATCGCCAATGACAGATCAATCAAACTCACCTGACACATACTCGCACACGATCACTTGATTTGAACCTTTTTATCCCTTTTTCACCCTTTTTCCCACGATTCGACCCTCGGTTCCCCCTTTTTTCCCACACTTTTGACCACGATCCCCCCTCTTTCCCACACTTTTCATCGATCAATCAATCACTAATTATTTTAGCTGTCACAATTTTTGACAGGTCTTTGACAGTGATTGATCGCCCCCACCCCCAATTTGTCCCAGAACCCGCATTTTTATACTACTCCTGTGACTATTATCTCCTTTCAAACTTCAAAAAATGGTTTGGATGAAAGAAATTTCAGTCAAATTAACAGGTTTTCTGTGAAAAACCCCTATTTTGAGGACCTCGACAAGTCATATTTTATCGCTGGTGGAAAAAAATTGGAGGTCCGCTGGACAAAGTGCACCCGTCTATAAGATGATTATGTTGACAAACACAAGCAATTATCTCTGTTGGTATTCTTAAATTTGCATAACGTTAATAACATTTTTATCTAAAAAAAATATTTTTTTTTTTTTGCATTTTGACTAATTTTTTGTTATCACAACAAAACTAATGTAACTGGGATATACCTAGAATGCTTTTTACATCCTTCCACTTTTCGTCCAACTTATAACATTAAATCAAATTTTAATGTGAGCAGATGACAAAAAATACATTTTAACAACAATTATGCTGACGGCTCCAACTCCATCAAAGGCGCACTTTCTGTGCGAGCTGAAAAAAAAATCCATTGCATATTTATACACCCGATTTGTTCAATAATCCAAGCCTGTCAAAATAAATTTATTTTTAAATTAAGCGCAACTTCCATCAGAAAATATTGGTGTCGTTGAATATATAGTATATTATTTTAATTTCGATTACAAGGCTTATCAAGCACCAGGAAACCATGTGAAAATTGTACCTGGCAGTACCTGAAATGAGCACTTTGTACTTCGTTTTGGTTTGTTAACCCATAGCTCTCGGCAAAATCAATTTTAAAATCTATCTCGAAAGGATTAAAGCTAATTTTTAATTTTTTCCTAAAAATATTTTTGTTGAGCTCATTTAACAAAAAAAAATGAGTTTTAAATGTTTCTAACTTAGTTTCCACCTAACTGACAACCTCAGATAAAGTCGAAATGATATTTGACAGAACTATCATGGATGCCACAGAAATCAAAACCATCCGAAAATCTCCATACATATTGGGGAGATTTTCGGTTGGTTTCGCTTGATTATCTACTTTACGTCATTGTTGCTAGTTTACTTTATAACCCATTTTTGCCTAATATACTAGAAAAATGATCTTTTAAATCTGTTTGTACAATTACACAAGGCAACAGCCTAAAAATTAAACAACCGAAATTAAAAGACTTCAAGAACTTTTCGTTTTTTTTACATGTCCTTTGACATCGCACTGTCCACTTTTTTACCCGCTTTAGCCAACGTTTGTCTTAATTCGTAGAGCGCGTTTATGGTTTTGACGTACAAATTTAATTTTCATTAGCTTTTGGAGCCTCTCTCGTTTTTGAATGCGATCAACTTTTCTTTTCTTTTCTATTTGTTCTTCTTTACCAGCCAGTGCTTTCACATCTGTCTAGCCTTCCCCATTCTTTCCTTGATTTTTTTAGCATTCATTTGAATTTGAATCCCTAGTGCTTCAAGGGTATCCTTATAAATTAGTGCACTAATCAAAAATATAAACTATATAAATACATATTTTATTGACCTACTTAACTTAACATATAATGTTTTACATATGAATTTATATTTTGCTTGAACACGAATGAATAATAATTTTAATTTAACAAAAAAGAAAAATGAATTGATTTTATCAACTTAATTTAATTATTTGACAATACCGATTTTAGTTTGCGCTACTTATTGTCTTAAAATGTTGTGGAATTTTTTTGATTCTACAGGCGAATAGCGTGTAAAAAGAAATGCTACTCTGAACAGACAAGCTTATACCTTATGTTGGTTATATTATTAGTTCTTGTTGAAACTCCGAGACGATTTCTATTAAGTATCCAGGTTTTGTGTACATACTACTTTATGAAAATAAAAATGTTCTAAAGTTAGTCTAGGATTTTAAATTCACTTCATCAAGGTTCCTAGGTTCCCTCCTTTATTTATTGTACACGAATCTTATTATGTTACAAGGGGGCTCCGCCACTTGTTTGCTTTACTCGCCCACCCCCGGCTCGCTTCGCTCGCGAGATTAAAACGTGAAAAAGAGGAGCACTTCTTATATTTTTCTTGAATAAACTTCCTTTACGCCAAAATAAATTACTGTTTTATTTCAATAATTCGGACACTTGTAAATTAGGACAACCTGATATTTAGACCCCGTACTTAAAAAAGTACAGGGGTCTATTAGGTTTGTTTTAACGAAAATGTGCGTAACAGGCAGAAGGAGGCGGGACAGACCCTATAAAGTATATATATTCTTGATCAGCATCAATAGCCGAGTCGATATAGCAATGTCCGTCTGTCCTGACGTCCTGCTGTCCTGACGTCCTGACGTCTGTATGAGCACCTATAACTCGGAGACTATAAGAGCTAGGAACACCAAACTTGGTATGTATGTTCCTCTATATTGCAAGCAGATCAAGTTTGTTTCAGAATTTGGCCACGCCCTCTTTACCGCCCAAAAATCGAAATAGAAAATTTCACATGCATATTATAAAAGCACTTTAAATGCTAGAGACACCAAAAATGGTATGTAGGTTCCTCTATATTGCAAGAAGATCAAGTTTGTTTCAGAATTCGGCCACGCCCCCTTTACCGCCTAAAAATCGACATAGAAAATTTCATATCCATATTAAAAGAGCAGTTTAAATGCTAGAGACACTAAAATTGGTATGTACGTTCCTCTATATTGCAAGCAGATCAAGTTTGTTTCAGAATTCGGCCACGCCCAATTTACCGCCCAAAAATCGACATAAAAAATTTTATATCCAAATTATAAGAGCAATTTAAGATCTGGAGATTCCAGATTTTGGTTAGACAAAGCTGGAAGTGTCCTAGATATTTGCTGAAAATTTCATTCCGATCGGACAGTTATTCAAATTATAAATTTTGCCGTTTTGATGATGGAGCGTTGGCAGTAATTCAAATTTGAGTAACTTGGCGTCCGATCAGTCATGGGCTTCTGTGGCGTAGTGTGCTGAGCCGCAGCACTCAGGATATGGTTGGTCAGCCAGTCGTGAGTTCGAATCCTGGCAGGGATGTGTGTTTTTTGATTCAATAATTTTGCATTGACATTCAATTTGTATTTCTTAATGTTATGATAACATATTATATTAACATTTTTAGTGTTAATAAATATTTTGAAAATTATGAAATAGAGTACCGTAAAACCAATATGGCAATTTGGAATCCTATTCACAACACCTTGTATGGCTCAATTGGTTGAGCCACCGACGTTTTAAACTTTCTTTAAAATTAAGTCGTGGGTTCGATTCCCGGCTCCATCAAAAAATTTTTTTTTTATTTTATAGTTTTTGTTTAAATTTTTTGTTTTTTTGACAATTTTTTTGTCATATATATATATATATGTCTTATACATATGCATGTGTCTTCTTAACAAAATCTCGGAAATGAACATTTCGCTTGGAGAAAATCAAGTTTATAAAATATGTATCTTAACCAAATTAATAGCATTTGCATGTGGGTTATTTTTTCTAATTCATGACCGAAGTTGGTGCAAATCGGACAGCTATATCATAGAGCGCTCGTAGGAGTAATCGGAATATATCAAGTTTTAGTATGAAGAACTTTCTTGTTGTACAATATATCGTTACCAAACTTTTACTATATATGCATTTCAATTATACATCTTATATATCCTTAGCGAAGTTGGTTTAAATCGGACCACTATATCACATAGCTGTAATAGGACCGACCGGTCGAAAATCAGGTTTAAGTATGAAAAACTTTTTTGTTTTATGAGATATCGTAACCAAACTGATATATTATGCATTAAAGTTAGTCTTATATATCCATATCGAAGTTGTTTCAAATCGGTCCAATGTATAATATAGCTGTCAGTCGAAAATGTACTACAACTCTCTGCAACAGCCTCAAGCGAGCTAAATATTTTTTAATTTTTGTAGTCTTTTCTATTTCCATAGTAAGTACGGGGTCTCCGACAGTCGAGTATGCTCGACTGTAGCACCGCAACGAAGCGAGCATGGGGCGGAGCCCCCTAGTTTTATATACATTAATTTTTACATAAAAAAAAATTCTTTAACACGGGCACCACACATTTATTAATTCTGAAATCCGATCATATTAACGTGGTGCAGTGAAATGGCCTTGTCCAGTATGCATCAACTTACAAATTAATTTCCCAAGTATGTATAGTGCTGTGAGAAGCCAATTCTTAAAACATATTAAAATGGCTAAGCTTCTTTCGAATGATTTTGACTCTAGTCTTGAATTGCTTAGCCAATATAAATTTAATTTACCACCTGATTCTCAATTTTGTACAGTTTCCCCTAATCACCGCGAACGGGAGCACGAGGGGTGAGAAAGGCGACTAGCAATATATACACCTAATTTGAAATATTTTGACACGACTGTCCGATCATATCGAGTTAGGTTAGGTTAGGTTAGAGCGGCTGTCGATTCTACGACTCACTTAGGCCACCTAGGGTTCCCTTCAACCTTTGTGGTGACATGTCACTCAGTAGGGCGTCCAGTTTGATAACTGAATAAATTTAGCGATTTTGCGCGGTGTAATTGACGCAAGTTCACCTAAAATGGAGAGAAAAGGTTTTCCCAGGGTGTGGAGTCTTCTATTACTCAATGCGGGACAAGAGCAGAAGAAATGTTCGGGTGATTCAATTTCTTCTTCGTCTCTACAGCTCCTGCAGAAATCATTGTATGGGGCATTCAGCCGTGTGGCGTGGATGCCTACCAGCCAATGTCCTGTCAGTGCTCTTACTACTGCAGAGCAGTCTGTTCTGCTTAGTTTACAAAGAATACTAGAACGAGTCTTATTCAGGTGAGGCCAGGTTTGCCTCGCGACACGACAATGGTGTGTGTTTTGCCATCGGTCTTCGCTAACTGTTATAGATTGGGCTAGAAGTAGTAGCTTGCAGGTCGCCAGTGGCATACGCGTATCCTCCTTGTCAGGAAGGAGGTGTACTGTTGTACCATTCCTGGCTAGTTCATCAGCTATACAGTTTCCTGTAATGTCCTGATGCCCTGGCACCCATATTAGGGAAATGTCGAAATGCTCAGCCATCTCATGTAGAGATTTGCGGCAGTTCGAAACTGAGGTGTAATTAGTTGTGGTCGATTCTATGGACTTGATAGCTGCTTGGCTGTCACTGTATATGTTAATACGGCCCGAATTGACTTGGGATTCTCTTAGGAGTTTTAAGGCTTCATTTATAGCCAGGATTTCGGCTTGAAAGACGCTGCAATGGTCAGGTAGCCTAAAAGAGACCTGTATATTTAGATCCTGAGAGTATACCCCTCCACCCACTTGATTGTTCAACTTTGAACCATCTGTGTAGAAGGATATGGCCCCACTTTGTCCTGGGGTATGTGATGACCATTCCTCTCTGCGCGGAATGGTTGTTTGAAAGGGAGTTTCAATATGCTCAATTGGTCATATCGAGTTATATAACGATCGAAAGGTATAGTCTTAACTAACAATATGGCGTACTGAAACTAATGTACATAAAAGCTCACCCATTTTGTGCACAGTACAAAATGTAAATTTTTTTTTTGAATAATTAATATTTCTATTTAAAATTTGTATGCGTATTATTTTAATTTCGTTCGTCACAACATTGGATATCAGAAATTTTTTGGCTAGAATTTGCTTTCGTCACTAGAGCTTTATTTCGTGTAGAGGTTTTTTTTGTATATCAGTTACTCAGCCTCCCGTGACTCCATGGGCATCTCGTCCCTGCCAAGGCGTCTCTCTCCGGGAATTTTTAACCTATTCAATTCTCCAACACCTTCTGCAGGTGATTCTACAACTCAGACTACTCAATCAGCCCAAGTCATCGTGTCCTCGGTGCGGGCTGGATCTGGTCGGAAGGGTAGACCTCCTCGCAATGCATCTCCTATAAATAATACTGATACCGTAGCTGCCTCTACATTCAAAAACCCTATTCTAAATGTTGATGCTCCTCGTAAGCAAGTATTTGTGTCTAGATTATCCTCTGACACTCCTTGTGAATATGTAGCGGCATACATTTCTACACTCAGAAAAAAGATTCGTTATACAAAAAAGAATTCTTAAATTAATCCCGTTTTGGTCTAGAAATTTTTTAGATCGATATATTCTGAAATATTCTTTCTTTAAGAGCGAATCGTTCTTAGACTAAGAATTATGTATACTAAATAAAGGCTGTTTCGTTCTAAAATATAAACATGCTTAATCCTGCTCTAAAAATACTTCGGTAAGTACGATTGCTTAGTAGTTTAAGAATTGAGTTGTTTAGCTGGCTCGTGTTTTGTGTAGTTGTTTTTGAATGAGTGATGTTATTAGGTGGTAAGGAAAATTGTTATTTTTAAGCGTGTCTATTATTTGATTTTTGATGTCTGCATGGTATATGGTATCGCTCAAAGTTAGCATTCTATTAATACAGCTGAGTGCTGTGTTTATTATCATTGTTTTGAGGTGTTTAGAGAAGTAATTAATTATTCTACCGGATGAAGTTGGTTTTCTGTACCATTTTAATTTTAGTATATTGTCAAGACCTCGAGCCAGCTAAACACCTCAATTTTAACAATTAGAAAGGTCGCCAGTAGTTTAAGTATAAATCGTGCTTAACGTATAAAAATTAGAAAGACAATATTTAAAGACAATTTAAATTGGTTGGTTTGGCGACCTTTCT
Organism: Drosophila phalerata; assembly: GCA_951394115.2. Classification (NCBI taxonomy): domain Eukaryota; kingdom Metazoa; phylum Arthropoda; class Insecta; order Diptera; family Drosophilidae; genus Drosophila; species Drosophila phalerata. Next base: position 14,617,859 of record OX596006.1, read on the forward strand.
AATTGTTAAAATTGAGTTGTTTAGCTGGCTCGAGGTCTTGATGTTTATTTTTAATTTTATTTGCCGATATATTTTGACCACCATCGGTAGTCGTCTTCAGGGCGACTATAATGAACATTTAAACAATAAAACATTAAAAACATTGAAACTTATAGTTAATATTAATTCTATTTAAATAAATTAACATACATTCTATTTTTGGTTTTACAAGTCCGCTTTCGTCGGCTTGGAGTTTGTGACTGATTTTTGTGTAGTAAGTGTCGGTAAATATGAGCGCAATTGTCTGTATCTGTTTTGTAGTTTTGTCGTTGGTTTATTGGTGTGTTTATTATGTGTAGCATCAAGACCTCGAGCCCGCTAAACAACTCAATTTTAACAATTAGAAAGGTCGCCAAACCAACCAATTTAAACAACAACGGAAGGCACGCCGGAAGCATAAATCGACAATTTATTTAAAAAGCATTTCATCCTAAAAATGTGTATGTTTCTATACTGTTTGTATGTATGAACGTTCAGAAAAACAGAGATTGACCGGTATTATATTAAGTACAATATGACTTGAATCAAGATATTTGATTCTTATATATTTTTGCGTTCGGTTGCTTAGAATTCTCAAGTGGTTCTGGCCTGTCTGCTATGAGGAGCTGTTCGACGGTCACTGAAAAATTAAGACTGTAGTTGAGGACTCTAGATAACAGGATAATTTCTGTAGTCAGACCTCACTCACTTTTGATGATGAATGATTTTGATCAATTTGTCATTTTATTTTGTTGCAAAATGCTCATAATACTTCTTACGTATTTTTTATTAAAGATGGTTTTGCACTTAGTTATAGAATTTAAAGGACTTGAATCAAGTATGAAATATACCTAAGTCTAGTACGTTTTGAAGTTATAAGTCTGAAAAGCGCTTAAAGTAAGTACAAAATGTTCATAAATTGGGATTATATCGAGACCATAAGATTCTTAAAAAAATCCTAAAACGAGCTTGAATTATCCAAACGCTCTTGAAATCAAGAATTTAAGAAATTTCTTAAATATAGAATTTCGTACTTGAATCAAGAATTTTCGGGCTTAGCTGACTTTTGACACCGGAAATTCTTGATTCAAGTACGATCGGGCTTGATTTTTCTCTCAGTGTAGCAAAAATTCTGGCAATGTCTCAATCACTAAATTTAATTTTGCCACGGCCCGTGAAATATAATTTTTTTAAATAAGTGTCACTCACGACTAATTTTCTGTCATTTGTGATCCAAAATTTTGGCCACCTCATATGATTGTTCATGAGTTTAAGCCAAAAAGGCGTTATGAATCCTTGCCTATTTCTCGTACAGCCGTCAACTCCAACAAGCAGGTGCCCTGCGGCCCGATTTTGCCTGTATTTATTATTAAAATGCTAGAGGCCTCCTTACTAAGCTCAAAAACCCATTTTTAAGTAGTATGTCATTTGATTTTGATATAATTGCTTTGTCAGAAACTTGGTTACCTACTACAGTATTTGATTCTAAAGTTATGTCAAATAATTATCTTTTATATAGAAATAATCGAACGACTCGAATTGGTGACGTACTTATTGCTACTAAATCGGTTTTTCAGTTAGAACGCATTATTCTATTAATGTGACTACTGATATTGAAATTGTTGCTGTCAAAGTAACTTTATCAACTCGATCAATTTTTATCACCTGCTTTTATATCCCCGCAAGAGCTACTCCGGCAGTTTACTTGCAGCATTTTGCCAGTATTGAAGAAATTAATCTTCAAGTCAAAGATAACGACTTATTTATTGTGCTTGGTGATTTTAATATGCCTAAAATTGCTTGGTCATTTTTTAGTAGCACAAATTACCTTGTTCTCTTAAAACAAAATAACTTTTAAGATAACTTGCTTGATCTCTCGTTATTTCAAATGAATTCAATAAGAAATCATAATGATCGAATTTTTGATCTAGTTTTTATTCATAGCTTCTCAAATATTCCCGTCTCTAGGTCATCCCCACTTAGTATCCCTGAAGACTTACATCATCCTACTATAGAAATTTCAATCCCAATCTCTAAACCTTATAGTCCACCTTTATTATGTCAGCAATCACTTCGTCGTTGTTTTTGCATGGGATATTATTCATTGCTTAATGAACTTATCCTTGCTATCGACTGGCGCTTCTTAGACTGACATCGACATTGCCAATAGTTCTTTCTCTTAGACCCTAAATGCACTCTTAGATGTGTGCATTCCAAATTATATTCCATCGTCTAGTTCTCTAAAGCCTCCTTGGCTTACACCTAGACTTTCTTATTTAAAGAATATTAAATATATATATTGCTAGTCGCCTTTCGCATCCTTCGTAATGTTGTCGTCACCACCGCGAACTGCCGTCCGAAGTGATAATATATTGTAAAAAATATAAGAAGTCTGGTTCAAGTCTTGAGTGGTCTAAGTACACAGTAGCCAAGTCGGACTTTGCAAATTTAGACTCGCTATGCTACGAGAATTATTTAACTCGATGCAAAGGACAGTTTTCCCGTGACCCTAAATTCTTTTATAAATTTGTTAACTTGACAATGCCAGCAACGACTATGCAGCCGCTGAACTATTTGCTAACTTTTTTTTAATCCACCTACTCCCCAATCTGTACTTCCAACTCATCTTTCCCTTATTCTATTTTTCAATCAAACACTATGTTTTCCCCCTCTATTTGTTATAATACTATAGTCTTTTCTATTAGTTCCTTAAAATCTTCCTTCATTTCCGGACCAGACAACATTTCAAGCTGTCTCCTTCTTTAGCTGCTCCGTTGCATAAGCTTTTTAATCTATTCCTTGTATCAATCTTCAATCTTTCCACAAATATTTTTTAGTGCTTGCAGCCTTTGCTATTTCCATAGTAAGTTTATATGTTATATTACATTTTAATAGCCATTCAGTCATACTATTACTAATAACAACACTAATCTTTATAGAGTATCTATATTGTATATAAGAATAGAATAAATGTATAATAGTATAACAAATTGAAAGAGAAGGCATTTTAATTGTTCGCTATCATTTAAGAGCAAAGGTTCGTTTTTCTAACATTGCAATGCATTGGGTTATTCGGCAGGTTTTTAATCAGTAATCCCATTTTTACTTCTAATAGATCAGTAATCAGTACCTGCTAAATTACTAGATACCTTCTTATACAAATGAGACTACTACGTTTTTTCACCTTTCGTACGAAGCAATTATTACAATAGGCAACAGAAAAAAAATTACACGAACCAATCCCACTTTTTTGGATAGATTTGGGGCCAAAAACGACGAAAAACCTTCTTTTTTTTTTTCTATGGTGAAATTTTTTTGAGAATTTTTTAAAAATCTGGCTTTTTTTTTAGTACTTTTTTTCAGAGGTGCGCCCACTTTTGTCATCATTACTCGAAAATGACAAAACCGATTTTCAAAAGCTGTACTATTTCTGAAAGTCAATGAATATATCTATAATTCATTTATACAAAGTTTAAGATTTAGACTAATAGTTTAAGAGACATCAATTCTTGAATTAAGAAAATTATGAATTTTTTTAAGCTTTTTTTACTTTAAAAGTCGAGGAAAAGTGGAAGAAAATGTTTTTGTCTTTAATTTTATTTTCATAGCTGCATTAATTACGCGTCGTTTAAGATATGTCTTATCAAAATCTGTTGAGGGACGGCGATATAATCTTTTTTGTGTCTAGGCATGTTTTTGTCGACTTTTTAGACTTCCTTGTAGAGTGGCATAACCTTTAGTATGAAAATTGTTTGTGATTTTTGAGATATCTTAACCAATCTTACACAATATCAATTTGTTATTATTTTACACATTTTAACCATATTTGGTTCAAATCGGTCTACTATATCATATAGCGGCCATAGGAACAATCGATCGAAAATCAAGGTTTAGTATGAAAATGTCTGTCCGTCCGTCCGTCTGTGTGAGCGCCTAGATCTCATAGACCATAAGAGATAGAGTATCCAAACTTTCACACGCAGATCACAAAGGCGTTGGAGCAGGTCAAGTTTGCTTTAAATTTTGACCCGCCTCCTTCCACGCCCGTAATTCGCGAAAAACCGATCGTCCGTCTGTATAAACACAAGGACCTCAGAGACTATAAGAGATATAGTAACCAAATTTGGCTCACAGATTTCTATTGACCCCACGCAGATCAAGTTTGTTTCAAATTCAAGCCACGAACCCCTCCACCCCCGCAATTTGCGAAAAACCACCTCAACCACAATTTTTCATATAATACGTATTTTAGGGAAATAACCGATATCTGTTATTATTATCTATTATCCCACTGAATGGCAACAAGATCGGACAAGTAGAACAGCAGTTATTGCGTTGTTTAATCAACAGGTGCCCCCTAGAGTATGCAATAGTTTGTGTATTGTTTAACCTTATTAGAATGCTTAAAATTCTCAACTAGTTCTGGCAACGCAAATATGACATTAGGATTAAATCGCTAATGTATTGAAATATGTAGCGGGTATCCTATGGTCGATATTTCGACTATAGCCTTTCCCACTTGTTTATGCTTCAAAAGTTTTTTTTTTGAGTTGGTAATCACTATATAACTATAATAATATGAAATTTACTTATATTTAAGTGACCTTTATAAAATATATCAATTAATAAACAATTTTAAACGACCAATTGCTTGAGTTGACCGTTATTATGTAATATATAGAAAATCCTTATTTACAGATATTTTTTTAAGTTTGATGTCTTAAAGTATATTTATTTTTGTACTGATAGTCCCAAAAATAATTTTGGGAGACTGATTTGTATAAATTGAGCATTCACTTCTACCAAAATACTGACTACATGCATATTTTTCCTCTTTATCCAACCAAATTGGAAAATGATTTTCATTATAATATCTTTATCTGATATCTAACCGAGCCGGTTAAGTCATGGAATGCCATTTCCTTAAAGGAAACATGTCCTTCTGCAATTTTTATAAGGAACATTACTTTAGCTGCTCTCTGATCACATAACTTGAGTCGGATACTTTTTATGAAAGAGCTCACTTGTACATATAATATGTTTGCAATAGTGGTATTCATATGGGATTTGGTTGGTTTTCGGTTCCTTTGTAGTTATGGAACACCGCTGGATACATAACTTCTCCAGCCTACCGCACTTGTTGTTTTCCGCCAAAAGCGAATTTACGATAGCTCCTTGAATCTTGGACCAGAACTCGGCGTGAAGAAGGCTTAATTTGAAGACCAGTTGGTTCAAGTATTGGAAATAAAGATCGAATGCTTTAGAAAGGCTTGAAGCACGCAGTTGATTTAGATAGTTGTTCTCCATCGATGAGCATCGGACCTAGACTGTAGGTGAAACTTATGCCTGAGCGTCTTGGGAAGCATTGAATGAGAGGCTGAAATCTGAAAATTATAGACACTTAAATTTAAGTAAATTGCATATTAATAGGTTTATTGGTGAGCACAAACAAACCTCTACACGAGGTAAAAGTCTAGTGACGAATTTCTGATATCCCATTTTGTGACGAACGAAATTAAGTTTAATATAAAAATATCTATCTAACTATCGGAAAAGCTATTTTCCAAATTTTTCTACTTTTTTTAAATTATTAAAAAAAATAATTTTCAATGCTAATTAAAATGGGTTTTCATTGCTAATGGCACCGAAAAATTTTTAATTTAATGCCAATTAAATAATTTTTCACTAGCACTACTTTTTCAATGCTAGTGAAATGAAATCGTCATTTCACTAGCACTACTTTTTTCAATGCTAGTGAAATGCAATTTCATTAGCACTACTTTTTTCAATGCAAGTGAATTGAATTGAACAACTCTACTACCCAGCAGGAAAAATGTTGACAAGTGTCAATTCGAATAGTTCAAGATCTAGTATTAAGGCAACTAGTACAAGAAAAAGTAGTGTAGTAAATAGTATTAAGGCAACTAAAATTAGACTGGTTACAAACGGATTAGATTTGTGTGTGTTGATCTAGATGAAATTAACAAAGGTGAGATAAGAATTTGACTGGTTACAAAGGACTAGATTGAGAGTTTTCTTAAAAGTAGTTAAAATAATGTGGATATTGAACTGGTTGCAAAAATACTAGATTTTTGTGAGTAAAAAAGTACAAAAACCAAAAATCTTATCAATTGTTCCTCTAAAACTGTGCTAAAAGTAGTTATAATGAGATGATTAAATAAATAAAGCAAATTTAATTGAAATTTTTTCTTTTGATACAAATGCAATGATTGTTTTTTAAATATTATTACTTAAATAAAATAAGTTTCGATATATAATATATTCAACTAGTTTGAACTTGGGTACAAATGGATAAGTTGTCACACATGGAAACTAGTTATTAATTTAGTTACGAATCAACTACTTTAGGGCCATTATACATGCAACCATTACTAATCTGATTGAGTAAATACTAGTTGGCTAGTTGACTATTTATCAGCCCACCTCGTACACAAGCAATTATCTCTGTTGGTATTTTTAAATTTGAAGAATTTAAATAGCATTATTATCTAAATTAATATGTAGTTTTTTTTTGCATTTTGACAATTTTTTTGTTTTTTTTCGTCATATATTCGAAATAATACATAATCTCCACTTTTTATACCCGAAGCCCGTTAAAAATGGGCAAAAAAGGGTATAATGCATTTGGCAGAATGTATGTAACAGGCAGAAGGGGACGTGGCAGACCCCAAAAGTATATATATTCTTGATCAGAATCAACAGCCGATTCGATTGAGCCATGTCCGTCTGTCTGTCCGTCCGTCCGTCTGTTTGAACGCGTCGATCTCAGAAACCATAAGAGCTAGAGACTTCAAACTTGGTATGTAGGTTCCTGGATACCGTACGCAGATCAAGTTTTATTTTTGGATCGGACCACTATATCATATAGCTGCCATAGGAACGATACATCGAAAATTAAGTTTTAGTATGAAAAGCTTCTTCGATTTTTGAGATATCTCTCAACCATTCTCACACGATATACAATTGGGGTGGTATTATACATCCTTACCAAATTTGGTCCAAGTCGGCCCACTATATCATATAGCTGTCATAGAGACGCTCTACCGAAAATCAAGTTTTTTTGTTTTTTGAGATATCGTAACCAAACTGATAGAATATGGATCTGGGCTAGTATTATATATCCTGACCAAATTTGGTTCTAATCGGTTCACTATATCATATAGCTGCAATAGAGACTCTCAATCGAATAGTAAGTATTAGTATTTAAAAATTTTTTGTTTTTTGAGATATCTTAACCAAACTGATAGAATATGCATTTATATTGGTTTTGCACATTCTGACTAAATTTTCAAATCGGTATAGCTGCCATAGGAACAATTGGTCGAAAATCGACTTTTATAAAAGAGTACCTGGGCTCAGGGTATCATACTGTCGAGCGTGCTCGACTATAGCCGCACCTCACCGCGACCGAAGCGAACGGGCGGAACCCCCTTGTTTTTTAAAGAAAACGGACAAAAACTGAATTTAGTCAATTATGCTGTCTGTGTATTCATCCATTAAATTGTTGTATATTGTTCAAATAAATAGCTTTAAAATTTGTTTGTAAGAAATTTTTTTTTTAAATGTGAGTTTTTAATAAATATGTAGATTTGGTCTCTGGTTGACCCATGCAAAACGAAAACAAAACAAAAAAGACACATACATTTCGTAGCTCCGTGATAATATCAAATATTTACTAAATTATTTACTCAATTAGTAATTAAATAAGTAAATCATCTCATAAATTGTGTTAATCAGCCATAAAAACATTAATAAAATTGTTTGGTAACTCACAAACCAACAATTTTTGCACACCAAACGCGAAAAAAGAGGCAAAATCAACGACATCTAATTACACTGACCGATAAAATGGCACCACCACCAGCGAAAGCACCACCTGAAGCTGGTAATAGTTCTGATGTCTTTCCGGACAAGATACTGGATTTAATAAACCAGCGCTTTGCTAAACAAGCCGAACTTGTAACCTCCAACATGCGTGGCATGGAAGACCGTATCATGGGCATTTTCAATGAGCGACTCACCACAATGGATGGCAATGTGCAGCTACTGGCTCTGCGTGTAGTACAGCTCGAGCGGGAGGTGGCTGAGATTCAACATAACCAGAACATAGCTTGCGATCTTCGCGTAAATGGAGTGCCTTTCTCCCAAGTGGAAAATGTTAAAGCAATGTTCCATACCCTAGCTTCAATTTGGAGTTGACTCCACCGCCACGAGTCAAAGAAGTTTTTCGTACGAGGCCACCGAAAAACACAAGCACTCTTGCTGACCCGGTCATTGTACTTAAATTCGAGACAACATTTGAAAAAAACACATTTATGCGAGCTATTGGTAAATACCGGCGTGAATCAAAACAACAACTAACCCTACATGACATTGGCATTGATTCACCGGCTCTCATTTGTGAGCCGCATCTCTCTTCTGTGAATATAAATGAAGCTCCACCCGTAACTCTCTCTGAGAACGATAATAACTTCTTTCGCCAATAATCAACTGAACTTAAGAGAAACGGATAGAATCTTAGGTTTAGTTTTACTCTTATTTTATTACAATGTTAATTATGTAGTTTCAGGGTGTCCCACCTATTATGTGTTTAAGCGTGCACTTCTAACTCAGGTCAAAACTCAAAAATTATTTTATCATGCCATTCAATGTAGATAATCTAGATTCCAACAGCCATGCAATGATTAGAGTTTTTTCCAACCAAAGGAGAGGTTTAATTCTCATTTTGACGTGTTATTAACGGGTGATCTGAATTGTGATATGTTTTCTGATAATCGTCTCTTAATGGACATTTAATCTACTGGCAAGACACTAGTTAACAATATGTAACCTACACATTTTACACATACTTACACATACAATTGACACCCTGTTAGATGTATTTTTTGATCCACACAAGATTTTACTGTATGACCAGGTCTCAGTACCAGCGATTTCAAAGCATGATCTCATCTTTTTGACCTTCAAAATAGACCTAAGATTTGACGAATATTCCATAACCTATCGTGCCTTTAAAAACATTAACTACATGACTATGAATTCAATTTATGCAACTGGGTCATCATATACCCCCTGCTAGACGTTGACTCTTAACTTAATGTCTTGCAAGATAACTTCAATTACCTGTACAATAGGGTGGCCTTTTTAAAAAAATTCTTTGATATCAACGAGCGCCGGGCTGAAAAATAATCATTTTTACACTTAGAATACACCTGCAAAATTTGAGCTCGATCGGAGTTCATTTGATGGACCCAAAAACGGGTCAAAGGTCAGCATTTGGCATTTGTATGAAAAAAATTAGTTGTTGTAAGGAAAATTTTTTTGTTAATAAAGATATCTTTACCAAACTGACAGATTGTAGTGGAATAATTGTATTTTACATCTTGACCAAATTTAATCGAAATCGGGCTACTATATCATATAGCTACCATAGGAACGTTCGGATGAAAATTTACCTTTAGTATGAAAAACTTTTTGTTTCTGAAGTTATCTTAACCAAACTCACAGATAGTGTATTTGTCTCATACACCCTGACCAAATTTGGTCCAAATCGGATTACTATATCCTATAGCTTCCATGGAAACAATCGGTCGAATAATAGGCTTAGTATGAGAGTTCTTAAGAAATTTTTCAGCCAAAGTAAAACAAAATATTTTTCATTATATTATTATATTAAATTTATATTTAAAGCTGAGCTTTATATACGATTATCATACGATTATCTAGTATATTTAAAATTAAACACACTATTTTACACATAAATAATACAATACACTTAGAATTTAAGTCAATTCGGATTTTTTATGGCTCGGATATTTATTTTTATATAGATCGACAACTTGTATGATGAATTGCGCTTCTGTTTCATCGCGTGTTTAAAGTCGATTGTAATCTTTCATAAATTTTACTCCACGCTCAGCGAGATCATGAACAACGCTAAGGTTTTGAAAGAAATTTAAAGCAGTTTGATATTCCTAATATCATTCCATTTTGATGGATTAAGCGCGAGAAAATCAGTTTCAAGCTCAAAACTGGAAATAAGATATTTCGTTTTGTATGATACAAAATCAGATAAGTTGCGTTTTAAAAGTCTTTTATGTCTGTCATTATTCTAAAACTTTTGAAAGGTACAGCAGGTTCCTTTGCTTTTAAAATTTTTTGTATCATGTTTCGCGTTTCTTCGAGCGATTCTGTTGGGTCAAAAAATGCTAATGCTGCATCAGGTGTTAAGTACCATAAATGATTTTTCAATTTATTCACAACCGTTTCAGAAACGACAGTATCGATCGTAGAAAAATCTGAAGCTGCTCGCAAAAAACTTAAATCTTGATTGGGGTTTGCAATAGCATTGGTACATCCGAACCAAGCCTTTATGTAGAGCTTAAGTAAAAATACAGAGATGTCTCAAATATTACTCAGCTCTCTCGGCGTCATTTTGAACTGGTTACGAAACAGAAAGACTTTCAAGCTGTATATTGCCTTTGCCATGAATCTTGCATGATCCGAAATCCGAAAAGCCCTAACATTTTCGCCAAGAAATGCCATTGTCAACTTTAAAAGCTCTTTGTAATCGCTATGAATTTGATTGTGCTTAAGCCTTGCTCGGCAAAGATCTTCGCTATCATTTTGAGGAATCTTTTCTGCGACAATTTCATCTTGCAAGCCGTATTGAAAATCAATTTGGTTTATCTTTGGCCATATATCCGCAAATCTGTTAAAAACTAAAGTTTCAGGTCCACTGGTTTTTCCAAACTTCTTCTCAGCTTTCTTAAGAATTCTCATTCTAAGCCTATTATTAGACCGATTGTTTCAATGGAAGCTATAGGATATAGTAATCCGATTTGGACCAAATTTGGTCAGGGTGTATGAGACAAATACACTATCTGTGAGTTTGGTTAAGATATCTTCAGAAACAAAAAGTTTTTCATACTAAAGGTCAATTTTCATCCGAACGTTCCTATGGTAGCTATATGATATAGTAGCCCGATTTCGATCAAATTTGGTCAGGATGTTAAATACAATTATTCAACTACAATCTGTCAGTTTGGTAAAGATATCTTCATTAACAAAAAATTTTTCCACACAACAAATAATTTTTTTCATACAAATTCCAAATGCTGACCTTTGACCCGCTTTTGGGTCCATCAAATGAACTCCGATCGAGCTCAAATTTTGCACGTGTATTCTAGGGGTAAAAATGATTATTTTTTAGCCCGGCGATCATTGATATCGCCAACTTGAAAAACGCCATACAAGCCGCGGCCAGGCTACTGTACAATATATATATACCACTAATTAACAAGCTTATTAAGCCTCGACTAAAACCATGGTTCACCTCGGAAATTAAGAGAAATATCACTTTGAGAGACGTGGCTTATAAAAACAAGTCGGACGGTGCTACAGTCGAGCGTACTCGACTGTCGGAGACCCCGTACTTACTATCCAAAAGCAGCCACTTATAAAAATTAAATAATATTTAAAATAAACTTAAATTCTTATATATAAGCCTACATAAATTTGTCGATGCTCGAATTAGCTTCCGATATTAAAAATTTTATCGGTACCCAGGGAGCACCACGAGGAGGCCATTACACTTATAATGGGGTCCATTTATCTGAATCCAAAATCTGGAATCTCCAGATCTTAAATTGCTCTTATAATTTGGATATGAAATTTACTATGTCGATTATTGGGCGGTAAAGGGGGCGGGACCGAGTTCTGAAATAAACTTGATCTGCTTGCAATATAGAGGAACCTACATACCAAGTTTGGTGTTCCTAGTATAGTTATCCGAGATCTGGGTGTTCATACAGACGTCAGGACAGACGGAAAGACGGACATTGCTATATCGACTCGGCTATTGATGCTGTTCAAGAATATATGTACTTTATGGGGTCTGCTTCGCCTCCTTTTGCCTGTTACGCACATTTACGTTAAAACAAACCCAAGTACGGGGTCTAAAAAGGGAAAAGGTTCAAAACTGAGCCATGGCACCGAGGGCAGACTGCGAACTTCTGTTAACAAACAATGCAAGTCAGCTAAACGAGTTTACTACCATAACATATTCAGCAATGTAGAATCATCTAGTCAATTCAGGAAAAAAATCAAGAACGTCGGAGTGGGGAAATAACGTACAGAACAGGCAGAATATATTGACGTTTATGAATTAAATAGGAACTTTGTGCAATCAAGTTCACAAGTACCTGAAGCTTTATGCAAATCGTACCTGAACTCCTTACCGTATAATAACTGTGATAAATATTTTAGTTTTGCTTGTGTAAGTCATTGTGATGTGTTAAATTCTATATTAAAAATCAAATGAAACGCAATTAATCTTGATAACATTGACCCTACATTTTTAAAAATGTTGCTTCCAAAGCTGCTCCCATATATTACGCATATATTTAATACGTGTCTAATGAGTTCGAAGTTCCCCTAAAACTGGAAAGTAGCAAAAATATTGCCGTTTATGTCGAAGGCCCAGGCCTTCGAAAACATTGTCTCTTCGCAAATAACCTGCTTTCTTGTAGAAAACTGTCTAATGAACGATAATCGACATGGATTTCAAAATCTGAGAAGTTGTACTACGACAATTCTCAAGATCACAGAGGATATCCGCACGGAATTGAATGACAGCCATGTTACCATTCTTACCTTGTTGGACTACAGTAAAGCCTTCAATACAGTAGATGATGGGATATTGTGCACAAAATTGCATAAAATGTATAATTTTTCAACAACGGCAACCCAGTTACTGAAAAACTACCTAAGTGAACGTAGTCAGTCCGTCATAACGCCAGAAAAATCCTCACTTTTTATACCCTGAGCCCATTGAAAATGGACAAAAAAGGGTATAATGCATTTGGCAGAATGTATGTAACAGGCAGAAGGGGGCGTGGCAGACCCCCAAAAGTATATATATTCTTGATCAGGATCAACAGCCGAGTCGATTGAGCCATGTCCGTCTGTCTGTCCGTCTGTCTGTCTGTCCGTCTGTCTGTCTGTCAGTCTGTCCGTCTGTCTGTCCGTCTGTTTGAACGCGTCGATCTCAGAAACCATAAGAGCTAGAGACGTCATATTTGGTATGTAGGTTCCTGTATACCGTACGCAGATCAAGTTTGTACCACTATATTATATAGCTGCCATAGAAATGATACATCGAAATTCAAGTTTTAGTATGAAAAAGTTTTTTGTTTGTTGAGATATTAGAACCAAACTGATAGAATATGTATCTGGGCTGGTATTCTACACCCTGACCAAATAAGGTTCAAATCGGACCACTATATCATATAGCTGCCGTAGGACCGATACATCGAAAATCAAGTTTAGTATGAAAAAGTTTTTTGTTTGTTGAGATATCAGAACCAAACTGATAGAATATGTATCTGGGCTAGTATTCTACATCTTGACCAAATAAAGTTCAAATCGGACCACTATATCATATAGCTGCCATAGGAACGATACATCGAAAATCAAGTTTTAGTATGAAAAAGTTTTTTGTTTGTTGAGATATCAGAACCAAACTGATAGAATATGTATCTGGGCTGGTATTCCACATCCTGACCAAATAAAGTTCAAATCGGACCACTATATCATATAGCTGCCATAGGAACGATACATCGAAAATCAAGTTTTAGTATGAAATAGTTTTTGTTGTGATATCAGAACCAAACTGATAGTAATTTACATCCTGACCCAATTTGGTTCAAATCAGACCACTATATCATATAGATACAATAGAGACGCTCAATCGAAGATTAGGTCTTAGTATGAAAAAGTTTTTTGCTTTTTGAGATATTTTAATCAAACTGATAGAATATGTATTTATGTTGGTATTGTACATTCTGACCAGATTTAGTTCAAACCGGTTCCATATATCATATAGCTGCCGTAGGAACAAACAAAAATCAACTTTTATAAAAGAGTACGTGGGCTCAGGGTATTCTACTGTCGAGCATGCTCGACTGTAGCCGCACCTCACCGCGAGCGAAGCGAGCAGGGGGCGGAGCCCCCTTGTTCTATCAACAAAGCGTGGCGTCCCGCAAGGCTCGGTCCTTTGTCCTTTATTGTTATCTATATATGTAAATGACCTACCAAATGCCTTTTCAAAATGTAATGTCCAAATGTATGCCGACGATCTTCAGATGTATGTCAGTTGTCCAATAAGTCGTGTTTTTGAATGTCTAAATGTGTGTAATTGTGAACTTAAGCTAGTCAGTGAATTGGCAAAAAAGAATGGTTTTTGTATAAACCCATCGAATCTGTTCCGAAGAACTTATGGGATGGTTCGGAGGGGGCTCAGCTGAGGCCACCATGGCACACCAGGAGCGGCAGCAGCAGCAGGACGGCAGGAGGCTCTAGATGAGCGCCCCAGCACGTCAGCGGCAGCAGCAACACCAGCACCAACAGTAGCCAGGAAGTCAACCTCCTCAGCGTCCACTGAACCTCGCGCAACCTACGCGTCGGTGGTGAAAAAGGTGAAAGTGGCCGTGTTACCTGCGGACTACCCCCAGGTAAGCCTCAGCCACGGGGAATGGTCAGTCCGCGCTTGAGGAGGCCATCCTGGATGAACTTATACTGACAGGATGGGACACTGCCGTATCTTTCTCCGGCATTCATTTTCGGGTGGGCCACCTGGTGATCGACTGCACGGATGAAAATTCGGCAGACTGGCTAATGACTGTAGCGTCAAGGCTACAGTCATGGAAGGGCGTACCCCTTGATAGTAGAATGGGGATGACATCCCGTCACCCCACAACATCACCATCTACTGCCCGAGAAGTGCGGATCGGTCAACCGAATCCTTGTTGGTTATGCTGAGAAACCAGAACAAGATCGAGACCGACGCATGGAGGATCCTATCAAGGAGGAATGATGGAGGAGGAGCCCTGTTGGTGCTTGGCATCGACAAGTTGGCCAAGGATGACATTGTGTCGAGAAGATACCAGCTCTTCTTCCGCTACGGAACGATACCTGTAAGCGGTTTGAAGAAGCTGGTAGAGAAGGCTGACCCCAAGACAGCACCCCCGTTAGGTGAGGTAACCACACCCGCGAGCGACAACCCCCCTCCGGTGGATATGGTACCATCTCCGGCTGTCTGCGGATCCGATGTTCAGTTGGCAGATCCTACCAACCCGTTGGAGGATCTGGCCGAATATGAGGACTTGGCGGAGCTGACACTAGACCCCGCTGCGGCCCAGGAGTTGAAGGACCAAATGGCCATGTCGTCCCAGGAGCTCTCGTACGAGTTGGATGGAGCGGACGTCACCCTGAGGAGGGAATTTCCCGCCCCCTTCGTCATGTGATATGGAGTCGCTGTTGTAGTGCGATGACGCAAGTCATCAGCACTAAGATTGCCCAGGTAAACATCCACCGCGCAAAGGCGGCCTCGGCCGTCCTAGCCAGGATGTTTACCAACCAACAGCTTGGGCTAGCTCTAGTACAGGAGCCATGGTGCAACAACGGCATCAAAGGCCTGTACACAGCGGACTCAAAGGTAATCTGGGATCAAAGGGATCCAGTGCCTAGAACATACATAATGGTAAGGAAATGTATTAACTATACTATCCTTTCAGAATTCCTGAGCAGGGACTGCGTGCCTATCGCCGTGCAGTCGATCGGGCATGCCCGCACCACCGTGGTAGCATCGGCGTACTTCGCAGGAGATGGAGCCTGTACACCACCGGAAGTCGTCAAGCTTGTCGAGCACTGCTCCCGGGAGAAGCTCCCCCTAATCGTCGGATGTGACGCCAACGCTCATCATGAGGTATGGGGTAGCACGGATACCAACACAAGAGGTGAGTACCTTCTTGATTTTATATTTAGATATAACCTAGAAATTGGAAATGTCGGAAACACACCGACATTCGTAACCAGAATCAGAGAAGAAGTCCTAGACATCACTCTGATTAGTAAGGGTATTAAGCCGCACCTAAAAAACTTGCATGTCTCTTCGGATGAATGTATGTCTGATCATAGAATCATTCTATTTGAGCTGCTAGTAAATATGGACATCAGCTTACCAACCCGCAATCCCAGGAAAACAAACTGGGAAAAGTATAAAAAGACCCTGCAACTGAATTTATCCAATGGAAGAACGGGCATACTCCGTTCACCACTGGAATTAGAAAAAGTTGTAGGCAATTTAAACAGTAGCATAATTAATGCCTTTGAAGAAAGCTGTCCTCTTGGGAGGAAGCGCAAAGAAACAGATGCCCCGTGGTGGAGCGACTGCCTCGAAAGGCTAAGACTAACCACCCGTCGCCTCTTTAACAGAGCGAAGAGGGACGGAATATGGGACTCATACCGTGAAAGCCTCACCTCCTACAATAGAGAGATTAGAAAAGCCAAACGGAAGAATTATCGCGATTTTTGCGAAAGCATAGGTAGTACGACTGAAGGTGCTCGGTTTCACAGGGCACTTTCTAAACGCACACCGGAAGCGAACTTAGCTTTGAAACGAAGGGATGGCACCTTCACTAGCAGTAGCATAACGAGGCTAGAGCTATTATTCGAGACTCACTTCCCAGGCAGTATCCCGGTGAAAGAAGACACATTCGAAATAAGAAACATGATCAGGCAAACGTCTGCAGATTGGCAAATTGCCAAATCGACAGTCACATGGGAACGATTACAATGGGCAATTGGAACTTTCCAAGCCTATAAATCGCCAGGCCTGGACATGATATCACCCTCCTTCCTACAGCAAGGGCAGGACATACTCCTCCCTATCCTTAGGAAGATAATGATCAGCAGTCTCGCGCTAGGTTACATACCTTGTGCATGGCGAAGAGCGAGGGTGGTCTTCATCCCCAAGGCGTGGAAGAAAGATATCACCAGCCAGATAAGCACAGCACTTGAAAACAAGGAGGTGGCAGTATGCGCCTTCCTGGACAAAGAGGGTGCCTTCGACAACACGTCCCATGATGCTGTCCAGGCTGCCCTGACCAGGAGGGGCCTAGACACAACAACAAGCAGATGGATTTCCTCACTGCTCGCGTCTAGACAAGCCATGGCAACAGTACAAGACAGTACTGTTACAGTCACAACCACAAGAGGTTGTCCCCAAGGGGGTGCTTTGTCTCCACTTTTTGGAGCCTGTTAGTAGATGAACTACTTAAGAGACTTGCCAGCTATGGAATTCAATGTTAAGGATATGCCGATGATATTGTCATCATAGCACGAGGCAAATTCGAAGAAACACTCTGCGACATTGTTCAGCTAGGTCTACGGATAACGAGTGAGTGGTGTGGAGAGGTGGGCGTCAATCTCAATCCCTCCAAAACGGTCATCGTTCCCTTCACTAGAAGATATAAGTTGCAAAAAATGAGGCAAATAAGGCTGTCTAATAGCGCTATAGAAACAAGTAAGGAGTATAGAAACAAGTAAATAAGTAAGGTTAAATACCTAGGAGTCATTTTTGACAATAAATTAAACTTCAGCTCACATGTTAAGAACGCGATAGCAAGGTGCTCAAGAGCACTCTACACATGTCGCAGCATAGCCGGGAAATCATGGGGTACATCACCGAAGATAATTAGATTGCTATACCTTATGGTAGTCAGGCCAATGCTCACATACGGAGCAATAGCCTGGGGTGACAGGGCGCAGCTCATCACCGTAAAGAAACAGTTTCTACGACTGCAACGAATGGCCTGCGTATGTATGACGGGAGCTATGAGCACCTGTCCGACAACGGCCATAGAAGTTCATAATGGAGATCAGTCCAGTGGGCCCTCGGGTATCATACCATGAATCCCTAGGAACATACACCAGCATCTTCCAGGCTGAAGTATGTGCAATAGGGAGATGTGTTGACATTAACCTCAAACGTAACTATCAGAACAGGGAAATAGCCATTCTTTCTGATAGCCAAGCAGCTCTGAATGCACTCAATAAGACGAAAGTAACGTCTAAAGTAGTACATGAAGTGAGAAGGAAGCTAAACCAGCTGGGGTCATGCAATAAGCTAACGCTAAGATGGGTCCCAGGTCAGGAGATTCCAGGGAATAAAACAGCTGACAAACTAGCCAGAATTGGAGCAGGCAAGCCCTGATAGGCCCCGAGCTGTTTTGTGGTATAGGAAGACACACGATTCGGGAGTACCTGCGTAAAGACGAGAAACGGCTACAACAGTCGTATTGGGCGGAGACCACATGCCACCGACA
This sequence comes from Drosophila phalerata, assembly GCA_951394115.2. NCBI lineage: Eukaryota > Metazoa > Arthropoda > Insecta > Diptera > Drosophilidae > Drosophila > Drosophila phalerata. The sequence continues at coordinate 14,636,065 of OX596006.1, forward strand.
AGCCAAACATCTCATAGGTAACTACAACCTAAAGAGATTCAAGCAAGTAATCTCATTGGGGAAGAATAGACTCAGGATACTCACCGGTCTACTGACAGGACATTGTAGACTGAAAAGTCACCTATCTAAACTAGGAATTTTAAGCAGCAGTACCTGCCGTTTCTGCGACTCCGAGGAGGAATCCTCAATTCACATTCTGGCAGAATGCACTGCTCTAGCTAGATGCAGATGCAAATTTCTTGGGAAATATGTCATACCGACGGAGGACATTGTAGATCTCAATCCGGCAAAAATTCTCGACTTTGTGAGAGAAATAGGATTGATGGAAGAGCTGTAAGCTCAGAAGGGGGCACAATAGATCCAGAGGGTCGCAGTGCATTTTTCCCCATCTTAATAGTAAAACCCATCAAAATCAATGGTCATTTACAAAAGGAAATATCATACAAATGATCAACCGATGCTACAAATTGGCAACTCCGTTATAAAATATATTGATCGAGCTCAAAACCTTGGATTTGTGTTTAATAGCACTGTATCTTGGAGTGATTATATAAATAGTGTAGTTGGTAAAATCTATAGCCAGTTGAGGTAACTAAGGACTATTCAGGAATTTCTACCAATACAGACCAAGCTAGTATTCGCAAAAGCGTACCTGACTTAAAGACTTTTCTTTGGAGTAGAAATTTTTGGTAAATGTGACGCGAGAACTAAACATAAGATTAATGTTTTTTTAACTCTATTGCCAGGTTTATATTTAATAAAAAGAAAACAGATCACATCTCAAGACATGCCAAACAAATTTTCGGTATTGATCTGAATTCATGGATAGACTTCAGGACAATTATATTATTACACAATTTAAAATAAAATAAATGACACACCTTTCTTAGCTGTTTTATACATAAATTCAATAATTAAACAATTAATATTATTAGTTAATAGAAATAAATAACAATGTATTTAATCTAATTTAACCCGAATCTTCCCAGCGTTACCATATGGTAACAAGCAATAGGCATTTACTAAAACTTCATTTTTAGACAACATATTAACGTTAGATTAACTTTTTTATGATATTCTAAGAGTAAATTGTTATCTCTAACTGATAAAAAGTTGATTGAAACATGTAACGAGTAACGAAGAGAATCTTCGGGCAATGAAGCAGATGTTCGTGTAACTGAACGAAGGAGTACGCGCTTGCACTTTCGGCTACTTTCTGGTCGGATGGGAGTGGGTATTGTTTCTAAACCTTCAAGATACGTTGCTTCGCTCCTTAGCTTATCATTTTATTAAATTCGCGTACTATTTTTTTCAACAACAAGGGGGGGGTTAAGAACCTAGGAAGGGGAAACAAGGATAGGTAGGATTCAATGGATACCAAAGAATAAACAAAAGGGTCAGAAAAGTGATCTACATTCGACATCGGACTTCTTCTTTTTGTCCTGCACACAATTGTGCATTCGCCCGCCCAACCATGATCCTGAAAAGCCTCATAAAATCCATAAAAAGATCAGGATCCCTAAAAGAAGTCCTGTGTTAGCTATCCCATCTCATCCAAACGCTGCATGGTTCCAAATAAACGACAAATTAGCACATAATTGACGTTATAAACATTTTAATCATGACTAATCATACGGAGCACAAAATTCATAATACGAGAAAATTAATATAAAGACAATAATATAATAAATAAATGTAAATTTGGCAAAAGGTTGCAATAGGGACGGATATGAATATGTTCGATAATCAATTATGGGTACTAATTATGTTTATCATTATCCATAATTATATATAAATAATAAAATAATTTATATATAATACTAGAAATAAGTTAATAAATATAAATAGTTAAATATACATAATAAACATTATACTGAGATATATAGGTTAATATTTTCCATTATTTGAAAATATCTTAATATATTTCAATATAAACTTAATTAATCTTTTAATTAATTGGCATTGTACAACTTTGAAGTTTTATATCTTTGAGTTGCTCATAATCAAAATGAATAAACAGCTGTGAAGCAGCTTTAAGAGCGCACAGCAAGGTCAGCAATTTAAGTGCTCGCGCTAAAGAGAAGCTTTGGCGAGCGCGCAATGTTTACATATGCACAAGGTTATATTAAGAGAATAAAAGCTCACTTACAGCATGTTCCCGCGTAGAAAGATCTTTCTCAGCTGGTGAATATATGTGTGTGTGTGTGTGCGTTAACCTGTGGAATTTAAGCTGAGCTTGCGTGGCCTGTCAAAAGCTCGCTGCTATAGCCATATAAACATATGTTAGAGCTTTCGAGCTCGATGCATAAAATGTAAATATAAACAATGCTATTTTATGTATTTCAAATTATTGCATAAACATAATAATGTCAATTGCAACTTATGCACAATTAAGCCATTCAACTTAAATGATCAGATTCTATTTATTGCAGGGGTTATGTATAATAATTGATCTCTTTGTACATTCACATAAACCGCCTTTGCAATCAACATAATCATTGGCCAAAAGTACACACATTTACGATTAACATGTTTAGCAGTACAATATGGAATATGGCTGAAGGCCCAAAAAGCAAAAGATTAACAAATATACATATACTACACTAAAGACATTCACAAAACATTAGCACATCACACTGCTGACGTCATCCATAGGTTATGTGGGTTATGTTGAGGTGATTGTTCCTCGCGAAGGTGGCCGTTTTCTGTAGGCAATCTTTGCCAGATCTTCGGGCACAACGAATAGACTCCAATGGTCAGCACTTTGTTGGCCGCATCGGCGCTGGATCGTCAAAATAACTCCCACTTATATGTTGGCTGCCATCACCTCGCGAGAACAATTCACACTGATGAACAGCTGTTCAGCGCGGTGGGCTAAAAGCTCATGTAAAAGCTTTTAGATATCTGGTTACATTAACCGAGATATCTGGCTTTATATGTAAGCCTAAGTGCCGGCTCTGATTTTACAATTAGAATTAGAATTTCAAAACCGAAATTAATACACAATTTATATTTTTACTAACTCATTTTAAAATATTTACCTATAAAGAACAGGCACAATTTTTGAAAACTTCTGATTCTATCGGCTTCTTGTCTTTCTTTCTCCGGGTCTTTGGGATTTTAGTTCGGCCAATTTTTGGCTCAAAAGTTGCACTTTAGAAATAGGTAAAAACAAGAATTCAAAATCTACAGAAAAATAATTACTGAGAAATTATTACTCACATGATATTTTATTTTTGTATTTTAATCACTTTGAGTTCTTAAGCACTTTATTAACTTTGCTAAGATTTTTTATTCTTATTTTTGCGAATTAAAATCACGCACAACTTCACAACTTGACGACCACGAGGAGAAAGAACTATGGGGTCAAAATAGGCCTAGAAGAAATCTAATTTTTCCGGAAATCTCATTCTCTATTTCATTGACATTTTCTGAGGGCTGCAAATGTCTAAAAATAGTATTTTAGGGTGCATTTATCTTTTGTTTGTTCTATGCACATTCTGAACCTCTCTCATAGATGGCGCTAACAAATCTACAAAACATACAAAGTACATTGAACACTTAAATACATAATGGAATAGCATGCTTAATACATAGATTAATCTACAAAAATTTTAATATTAATACTAACATACATAAATTGAATAAATAAAATACATTAAATTATGTTTGTTGTGACGTAGCAAAGTTGTTTGTCCGGTGGCAAAACTACTGCATACCCACAATGGAGATACAAAAAATCCGTTGCCTACTTTCGGGCACATGAGAAAAATCTTTAACTCCAAGCGACCCCTACAATCCCCCCTGCCAAAATCACACTTTGGTGTTGAAATACCAAAGGGTGGTACTCGCTTGGAGGAATTGCGATATATTAAAGGATTCATTGCTTGATGTCCTTTGCATGATACTTTCCGATAACTCGACCTTGGGCATCCTCTAACTCGTAATAGCTATTACCGAGCTTACGCTTAATTCGGGCTTTAACAAAGGTTGGTGCTAGTTTCGCGTTAAAGCCTTTTGTAAAGTTGCTTTGCTGAAAGTTGCGTCTAAAGACCTCTTGACCAACTTTAAAATCAACTTCACGACTTCTAAGGTTGTATTGTTTTTCATTTCGTTGATGCTGCTGCTGAATAGCATTCTGGGCAGTTTTTCGAATTATATCAAATGAGTCTTCTCTGTCAAAGCTAACAGTACGGTCTTCTAATTGTTGTAAGTTTCGTAAGAGCGGATACGTATTACCATTTGTTATCATGTGTTGACCAAATGCAACACGATAAGGACTGTTGTTGATAGCTGAATGTATACTTGAGCGTAGGGCACAACTTATATGGCTAAGCTGCTCATCCCAATTGGTTTGATCTGGCTTAATATACGCTTTAATCGCAGCAATAACAGATCGGTTTACGCGTTCTGAAGCATTTGCTTGAGGAGCGTGTACTGCCGTGAAGAAATGTTGCACATTGTATTTTTGCAACAATGAATTAAATTGGTGCGACTTAAATTGTACTCCGTTGTCTGACACGAGTATTTCGGGTACACCAAAGCAGTGGAATATTTCCTCTTCCATAAAGCGAATGATAGCATCCGTTGTAAATTTCTTTACAGGCTTGAGAAAAGGATACTTGGACAGGTGGTCTAACACTACAAATATACCTATATTCCCTGATTTGCTCCGAGGATACGGGCCCAAAAAATCAACAAAAATCTTTTGAAACACTCTCTGCGTTTCTTTTACTGGAGCTAGTGGTGGTCGTAACGTACGATTGGGATGTTTGGTACATTTACAAATGACACATCCGTTTATAAACTCTTTAACGTCGTTAACTAGGTTTGGCCAATAATAATAACGTCGAATCCTTTCCAGTGTTTTATTAATGCCACTATGTGACGATAACGGATCCTCATGATTTTGCTTGAGCACATCTGACACCATCCCCTTTGGAATCCACAGCTTCCAGCAGAAGTCGTCTGCGATTTGATTGCCAGATGCGTGCTCTGCACGACGATAAATGAAATTATCGATGACTTTAACATCCGGGAGCTGGGTCTGATTTGCTTTGATTTTATCAATCAAATCCTGATACTCGGCTGACTTAAAATGACCAGACTGTAAGTCTATCAAAGTGTCTACACTAATATTTGACAAGTCCTCAGTGTGTACGCGTGATAGAGCGTCCGGGACAATATTTATGCTGCCTTTGCGATGAAAAATTTTAAATGAAAAACCTTGCAATTTGAGAGCCCATCGAGCCAACCTAGAACTTAAGTCCGATTGGGACATCAGCCACTTCAAAGATGCATGATCGGTATGGATGGCGAAATCGTGGCCTTCAACATACGCTCGAAATTTTTTTACGCACATAATAGCTGCCAAGCACTCTTTTTCGGTAACTGAATAATTTCTCTGACAACGATTCAGTTTACGGGACATGAATGCAATTGGAACGTCATTTCCCTCACTATTCTTTTGCATTAAAACGCCTCCAACTCCTGTATGGCTGGCATCACAATGTATTTCAAACGGAATCGAAAAGTTTGGGCTATGTAATACAGGAGCCGTGCACAGATGTTCCTTTAAGTTTTCGAACGCCTTCTGTGCTTCATCAGACCATACAAACTTGCGACTTTGTTTGAGAGTGTCAGTAATGGGAGCAGCAATTTCAGCATAGTTTTTAATAAATTTATGATACCACCCAGTGGTTCCTAAAAACCTACGTACTTGTTTGACCGATCGGGGCACTGGAAACTCTCGAATAGCTGCAACTTTGTCAGGATCAGTTTGAATTGTTCCATGACCAATTACATGTCCTAAATACTTAACCTCCTTGAGGCAGAAATTACTTTTTTCCACATTAATTGTGAGACCTGCTTGAGAAAGTCTATCTGCTAACGCTTTCAAAACTGCAATGTGTTTCTCAAACGACTCCGAAATCACCAGCAAATCATCAAGATAAATGAATATTTCATTTCTCAGATTTGGCGGGATGACTTTGTCCATCAGTTTTGACATCGTCTGTGGAGCATTAGATAGACCAAATGGCATGACTGTAAACTGATACAGCGGCCTTCCTGGCACTGTAAATGCAGTTTTCTCACGAGCTCTGGGAGTTAACGGAATTTGCCAATAGGCATCTTTTAAATCAATACTAGAAATAAATTTAGCTTTCGGAAGTCTGCTTAATATACCGTCAATAAGGGGCATCGGATACGCATTTTTGATTGTAATTTCATTGACTTTACGGCTATCAAGACAGAGGCGAACTTTACCTGGCTTTCGGACAATTACGACAGGAGATGACCACGGACTTTCTGACTCTTCAATAACGCCAAGTGCTATCATTCTGTCGAGTTCTTCGTACATCAGTTTCTCGACTGCAGGCGACACTGCGTAATGACGTTGTTTTATTGGTCGAGATTCAGATACTTCAATGTCATGTGCAAGCCAGTTCGTCTTTCCTAAACCTTTTTCAGCAAATGAAGGAAATAACTGAATTGTTGTTATTAACTCCTTTTGCTGTAACTCAGACAAAGGTATCTGTAATGGATCATCGAAATTTAAAGCTGCCAATTTGTTGGAATTTTCTTTGTTCATTAAAAACAACGGCAACAAGTCAAAACTTCTCCAAAAATCGATGCCTAGATACAATTCTTGTGCTAAAGAGGGTACAAGATAGATACATAATCGTTTTGATTCCCCGCGAAAAGAAACTATAGTAGAAATTCTGCCTAAAATCGTTTGGCCTTTTCCATCAGCCGTTCGTACTACAGCATGCATGGGTTTGAAATCACAGTTAGTTTGTGCCAATTCTTGCGCAAACTTGCCTCCAATGCAGCTTATTGATGCACCAGTGTCCATTAGACCACTGATACTTCTACCAAACATCGTGACTTCAGCATATGGTCGTAAATCGTTGCAATTATCAACCACTGACGATAGTACTGCTTTGCGGATTTCTTTGCACTGTTTTCGAAATAAATCTCTGCGCTTGCGATCACGAGTTTCAGATACTATTTCTTGAGATGGAATCTGTTTCTGTTGCTTTTGATTATGTAAAGGAATAGCTGGGATTTGGTTTAAGTCTGGGGTATTTAAGAGTGAACTTGAGTTCGTACAAGTTACTCTGTATTCGTCGCTTTCGATACTAGTTTGCGTGCACTCGTTAGCGGTGCACGAGTCAGCCCGTTTTTTGACGAGATACATTTCTGACAAGACGGCTTATAAGTGTCGCGCTTGCCACAACCGTAGCAAAACACTGTGCGCTCTGCTTCGCATTCCTGATACCGATGGCCTTGCTTTCCACAATTCCAACAGGAAAGAGCAACTGCCTCAATATCGAACGTCTCAACATCCTCAGAATCAGTTCCTGCGGCCATTTCTGACTGCACAGAAACTTCGTGTACTTGTGGTCGTGACACGAAACGTCTAGACGAAGAAAAGGGCTTGACCGTGCTTTGCATAAATCTCTCACGCTTTCGTACAAACTGTCGCAACTGAACTATGTTGTGAATTGGCACATACAACAGTTCATGCTGAACTTCATTCAAAAGATTTGCTCGTAACGCTTCTAACAAAGACTGTTCAGTCATGGGCTGTACAAGCCGATCAGCAAGAGCAACAATAGCTTCATAGAAGCTATCGAACGTCTCGTTTGCTTTTTGTTTCCGTTGCGAGATAGCTGTTAGAATTTCTAAGTCTGTTCGTCCGTCGGCAAACTGAGATTTGAGAGCAATACATAAATCAATCCATCGCACAATAGATACGCTACGGTGATATCTCCAGTACCACTCACTAGCGCTACCCTCGAAAAGATTGCTCGCATATCGTGCTAGCAATTCAAAATTACCATCCAATGTTTGATTGGTAAGAGCTTCGACCCGATATAGAAAATCATCGATTGCTATCGACGAATGACCTGAAAATCGTACCTTCCAGTTCGAAATTATCTGACTTATTCTATCAGGACGCAAATTGCTAGATTGTTGGGACTCTGGTGGAAATGAGGGACTGTTCTGAGTATTGTGTGCTCGATTATGCACATCTCTCCCTTCTCTGTTAGTCACTCCAAACAATTGCTCAAAAGATTGATTCTGTCTACCTGGAGAAGACTGTCTATTGCCAAATTGGTCTCTATCAACTGCAGGAGGAGCTGCAGCTTGTAGTGTCAATCTTTGGAATCCTGTTTCAATAGCTTGAGCCAATAATTGAGTGTGCTGAGCTAGAGCAGCTGAAACTGCTGTAGCAATACTTTGCTGTAAGTTTGCAACTGGAGCTACAGCAGTAGTCGCAGCTGTATTGGTATTTCCCGCTGGATCAGCATCCCCAGCTGAATCACCTGACACTTCCTGTTGACTCATTGTCAAATTATCTGTCTGACCAATAGTGCCAGATATCTGAGCTTGCTGAACTTGCTGAGTTCTTGAACTTGATCTGGTTATCGGTCCCGATCGAGATGCTATCGCCCGAGCAGCAGCTAATTCGTCCGATAAACTCAACGTTGTTTTACTAAGTGCAGTTTTGCACACGGGACAGACCTTACGATTTCCTGAACGTGTATTAAAACAGGAATGGTGAAAAAAATGATTGCAGTTCGTAGTCAACAGTTGAGCTGGATATTCCACTTCCTCTGTGCACACACAACAAAAAGTTTCGTTTGACTGTCTTTGATATTGAGGGTCACCACTATTTAACGGCATAATCTAAATGTATTTTTATTTATTCCTAACAGTACGAAATTCTAATATTACCAATTACAAAAATTATAAATACGAAATGTAAACAAAACTCACGAAATCGACAATAAATCATAAACAAATTTTGGAACCATACAACATTTATCCGAGTAAGGGTTGCTAACAAAAATTCGATATAGATCAATAGTAGAGAGAATAAAGTATTTAGGGAACTTAGTATAATACTTCAGCTACAGCGGCAAGTACTAGTAGCTTTCAGCCACTAACTTGACTCCAGCTAATAACTGAAAATAATATCAAAATTCGGAGACCTAATGCTGTATCACACACAAACTTACACTCGTGCCCATGCAAAGATCACGACTATGTTTGTTTGTTGCGAACAACGAAAGTATAATAGAGATAGTAAAGAAAAGGAAATGCAATTTTCAACAAATGCTTTGATCAATTTCTTATTGCAGAAGTTATTGTTCCTAAGAAGAAATATAGCTCACAGAAACGCACCAGCAAAGAGCACTATATTCTTCTGGCCATAACCTGCAATTAACTTCAGCACCGTTGCAATTACGTAATAGAATGATAGAGATACATTATTAAGCCTGTATCCAGTTGACTGGCAGCTACAAAGTTAACAATCCTTGAAGCTGTGTCCAACGACAACAGAATCAATTACAGGATAATGTACCACAGCATCCATTGCATACTTTTATGCATACACCATTTATGTTTTTGTTTAATGGCAGGTCGTAGCTTTTATCCACGAGTAAACCTGTCTCCAGTTTAAACTCCACATAAAGGTATTTACATCGGGACTACATGACTATGTGTACTTAGTGTTCGGCCATACAGCTATTTTGAAGCTAGTATAGTTTCCAGAAACACTCACAATAGTACATGAGTTATGAATATTATTGAGATGTGGTCTTAACGTTATTTTGAAACTATTAAGGCATCCAACATCCAAATATTCAAAACTAGGACATGGGAGGAAAATAATAGGAAAGGATATGAACAATAGGATATCAAAGTCTAGCTAGATGTTGTTGTTAGCTTGTAGGTGTTGTTGACTTTGTTTCCAAATTTTCTAAGTCGAGGTCAGGTCAGCCTAGGGCATCATAATAAAATATTATGTTACTCCGATTTGCAGCGTTCTTAGCTTACAAGTTCGCTAACTTGCCCCACGTTGGGCGCCAAATAAAATAATTATAACTGTAACGAGTAACGAAGAGAATCTTCGGGCAATGAAGCAGATGTTCGTGTAACTGAACGAAGGAGTACGCGCTTGCACTTTCGGCTACTTTCTGGTCGGATGGGAGTGGGTATTGTTTCTAAACCTTCAAGATACGTTGCTTCGCTCCTTAGCTTATCATTTTATTAAATTCGCGTACTATTTTTTTCAACAACAAGGGGGGGGTTAAGAACCTAGGAAGGGGAAACAAGGATAGGTAGGATTCAATGGATACCAAAGAATAAACAAAAGGGTCAGAAAAGTGATCTACATTCGACATCGGACTTCTTCTTTTTGTCCTGCACACAATTGTGCATTCGCCCGCCCAACCATGATCCTGAAAAGCCTCATAAAATCCATAAAAAGATCAGGATCCCTAAAAGAAGTCCTGTGTTAGCTATCCCATCTCATCCAAACGCTGCATGGTTCCAAATAAACGACAAATTAGCACATAATTGACGTTATAAACATTTTAATCATGACTAATCATACGGAGCACAAAATTCATAATACGAGAAAATTAATATAAAGACAATAATATAATAAATAAATGTAAATTTGGCAAAAGGTTGCAATAGGGACGGATATGAATATGTTCGATAATCAATTATGGGTACTAATTATGTTTATCATTATCCATAATTATATATAAATAATAAAATAATTTATATATAATACTAGAAATAAGTTAATAAATATAAATAGTTAAATATACATAATAAACATTATACTGAGATATATAGGTTAATATTTTCCATTATTTGAAAATATCTTAATATATTTCAATATAAACTTAATTAATCTTTTAATTAATTGGCATTGTACAACTTTGAAGTTTTATATCTTTGAGTTGCTCATAATCAAAATGAATAAACAGCTGAATGAAGCAGCTTTAAGAGCGCACAGCAAGGTCAGCAATTTAAGTGCTCGCGCTAAAGAGAAGCTTTGGCGAGCGCGCAATGTTTACATATGCACAAGGTTATATTAAGAGAATAAAAGCTCACTTACAGCATGTTCCCGCGTAGAAAGATCTTTCTCAGCTGGTGAATATATGTGTGTGTGTGTGTGCGTTAACCTGTGGAATTTAAGCTGAGCTTGCGTGGCCTGTCAAAAGCTCGCTGCTATAGCCATATAAACATATGTTAGAGCTTTCGAGCTCGATGCATAAAATGTAAATATAAACAATGCTATTTTATGTATTTCAAATTATTGCATAAACATAATAATGTCAATTGCAACTTATGCACAATTAAGCCATTCAACTTAAATGATCAGATTCTATTTATTGCAGGGGTTATGTATAATAATTGATCTCTTTGTACATTCACATAAACCGCCTTTGCAATCAACATAATCATTGGCCAAAAGTACACACATTTACGATTTAACATGTTTAGCAGTACAATATGGAATATGGCTGAAGGCCCAAAAAGCAAAAGATTAACAAATATACATATACTACACTAAAGACATTCACAAAACATTAGCACATCACACTGCTGACGTCATCCATAGGTTATGTGGGTTATGTTGAGGTGATTGTTCCTCGCGAAGGTGGCCGTTTTCTGTAGGCAATCTTTGCCAGATCTTCGGGCACAACGAATAGACTCCAATGGTCAGCACTTTGTTGGCCGCATCGGCGCTGGATCGTCAAAATAACTCCCACTTATATGTTGGCTGCCATCACCTCGCGAGAACAATTCACACTGATGAACAGCTGTTCAGCGCGGTGGGCTAAAAGCTCATGTAAAAGCTTTTAGATATCTGGTTACATTAACCGAGATATCTGGCTTTATATGTAAGCCTAAGTGCCGGCTCTGATTTTACAATTAGAATTAGAATTTCAAAACCGAAATTAATACACAATTTATATTTTTACTAACTCATTTTAAAATATTTACCTATAAAGAACAGGCACAATTTTTGAAAACTTCTGATTCTATCGGCTTCTTGTCTTTCTTTCTCCGGGTCTTTGGGATTTTAGTTCGGCCAATTTTTGGCTCAAAAGTTGCACTTTAGAAATAGGTAAAAACAAGAATTCAAAATCTACAGAAAAATAATTACTGAGAAATTATTACTCACATGATATTTTATTTTTGTATTTTAATCACTTTGAGTTCTTAAGCACTTTATTAACTTTGCTAAGATTTTTTATTCTTATTTTTGCGAATTAAAATCACGCACAACTTCACAACTTGACGACCACGAGGAGAAAGAACTATGGGGTCAAAATAGGCCTAGAAGAAATCTAATTTTTCCGGAAATCTCATTCTCTATTTCATTGACATTTTCTGAGGGCTGCAAATGTCTAAAAATAGTATTTTAGGGTGCATTTATCTTTTGTTTGTTCTATGCACATTCTGAACCTCTCTCATAGATGGCGCTAACAAATCTACAAAACATACAAAGTACATTGAACACTTAAATACATAATGGAATAGCATGCTTAATACATAGATTAATCTACAAAAATTTTAATATTAATACTAACATACATAAATTGAATAAATAAAATACATTAAATTATGTTTGTTGTGACGTAGCAAAGTTGTTTGTCCGGTGGCAAAACTACTGCATACCCACAATGGAGATACAAAAAATCCGTTGCCTACTTTCGGGCACATGAGAAAAATCTTTAACTCCAAGCGACCCCTACAAACAATCTCTTGAAGTTAGCTGATCAAAAAATGAGCTTTAAGTTGCTCATTATATTCTGCAGTGCAAAAAAACGGCATTTGGCAATTCATCGCAAGTAAATTTAAATTTTTTAACTAATTTTAGTACTAAACTTTTGAAATGCACCCATCATTAGAAAGGTAAAAGAGTGCACTTTTTAATTATGAAACAAATTTTAAGTAAAAACTACTTTTTTAAAGTTAATTTACGCTTTTTATTTTCATGTTACCATATGGTAACGCTGGGAAGTACAGGGTACAGGTTTTTTCCATACATTTTTTTGCTTTTAGGTACTGTTTTATTTATAAAATATGATTGCTCCTATGGCAGCTATATGATACAGTGGTCCGATTTGAACCAAATTTGGTCAGGATGTGTAGCAACATATAAGACACATATTGTAAGAGTTTGGTTGAGATATCTCAGAATAGAAAAAAGTTTTTCATACTAAAGGTGAATTTGACCCCGATTGTTCCTATGACAGTTGTGTTATATATACGTTATACTGCACCGATTTGACCCAAATTTTGTCCTATATATCAAGGAAGAGCCCCTCTGTTGGATTAAGTTGTGTTTATTAGACTTTTTCTCAAACATTTGTATTTTGTAGCATTATGAAAACCTGTACCCTGTACTTCCCAGCGTTACCATATGGTAACAGCCGAAAAAATTGTCCTGTCGATTATCCTGACAAGGCCGAACAAAATGAATGTGTTTTTCGGATTCAGCGAACTCAAATTTATCAGTCCTGAAATTTTCATTAAGAAATTCGAAAAAATGTTGCTCAGGACGATTCGGGTTAAGTTAAGTGATTTTTTCTTATGAATGTTATACAATGTGACTAGTGCTTTAACTTTAAGTAATCTCATGTACTTTAGCGCTAGAAAGAAATACCAATAAATACAAAATACCCTTCTGTGTAAATTCCCATACATTGATTTTCGTAAAAAAAAATTAAGAATTCGTAAAAAAAAATTAAGAACTTATTAATAAACAAAATAAGTATATTCCTCTTTATATACATATGAAAATACAGAAAACAGATTGATTACACTAGGCAACAGCCCAATTCTGAATTGGACCAAACCGATACACAACCTGTGAGACTGGTTGATATATCCCAAAAAACAACAGAGCTTTTCATACTAGCACTTGATTTTCAACCGATCGTTCCTATGGCAGCTATATGATATAGTCGACCGATTTTAACCAACTTTAGTCATTTTGTGTAAAACAACATCAAATTGATTTCCTGTGAGTTTGGTTAGAATATCTCAAAAAACACAAAAAATTTTCATACAAAATGTTATGCCACTCTACAAGGAAGTCAAAAAAGTCGACAAAAACATGCCTAGACACAAAAAAAATATTATATCGCCGTCTCTCCACAGGTTTTCATAAGACATATCTTAAACGACGCTCAAATAATGCAGCTTTGCAAAAAAAAATCTGAACCCCCGTTCAGATTTTTTTTCGAGTTTTCCTTGAACTTAAGGACAAAAAAAAGCTAAAAAAAAAGCTTAAAAAAACAACATTTTCTTAATTCAAAAATTAATAGCTCTTAAACTACTAACTTTAATCTTAGACTGTGTAAAGATGAATTATAGGTATATTCATTAGCTTTCAGGAAAAGTAAAGCCTTGGAATATCGGTTTTGGCGTTCGGGTGTAATGATAACAAAAGTGGGCGTACCTCTAAAAAACAGCATTAAAAAAACAGCCAAATTTCAAAAAATTCTAAAAAATAAATTCTGGCATAGAAAAAAAAAAAAAAATATATTTTTCGGTGTTTGGGACCCCAAATCTATCCAAAAAAGTTGGTTTGGTCCAATTCAGAAGAAAAAAGTTGCAATTTGTTGCCTAGTGTTATTATTATATGATGGGGAAATTTGTACCTGCGACCTAAAAGATCTATTGTACCCCCTTCTGAGCCTAAAGCTCTCCCATCAGCCCTATCTCCTGCACGAATTCGAGGATTTTGTTAGGGTTGAGGTCTGCTATGTCTCCCAACTGGATGACATGTTTTCCAAGGATACTACATCTGCGTCTGGCCAGGGCTGCGCATTGTGCTATGATGTGCATCGAGGTTTCCTCCTCTATGTCACAGTAGCGGCATGTTCCGTTACTAACTATACCTATTTTGTGTAGGTGGCTTCTCAGTCTACAATGGCCGGTCAGCAGACCGATCAGTATTCTGAGTCTATTCTTCCCCATGGGAATCAGTTGATCGAAACGCCTCTGATTATAGTTGCCTATAAGACATTTCGCCTGTCGGAGACCCGTGGTTTGCTCCCACTCTGACTGTCTTAGATACTTTTCATCTCTCCTGAGATGTTCTCGGAAAGTGTGCTTGCCTATTCCACAGAATGGTTCAGGACCTATAAGGGGATTATTGGATCCTATTCTTGCCAATTTGTCAGCGGCTTCATTCCCTGCTATATCGTTATGTCCAGGGATCCACCTGAGGGTCAGCCTGTTCAGCGAACCCAGTTGATCTAGTTTAGACCGGACCTCCCGGACAACTTTTGACGTTATTTTCGTCTTACTAAGTGCATTTAATGCCGCTTGACTATCCGATAGGATTGCAATATCTCTATTGTGATAGTTACGTCTTAGATTAAAGTCTGTACACCTCTCTATTGCTATTACTTCAGCCTGAAATATGCTGGTGTATTTCCCTAGAGACTCGTGGTAGGATATCCGAGGGCCTACGACCCCTAGGCCAGTGCCCTGGTGCGTAAGTGATCCATCGGTGTGACACTTGATTGTGTGCGGCTTCATGGGGTGGATTTCTTATAATGAAGTCCAGTCCCCTTTGTTACTTAGGCTCACGCTGAAGTTTTTATTGAACAAATGTTCAACTTCCATTTCATCCCTGGGTAATAATATTAGGGGTAATTCTCCTGATAGTGTTTCGGCAGACCTATTGTTAAGGATGCAGTCCGCTCCTATTCCACCCTTTGTCATCCTTAGCAAGGTTGCTTTCTTTTGTAGTCCAATGACATGATGGAGTTATGTGAGCTCCATTAGGACTTCAATAGCCGTTGTCGGACAGGTTCTCATTGCTCCTGTCATACATACGCAGGCCAGTCTTTGCAGCTTTTGCATTTGTTTTTGCACTGTGATCAGACGTGTTCTGTCACCCCAGGCGATTGCTCCGTATGTGAGCATCGGCCTTACTACCATTAGGTATTGCCACCTGATTATCTTTGGAGAAGTGCTCCACGACTTTCCGGCTATACTACGACATGTGTAAAGTGCTCTTGAGCACTTTTCTATCGTGTTCTGAACGTGTGGGCCAAAGCTTAATCTACTGTCGAAGGTCACTCCAAGATATTTGACCTCCTTACTTGCCTCTATTATGCTTCCCGAGAGCCTTATTTGCCTTAGTCTCTGTAACTTGTACCGTCTCGTGAAGGGTACGATGACAGTTTTGGTGGGGTTAAGGTTGAGGCCAACCTCAGTACACCAGTCACTAGTCATCTTTAGCCCTAGCTGGACTATGTCACAGAGTGTTTCTTCAAATTTGCCTCGCGCTATGATAACAATGTCATCAGCATAGCCTTGACATTGAATCCCTCTAGTAGCTAGTCTTACGAGCAGCTCGTCTACTAATAAGCTCCACAATAGTGGAGATAGTACACCCCCTTGAGGACATCCTTTTGTGGTTGTTACTGTAACCGTACTTTCATGTATAGTTGCTGTGGCTTGCCTGGATCTCAGCAGGGAGGAGATCCATCTGCAGGTGGTATGATCCAGACCCCTCCTGACGAGGGCAGCCTTGACTGCATCGTGTGATGCGTTGTCAAAAGCACCCTCTATGTCTAGGAAGGCACAGATAGCCACCTCCTTATTGTCAACTGCAGCGCTGAGAACGTGCTGTAATTGGTACAGTGCAGTGTCGGTAGAACGACCTGCTCTTTATGCATGCTGTGTCGGCTGGAGCGGACTTTGAATTAGAAGAGTGCTCCTAATTCTATGGTCCACCAGCTTCTCCAACGTTTTCAATAAAAACGATGTTAAGCTGATGGGTCTGAAGGACTTTGGGTTGGTGACGTCTTTCTTCCCTGCCTTGGGGATGAAGACCACCCTAGCTCTACTCCATGCGCTCGGTATGTGTCCAAGTGCGAGGCTACTGACCAAAATCTTCCTGAGGACCGATAGGAGTGTGCCCTGTGGCTGTTGCAGGAAAATTGGGTATATACCATCTAGACCCGGTGATTTATAGGGCTGGAAAGTTCCGATTGCCCACCTCAATCTCTCGGATGTGACCGTTGATTTTGCAATAGCAAAATCTTCGGTCTCCGGCCTAAATCGTCTTCCTTGCTCGAGACTATCCTCATTCATGGGGATGCTCCCTGGAAAATGTGTTTCGAACAGAAGCTCTAACTTTTGCATATTACTACAAGTGAAGGTGTTGTCCCTACGCTTCAAGGCTAAGTTTGCCTCTGGCGCCCGTTTTGATAATGCTCTATGGAGCCGAGCGCCTTCATACGTACTTCCGATGCTTTCACAGAAGTCCCTATAGTTCTTCCGTTTGGCTTTCCGGATCTCTTTGTTGTAGGAGGTCAGTGCCTGTCGGTAAAGATCCCATGTTCCGTCTCTCTTCGCTATGTTGAAGAGGCGACGTGTGGTGAGTCGTAGCACTTCAAGGCTATCATTCCACCACGGGGTATCTTTTTCTTTTCGTTTCTTCCCCATAGGGCAGCTTCTTAAGTATGCATTGCTAATGATACTGTTCAGTGACCCTACAGCTTTTTCTAGCTCCGAGGGGCGTCTAGGTATACCAGATACAGTCCCAGGTAGATTGTGCTCTAGGTAGGTATGCTACTATCTGTATTTAAGTGCAGTTTATACAGGATGATCCTATGATCTGACATGGATTCTTCTGGCGAGACATGCCAATCCCTTAGGTGGGGCACAAGGGATCTACTGAGTAGGGTGACGTCTAAGACCTCTTCCCTAACTCTAGTAACAAATGTCGGAGTGTTTCCGACATTGCCAATTTCTAGATTATATTTCAATATAAAATCCATAAGGTACTCACCACGTTGGTTCGTGTCTGTGCTTCCCCATACCTGATGATGGGCATTAGCATCGCACCCGATGATGATGGGTATGATGACTTCAGTCACTTCCACCTGCTCCTGGCTCCACCTGCTCTGGCGACTTGGGGCGGGATGTGTCCAAGTCGCCGCGGAGTGTGTTATCCGCTTCTTCCTCCTCCATGTTGAGCTCATCTTCGAGCTCCTGCGAAGACATGGCCTCTTCGTCTTCCATCGCTCCATCCGATAGCAATTCCAGCGTTACGTCTGCCAGATCCTCATCCTCGGCTAGGTCTTCCAGCGCGTTGATGGACTCTGGCGTACGATAGCTTGGATCGTTATCGGGTGGGGTCGGTGCTGCGGGGTCAGCTGGGGCAGGCGGAGCTTTCATGCCAACTGTCTGCTCTGTTGCGGCCGGTGTGGTCTGCCCGCCGACTCTCTCCTTCTTCTTCAGTCGGCAGACGGGTATTTTCCCGAAGCGGAAGAAGATGTGGTGCCCTCTAGCTATGATCTCCTCCTTGGATAGCTCATCGATACCAATGACGAGTAGTGCACCGCCTCCCTCGTTTCTCCTGGATAGCACTCTCCATGCATCGGTATCCAACTTGTTCTGGTTCCTCAGCAGAGCCAGCAATGAATCGTTTGAACGATCCGCGCTTCTAGGGCAGAAGAGCGTGATGTTGTGGGGCGACGGTATGTCGTCTCCCATCCTGGCATCTAGCGGCACACCCTTCCATGACTGAAGTCTGGACGCCACGGTCATCAGCCAGTCTGCGGCATTCTCATCACTGCAGTCAACAACTAGGTGTCCAACCCGGAAGTGAATGCCAGTGAACGATACCGCGGTGTCCCATCCTGTAGAGATTACCTCGTCCAGGATGACCTCCTCTAGCGTGGCTGAGAATTACCTGGGGATAATCCACTGGTATCACGGCCACCCTTGCCTTTTTCGCGACCAGCGTAGGAGGAAGCAGGCTTGGTGGGCGCTAGAGAGGAAGACTTCTCTCTGAGGGCTGCTGCTGCTTGCGACGTGCTTGGACGCTCGCATAACGCATCCTGCTGCCGATCGATCGCTCCACGTGCTGCATCCGTAAAGGTCGCAACAGCACACACCCTTTTCGTAGTGTCCGATGGTGGTGTTAGCGTGCTGCTTGACCTCTTTGGGGCAGGTGTTGAGGCCTGCGTCTGCGGTACCGCACGTGGCTCCTTTGCCTTTGCTAAGGCTTCCAGTGGCTCCATCCCTTGGGAGAGGTACCTTAGGTACCATCTGACCCTGGAGCCGCAAAGTTGACGTCAGTTGGGATCGTCCAACCCTCCTGGTTGCCCTCGCTCCGGCAAGTATGCATCCTTCTTCCTTGGTTGCTGCTGTCTGGGCCTGTCATTGGATTGCGGAGGGCACATCGGCCGGGATGATCCAGCTGTGCCTCCTCGCGCATTCCTCGAGGCTGCCTGCTGACGCGGCTGCTGCCACATCAAAGGTTGACCACGTGTGTGGACCTGCTGTGCTCTATGGGCACCTCTGCTGGTTGCCTGGTTCTGGCGATGTGGAGGATGGTCTACCACATTGGGCCGTTCCCTGTCAAGGTTCCAGTCTTCAAAGTGTCTTGCAACACTCGCCGCTGGGAGATCCAACGGATATTTGTAATTATTGTTTTTCTTCATACTTTTGTTCCCACGAGAAGCGGAGAAAGGGATGGTCCACCCGGGCAGAGATCCGCTTACCCGGGTAAGGCTGGTTAGAACAGACGGTCGCCACTTGTCTGAGCCCACCGTTCACGACTGGGCTAGTTGATTACCCGGGCCCCCAGCCAGGCTGACTCTCGGCACGGTCCGAATGACACACTTAGTCCGGCCCGGGATGAGATGAAGGGGGTGAGGATAGAGGTAGGTACTTGTGGGGGGAGTTTGGGAGAGTGTGAGGCTATACTTTTTAAGGCGGCAACACAAACACCTTGTCAGTACGATGGTAAACATCATACCCGCTGTTTGTCCGGGACTGCTTATTACGATGTGGTCTCGCTATTCGCAGCTAACCTCCCCTAGGGGTGGTCGTTCGCTATCCGCAACCCGCGACCTGCCTGGTGGCCTCAGCTAAGCCCCTTCCGAACCATCCCACAAGCTCTTCAGATCAGGAAAACATAAACATAAACAGATTGAACATAATAGAGATTATTCTTTCTTTCAAATAATGTTTTCTTTGTAGAATATGCAGTCCTAGGTGCTTTGGTTATCACAACAAAACGAATGTAACTGGGATATACCTAGAATGCTTTTTACATCCTTCCACTTTTCGTCCAACCTATAACATTAACTCAAATTTTAATGTGAGCTGATGACTCAAATACATTTAAACACCAATTATGCTGACGGCTCAATTTAATGACAGCTCCAACTCCATCAACGGCGCACTTTCCGTGCGAGCTGAAAAAAAAAATCTATTGCATATTTATACACCCGATTTGTTCAATAATGCAAGCCTGTCAAAATATATTTATTTTTAAATTAAGCGAAACTTCCATCAGAAAATATTGATATCATTGAATATATATAGTATATTATTTTAATTTCGATTACAAGGCTTACAACAAAATAAAATACGTCATGCTTATTATGCGTAAGTTTATTACTTATACCCGCAAACGGATGTGAAGCACCAGGAAACCATGTGACAAACAAAAACAAAAAAAAATGGGTCTTAAATGTTTCTAACTTAGTTTCCACATAACTGACAACCTCAGCTAATGTCGAAATGATATTTGACAGAACTATCATGGGTGCCACAGAAATCGAAATCAACCGAAAATCTCCATGCATTTTTTGGAGAAACCAACCGAAAATCTCCATACATTTTTGGGAGATTTTCGGTTGGTTTCGCTTGATTATAACTGCGGACGGCAGTCCGAGCTAGTGACGAAAGCAGCACGAAGGGTGCGAAAGACGACAAGCAATATATACAGCTAATGTGGAAAATTTGCTACGACTGTCCGATCAGATCAAGCTATATACCGATCGAAACGTTTAGACCTAACTTACAAAATGGCGCTCTAAGACTTTTGCTAACCCATCTGGTTTATGAGATAAGGGGATATAAGTGGGAGGGAAAAAATTAAAATGAGTGCAGCTAATGGCGCCGAAGGGGTAAAATTCTTTATTTTATTAAAAATATGCGTCGATTGATACCTTGATCACCCAAATCCGATAACTGGTTCAAAAGATAATTAAATTTGAAATTTTTAGTGGACTTCTCAAAATGAGATGAAAAGTCAGTTTGTTTGTCGGTTCGTTTGCGCGTATCAAAGCGCTAAAAAAGCTTAGATGTAATGATGACGATTTGTTTCTTTTCAAAAATATAGAAATGTTTGTTCTACGGATATTTGAATTTCCCGCTAGTTTAGCGGGAAAACGCTATTTCCCGCAAAAATTTAATCATTGGAAAGGTGAGTTTGAGGGCTTTTTGACGTACCTTCAAACTTTTTTTCTAAAGTACTCAGGTAACATTTTACAGGTGAAATAAGGTTTTTTAGCTTATATTTTGGCGATTTCTGACAAAACGGCTCTAACGATTTTTATTAAATTAAGTATATTGTAGTACATAAAATTCTGCGTTTTTTTGGTATATAACACATAAATTTTCATATCATATAGCTGTTATAGGACCGATCGGGACAAAATTAGGTTTTAGTATGAAAAACTTTTTTGGTTTATGAGATATTTTAACCAAATTGATAGAATATGCATTTAAGATAGTTTTATACATCATCACCGTAATTGGTAACCGGTAATCAAACCACTATATCATATAGCTAACATAGGACCGATCGGGCGAAATCCAAGTCTTGGTAAGAAAAGTAGACAGTAGTAACGCGAGCGAAGCAAATAGGGGCGGAGTCTCTTAGTTATACATTTTACTATCTCCCTGCATTAATGATAAAGTTAAAATGTCAAAAGCAAAAGCAATTGCAAAAATTTCTGATATCCCACAAAAAAAACCTCTACACGAGGTAAAAGTCTAGTGACGAAAGCAATTTGTAGCCCCAAAATTTCTGATATCCAATTGTGTGACGAGCAAAATTAAGTTTATCATAAAAATTTTAAATAAAAATAAAAATTATTTAAAAAAAAAAACACGAAAATTGGTATTCGGCACTGTGCAAAAAGTAATTTTGATGTTCAAAGAAGCTCGCCCTTTTTGAGCACAGTGCACAATGCAAATTTTCGTGTTTTTTTTTTAAATAATTTTTATTTTTATTTAAATGGGATTTATCTTTGGATCGGACAACTATATCATATAGCTGCCATAGGAACGATACATCGAAAATGAAGTTTTAGTATGGAAAGCTTCTTCGATTTTTGAGATATCACAACCATTCTCACACGATATACAACTGGGGTGGTATTATACATCCTGACCAAATTTTGTCGAAGTCGGCCCACTATATCATATAGCTGTCATAGAGACGCTCTGTCGAAAATTAAGTTTTAGAATGAAAAGGTCTTTTGTTTTTTGAGATATCTTAACCAAACTGATAGAATATGCATTTATGTTGGTTTTGTACATTCTGACCAGATTTGGTTCAGATCGGTTCCATATATCATATAGCTGCCATTGGAATAATTGGTCGAAAATCAACATTTATAAAAGAGTACTTGGGCTCAGGGTATCCTACTGTCGCGCGTGCTCGACTGTAGCCGCACCTCACCGCGAGCGAAGCGAGTAGGGGGTGGAGCCCCCTTGTTATTGGTGTGATTGGGTATGGCTGAATTATGATTTTCTGCTTTTGGTGAAAGAATAGTTTGACGATTATGCCAACCATTGCCGTAGTAAAAAAGAGGCCGAAAAGATCGATGCGATTCATTGTAGTATGTGCTTGTAAATGTTTTAATTTATCGGTGTTTTTAATATGAAGAGCTTGTAGGGCCTCCAGGGACAAGATTTTCAACCTTTGCTTCTCTGTTGGAGTTATTTGGATAATGGGTGCTCCGGGCTTGAGAATAGTTTCCTCGGCATTGTCGAACTCCTTTCCATTAATGTCTATTGTGTCATTCCAGAATTGGACCAGATAAGAACTATGGGTATTTTAATAATATAAACAATTGTAGTTTTTTTGTGGAAAATTTATGCATCTAAAAATTGTAACATTTCTTCAACTGATAAATCAAGCATTTTTACTTTTTTTATTATCTTATTGACTTCAATTAATTCGTTTTTGTTAAGCAAAAAAGTGTTTATTATGTTTAGTCTTGCCCATTGAATTGCAAATTTAATATTTATAAATTGTTATTTTATTAATCGGACTTGGTTTTGTAAACTTATGGCAATTGTGTCGCAAAAATGGCTTTCTTTTCTTATAGTGTTTGTTAGCATATTTTTTATCTTAGTCAGATTATTCAATGTTATTGCTTATGAGATTGTTTAAGTGCCCTTCTATTGATATTAGGTCATCATGATCTGGACTTCCAGCAACATATTTCTAAGCTGATGCAAGCCAATTAATGGATCTAGTTTGTCATGTTTTAAAATACGAAGTTATAGTATGTAAAGTCAAAATGGTCTGTTCTATTTCATGATTTAATTTACTGTATAGGTGGCTTGTCCTGAGTTCGTTGTCTGTATGATATTTAAGTTGGTCAAGTGCTTTTTCTGTCTGGTTAAGATCAATTACACTAGGCAACAATTTTCAACTTTTTGTCTATTACACGAACCAAACCCACTTTTTTGCATAGATTTGGGGCTCCAAATGACGAAAAACATTTTTTTTTGTGAGATTTTTTTTTCAGAATTTTTTGAAATATGAGACAGTCAAAAATACACTATCTGTGAGTTTGGTTAAGATATCTTAAGAAACAAAAAAGTTTTTCATACTAAATGTCATGCCGCTCTACAAGGAAGTCAAAAAAGTCGACAAAAACATGCCTAGACACAAAAAAATAATACATCGCCGTCTCTCCACAGATTTTGATAAGACATATCATAAACGACGCGTAGTTAATGCAGCTATGCAAATAAAATTAAAGACAAAATGTATTAAATTTTTTTCGACTTTTCCTCGAATTTTAAAGTAAAAAAGCTAAAAATAAAGATTAAAAAAAATCATAATTTTCTTAATTCAAAAACTGATATCTCTTAAACTATAAGTTAAAATCCAAAACTTTGTATTAATGAATTATAGATATATGGCTTTTAGGAAAAGTAACGTTTTTGAAAATCGGTTTTGGCGTTCTCGAGTAATGACGAAAAAACTGGGCGCACCTCTGAAAAAAAGTACGAAAAAAAAGCCAGATTTTCAAAAAATACATATATGTATAATCTTTGCGGTGGAAATCTTTGGTTTTCCTATTCTTTTGTAGATTTAAATTGTTTACGCTTCTGTATAATTAGTTTAATCCAACGTTGCCCACACCAAGGACGGAAACAATAAGAAAAACAGGATCCTGATATTATTGAAAATATGGTAAGTTAACAACCAAGTTATTGTACGTGTATGGTCAGATCTTTTCATGATCGGATTGAAACACAAAGTCGGACAACATCTTGCTAATATTGTAGGTGTTAATACAAAATGTATTATAAAAATATATATATATATATATTTTTTTTTTAGTTTTTTTTTTCGGACTGACAGGCATAATTATTTATTCCCTAAGTTATTTTTCGGACTTTAGCTCCGTGATAACCTATTAACTTTTAATATTACTCTTATAGACAATTCTTCCGGCTTCAGTTAAGATAGTTATATTTTTATCTTCTTTGACAATTTCTTTTTAAAATCGTGGTTTTGAACCTAGTCTGGTATTTCGTGTAGGTTTGTATTTGGTTTCTGGATTAATTATGAGTTTCTAAGTCCGTTGTTTGTTTTTCTTTAAGTATGTCAATGTTGTCTTGTCTACATTTTTCGCATTGTTCGGGGTCTGTGGTAAAGTTTCTACCAAAGAAAACTTCTAATGGTAGTTTTTTTGTCACGGAGTGTACTGAAAAATTGTATTCATAAACTGACCTTTCCAATAATTCTTCAAATGTCTTATGAATTTGTTTTTTTTTTAAGCATCTCATAATTTCCGAGAGAGTGGAGTGAAATCTTTCCACCTGACCATTCACGAAACTCTTTTATGGTGGAGCCCTAAAGACTTATATTCCTAATTGGTTTTTTAGCATTAACAGAATGGTGGCGGAATTAAACGATTTTTCGTTATCCATAACAACACATTTGGGTACGCCGAAATGGAATAAAATGTCATGTAGGGGTCTTTTGATATCTTCTTTTGATTTTGATTGTAAAATTTTTGTCTGTGCTAATTTAGCGAGTTTGTCTATTGCTGTCAAAAATAGTTTCTTTTCTGTCGAGAATATGTCAATGTGTATTGTGTGTCCTGGATATTCTGGAATTGGTGTTTTATAAATTTCTGGATTTTTGGGACGTCTGTCATATTTTTCTTCTTTACATACTCTACATTGTTTTACCAGTGTTGATATTTTGTGTTTCAATTTGGGGAAGTAATAATTTTCTGAGAGTTGAATTTTGTTTTCTTCTGCCTTTCGGTGAGGTCTATTGTGTGTTTGTAAGATTTTCTCTTCTTGTTCTGTTTCATTTGTCAAATCTTCGACCTTTCGCTGCATGAATCGAACTTTAATAGACTTCAAGTTCTTTGGGTATAACCTCTGAATCTGTCCCATAATGTCTTCTGTCGTATAGATCCCATTTACAATTGCTGGGCTTAAATGTTTTTTTTTTAGTAATTTCAGTAAGTCGTCATCGGTAAATTTTAATTGTGATATTGTATGTCTATGGAATGTGGGAAATGGTATGACAAATTTGTAGTCTATAGGTTGTTCTTTGTGAATGAATAATTGGTTTTTGAATGCGTTTATCGGTACTTCAATACTGGAAATAAGATCATGGCCTGAGCTACTGGCACTATGTTGGGTTGCTGTTACTGAATTAATTTTATTTTTTTAGGTATTCGAGACAATGCATCTGCTACTATGTTTTCCTTTCATGGTTTGTAAAGTAGTTCCTTATTGTACTCGTCTAAATTTGCTTTCCATCTTGCTAGAGATGAATGATATCGGTCTATCGTTTTGTGAAAGTACTGCTCCAAAAGCAAAATCTGAAGCATCTGTTGTAAGGACGAATTCTTTATTAAAATCACGGTTGTGCAATATTACTTCATCGGAAATTAGGCTATTTTTATACCCGTTACTTATAAAAAATAAGTATAAGGGTATATTGTGTTCGTTGAAATGTATGTAACAGGGAGAAGGAGGCATCTCCGACCCTATAAAGTATATATATTCTTGATCAGCATCAACAGCCGAGTCGATATAGCCATGTGTGTTTGTCCGTCTGTCCGTATGAACAAAAGGATCTCAGGGACTATAAGAGATAGAGTAACCAAATTTGGCACACAGATTTCTATATACCCAGCGCAGATCAAGTTTGTTTCAAATTTTGGCCGCGCCCCCCTCCGCCCTCGCAAATCGCGAAAAACCGTTCGTTGGTCTGTATAAACAAAGGAATCTCAGAGACTATAAGAGATAAAGTAACCAAATTTGGCACACAGATTTCTATATACCTCACGCAGATCAAGTTTGGTTCAAACGCCCCCTCCGCCCCCACAAATCGCGAAAAGCTACCACACCCACAGTTTTTAAGATAATATAGTTTTTCTTGTGGTCACTGATATCCATTATTATTATTTATTATCCCACTGATTCGCAACACGATCGGACAAGTAGAACAGCAGTTATTGTCTGAAAATGATTCTTTAAGTAATCATGGCAATACATGCC
This sequence comes from Drosophila phalerata, assembly GCA_951394115.2. Lineage (NCBI taxonomy): Eukaryota > Metazoa > Arthropoda > Insecta > Diptera > Drosophilidae > Drosophila > Drosophila phalerata. The sequence continues at coordinate 14,662,492 of OX596006.1, forward strand.
CCCTAGAGTATGCAATAGATTTTGTATTGTTAGAAAATTTTCTTTAAAGTACTTTTATATGTAGTGAAATAAGTAACGGTATCCTATAGTCGGGATCTCGATTATAGCCTTTCCCACTTGTTTAATTTGTGGTTTTCTAGCCGAAGTCCCTTTGGACACGCGACCGTCTTCTCCTCTCAATAAAGTCGCAAGAGGCTTAGCTAATTTGGCGTAGTCTCTTATGAACCCTCTGTAGTATCCCGATAGCCCGAGGAACGATCTTAATTCTTTCAAAGTCTTTAGGGTAGGGTAGTTAGCAATGGCTTCTACTTTGTCTGGGTTCGTTTCTATACCTTTCTCTGAGATTACAATTGGCTTTCTTATGGTGAGTAATTTGAATATTACCACCAACTGAGACTGCGGTGAACGGATTTTTATTTAGTATGGGATTTGTTACAAATTTTGGCTGAATGGAGTTTCTGTTGGATCCTGTATCGATTAAAATTTTTAAAATTTGTCCCCTCCTCACCTTGCACTCAAAATAAGGAAGCGAGGAGTCGCTTATTTTAATAAATTTAGGTATGTGCAGTCGTATTGTTCACTGTCGTCGTTTTCGTCTATTTGTTCAGTATATTCTACTAAGGTTTTGTCAATGTCGTTTTGTACTTCGCAATCTGACATAAGTTTTTCGTATCCTGTATTCGTTGAAGAAACTTCTGTGTCTGTACTTTATTCATTAGCTCCTGCTTGAATATTAAAATTTCGTTGTCTTTTTGCTGGGTCATTAATTGGAATTGGTGGTTTTTTTTCAACATCGAATTGTGGTCTATTGATATAGTTAACTTGTTTGATCTTAATGGATCTATCTACGTCCATTGGTACTGGTCGTGGTGTTTATGCTGTAGGCCTGAATGGAGCTGGTTGATATAATAGTAATTGTTGAGGGGTAAATTGTCTTGTTTGATTTATGAATCCTGGAGAAACCTGTTGAGTCATTTGAAACGGTTGTTGCTGTCCGAAAGGTGTATTAAATTGTCGTTGTGCAAAGAATGGATTTTGCAATGGAACCTGCCTATGTGGGATGGGAGGCGTATTACGGTAGCCTTGGTTAGCTAGGTTTTGCAGTTGTCGAGGTGCCAATATTGGTTTTTGGTTCATTCGGAAATTGGGGGGTGGACCTCTGCCATTGCCGTGAATCGTTCGGAAACTTTGGTTTTCTAACTTCAGACACAGATGTAATGCACTAGAGGGAACTATTGGTTCCTTGATTCCTAGTAGTCGGGACAAATCTCCACGAAGTCCTCGCCCGAAAGTATCTAAAGCCTTACCAGGATAAGCTTTTTTCATAACAGTTTCTGCCTCTTGGCCCAATCCCATGCAGTTTATTTTATTTAGTATGAGAGATAAGTGTTTGTAAACAACTTGGACAAATTTTTGTTGATTTCCCTGCACTATTGTGCTCATTTGATAATCTAGAGTACGCAAGTCTTGTTTTTCCGCTTAATGTAAAGTAAGGCAGCTTGAAATAGCTTCCCAATTTAAAGGCACATTGTATGATTCAAGCGCAGTGTCAGCATCTACTGTTATTTTTGCACGTATGGTATGCAAGTTGCCAAAGTTCCTTTAAGTTGTTATAAACCTCAATGATCCTGTCTATGCCTTTTTCCAAGAGCTGAATTCTGCTGGATTACCGTTAAATTCTCGTATTCCTTTTACTACATCGGGTACTCGATCTAAGTCTGTTAAGTTCGTCCTGTGTTCGATATTGATGCCTTGGTTGGGTGCGCTAGCAAAATCTGTTGTATTGTTATTTATTGATTTTAACAGTATTGGCAATTGTTGATTTAATACTTCGCCTATAATGGCTTCTATTATAACTCTTCTGTCTCCGTCCATGTTTCTGTTTAGTTGAAATTCATGTCGTCTTTGCAAGTTCCTCTGTTGCTATAACTGATTTCTTTGATTATTAGGTTGAAGTATCTGTTGCTGCAACTGTTGCTGTAACTGTTGCTGTAAGTGTTACTGTTTCTGTAAGTGTTACTGTTGTTGTAGCTGTTCTACTTGATATTCAGGCTTAATTATCTGTCCTTCCTCTGCTAAATGATCTACCGGTTCTAACTGTTCTTCCGGAACTAAAATATGTGGTCTAATTAAATTGTGTTGATTGCCATTAGCGTAACTTACAAAGAGCGTCAAGTATAGTAGGTTTGATTGAGATATAAACGGAATCGTGTTAGAACAGAAAATATAATATAATGTGTGCAAGTGTAATAGACTAATAATATAATAATGTTTGATTTTTCGCAAAATATTTGTGTTTATGTGTAGTGTAAAAATGATTTGCTTTATTTATTTGCGTTCATGTGTTTTGTGCGCGGTCACTAAATTACACTAGGCAACAAATTTGAACTTTTTGGCTATTACACGAACCAAACCCACTTTTTTTGATAGATTTGGGGCCAAAAACGACAAAAAACATATTTTTTTTTTGTCAATGGTGAAATCTTTTTTTTAGAATTTTTTAAATTTGGCTTTTTTTTCGCACTTTTTTCAGAGGTGCGCCCACTTTTGTCAACATTCCTCGTGAATGACAAAATGTAATAAATTTTTTTCGACTTTTCCTCGAATTTTAAAGTAAAAAAAAGCTAAAAAAAAAGCATTAAAAAAATCATAATTTTCTTAAATCAAAAATTAATGTCTCTTAAACTACTGGCTTAAATCTAAAACTTTGTATTAATGAATTATAGATATACTATATTCATTGACTTTCAGAAATAGTAAAGCTTTTCAAAATAGTTCTTGTCATTCTCGAGTGATGATGACAAAAGTGGGCGCACCTCTGAAAAAAGTGCGAAAAAAAAGCCAAATTTAAAAAATTCTAAAAAAAAAATTTCACCGTAGACAAAAAAAAAATATGTTTTTCGTCGTTTTTGGCCCCAAATCTATCCAAAAAAGTGGGTTTGGTTCGTGTAATTTTTTGGCTGTTGCCTAGTGTTATTTGTGGGGAAAGATATTTTAAATAAAATTCTATGCAGCAAATTGAAATGATATTTCGAATTAAATTTCTTTTTATGATTTTAGTTTGTGTAAACCAGTGTCTGGTTTTTGCCTTTTAAATTTAAAGTTGGGATAATTTATACTGCGATTGCAGTGGATTTTTTAGTTATAATTTTACGTTCTTTTATTTAATGTTTAAGCTTATATCTCTTAGTTTCACTTAATTACGTATTTAATACACTTAATTATTTTCTTTGATTAGTATGTTGTAAAATTTTTCACTCAACTTATTTCTTGCAATTAATATTTTGGTTTAATATGTTGTAAAAATTTTCCACCTCATTTATTTAATGTACATAATTTAAATTTCTTTGTTGTTTTGATTTAGTAAATGTCTTATAGTTTTTCTTTCTGTTTGTTTCTTTTAGGTAAGTCTTAACAGTAATTCTTATGTTACGTGGTTGATGCAGCTACTCCTCACGATGGTCCGAATGTATCCTTTTCGCTGTCTACATGGGATCCTGCGACACACACTTAGCTGAGGTTGTTCTGGGGTCTAGCCTTGCAAAACGTGTAGACTGCCGATGAGCCGATAAAAATTAATTTACCAACCAAGTTCACTTCGATATCCAAAATTAATTGAAAAGAGTCACTTCGATATCGCGAACTTATAGTGGGCCAAAGTAGTATAATTTACTTTATATTTTTCGCGAACTTAATCTTTCGAAAACTACGCTGGTCCCTGCTCGGGCACCAGCTAATAAAAACTCTTGAAGATAATTAAAGTTGCACTGCTTTATTCAAATCCAAGATTGTAACTGAATTCGACTTAAGCAATCTATCCTTAATCTAGCTGTGGGATATTGGCAGCGACGTTAGCGTAGGCAGCAGAGCGATCGGTAGCTAAGCTTTTGGGTTCCCACAAAATGAAATGCTGCGTACGCAATATCAGCATTATTGGTTATTGGTGGATGTTTATAGTTGGAGTTCTGATGAATTTTGTTTACTTAGGTTCTTGACGCCCGTTGCGACAAAGTGCAACAAAGTCTAAAGTGTTTACGTTAATAATGTGTAGGGTGGCCACTGAGAGAATTGTGCAACAACATTGTAGTTTACTTATATAAATGAAATAGTATGTATGGTAACAGGTGTAAGAAAATAAAAAACTTTACTTGCATAATTATTACTTTTAGAATTAGGTAAATATTATTTACAACTAAAATTTCGTCAATTACTATAAATAAATCTTAAAATGAACATCGGTTTTATTGAAATATGTATTATTTGGTGGCAACCATTATATCTTGAAATTTGGTCACACTTAAGTTTACCTCTTCTGCATTTGTTCTTATTCTTTTATGTATACACTTGAACTCACTCTCTCGCGATCGTCGCTTTGAATAAGACGCACACGCGTATAATAAATGTAAGCCTTAAAAACTATTGCGTGTTTTACTTTGCACAAGCTTCTTGAAATCTAACAGGTTATGGGCCCAGGGCCTTGTGTGTGAAAAGTAATATTAATTTAAAGTAACAATTATGAACGGACACGGGCAATATGCCATCGATAAGTTGGATGGTGAAAACTATGCGGTGTGGTCGGTGCAAATGAAAAGCGTCTTGGTGCAGAACGATTTGTGGTCAGTGGTATGCGGCAGAGTCATTAAAAACGAAGGTGACAGTGAGAAGCAGAAAGCTGAGTTTGATAAACGTGACGAAAAGGCATTAGCAAGTATATTGCTGGGTGTAAAGGCGTCACAAATCAACTTTATAAAAAACAGTGTAACAGCAAAAGCAGCTTGGGAGAAGCTCGCAGCTGTGTACCAACCGCGTGGACCTGCAAGAAAAATATCGTTGTTCAAAAGATTGCTTCGCTTAAGCTTATCTGAAGAATCGGGAGTGAAAGAATACGTGAATCAGTTTTCGGATTTGGTCGATAAGCTGAAAGAAATTGACATAGAAATTTCTGAAGACATTCTCTCAATTTTGTTGCTGTCGGGGCTCAGCAAAACGTTTGAAGGTTTTGTTGTAGCCATAGAAACTAGGGAAGAGTTGCCGTCCTTGTCTGATCTGAAGATCAAAATTATTGAGGAAGGAGAGAGACAAAAATTGAGCAACGATGCAACGGACAACAGTGTACAGCAAGTTTTTGTGTCGCGCACGAAGAACACGTTCAAAAAGAATTCGCAAGAAAAGAAAAATTCAAAGAAGTGTTATAGATGTGGCCGCGAAGGAAAAGAATGAAGAAGGCAAGGATAAAAGTGCTGAAAAGAAACAATCGTTTGCTATTCTCGCGAATGTGCCGAAAAATGAGAAAATGACAAAATCAATGTGGTGTCTAGACAGTGGTGCCACAGCTCACATGTGTTGTGTAAGGTCATGGTTTGTGGATTTTAAAGAGCATAAAGAGAAAATATTACTTGCCGGAGAGAACTTTATATTTGCCGAAGGTATTGGCACAGTGTGCTTTAATTCGGGAAATTATTGCATTGAACTGAAGAATGTGTTGTATGTTAAAGAGCTGCAAGCTAACTTTGTGTCAATATCAAAAGCTGTTGAAAAAGGTTTCAAAGTGATATTTGACAAAGAATGTGCTGTAATAAAGAACGGTCAAAATAATAAAATACTGCAGGCAAAGAAACGTAGTGATCTGTTTATTGTTGACGCGAACATGAACCGTTGTATGTTCTCAAACGCACAAAGCGGTGATTTGTGGAAGTGGCATTATCGTTTTGGCCACTTAAACATGGCAAGTTTAAGAAAAATGGCAAATGAAAATATCGTGTATGGGCTAAAATCGATCAATAAAAGTATTGACTTGAAAGGCGATATTTGTGAAACTTGTGCGAAAAGTAAACTGAGTGTTAAGCCATTCCCAAAAGCCGCGGAGAATCGTGAGAATGAAGTATTGAGTCTAATACATACAGACATTTGTGGACCAATGAATAAACAATCAGCTGGAGGAGCGCGTTACTTCGCTACATTTATTGATGACTATTCGCGATATACATTTGTGTATTTTTTAAAAACACGGGACCAAATATTGAATGCGTTCAAAGATTTTGTTGTGTTCGCGGAGAGGCAATGCGGAAAAAAGATAAAAGCAGTTCGTAGCGACAATGGCCGCGAATACGTGAGTCGCGATTTTGAGAATTTTTTGTCAGAGAACGGTATAAAAAGGCAACTGACAGTACCTTACACCCCGCAACAAAACGGCGTTGCTGAACGTGCAAACCGCACACTGGTAGAAATGGCCAGAAGTATGCTCGTGCACTCTGGAACTAACGAATCACTTTGGGGTGAGGCAGTACGCACGGCAGCGTACTTACGGAATCGGTCAGAGACAATGGCATTAAACTGCAAAACGCCGTATGAAGTTTGGACTGGCAAAAAACCAATTGTGTCACATTTACGCATTTTTGGCTCCAAGGCAATTGCTCTAAATAAAGCGCACAAAATGAAATTTAGAGCAAAGGGTACCAAGTACGTTATGATGACTATTCGATGACAGCAAAGGCATATCGACTATACTGTCCAGAGTCAAAGAAAGTGATCGAAAGCAGAGATGTCGTCTTTCTGGAGAATGATTGTGGTGGCTGCGCAAGCGACGAAAGGGATATGTTCCTAATTGATGAAAGTGAGTCAGTTCGTCCGCAGCAGACAGTCGATGAGGATCACGAGGACGTCGAAGAAGAGGATGTTCAGCAAGAGTCAGAAGCTGAGGCCAACGAAGAAGATTGCATCACTGAAGGAACCGATACCGAGCACTATGAGAGTGCTGTGAGCGATGAAGCAGAGCCATCTACACCAAGTGAGGCTCGTGGTCGAGGACGCCCAAAGATGATTAAAACCGGCAAGCCAGGTCGACCCCGTAAGAAATTCAACATGCTGAACTTGTTGAAGGCAGAGGACGTCGTAATCCCAGCAACTATAAATGATGTTAACAAGTCCAAGATGAAACAGGAGTGGTCAGCCTCAATCCAGAAGGAGATCGACGCACTTGAAGCAAATAAAACATGGGAGCTTGTTGACTTGCCAGAGGGCAAGAAACCTATAGGCTGCAAATGGGTATTTGGCATAAAGGTCGACAAAGGCGGTTATGTGGAGCGCTTCAAATCCAGATTGGTGGCTAAGGGGTGCGCACAACCTTATGGCGTCGACTATTTTGAAACATTTTCTCCAGTTGTGAGATACTCGTCCGTAAGAATGATCATGGCACTGGCTGTGAAGAATAAATTGTTTCTGCATCAAATGAACGTATCATCTGCTTACCTAAATAGTGAGCTCTCGGAGGATGTATATATGAAGCAGCCGGATGGATTCGTGAGTGACGAATACCCAAATAAAGTTTTGAAGCTGAAGAAATCTCTATATGGGCTAAAGCAGAGCGGTAGAGAGTGGAACGTTAAACTTGATTCAGTCCTGAGAAAACTGGGATTTGTTCCATGTGTCAGCGAGCCCTGTGTTTATACGCGCAATGGGCAAGGTAACTTTAATATAATTGCTATATATGTCGACGATCTTTTAATTGCTAGCTCAACCAAAGAAGACCTACTGGACATCAAGGCGTCAATTGCAAACGAATTTGACGTAGTCGATGGAGGCCAGCTAAATCATTTCTTGGGCATAGAAGTTGATCGTGAAGGCGAGACGGGCAACATAAGCATTGGTCACAAACAGTACGTCGAGCAGATGCTACATGCTTGGGGCATGTCAACGTGTAAGCCTGTAGCTACACCCCTGGAGGCCGGTCATCAAGTCAAGTGTGATGACCCCAATTGCGAGACTGTTAATGAAAAGAGTTACCAGTCATTAATAGGCTCTTTGATGTATTTGGCAATAACCACTAGGCCAGATATACTACACTCTGTTGGAAAGCTGGCGCAGCGAAACGCCAATCCACACAAGGAGCATGAAGTTGCAGCAAAGCGAGTGCTGCGATACTTGAAAGGCACAGCTGATCTGAAGATTCACTACCAGGATAATGGAAAGCCGCTGCACTGTTACGTCGACGCAGACTAGGCAAACGATTCTACAGACCGCAAATCGTACAGTGGGTACGTGTTTCTTGAAGCAGGCGGAGCTATTTCGTGGGAGTCCAAAAAACAAAGTCTGGTGGCCTTAAGCAGCACAGAAGCTGAGTATATTGCCCTATCTACTGCAGCGAAGGAAGCAACATATCTGAAGAAATTGTTACATGAAATGGGTTTTGATAAAATTAAGACAGTCATATTTTACTGCGATAATCAAAGTGCACAATGTATAGCTAAGAATCCAACTTTGCATAATCGCAGCAAACACATTGATATAAAGTATCATCACGTAAGACAACTTTATTCCAAAAATGAAATTGATATTCAATATATTTGTACTAATGATATGACTTCCGATGTATTAACTTAGAACTTGCAGAAAATCAAACATGTTAAATGTATAACAGAAATTAATTGTTTTTAGTACGTAATGAAGTATATAATTGTTGAGAAGGAGTATTGAAATATGTATTATTTGGTGGCAACCATTATATCTTGAAATCTGGTCACACTTAAGTTTACCTCTTCTGCATTTGTTCTTATTCTTTTATGTATACACTTGAACTCACTCTCTCGCGATCGTCGCTTTGAATAAGACGCACACGCGTATAATAAATGTAAGCCTTAAAAACTATTGCGTGTTTTACTTTGCACAAGCTTCTTGAAATCTAACAGGTTTTAATATGTCTAACTTCTAGAAATAAGTTAATAATAATAAGTTTCTTTCGTTTAATTTAGTCAGTAAAATGTTTGATTCTTTGTCATACAATAATCACTGCGAACGGCAGTTCGCTCTAGTGACGAAAGCAGCAAGAAGGGTGCGAAAGGCGACTAGCAATATATACAGCTAATTTGGAAAATGTTCTACGACTGTCCGATCAGATCGAGTTATATACCGATCGAAAGGTTGAGTCCTAACTTACAAAATGGCATACTAAAACTTTTTGTAACTCACCTGGTTCATGAGATACGGGGGTGTAAGTGGGAGGGGAAAAATTTAAACGATCGCAGCTAATGGGGCCGTTAGGGCCTTTTTGTAAAATTTTTTATTTTTAAAAAATTCTAATCAAAAATACGCGTCGATTGATACCCAAATCACCCAAATCCCAAATTGAAATTTTTAGTGGACTTTTCAAATTAAGATGAAAAGTCAGTTTGTTTGTCGGTTTGTTTGCGCGTATCAAAGCGCTAAAAAAGCTTAGATGTAAGGATGAGGATTTGTTTCTTTTCAAAAATATAGAAATGTTTGTTCTACGACTTTTTGAATTTCCCGCTAGTTTAGCGGGAAAACGCTATTTCCCCAATAGTTTGCCATAAAGGCTACAGATATGTACTATATATCATTGGAAAGGTGAGTTTAAGGGCTTTTTGACGTACCTTCAAACTTTTTTTCTAAAGTACTCAGGTAACATTTTACAGGTGAAATAAGGTTTTTTAGCTTATATTTTGGCGATTTCTGACAAAACGGCTCTAACGATTTTTATTAAATTTATGTATGTTTTAGTACGTAAATTTCTGCGTTTTTTGGTATATAACACATAAATTTTGGTTGAGGGGTTCGGAAGATATTGCCTGTTAACTGAATATATATATTTTTCCATCGGTCGAAAATCACGTTTTAGTTCGAAAATCACGTTTTAGTACTAAAAACTTTTTGGTTTTATGAGATATCTCAACCAAACTGATAAAATACGCATTTTACATTGTTTTATATATCCTGACCAAAGTTGGTTCAAATCGGACCACTATATCATATAGCTGTCATAGGACCGATCTGGTCAAAATAAAGTTTTAGTATGAAAAACTTTTTTGATTTATGAGATATTTTAGCCAAATTGATAGAATATGCATTTAAGTTAGTTTTATACATCCTGACCGAAATTGGTTCATATCGGACCGCTATATCATATAGCTGTCATTGGACCGATCTGGTCAAAATTAGGTTTTAGTATGAAAAACTTTTTTGATTTATGAGATATTTTAACCAAATTGATAGAATATGCATTATATGATTAAGTTAGTTTTATACATCCTGACCGAAATTGGTAACCGGTAATCAAACCACTATATCATATAGCTAACATAGGACCGATCGGGCTAAAAGTCTTAGTATGAAAAGTAGACAGTAGTAACGCGAGCGAAGCAAACAGGGGCGGAGTCTCTTAGCTATATTTATACCCGTTACTTATAAAAAATAAGTATAAGGGTATATTGTGTTCGTTGGAATGTATGTAACAGGGAGAAGGAGGCATCTCCGACCCTATAAAGTATATATATTCTTGATCAGCATCAATAGCCGAATCGATATAGCCATGTCCGTCTGTCCGTCTGTCCGTCTGTATGAACAAAAGGATCTCAGAGACCATAAGAGATAGAGATACCAAACTTTCACTAAAAGACTTCTATATACCCCACGCAGATCAAGTTTGTTTAAAATTTAAGCCACGCCCCCCTCCGCCCCCGCAAATAGCGAAAAACAGTCTCAACAAAGAAATCTCAGAAACTAAAAGAGATAGAGTAACCAAAGTTGGCACACAGATTTATATATACCTCACGCAGATCAAGTTTGTTTCAAATTTAATCCACGCCCCCATCAACCCCCGCAAATCGCGAAAAACCACCACAACCACAGTTTTTAAGATAATACGTTTTTTGTGATTATTACCGTTATCTAATAGCATTATCTATTATCCCACTAAATCGCATCAAGATCGGACATGTAGAACGACAGTTATGGCGAATTAAAGTTTTCAGAGAAAAACAAGTATTTTCTTTAAAGTACTTTTCAATATATTAAAGTAAGTAACGGGTATCATATAGTCGGGATCTCGACTATAGCCTTTCCCGCTTGTTTTTACTATCTCCCTGCATTTATGATAAAGTTAAAATGTCAAAAGCAAAAGCAATTGCAAAAATTTCTGATATCCCACAAAAAAAACCTCTACACGAGGTAAAAGTCTAGTGACGAAAGCAATTTTTAGCTCCAAAATTTCTGATATCCAATTGTGTGACGAGCAAAATTCAGTTTATTATAAAAACTTTAAATAAAAATAAAAATTATTAAAAAAAAAAAAATAAACACGAAAATTGGTATTCGGCACTGTGCAAAAAGTAATTTTTATGTACAAAGAAGCTCGCCCTTTTTGAGCACAGTGCACAATGCCAAATTTCGTGTTTTTTTTTTTTTTTTAATAATTTTTATTTTTATTTAAAGTTTTTATAATAAACTGAATTTTGCTCGTCACACAATTGGATATCAGAAATTTTGGAGCTAAAAATTGCTTTCGTCACTAGACTTTTACCTCGTGTAGAGGTTTTTTTTGTGGGATAACTATAATACTAACTAACTAACAAATGCACAAAAAAAAACATACGCGTATGTATACGCTTGCATACCTGCTTAGCCAAACGCAGGCAACCATGCGCATAGCCATGCGCCTACCCATACTTGTACCCATACCCATACTTACACCCATACCCATTTAGATACCCAAAACCGACACATGTGTAAGGTGAACAAAGTAGGCGATGTAGTACAAATGCTAATGTGGGACAAGATGTATTAATACATCTTGATGTGGGGTTATAACCTTTATAAAATGTTCAGTTCGAATTCAGACTCTAAACTGTAAAGAGCTCTAAATATCAATAAAACTAACAAATACTTTTTTTTTAACTCGGCCACCCTTACACATGTTTGCATGCCCATACCCATACTTACCCATAAACAAGCTCAAAGCATACCCAAACCAGACCGAGCCTTTGGGTATCGTCATAAACGAACCTCAATCGAGTTCAGTAGTTCGTAAACAAACAATCATGGTCGATACTCGATCGTAAGCAGAGAGAGTCGGAAGTTGACACTATGCATAAATATAAAAACTCGCCCACGATTTTTTAGTAATCATTTGCATGTATACATACATACATACATACGTACATATGCGTGAACATGCGTACATATGTACATACACAAGTATGAGTATCGGACGTTTCATCAGAATAAGGAAAAATCTAAGCACTCACTCCAACGAAAATCAATTTTCATAAATTAAGCTGGAACATTAAATAATTACTTCCCTAGGTATTCCCTAACATAGTCCTCACGAAAAACGTTAAGGACTCCATGTGGAACTCTGCCGAGAAATCCCAAGGGTTTGCAATACGTTTTTTAAACCATATTGCTTAGGGTTCCTCCACGACTTTCGCATAAAAATCCCCATGGAGTCCCTGACGTTTCCTTCACAAAAGTCCTTAACCCGAATCGTCCTGAGCAACATTTTTTCGAATTTCTTAATGAAAATTTCAGGACTGATAAATTTGAGTTCGCTGAATCCGAAAAACACATTCATTTTGTTCGGCCTGTTATCTAAGAAAATATCTTGATTTAAGGGAATAAGGTAATTTGTGCTACTAAAAAGTGACCAAGAAATTTTAGGCAAATTAAAATCACCCAGCACAATAAATAAGTCGTTATCTTTAACTTTATGGTTAATTTCTTCAATACAGGCAAAATGTTGCAAATAAACTGAAGAAGTAGCTCTTGGAGGGATATAAGAGCAGGTGATAAAAATTTATCGAGTTGAAAAGGTTACTTTGACAGCAACAATTTCAATATCAGTAGTCACATTAAGGATTCCATTTGAATAATTTTCAAAAATTCCACAGGTATTCCCTAATGTTTTTTTCCCCAGTAAATAATAAATAAATTTTTTTCATTTTGTTTTATTTAATTTAATTTTATGCTCTTTTATTTAATTAACATTTTGTTTATTCTGGGACTTAAAGACCCTATTCTTTGATGATTCGCGCTGCTCTTCACGCATTGTATTGCGGACCGGAGTTGTTTGTCAGCGGATGGCGTCGAATTAAAGAGTTAAATGGCCACTAAAATAATATTGAATGAATTTATCAAACATTCAATGAAAAAAATATAAATTATATGATATTTAACTAACAATTCCGGGAAAAAGGACTCAAAAGATTTCAGCGCCTTTCTGTTGCTTACTCCGGTGACGTTGTACTCCAGGATCAACTCTTCGGAGAGTACATTTTTTATGGACTATGAAAGTGCTGTTTGTTGAGTGAGCAAGTCTTTCATTCTGTAAACCTGCGAATAAGGGCAAAATATTTTAATATTTTACAAAATTTGCTGTTAGTTAATTAGCTTGAACTTACATAAATTTTCCGATTCTCTGGACAAATTTTAAAATCAACAGCAATTAATTCGGTATCCGGTCTTAATATGTGTTTTTTTTTAATAACTTTAACACTTAACACTTTGAATTCAAAAATTGCAATACGTGGATTGCTATGCGGTTCAGAATCAAATAAACTCGCTAACAATTCGACGCGTTCCAAAATCGAATTAGAGAAACAACAATGGGTCCCGTTATTTCTTCTTTCGTTGAGACGCTGCTGACGCTAGACAGAGAAGGGAACAAAAACAAATGCGAGCAGTCGCAGCCTCTGCTGCATCGTACGGTTTTTTTCGACGTCAACGTCAAACGCTAGACAGTAGAGCTGTAACTAGCTTCGATTTTTTATCGGTTAAATCGATTTTACATATTTTTAGACTTAATCGATTTGGTTTTAAAATAATCGATTTGTTTTGATCTTGTGCATTCCTTATTGTCTTCCATTTTTTATGAGGAGTTAGCGTCGTAAATGCGAGTTGTATGTAAGTATAATGATTATTAACGGAATAAGACAAACGTAAAATAGTTTTTTTAATGTTTTATTCGATTGATTGTGTTGGTGACTCAACGAGGTGTTTGATAAATGGTTTAATACATAGGAAAAAGTAAGTACTTCATTATTATCATTATTTGTATTGCCAGAGTGAATATTAAATATGTATGTGTGTGTGTTTGTGTGTAATTCGCAGAAGTTGCAGACATTTCCATTATCAGCGACTCAAACCATTCGCAAGGCAAAAAATTCATCTGAATTGTGGACTCTTTTTAATCGGTTGCGTGACAGAGTGTCTGCTAAGTGCAAAAAATGTGGTAAAGTAATTAAATCTTGTGGTAACACGACAAATTTGATGCTGCACATAAGTCGGTCACACCCAATATTGCTACCACTGACAAAACGTGCTAAAACAATTACATCATTTTTAACACCGACTTCGTAGGACAGAAATTATTTATAAAAAAAGGATTTGGATCAGGCGTTGATGCATTTGATCGCTGTTGATATGCAGCGATTCCGTATTGTGGAGGAACCTGGATTTCGATATTACTCTCCAAAATTAAATCCGCACTACGTATTGCCATGTCGTATGACCATACGGGACACCCTCTTAAAAAATATGTATACGGATATGAAGAGTAAACTGCAAGAAATGTTAAACGAGGCTAAATATGGCGCAGTTACCTCTGATGGGTGGACTTCAAAAGCAAATGAATACGTCTGATAGTAGTTAGCTGTCACTTTGTATTAAGCGATTTTGTGCTACATGAACCCGTGCTGTCAACCAACGGTCTGGGTAAAAACACTTCCCATACTGCTCAAAATATATCCGACACATTAAAGAGGGTGCTTCTCGAATGGCGTATATTTGATAAAATCATTTCTATTGTAACTGATAACGCAGTAAACATGATAAAAGCCTGTCAGTTACTTAAAAAAAGGCACTTGGGCTGTTATGCGCTCACCCGAAATTTAGCAAATTAAACCGATAATTACCAAATGCAAACGAATAGTTGCATTTTTTAAGTCAAGCTCATCAGTATATGGCAATATTAAGGACGCACAAAACTCTGGAACGACATACAGCTTAATGCAAGAAGTTCCAACAAGATGGAATAGCTGCTTTAAAATGATGCAAAGACTAAAATTAACTACTTTGAGTAGTTAAGAGTACTTGAGAAACGGCTCTATTCTATTTTCGAGTGACTTAGTGACGTTATTCGAGCCAAAATCATACCGACTACTATCGATTTACTCCATCGCTTAAATAATGCAGCACCCAGTCTAAAAACAATTGAATGAATTGAAACGCGCCAGTTCTTAATTGATGGAATAAGCCGTCGCCTTACTGCGTAGGAGGGAAGAAGTGTTATGCGATTGGCTACAATATTGGATCCCCGACTCAAAAAAGGGGGTTTCGGAAGTCCCGATGTTGTTAATGCTGCAGGAACCGAGCTGGAAAACGAGCTTGCAACATACATCAAGTATTTAAACCAATCTTCTAGGCTCTTAGAGCCACCAACACAAGTAAACCAACCCGATAAAAACCAGCCTTCGATATTTGCGTTCGTGCAAAATGAAATTGCCACAAAATCCAAAACTCCGCAGGTGGACGGAATTATATTCGTAAGACAATACTTTGAAAAGATTCACGCTCTGGAAACAATGTGCCCTCTTCAATATTGGAGGGTAATCTTTCTGCACACACCTTTGCTTCTCAACCATTCATTTAATTTTATATTTGTCAAGAAATGGAGCCAATGGGCACTCTTGCCATGAAGTTGCTTTGTGTACCAGCATCTTCAAATCCTTCTGAAAGATGCTTCAGCACAACGGGAAACCTTGTTTCCGACCGGAGGGCATCGCTGAAACAAGATGTGGTTGATAAACTATGCTTCTGCAACAGAAACCAGTGGCTAAGCCAATCATAGTTATAATGTTCTAGTCGCTTGAAAACGCAGAGTAGAAGCTAATTTCCAATTTTTAAGTCTGAGCTGGATCTCATTAATTGTTTTTTTATATTTTGAGTTTTTTAAGTTTCATTTTGAGTTTGTTGTTTTGACATATAAAAAAGAGACATTGTATGTAACCACTAAGCAAATAACCTATAGAGAAGACATTCCATACAACTGAAAGTGTCTCAGCTAACAGCCTGACATTGCGTCCACCAGGAAATTTTTCGGTGGACGTGATGTCTGAGGGAAATTATTTTTGGTTTCGTTTCAGTTGGCTGGCAGAGCTCGTTGCTAGCACAGCAAGCGAAACACAAAACATGCGCGCTATGAAATACCCTTTAGCTATAAAAATTTATGTCTTTCATATTTTTTAAAGAAAAACAACCTTAATTTAATAAATTTTTAAATGTAGATAATAAAAAATATGCGATGTGATGTTTTAATAATTTAAATAATTTATTTATGCTTGAAATTTCTTCACAAAAAAATGTATTTGTACAGGGTATTAGAGTTTGCATACAAATTTTAAAGGGAAGCAACTTATAAACAAAGCGATGTTGTCAATTCTCTTAGCAGAACATACATACGAGGGCGGGCTGATAAGTAATCGGCCTTACCAAAAAAAAACATCTTAAACAACCCATAAATATTTTATTCGATTAGTGTTTTCTATCGGCTGATTGCTGAAAAAGTTTTAGGCGTTTTTCTCAACACTGGTAATTTTGGCGGGAGTTTTAGCATGGTCACTTTTGCAGTGTCCCCAAAATGAGTAAAATAGAATATCGAGCTGTCATTAGATTTCTGTTTTTAAAAAAAAAATCCAACGATGAAATAAAAAATGAGTTAATCGAAGTTTATGGGGAATCAGCTCCATCGATTTCGACCATTAAATATTGGACTGCTGAGTATAGGCGCGGGCGGACAAGCATTTTTGACGAGGACCGTCCGGGACGTCCCAGAGAGGTGACAACCCCAGAAATGGTAGATAAAGTCCACGGAATGATATTGGATGATCGCCGAATAAAGCTGAGAGAGATTGCTAAGGCCCTAAACATTTCTCGTGAACGTGTTGGAAACGTCTTACACGAATATTTAAATATGAGTAAGCTTTCGTCAAGGTGGGTGCCGCGATTGCTCTCAGCGGAACACAAACGCAACCGCTTGGTCATTGCGAAGGAGAGTTTGGCATTGTTAAACGCAAATAAGAATGAATTTTTGCGTCGTTTTGTGACTGTCGACGAAACTTGGATACATCACCATACACCAGAAAGCAAGGAACAGTCAAAGCAGTGGATTTCAACCGGAGAAACGGCGCCGAAAAAGGCAAAGATTGGTTTGTCGGCCAACAAGGTAATGGCAACGGTTTTCTGGGATGCCCGAGGCGTAATTCATGTGGATTATCTAGAAAAAGGCAGAACAATTAATGGAGAATACTATTCTAACCTTTTGGGACAGTTCGATTCAGAACTAAAGAAAAAAAGGCCGCACATGGCGAAGAAAAAAGTTCTGTTTCACCAGGACAACGCTCCGGCTCACAAGAGCGTTGTTGCCATGATGAAATTGTGAAACGAACTACACTATGAAATTCTTCCACATCCCCCCTATTCTCCAGATTTAGCACCATGTGACTATTATCTATTTCCAAACTTAAAGAAATGGCTTGGTGGAAAGAAATTTCAGTCGAATGAACAGGTGATCAGTGAAACAAACGCCTATTTTGAGGACCTGGACCAGTCATATTTTATGGAAGGTATAAAAAAATTGGAGGACCGTTGGACTAAGTGCACACGTCTAAAAGGAGATTATGTTGAAAAATAAAAAAGAAAAATAAAAAAAAAACCGTGTTTTCTTTGGTAGGCCGACTATTTATCAGCCCACCCTCGTATGCACACACTTATTGTAAGATGCACGCATACATAGAAATCAGCCGGCGCGCCGACTACATCTGTCTCTGTCTTGCTACATAGGAACATGTATGTGGAAAGAGGGCGAGAGATGAATGTTCGCATTTTGTATGACTTGGACGCGCGCTGCTCGCGCTATAACACAGGAACATGGTGACTTTGAACATTTTTATGAATAAAAATAAATAACTCTTAAACAGCACTAGATATTCTGATACGATTTTATTTAAGTATTATATATTAAGTTATATAATAATATTATTCAATATAATATTATATATTTTTTTTGGAAACGCCACTATTTCATATAACTGTCACATAACAAAAAACTGATTTTTAGCTTTATTTTAATTAATACAATATATTTGAGAAATTACATTATATATAATAAAATTATGTTTAAATTTTCTGCATTTATATTGGTGGTTCATAAATGGTTCCTCTTTGATAAAATTAGCTATAAAAATTTATGTCTTTCATATTAAAAAAAAAAAAAACACCCTTAATATAATAAATTTTTAAATGTAGATAATAAAAAATATGCGATGTGATGTTTTAATAATTCAAATTATTTATTTATGCTTGAAATTTCTTCACGAAAATATTTATTTGTACAGGGTATTAGAGTTTGCATACAAATTTTAAAGGGAAGCAACTTATAAACAAAGCGATGTTGTCAATTCTCTCAGCAGACCATACATATGCACACACTTATTGTAAGATGCACGCATACATAGAAATCAGCCGGCGCGCCGACTACATCTGTCTCTGTCTTGCTACATAGGAACATGTATGTGCAAAGAGGGCGAGAGATGAATGTTCGCATTTTGTATGACATGGACGCGCGCTGCTCGCGCTATAACAGGACCATGGGGACTTTGAACATTTTTATGAATCACTGCGAACGGCAGTTCGCTCTAGTGACGAAAGCAGCACGAAGGGTGCGAAAGGCGACTAGCAATATATACAGCTAATTTGGAAAATTTGCTACGACTGTCCGATCAGATCGAGTTATTTACCGATCGAAAGGTTTAGACCTAACTTACAAAATGGCGTACTAAAACTTTTGCTAGCACACCTGGTTCATGAGATAAGGGGGTGTAAGTGGGAGGGAAAAAATTTAAATAATTGCAGCTAATGGGGTCGTTGGGGCTTGTTGTTAAAATATTTCCCGCTATTTCCCGCTAAAATTCAAACCCCAATAGTTTGCAAGCCCTAGAAGCTACAGATATGTCCTATATATCATTGGAAAGGTGAGTTTGAGGGCTTTTTGACGTACCTTCAAACTTTCTAAAGTATTCAGGTAACATTTTACAGGTGAAATAAGGTTTTTTAGCTTATATTTTGGCGATTTCTGACAAAACGGCTCTAACGATTTTTATTAATTTAAGTATATTGTAGTACATAAAATTCTGCGTTTTTTGGTATATAACACATAAATTTTGGTTGAGGGGTTTGGAAGATATTGCCTGTTAACTGAATATATATATTTTTCCATCGGTCGAAAATCACGTTTTAGTTCGAAAATCACGTTTTAGTACTAAAAACTTTTTGGTTTTATGAGATATCTCAACCAAACTGATAAAATTCGCATTTTACATTGTTTTATATATCCTGACCAAAGTTGGTTCAAATCGGACCACTATATCATATAGCTGTCATAGGACCGATCGGATCAAAATTAGGTTTTAGTATGAAAAACTTTTTTGTTTTACGAGATATTTCAACCAAATTAATAGAATATGCATTTAAGTTAGTTTTATACATCCTGACCGAAATTGGTTCATATATCATAGGACCGATCTGGTCAAAATAAGGTTTTAGTATGAAAAACTTTTTTGATTTATGAGATATTTTAACCAAATTGATAGAATATGCATTTAAGTTAGTTTTATACATCCTGACCGAAATTTGTAACCGGTAATCAAACCACTATATCATATAGCTAACATAGGACCGATCGGGCTAAAAGTCTTAGTATGAAAAGTAGACAGTAGTAACGCGAGCGAAGCAAACAGGGGCGGAGTCTCTTAGCTATATTTTTTACTATCTCCCTGCATTTATGATAAAGTTAAAATGTCAAAAACAAAAGCAATTGCAAAAATTTCTGATATCCCACAAAACAAAACCTCTACACGAGGTACAAGTCTAGTGACGAAAGCAATTTTCAGCTCCAAAATTTCTGATATCCAATTGTGTGACGAGCAAAATTCAGTTTATTATAAAAACTTTAAATAAAAATACAAATTATTAAAAAAAAAAAAAAAAAAAAACACGAAAATTGGTATTCGGCAGACGAAAAATTTCCTGGTGGACGCAATGTCAGGCTGTTAGCTGAGACACTTTCAGTTGTATGGAATGTCTTTTCTATAGGTTATTTGCTTAAGGGGAGTACTCTCGAGAGAAAAAAGTTGTTCGCGAGGTGTCAACTCCATATAAAAAAAACGGTGTCGAAATTAGGTAGAAGAAAATTCAGCAGCGGTTTAGCTGAGCAGTCCTCAGAAAAAAATTCAGAGTTGCCAGATCTAAGGGGTTGTCGGTTTCCAACACTGTTAGTGAAACAGCTGATTTTCGCTAGGCTGCCTGTAAAAAGAATGAAATTTTCAATCCTCTTACACCCATGGCAAAAATGGCAGCCATTTATTTGAAAACAAAACAAAATGTTTGGAGTTATTCAAAAAAATCTACAATATAGGATACAACTGAAACCATCTTTGCACCCTGAATATACAAATTTTTTTTATTTTTATTAAAAAAGTGCAGAAATCTGCAAAATATATATATTGAGTTACCAGACATATAATATCCTACATTTTCCATTCACCAAGCCTCTTCAATGTGTTCTAATCAGTTGTGTGTTTTTTTAATTTAAACAAAGCGCGCAACTGTCGCAACAGAGTTACCATTATACTTTAGTTAATTTTTGCGAGTTGCATTGGCAACACTGGCTTTTTCTAGGGCCTAGCAAATGATTGGGAGTTTTTCGCCAGCGAAGACAAACTTTTTCTGAGTACTCACCTTTAGTGGTGCTATGAACTGCTTTCTGTCTCATTACGCCGCGCGGCTGGCTTATCGGTTCTCAGGATAGAGTCCCATCCCTGGCCCGCAGTCCAAGCAATCGATAGCTTTACCGATACACAAAACATCTGCTGACACATTGCACTTTACAACAGTACGACCAAAGACAACAAAAAATAACAACAGACGACAACAAAACCTGCAATTAACAACAAAACGATAAGTAAACATACAAACATCCACAATACCTAACACTAATTCACCTCTTCCAAACAGGATCCTGGTTCTGAATCCAGGCGTACCCGCCCTGCCTGACATAACCACCTCAACGTCATCTCCTTCATGTTGGTCACCGAATGGACCTACTTCATCCTGTGTCTGCTTCCATGTTTCTCCCTCCCCCTACAGCAATAATAACTCGGACGTCTTCATATTCAGATAGGTATAATTCTCATCATTGAATCTCTAACATTTTTGATATTTTCTATTTACAGGTTATTTTCAACTTTAAAATTCGGCAACAACAATGAAGTAACAAACAAACAAACAGATCACGAACACAACGGAATTTGGATAACTTGCCAGGCAATGATGCGGCAAGACGCTACTGCGGAGCCGCCGCTGGAATCAATATATATATATGTTCGTATTCACGCAGGTAAGTTTAATATGTTTTATATGTGAGTGTCAGTGTAAATATGTTCTGAATGTTATATGTGAATATATGTAAATAGCTTAAATATACCTTAACCTGCCCAAATACAGAGAGTTATTTGTGGCTTAAGGGGCGATCTTTATGTGGTGACAAATAAGTTTAAATTTATATTATATATATATTTTTGTTTTGTTTTATAAGTCGTTCCTTAAATTTCAATGGAGGGTCCTACTGTTCCAAGCCGTGGTCGCCGAATTAATATTCAGTGGCATTCCGAAACTATCGTTAAGCTTATTGAAGCCGTGGAGGTGACGGAATGCCTCTAGAATATGTGCAGCGCGGAATATAAGAACCGCGATTCAAAAGAGGCTGGCTGGGGCAAAATATCTGAGCAGCTGGGCGTCAGCAAGAAGGATGTGGTAAATAAGTGGAACAGCTTGCGAAACACATATGGAGTAAGTATTATATTCAATAAAAAGAAGTGTATTCAATTATTTAATTTTTTTAAATTTATTTTATTTTAAATTGTAGGCTGCATTAAAGACCACTTTAGTTACGAAAAGCGGCCAGAGTGGGTCTGTTAAGAAGCCCAGCTTTCCGTATTTTGAGGCCATGTCTTTTCTCCAGCCTGTGATGTCAATAGAAAATAAGGAACGAACTGAATCTATGGTATGGTATAGAGATACACATATATTTTTATATTTTTAAACAATGCTGTCCTGCCATGGAACAGCCCATGCGATGAATTAAAATAATTCATAAAACGATCTCTGACGTTGCGCGCTGTATCGCTGGGTCGGCCGGCATTTATTGTTGGTCATCTGCCCGGTATGGTTACTCCATTGACATCATGGTCCACAAAGTTGAGCTGCAATCCATTTCGGAAATTATGCAATGCGCATATCGCCAACCCAATTTTAATTGCCTTCGGTGGCTCTACATCAATGGGCTTTCTTAGTATCCGGAATCGAGCTGCGCATATGCCAAAAGCATTCTCAATTACGCGTCGAGCTCTTGAAAGCCTGTAATTGTATATGCGCTGCTTTTCACTCAAATTCCTGAATGAGAAAGGCTTCATTATGTAGGCCTTTAGCGCAAAGGCATCATCGGCCACAATGACATAAGGTGTGTCATCTAGCTCATTCGGGAGATGCTTTGGGGCTGGCACATTAAAGGTATTTTGAGCAAGTGCTTTTGAAAGAGTGCAACTGAAAATATACAACAAATAAATACATTTTCTATTTTTACTTAAAAAAAAAATTGATTGGGATTACCTTGAAAATACTCCACCATCGGAATCCCTGCCATATGCTCCGACATCAATGTATGTGAATTTATAGTTGGCATTTGCCAACGCCATTAATACTATGCTGTTTGATTTTTTGTAGTTGAAATATTCGGAATACTGAATTGTGTGGCGCTTGAATATTGATGTGCTTTCCGTCTAAAGCACCAATACAATTGGGAAAATTCCACCTGTCTTCAAATCCCTTCGCAACATTAAGCCAGTCAGCAGCTGTGTTTGGAATCTATTAATAATAAATATTAATATATTTTCTAAATATTTTAGGGTACAAGTTTATCAAGTTCCGCAACAGACGTAGATCCAAGTTTGGTTTGTTCTGCGGATTTGGAAGACTCGTCAGATCTATCGATGTTTTTCGATAGTCTGACACCGAAGCGGCGTAAGACGGACGAAATTGGGCACAAGCAAACGTTGCTCATGACCGTCTCCAATGCTGTTAGTGCGCTGTCCGAAAGAAAGCGAGACATGTCCACTCAGTTTGGAGAGTACTTAGCGTCTAATTTGCGCAGTTTGCAATGTGAACATCCCGACTTAGCACTGGAGCTGCAAATTGGGGTCAACAAAGTGCTCAGCGATGTCCAGAGCAAAGTGCTGCAGAGAACCAATTTAGCCACACAGCCAACGATAATTACTCCTTCTCAAGAGGATGAAATTCAAGAATACGAGGCCCTTGACTTTGTAACCGATTCATACGGATAATAAAAAAAATTTAGATACTTGTTTATATATAATTTAATACATAAAAAAAAAAACAAAGATCGAAAATAAATATATAAACTTTACTACCTTTAAGTACTCTTCTCTTAACACTTGATAAATCGCATCGCACGTCTCAGGAATTATTGCAGATATAACTGACTTCGACATCCTGAACTCATAGGAGAGGCTCGTCATACTTGACCCAGACGCTAAATACCGCAATGTAACGGCAAGTCGCTCTCCTGGTGAAATGGGCTTGCGGAAATTCGTCGTCTTCTTTTTTATCAGAGGTGAGACCCAACCTGTCAGCTCATCGAATGTAGCTGCATCCATACACACATAATTTTTAAATTTGTGCGGTAATTGTTGTAACCGCATTGTTGTTGTGATAGAGTAACCAAACTTTCACACGCAGATCACAAAATCAGATCAAGTTTGTTTCAAATTTAAGCCACCGTCCCCTCCGCCCCTGCAAATCGCGAAGAACCACCACACTTACAATTTTTAATAGCCGATATTTGTTATTATTATCAAGTATCCCACTGAATCGCAACAACATCGGACAAGTAGAACAGCAGTTATTGCGTGCCAAAGTTTTTAAAGCGATATATGCCCCCTATAGTATGCAATAGTTTTTGCATTGTTGGACCTTATTAAAATGCTTCAAATTTCAACTGGTTCTGGAGGTAAAGATGACATCGGCTTAAATCTCTAGTCGGGATAACTAAAAATGGTACTGATGATAGGGAGTGGCATCTCTTGAATTAGCTGTACCATGTCATGCTCCATGCTTCATGTTTCTATTCGAGTGTTGTGTTTAGTTGGTTGAGTCAGGTAACCTGTTCCACAGAGGACGACAGGTGGCTAACCAAAGAGATTGGAAGTTGGTTTAAAATCGATTCTAGGAGGTTTTCAGCTAAGTAACAGCAACACATGATGGCATCCAAACTTTTTTTTTTTATTTCTGAGCCTTATAATTACCAAATGGTTTAAGCGACAAAAATATGACATTAAGTTGAAATTGCTGGTCAACTAGCAGAAACGGTTCTGAAGATGGAGAATAAACATCTCTTGAAACCGTGCTCCTTGCATTTATGCAAGTGTTGTTGTTAGCAGGAGATGTCATATCGACAATAAACCAATAAAAGACACAATTTTCGTTTTTTGCATAATTAGTCTCATACAATATTTTGTAAAACAGAGAGGTTTGAAATTATTTCAAACTGTGCAGGATTTTTTTTGTCGTTGACCTGAAGCAGAACTATTTGATTTCAACCTGAAGCAGTTGCTAATATAATGCAGTTGTAAAAAAAATCGTTGTAAGCCTTTAGAAGTTGATACAACATATTTTTGCATAATTTTTTCAAGACAAAGTAGAATTTTTTTTACAACCTGATGCAGTTGCTACATGAATGTTGGTATACAAAAACTGCATTGCACAATTGTGAACATGAAGCAGACGATAACCAATATCAATTATTAACCTGAAAAAGCTTTTAATATTCAAATTTGGACGACGGTGTATTCAAAGTTAAGTAATATTTAGGAAAACTTTATCGTTTATTTATTATTATTATATAGTTATTTGTTAGGAGGGAGATGGGGGATAGCATACAAGGCAAAATGACGTATTGCATTCAACTTGGTTAATGCCAGCATGATCCTTGTCCCTGCTATTCTCAAGTCGACGCACTACCTTCACGTGGTTCTTCCTGTATTGTCACCTAGTACCCTTGGGTGGCAAAATAAAGGGCGCGGAAAGGAGACAAATTGAGCAACAAGGCATGGCCCAATAAGGGAGTCAGACCGTATAATAATAAATTTTAGTTATAACCGTTATTTCTGAAAAATCCTTTTTTCATAAAAAAAATTTTCTTTAAAGTACTTTTATATATATATATAAATAAGTAACGGGTATCCTATAGGCGGGATCTCGACTATAACATTTCCCACTTGTTTTATTTATTTTACTTTAATATGATTTTTTTTTTGCTTTTTTTTTTTTTATTTTTATTCTATTATAATTTAATTTTGATTGAATTTTAATTTAAGTATTTTTAAGTTTTAATTAGGTCGGCAAAAACCCTCGACTGAACCCTCCACGAGGGTGCCGACTGGAAATAACACTCCAATGGTTCCTCTGGGAACTGGTGTTAGCCAAGACATTTGTCGAAGACATGTGGAATGGCTCCTAAATAGTCTTAATGCATGCCTAAAGCTCCTGTCATGGTCTGAGGTAACGAGGGCCGGACTAAGGTGTCATGCGACCCGTGCCGATAGTCAGCCTGGGTGGGGGCCCTTACCAAAAATAGCCCAGTCGTAAACGGAGCGGCCGGATACCTGGCGCCCTCCGGTCGTGATAGCCTTACCTGCATAGTGCGGATCTCTGTGCAGGCGGACCACCCTTTCTCCGCAACTCGTGGGAATCAAAACATGAACTCTATAAACAATACAAATTCAAACAAACAAAATAACAAGAAAAATATAAAAAACACAAAAAAACCACAAAAAAACAATAAAAATGACGACGGAATCGCAGGTTCCTCGTCGTCGGCAGCGGCAGGGGTTTCAAAGCCTGGCCAAAGCCTACCGTTGACACCGGAGATGGTCACCATGCCAGCCGGTGGACCTTGCATAGCTGGTCCAAGCAAACCCGTATTCCACCCGGGCCTTGGGGTAGATGGAGTGATTCCACCATCTCCTGTCACCAAAGAGGCACAGCAAAGCACTAGTGCGGCAGTGCCACTTTCGGGTGCAGGTGCGATGGGGAAACCTCCAACAGCCAGCGTCGCAAGGAAATTCTCATATGCTGAGAAAAGAACTGCTGGCAACATCCTTCAGCGTCAAAACGCAGGAGCAGAGGCCAGTCCTTCAGCGGAGTGGCTGGAAAAGGTGGCATGGGCCAAGAGTGTGCTACCAGCTTACAGCGAGCAGGCACCCAGGGCGCAAGCAATGGCTCAGGCAAAGAGACAGCGATCTCAAGAGACTCCTGGCCCATCCGCCAAGAAGTCAAGGGTTCAGGTGGGCAAATCCTTCGCCCAAATCGCCAAGGAACGGATCCTCATTGGAGTCGTTGACCGAGGTGATTCGGGCGGGAGGATTCCCAGAAACCAGTGGAAGTGGGTGGAGACGGCACTGGCCATCCGCTGCTTCGAGATGCTGGAGCAGGAACCTGGACCACCACCGGTCTGCAAAGATGTCGGGTGGTATCAGGGTAGCGTGAAGGTTATAGCTTGCGACGATGAGAGGTCTGCAGAGCTCTACAGAGCGGCAGTCTCCAATATCGGCGAGGTGTATCCTGGAGCCAAGCTGGAGGCTGTAAAGTGGAGCGACATTCCAGTCCGGCCCAGGGCCAGAATGTATATTCCATTCTCCATCAAGGAACCGGAGCGAATCGTTAAGATGCTCCAACGATGCAACCCGAGTCTCCCCACTCACGACTGGAAAGTTGTGAAGGTAGAGGAGATGAAGGGTCCAACGAACCAGGTCGTGATTATTCTTAACAAAGAATCGCTCGCCCCAATTAAGGCCGCTGATAACGAGCTAAGCTTCGGTTTCAGCTCTGTGTCCATCCGGGTATATAGATCGGATACCGCGGCCGGGAAAGATCCTTCAAACACGCCAGTCGAGGAGGATATAACGGCAGAGCCAGAGGATCTGGTGCATAGCGACGCTGAACACGGCTATACTTCCGACGCGTCCACATAACGCGGGACCTCAAGGCACTGTGCCAACTGGGTGAAGGAGAGGCCACCTCGGATGTAGCGTCGGACGATGAGGACGCGAACGTGACAGTGGTGGAGGGACCATCTTCAGATGTCTGTAAAGATTCTGCAGATAAGCCTCCACCACTGTAAAGCAGCCTCCGCTGCACTACTACTCCGTCTGGCTGGAGACGGAGCCGACATAGTCCTAGTCCAGGAATTCTGGTTGATTGGTGGTAAGGTTTCTGGACTAGGAACACCAGACTACAAGCTAGTAGTTGCTGAAACACAAGGTAAAACCCGTACCTGTATTCTTGCAAGAAAACACATGCTTATTTTCTTGCTTCATAATTTTAGCAATGAGGACAATACGGCAGCGAGCCTGGAACTCCAGCCAGCTCCGATAAGGTTGCTGTCCTGCTATATGGCCTACGATCACCCGGGCCCTCCTCCAGAAGACGTCACGAGAAGTCTAATAAAAGGCTGCGAAACGCGAAGTATCAACCTTATCATTGGATGAGATGCCAATGCACACCATACCCAGTGGGGAAGCACAAATACAAACACAAGGGGTGAGTCACTCCTAAACTATTTCCTCAGTACTAACCTAGTTTTAGGCAACAAAGGTTGTGAACCTACTTTTATAATCAAGGACAGGAAGGAGGTCATTGACCTTACCCTGGTATCCTATCCTCTATATGATCTAATCAGAGACTGGAAAGTGGCAGACGATCACTCCTTCTCTGATCACAGATACATCGAATTCTCCCTCAACTTGAGGCACTCTAAACCATTACCTTTTATCAACTTGAGAAAGACCAAATGGCCATTATTTACTGCTATTCTTAAAAAGGCTATCCCAGAGGTAGCACCAGAAGGACTTCAATCCACAGAGCGACTAAGTTACCTAGTAGAAAGCTTTACTAAGGCTTGCAACTCTGCTTTCAAGGCTGCTTGTCCCATCAGCAGACCTAAAAGGGGAAAGAAACCACCATGGTGGAATCCCAACCTACAAGAACTTCGCAAGAGCTCGAGAAACCTCTTCAATCAAGCCAAGGCTGTTAACGCAGAAGAATCTTGGCTCAATTACAAACACGCCCTTTTAACATACAAAAAGGCGACACGACAAGCCAAAAGAGATTCATGGAGAGCTTTCTGCTCTGACATAGAATCAACACCGGACGCGGCCAGACTGAGGAAGATTTTATCGAAATCTGCCCCCACACTTGGATACCTCAAAAAAGAGGATGACACCTGGACTACATCAAGCGAAGAGTCGCTGGATGTACTCTTAATAAAGCACTTTCCAGGTTGCAAAGCAACCAATCAAGGTAGATACCAAACCCCTACTGAGGTGCCCATCATTCCCTCTCTTCTAAGCAAACGCAATATAGCCTGGGCTATAAGCAGCTTTAAACCGTATAAGTCACCTGGACCAGACGGCATTTTTCCTGCTCAACTACAACAAGCAGGAGACACTGCCATAAACTGGCTACAATCTATCTTTCTAGAAGTTCTCAAAACTGGCCATATACCTGACGCATGGCGAGTGTCAAAAATAGTCTTCATACCAAAAGCTGGCAAATCATCCCATACGACAGCAAAGGACTTTAGACCGATCAGCCTGTCGTCATTTATGCTCAAAACCTTCGAGCGACTCTTGGCTCTTCATCTAAGAGCATCCATTCCCCCCCATCTCTTGTCTAATTCTCAACACGCATATCGGAAAGGCAAATCGACGGAAACAGCTTTGCACTCCGTAGTCGCCACTATAGAAAAATCCCTTTCGCTCACTGAATACTCCCTCATAGCCTTCCTAGACATCGAGGGAGCTTTTAACAACGTCGTCCCGGAAGCTATCACTGGAGCACTGACAAACTTGGGGATTGAAAGCCGGCTAGTGGGACTCATCGACCAATTGCTCACATGCAGGGTCGTAACGTCCACACTTGGCTCTTCAACACTCTCCAGGTTCGTCAGTAGGGGAACACCTCAAGGAGGGGTTCTATCTCCTCTTTTATGGAACCTAGCAGTCAACAGGCTGTTATGCGACATAGAGGGTGGAGGGAAAATTCCCTCAAACACTATGCGACTTGATGTCAGTCAAGCTACAAAAACTGGTCACCTGGGCCGATGAGTGTGGCCTGGGAGTAAACCCAGCCAAAACGGAACTTGTTCTTTTCTCTAGAAAATACAAAATCCCAACTCTAATACCCCCAAAAATAAAAGACTCAGTCCTCTCCTTCAGCGAAAGCGCCAGATACTTGGGTTTAATTCTGGACAGGAAGCTGGACTGGAAAATTAACACGCAAGATAGATGTAGAAAGGCAACAGTTGCACTCTACACTTGCAGGAAAGCGATCGGGCTGAAATGGGGCATGTCGCCATATATCGTCCACTGGCTATACATAGCTATAGTCAGACCGATACTACTATATGGTATAGCAATATGGTGGCCTGCCTTAACAAAGCAGTCCATAAACAAACAGCTCAACAAAATTCAAAGGATGGCCGAAATCTGCATCACAGGTGCTCTCAACACAACACCTGGCGAAGCTCTAGACGCCATTCTTAACATACAGCCAATCAGGCAAGTTAGCAAAAATATTGCCACCATGACAGCAATTCGACTGAGAGACTCTAACTCTTGGACAGAATGCTCAACAGGACACTCCGCTATCCTTAAGGATAACCAAATAGTTCCTTCTAGAACGGACTACTGTATGCCAATTGAGCATATTGAAACTCCCTTTCAAACAACCATTCCGCACAGGGAGGATTGGTCATCACATACCCCAGGACAAAATGGGGCCATATCCTTCTACACAGATGGTTCAAAGTTGAACAATCAAGTGGGTGGAGGGGTATACTCTCAGGATCTAAATATACAGGTCTCTTTTAGGCTACCTGACCATTGCAGCGTTTTTCAAGCCGAAATCCTGGCTATAAATGAAGCCTTAAAACTCCTAAGAGAATCCCAAGTCAATTCGGGCCGTATTAACATATACAGTGACAGCCAAGCAGCTATCAAGTCCATAGAATCGACCACAACTAATTACACCTCAGTTTCGAACTGCCGCAAATCTCTACATGAGATGGCTGAGCATTTCGACATTTCCCTAATATGGGTGCCAGGGCATCAGGACATTACAGGAAACTGTATAGCTGATGAACTAGCCAGGAATGGTACAACAGTACACCTCCTTCCTGACAAGGAGGATACGCGTATGCCACTGGCGACCTGCAAGCTACTACTTCTAGCCCAATCTATAACAGTTAGCGAAGACCGATGGCAAAACACACACCATTGTCGTGTCGCGAGGCAAACCTGGCCTCACCTGAATAAGACTCGTTCTAGTATTCTTTGTAAACTAAGTAGAACAGATTGTTCTGCAGTAGTAAGAGCACTGACAGGACATTGGCTGGTAGGCATCCACGCCACACGGCTGAATGCCCCATACAATGATTTCTGCAGGAGCTGTAGAGACGAAGAAGAAATTGAATCACCCGAACATTTCTTCTGCTCTTGTCCCGCATTGAGTAATAGAAGACTCCACACCCTGGGAAAACCTTTTCTCTCCACTTTAGGTGAACTTGCGTCAATTACACCGCGCAAAATCGCTAAATTTATTCAGTTATCAAACTGGACGCCCTACTGAGTGACATGTCACCACAAAGGTTAAAGGGAACCCTAGATCCGCGGTACCACAACGGGCCCAACTGTGGCCTAAGTGAGTCGTAGAATCGACAGCCGCTCTAACCTAACCTAACTTAACCTAAGTTTTAATTATATATTACTATATTTTCTTTTTTTCGACCTTAATTTGTATGACTTTTAATTTGTTTTCATTTACGCGCAATGCGCTTATTGATTGATATTGATGGTTTTTTAAACAAAATAACAGCGACTGATTCTTCTCCTTGGCAGCACAGAGGACAAAATATAAGAAAATTTCTATTGCAGCTCTTCGGATTTTGGCCAAACGTGTGGCGGGCAATTGGAGTGGACTCACTCGTGCTCCTCCTGCTACGACGATGATTGCTGAGACGTTGCTACGATGCTGACGGGGACGTTGCGCCAAACGGTGCTGCTGTCAGACGCCTCTGAGTTGACGATGCTTCAGATAACCAATGGCTTTGGCGTGCAGCAATGTTGCTTCCAACAGGTGTCAGGCTTGAGTGGCACAGCACACGACTCGCGGAACGGCACGGCACGGCTCACAGAGATGACACTCTCGTCTGACACGACTTTGTTAGACAATATATATAGATTCTAGGCCGGCACAAGTTTTGGTGAGATGCAGAGACTCGTCACCGCACCGAGGAGGGCACATGCGTGTTGGTGAGGCACACGGTGCGATAACTCGTCAAAAAAATATTTGTTTCTGCCCAAAGGCAGCCGCTCCTGACCGCTGTCAATGTCGAACTCTCCATCTCGCAACGTGGTCTTAGAAAAGTTCCACTTCTTTCTTTCTATTTTCCCTTTTTCTTTTTCTAAAGAAAACCTTTTATTTTTATATTTTACCGGCCAATTTTAAAATCAAAATAAAAAACTAAAATTTATCGGCAGAGCCGATAACTAAAGAAATACAACAGCAAAAACATCGAGCTGGCACAAACTATAAAATATGAACATAACATTAGCCATAATGCATTAATACCTGATCAATATTGCCCTCCGTAAAATATTGTTATACACTGCCCGACAACCGATTAGCACACTCTCTAACCTATCAGTTTAAAGGCAAATAACTTAAAACTCTGAATATGTTTCATGCATACTATTTTTTGTATTCTATTCTTCATAATTTTTACTCATTCTGAGAATAACCTTGAGTTCTGGAATTGAACCGTTATTTTGTTTTGCTGTTTTCTTTGAAGTGCGACAAAAATGCATGCATTTTATTTGCGACAGCCGATGAGCATAATTTCGCTTTAGTGTCCATTTTTGCGCGTAGGTTGTGGTGTTTGACTGATTAAAGTTATTATTTACTTATTGTGATCGATTATCAAGTAATAATGGGAAAAGCAAAACCATTGGATGAGTCTGAAAAAGCCAAAATAAAGGGAGTGTGGTCACTCGATTCTTCAAATATCCAAAAATATTAAACGCAGCCGTAAAGTTATTACCTCATACTTAAACAATGAGGATACCTATGGAAAAAACATGAAAGGTCGGTCCTCATCAGTAATAACAGCAGCTGACAAGCGAATTATATTAAGGCACGCATCTAATTCTCACGACTCCGCCGCCAAAATAAAAGAAAAAACTGGTGTTAAAGCGTGCGTTCGGACTGTACAAAGAGTTATATCGAAAGCTGAACATATAAAGCGTCTAAAACTAAAGAAAAAACCACCACTAAACCAACTTCGAAAGATGCAACGGCTCGATTTCTGTCGATCGAATATGACCTGGACCAAGGAGTGGGAGCGTGTAGTCTTTTCAGATGAAAAAAGTTCAATTTGGAGGGTCCTGACGGCTATGCCTACTTCTTTCATGATCTCAGAAAGGAAGAGCATACCTTAGATCGGTTGCACAGCCGTGCAGGTGGTGTCATGGTCTGGGGCGCTATTACTTACTTTGGCACCATAGAACTGCAATTTCTAACCAGCCGAATGAATGCCATTGCGTACAAGGGTGTACTGCAAACGGCTTTTCCTGCAGTCAAGGATATTTTTGGATCCTTGAAATGGAAGTTCCAGCAGGATAACGCACCTATCCACACAGCCAGGATCGTAAAATCCTGGATTGAGGGTCTGAACGTGGAATTGCTAACATGGCCGCCTTACTCGCCCGACCTGAATATTATAGAAAATGTTTGGGGATGGCTAGCACGCAAGGTGTACGAGGTCGGCAGACAATATTCAACTGAAGCTGAACTCATTGAAGGAATTAAAAGGTCCTGGGAGGCTATTTCACTCGACTACATTAAAAAATTATATGACTCCTTACCAAGTCGGATGTATGAAGTCATACTTAACCGTGGAGGCTCAATTAATTATTTTACAGAATACATAAAAAATGTTGAAACTAATTTAAAAAAATTATTTGAATGAAGTTTGAATATATTTTCTTTTGTTATTTAAAGTTTTCAATTGACTGTGCTAATCAAATGTCGCAAAAATGAAAGTTAATTTTTATACCCGTTACTTATAAAAAATAAGTATAAGGGTATATTGTGTTCGTTGGAATGTATGTAACAGGGAGAAGGAGGCATCTCCGACCCTATAAAGTATATATATTCTTGATCAGCATCAATAGCCGAGTCGATATAGCCATGTCCGTCTGTCCGTCCGTCCGTCTGTCCGTCTGTATGAACAAAAGGATCTCAGAGACCATAAGAGATAGAGATACCAAACTTTCACTAAAAGACTTCTATATACCCCACGCAGATCAAGTTTGTTTCAAATTTAAGCCACGCCCCCCTCCGCCCCCGCAACTAGCGAAAAACAGTCTGAACAAAGAAATCTCAGAAACTAAAAGAGATAGAGTAACCAAATATGGCACACAGATTTATATATACCTCACGCAGATCAAGTTTGTTTCAAATTTAATCCACGCCCCCATCCGCCCCCGCAAATCGCGAAAAACCACCACACCCACAGTTTTTAAGATAATACGTTTTTTGTGATTATTACCGTTATCTATTAGCATTATCTATTATCCCACTAAATCGCATCAAGATCGGACATGTAGAACGACAGTTATGGCGAATTAAAGTTTTCAGAGCAAAACAAGTATTTTCTTTAAAGTACTTTTCAATATATTTAAGTAAGTAACGGGTATCATATAGTCGGGATCTCGACTATAGCCTTTCCCGCTTGTTTATGTTAAGTTTGTTTAAATTCATTTAAAATGTTATTAATAAAGTTAATATCATATCTTCCATTTATTCTCGTGTATAATTTTGTATTCTTTTAATGGAAAAAAGATTCAACTTGAAAGTCTTATTCGTTTTCTTGATATTAAGCTCTTAAGACGCGGAGCATAGGGTGTGCTAATCGGTTGTCGGGCAGTGTACATTACAAACACAATTTTTGTTTGTCTTTTATAAAGGGTGACTTTTTAAGAGCTATGGGAAATTAAAAAAAAAACACATAAAATTCAGAAAAATGCATTCAATTTTTATTTGAATCGATAGTGAGGTCCATATAATTTAATGTTTGAAGATTATTTCATGCAAATGTTGACCGTGACTGCGCCTCAAATGGTCCATCCTTTTAGACCAATTTCGGTATACTCTTTCCAACATTTCGGCCGGTATCTCACGAATAAATGCTTTAATGTTGTCTTTCAATGCGTTAATTGAAGCGGGCTTGTCTGTATAGACATGAGCTTTAACATAGCCCTACAAAAAATATTCTAAAGGCGTTAAATCGCACGATCTAGACGGCCAATTGACCGGTCCCGAACGTGAAATAAAATGTTCACCGAACTCGCCTCTCAATAAGTCCATTGTTGCGCGTGCTGTGTGGCATGTGGTACCGTCTTGTTGAAACCACATGTCATGCAAGTCAAGCTCTTGCATTTTGGGCAAAAAAAAGTTGGATATCATCTCACGGTAGCGCTCACCATTCACAGTTACGTTACGATTCTCATCATCTTTGAAGAAGTATGGTCCAATGATGCCACCAGCCCATAAACCACATCAAACTGTGACTTTTTCTGGATGCATTGGTAGCTCTTGCAATGTTTCGTCGCTGAACAAGAAGCGCGCGATGAACTTTTTTAACAGAAAACGCACTTTGATAAAAAAAATTCAATAATTTGCAAGCGTTGTTCGATTGTAAGACGATTCAGGGTTAAATTACACTAGGCAACAAATTTCAAATTTTTTCTTCTAAATTGAACCAAACCGACTTTTTTGGATAGATTTGGGGCCCCAAACACCGAAAAACATTTTTTTTTTTTCTATGGCAAAATTTTTTTTTTAGAATTTTTTGAAATTTGGCTGTTTTTTTCATGCCGTTTTTAGAGGTACCCCCACTTTTGTCATTATTACACCAGAATGCCAAAGCCGATATTCAAAAGCTTTACTTTTCCTGAAAGCTAATGAATATACCTGTAATTCATCTATACACAGTTTAAGATTAAAGTCAGTAGTTTAAGAGCTATTAATTTTTGAATTAAGAAAATGTTGTTTTTTTAATCTTTTTTATAGCTTTTTTTACTTTAAAATTCAAGGAAAAATCGAAAAAAAATTCTGAACTGGGGTTTTAATTATACCCGTTACTTATAAAAAATAAGTATAAGGGTATATTGTGTTCGTTGGAATGTATGTAACAGGGAGAAGGAGGCACCTCCGACCACATAAAGTATATATATTCTTGATCAGCATTAATAGCGGAGTCGATATAGCCATGTGTGTCTGTCCGTCCGTCCGTCTGTCCGTCTGTGTGAGCGCCTAGATCTCAGAGACCATATGAGATAGAGTAACCAAACTTTCACACGCTGATCACAAACGCGTTGGAGCAGGTCAAGTTTGTTTTAAATTTTTGACCCGCCTCCTTCCACGCCCGCAATTCGCGAGAAACCGATCGTCCGTCTGTATAAACACAAGGATCTCAGAGACTATAAGAGATAAAGTAACCAAATTTGGCACACAGATTTCCATATACCTCACGCAGATCAAGTTTGTTTCAAAATTAAGCCACGCCCCCCTCCGCCCCCACAAATCGCGAAAAACCACCTCACCCGCAATTTTTCATATAATACGTATTTTTTGGTAATAACCGATATCTGTTATTGTTATCTATTATCACACTAAATAGCAACAAGATCGGACAAGTAGAACAGCAGTTATTGCGCGCCTAAGTTGTTGAATCAACATGTTCCCCCTAGAGTATGCAATAGTTTTTGTATTGTTAAACCTTATTAGAATGCTTCAAGTAGTTCTGGCAACGCAAGTATGACATTAGAATTGAGTCGCTAATGTATTGAAATAAGTAACGGGTATCCTATGGTCGGGATCTCGACTATAGCCTTTCCCACTTGTTTTTTTTTGCAAAGCTGCTTTAATTGAGCTTCGTGTAAGATATAATTCATTAAAATCTATGAAGAAACGGCGATATAATAATAATTTTATATCAAGGCCTGATTTTGTCGATTTTGATGACTTTCTTGTAGAGCGGCATGACCTTTAGTATGAAAATTTTGTGTATTTTGAGATATCCAAACCAAACTCACAGGAAATCAATTTTATGTGGTTTTACGCATTATGACCAAAGTTGGTTCAAATCGGTCGACTATATCTTATAGCTGCCATAGGAACGATCGGTCGAAAATCAAGTGCTAGTATGAAAAGTTCTGTTGTTTCTTGAGATATATCAACCAGTCTTACAGGTTGTGTATCTTATAATGTGTTTTATATCCCTACTAAATTTGGTTCAAATCGGTTCACTATTCAATATAGCTGCCATAGGAACGGCATTTGGCATTCGGGTGTAATGATGACAAAAGTGGGCGTACCTCTAAAAAACGGCATGAAAAAAACAGCCATGTTTCAAAAAACTCTAAAAAAAAAAAATGTTTTTCGGTGTTTGGGGCCCCAAATCTATCCAAAAATGTCGGTTTGGTTCAATTCAGATTTGGGCTGTTGCCTAGTGTTATAGACCAAAGTCATAAGCCTAGTTTATAAAAATTCTTAAATAGCTATAAGGGCAATACTTGGTATTTGGTAATTTTTGCACCAATATCTGGCATCACCCAGCTTTTGGCTCTCATAGCAGCCAGACTGCTGTGTGTAGGGAATAATACCGGAACCGTAATTGCTGGTCAAAATTAGCCGTTTGATATTTAATATTTGAATTAAGTCAAATGAATTTTTAAGAACTGAAAACCCAGACTTTTTTTTTGTTATTTTCTGCTCAATAAAATAATAAATGAATTTAATAGTGGGATTTCCTGTAACCGATTCAGTTTTGATTTCGTTTAAGCAAATCTGAAACAGTTTCAGGAACGACTCTTTTTGCACACTGATTTGATTTTGATTTCGAGAATTCAAAAAAATGGCGGGAAAACACAAATGAATGTAATTAATCTGTTTTTCTTAGACTTTTAATTAATAGTTCGGTTACAGAATAGTATAATTAAAATAATAGTACATTTGTTTATAATGCTTAAGTTGCAATTTTACACATTAACAGCTTCTTTATTATCTGCGTCTTTTTAAGCTATTTTAGTGCATTAGCTTCAATTCTAACACCCCTTTCTTAGCTGTCATCCATCTGGGACATTTTTAGTAATTATTCTGAATTAAAAATATAGTTATTAAATTATTCATTCTTTAAATGCAAGAAGCTTTTAACATTATCCAAATTAAAATCACCACAAAATGTAAGCAAACACCAAGTGTGGCCACATAATGTTATCGAAATGCACGGTGTCACATGTTATTGAAATGAAATCAAAACGAAATCAGCCTCAAACCTGATTTAGTGAAATCACTTAGGGTTCCCACACTTTCCGTAAAATTTTTTTTAATTTGCCTGGCAACCCCACACATTTTGTATGGAAACCAAATCAGTATCGATTTCAGGAATACCTAAAATAATTTAAAAAAAAAATATTAAAAATTTCATTGTACCGTAACTGGTCGTACCGTTAATGGTACTAAAACCGAAAGAACAAAACCAGAACCGAAATTTAATTCGTTGGATCAATTCAGCTAGGTGCTGCAAGATGTGTGTGCAAAATTGACCAAAAATCGAGTGCTGCATTTTTAGCTATTCAGTAGCTTCGTTTAATTGTTATAAAATAGATATATGGTTTTAAGGCCTGACTCCAGCAGCTTTTGTGTGTAGAACATAACTAAAACAGTGTGTCCAAGCACCTAATATTAAAAAAAATATTTACCTAAAACTGGCATATTTTTGATAATTCACGTAAAGCAAATATGGTCACTCTGACAGATCAGTTTGGCTTTTAATCAGCGCCAAATTTGAAAGCTCAACTGAAATTAAGAAATAAAGCAAATGAACTCTGACGATGAAGTAATTGTGTTGGTTATGTCAATAAC
Organism: Drosophila phalerata; assembly: GCA_951394115.2. Taxonomy (NCBI): domain Eukaryota; kingdom Metazoa; phylum Arthropoda; class Insecta; order Diptera; family Drosophilidae; genus Drosophila; species Drosophila phalerata. The sequence goes on from OX596006.1 coordinate 14,700,454, forward strand.
AAATAATTTATTTCTTCAGCAATACTTTTTCATACACTTTTTACAGATATTTTATCAAAATTTTTCTTATTTGTGATTCGCCCCTCTACTGTTTATATTTAAGCTATTTTTTCCTCGTGCTATAAATGTAAATCGCGTTTTTTTTGTTTTCGCACTAAAAATTCCTGCCAAAGTTTTTTTTGTATGAAGTTTGACAGGAATTTTTAGTTACGGGCCTGCTGGAGTCAGACCTTTACAAAAAATAAATGAATTTCGACTGCTTATATTTAATTTTGTATTATATTAAAGGCAAACAGAAATGGTATTTGTAATGTATTACAATAGTTTACTGCAGGAAATATTGATCAGATATTAGTGTAATGTGGCTGTATATATATGGCTTAAAAGTATGGCAAGAGATACAAAAGTTAGCAGGTTGCATAGGTAGTCTGTCTTGGTTAAATGCACATGTTAGATCAAGGTGTTTCAGTCAAGTGTAGCATGTTAGTACAAATATTTATATCGTTAAATTTGTATATAAATTTTGATACCCAGAGCCCATTGAAAATATCGGATCGGACCACTATAATATATAGCTGCCATAGGAACGATACATCGAAAACTAAGTTTTAGTACAAACTAGGGGGGTCCGCTTCCTGCTCGCTTCGCTCGCCAACCCCCCGCTCGCTTCGCTCGCAGTGCTACAGTCGAGCATACTCGACTGTCGGAGACCCCGTACTTACTATGGAAATAGAAAAGACTAACAAAAATTAATAAATATTTAGCTCGCTTGATGCTGTTGCAGAGAGTTGTAATACATTTTCGACTACTTTTTTCAATGACAGCTATATTATACATTGGACCGATTTGAAACAACTTCGATATGGATATATAAGACTAACTTTAATGCATAATATATCAGTTTGGTTACGATATCTCATAAAACAAAAAAGTTTTTCATACTTAAACCTGATTTTCGACCGATCGGTCCTATTACAGCTATGTGATATAGTGGTCCGATTTAAACCAACTTCGCTAAGGATATATAAGATATATAATTTAAATGCATATATAGTAAAAGTTTGGTAACGATATATTGTACAACAAGAAAGTTTTTCATAACAAAACTTGATTTATTCCGATTACTCCTACGAGCGCTCTTTGATATAGCTGTCCGATTTGCACCAACTTCGGTCATGAATTAGAAAAAATAACCCACATGCAAATGCTATTAATTTGGTTAAGATACATATTTTATAAACTTGATTTTCTCCAAGCGAAATGTTCATTTCCGAGATTTTGTTAAAAATTTAAACAAAAACTATAAAATAAAAAAAAAAATTTTGATGGAGCCGGGAATCGAACCCACGACCTAATTTTAGAGAAAGTTTAAAACTTCGGTAGCTCAACCAATTGAGCCATACAGGGTGTTGTGAATAGGATGCCAAATTGCCATATTGGTTTTACGGTACTCTATTTCATAATTTTCAAAATATTTATTAACTCTAAAAATGTTAATATTATATGTTATCATAACATTAAGAAATACAAATTGAATGTCAATGCAAAATTATTGAATCAAAAAACACACGTCCTTGCCAGGGTTCGAACTCACGACCGGCTGACCAACCATATCCTGAGTGCTGCGGCTCAGCACACTACGCCACAGAAGCCCATGACTGATCGGACGCCAATCTGTTATATAATATGTTGACTTAATTTTCATGTAATCAAGTTACTCAAATTTTAATTACAGCCAACGCTCCATCATCAAAACGGCAAAATTTATAATTTGAATATCTTGGCTATTTACTGTCCGATTGGAATGAAATTTTCAGCAAATATCTAGGACACTTCCAGCTTTGTCTAACCAAAATCTGGAATCTCCAGATCTTAAATTGCTCTTATAATTTGGATATAAAATTTTCTATGTCGATTTTTGGGCGGTAAATTGGGCGTGGCGGAATTCAGAAACAAACTTGATCTGCTTGCAATATAGAGGAACGTACATACCAATTTTGGTGTCTCTAGCATTTAAACTGCTCTTTTAATATGGATATGAAATTTTCTATGTTGATTTATGGGCGGTAAAGGGGCGTGTATTTTTAAAAGATTTTAGCTTAAATTAAATTAAATTTATTTTCCTATGTACTCAAGTAACCATTTACAGGTGAAATAAGGTTTTGTAGCTTACTTTTTGGCGAATTATGACAAAATGGCTTTACCGATTTTTATTTATTTTCAATATGTAAAATTGTAAAACGTAAGGTTTCGCGTGTTTTGGTATATTTAACATAAATTTTGGTCGAGGGGCTTGAAAGATATTACCTATTAACTGAATATAGGCATTTTTGTATCGGTCGAAAATCCATTTTATTACGAAAAACTTTTTGGTTTTATTATATCTCAACCAAACTGATAAAATATGCATTTAACTTAGTTTTATATATCCTGACTAAATTTGGTTCAAATCGGACCACTATATCATATAGCTGTCATAGGACCGATCGGTCCTATATTAAGTCTTAGTATGAAAAACTATTCTGTTTTATGAAATATCGTAACCAAACTAATAGAGTATGCATTTATGTTAAACTTATAGATCATATATATATACTATATCATACAGCTGTCATAGGACCGATCGGTCGAAAATAAGGTTATAGTATGAAAATTTTTTTGTTTTATCTTAACTAAATTCATAGAATATGCATTTAAATTCATTTTATACATCCTGATCGAAAGTGGTTCTAATCGGATTACTATATCATATAGCTGTCATAGGACCGATCTGGCTAAAATTAGGTCTTAGAAAGAAAAACTTTTTTGTTTTATGAGATATCTCAACCAAACTGGTAAAATATGCCACTTAGTTTTATGTATCCTGGACCGATCGGTCCAATATTAACCTTTTTTGTGTTATGAGATATCGTAACCAAACTAATAGAATATGCATTTAAATTAAATTTATAGATCCCGACCAAAGTTGGTTCAAATCGGTCCTTTATATCGTATAGCTGTCATAGAACCGATCGGGCGAAAATCAAGTCTTAGAATGAAAAACTTTATATTTCATAGTATGAACGGAGTCTCCGATAGTCAAGTATGCTCGACTGTAGAAACTCAAACGAAGCGAGTGGGGGGCTGAGCCTAAATTAAATTATTATATATTATTATATTAGATAAAGTTACAATGTCAAAAGCAAAAGCAATTGCAAAATTTTGTGATATCACACAAAAAACCTCTACACGAGGAAAAAGTCTAGTGACGAATGCATATTCTAGCCCCAAAATTTCTGATATCCCATTTTGTGACAAACGAAATTAAGTTTAATGTAAAATTACTAGGGGGCTCCGACCCCTGCTCGCTTCGCTCGCGAAATTTAAACGTGAAAAAGAGGAGCACTTCTTTTATTTTTCTTGAATAAATTTCATTTCAATTATTAGCAGATATTAGTTATTTGATAAGAATTTAAAATTTTTGGTTGTTGGAAATTTCCTGCTGAATGTTATAAGTAGCAAAAAATATATATAATATAATATTTTTTGAAAGACAAACGAATAATTATATTCACGCCGCCAGCTGCCACTGCAATTGGACTTTGGGAAAAAGCCAGATTTGGCGGGAAAATTCTAGATTTTGCAGAAAAATTTAAGACTTGGCGTGCAAAAGTGAATCTGTGTTTTTGGTTGAGATACCTTAAAAAACAAAAAATATTTTTATACCAGAGCTTAATGTGAAACCGATTGTTCCTTTGGCAGCTATATTATATAGTAGCCCGATTTTGACCAAATTGTAAAAAATCTTTAAATTAAAAAATTATTAATAAAATTTAATAAAAAAAATAAAAAAAAAATTTTGCCTGGTGTGGGAGAAATGGACCCGTTCTTCCCAGTTGGGTCTAACACACCATCCTTTGCACTACAGCACCTCTAATAAATGTATATCTTTGTTTTGTCAACTCGATTTAAAAAAGCCATGATCAAGCAAGATTCGAACCCGGAGCTACTGATTCTGAATCAAACAGACCATCCTCTGCATCACTTTGCCTTTGCATGCTAGAACTGACCAAACTCTACTACACTAAAAACTCATGTAAACAGAGAATATATGGGAACTTTGACCTTTAATTTAACGCACTTTCAGGTCGATTTTAGGTAAAATCCCGCCTTATCTCCCGATGAAATTATCTTAAGAATAATGGTCAAGTATCAAGGTCGTACGTTAAACCGTTTGGCCTGTACAATGCTAAATCAGTCAGTGAATCAGTTGAACAAACAACTTTGTATATATATATTACATTATGTACACAGTGCAGAATGCCAATTTTCAGGTATTTAAACTTAATTTTGTTCGTCACAAAATTTGGAATGCAAAACAGTTTAATATTAATTATTTTATTTTTTTTTTTTATTTATGCACGACTAAAAGCAGTCGGCAAAGAAAAAGCTATTAAATATAAAAATTATGTTAAGAATTAAAAAATGCAATTAATATTAAATATAAATAACGACTGTAAAGAAAAAAAAATTAAAATTTGAATTAGATCTGTGGTAAGCAAAAATTAATAATTAAAAATGATCCAACATTTGTTGCAAGGATTGGGGAAAATCCAGAAAAACCCAATCAGATCAATAAAGATTAGTGTTTGTATTAGCTATAGAATAAATAATTGGATTTTTAAATGTAATATAACAGGTTATTAGTATTAGTAAGGTCAGGGATTTAACGAAAAATATTGGAAAAGTGCGGATTTTAGGGAAGGGAGAGGGAGAGAGAGTTCTGAGTAGAAAACGTGTAAAAGGCTATTATAATTAGTGCATAAAACACGAAACGAACCGTGTGAAGCGTAATCAGTTGTGCATGTAGCTAAGAATAAGGGCCTGTAATTCCTAGTTAACCTGCGGGGGACCGAAAAGCTGAGGCGGCCCAGAAGGGAACTAGAATCGATCTCGCCAATAATCAATTTGTGAAGAAAAACTATTCGAACGGTGCTACAGTCGAGCGTACTCGACTGTCGGAGACCCCGTACTTACTATCCAAAAGCAGCCACTTCTAAAAATTAAATAATATTTAAAATAAACTTAAATTCTTATATATAAACCTACATAAATTTGTCGCCGCTCGAATTAGCTTCCGATATTAAAAATTTTATCGGTACCCAGGGAACACTACGAGGAGGCCATTAACTTGTAATGAGGTCCATTTTCCAAAAGAAACTTTTGGTAACCTCCGAGTCGACTTGAAATGCGTAAAACAAACCAAAAATGGTTTATATCTGCTATCTACGCAGATAAAAGTATATACATATATGCATATACTTAACAGATATTAAATTAAAACTACATGTTCAACATACAAAATGTTGAAATAAATAAATTAGCCAACACTTTATTCATATAGTAACCTAATTGAAGCTCAACATTTAATTAAATAATTAAATTCAATCAAAAGAAATAAAAAGATAAATTTATTAACAACATAATTTTACAAAATAAATTTATTATACATAAAATTTACATAGAATTTTAACATAACATTTATATAAATGCCAATATAAAATAATTTAAACAAAATGATTAAACATATATTTAATAAAATATTTTTAATGTCAATATAACATTAATAAATAATAATATAATAGAAAATGTAGCAAATGTAGAAATTAAATAATAATTTAAAAAAAGCAAAAAAAAAAAAAAATTAGGTGAATAAAAATTTTGCCAGTCGGGAATTGAACCCGCAACAAAATTCCAAAAAAGTTGTAAATGAGAGACGCTTCACATATTGAGCCACACTTGCACATAATTCATTTGGTCTCCCAAGTTGCCATATTACGTCTTTTATTACTCAATTACAAAATTAAAACATTTTATTTAACATTTAATCTTAATATTACATTTATAAATAAACACTGAACTTTAATTGAAAATAAAAAAAAATTTAATTCTTCCACCGACGGCAGCATTCGATCACTGTATGACTTCCCTCCTATAAGCACACTACGCCACAGTAACCCATGGTCGTGCAGGCGCCAATTTGTTATATAATATCTAAATCAATTTTCATGTTATCAAGTTATTCAAGATTTAATTACTTGCCAACGCTCCTTAATCAAATGAACAGAATTTATTATTTTAATATCTTGACCATTTATTGTTCGATCAGAATGAAATTTTCAGCAAACGTCTAGGACACTTCCAGCTTTGTCTAACCAAAATCTGGAATCTCCAGATCTTAAATTGCTCTTATAATTTGGATATGATATTTACTATGTCGATTATTGGGCGGTAAAGGGGGCGGGGCCGAATTCTGAAACAAACTTGATCTGCTTGCAATATAGAGGAACATACATACCAAGTTTGGTGTTCCTAGCTCTTATAGTCTCCGAGATCTAGGTGTTCATACAGACGTCAGGAAAGACGGACATTGCTATATCGACTCGGTTATTGATGCTGATCAAGAATATATAGACTTATGGGGTCTTCTACGCCTTCTTTTGCCTGTTATGCACATTTTCGTTAAAACAAACCCAATAGACCCCTGTACTTTTTTTAAGTACGTGGTCTAACAACACCAAGAGTTGTCCTACTATTAATTTAAGACGGAAGGTTAAGAAGACGAAGCCTATGGGAGAACGGTGGTAAACGAAGGTTGGGATCCCAGTTGAAACCATGTAAGGCGAAAAGCAAGAATTGCTTTTGAACTGATTCAATTCGATTCTGATTTATTTGATACTGCGGACTTCAAATGCACGAACAGTATTATTACCTTATATTATGTTAAAAGAATTGCTTTTTATTTTCATAGATTCCATCGAGAACTTCGAAACTAATAATGTAAATCCGAATCCTAGACATGTGGATAAAATTATTGGAGGAAAGGCAAACTTCCTCAACTGTTTTATTTTTCGAAACTATTGCATTGTGTTTCTTACTTCAATTTACTTTTACAGAAACGAGCTCGGCAATTGACAACGGAAACTTAAATAACAACAATTTTGAGAAGCTACATAATAATTTAGGTAAGTTGGATTGTACTTGTTTAAAAGTAAATACTTATTTCCAATCTTTTTTTAGAAGCTTTAAAAAGCTCTGCAGCTTTAGAAAGCTCTGCAGCTTTAGAATGCTCTGCAGATCCAGAAGGCTCTGCAGCTCCAGAAGGCTCTGCAGCTTTAGAAGATCTTCAAAAGGTTATGCGTTTTTATTTATCCGCAGTTAAAAATGGCTCTGCAGCTTGAGATGATTCTGCAGCCTCAGATGGCTTGCTTCTGTATGGTAAAATTTTATAATTTTTAAAAATTCTAATCAAAAATACGCGTCGATTAATATCACCCAAGTCCGATAACTGTTTCAAAAGATAATTAAATTGAATATTGATAATTGAAATTTTTAGTGGACTTCTCAAAATGAGATAAAAAGTCATTTTGTTTGTCTGTTTGTATGTTTGTTTGTTTGTTAGTCCGTATCAAAGCGCTAAAAAAGCTTAAATGTAATGATAGGGAATTATTCCGCTTCAAAAATTTAGAAATGTTTGTTCTACGACTTTTTGTTTCTAAAGTACACAGGTAACAATTTACAGGTGAAATAAAGTTTTTTAGCTTACATTTTGGCGAATTATAACAAAACAGCTTTCAATATGTTGTAAAACGTAACGTTTCTCGTTTTTTGGTATTTGATAATTAAATGTTGGCTGAGGGGATTGAAAGATATTACCTATTTACTGAATATAGGCATTTTTGTATCGGTCGAAAATCCATTTTAGTAAGAAAAACTTTTTGGTTTTATGAGATATATCACCAAACTAATAAAATATGCATTAAACTTAGTTTTATATATTCTGACCAAATTTGGTTGAAATCGGACCACTATATCATATAGCTGTCATAGGACCGATCGGGCAAAAATTGGGTCTTAGTATGAAAAACTTTTTTATTTAATGAGATATTTTAACCAAATTCATAGAATATGCATTTAAATTATTTTTATACATCCTGATCGAAGGTGGTTCAAGTCGGACCACTGTATCAAATAGCTGTCCTAGGACCGATCGGGCGAAAATTAGGTTATAGTATGAAAAACTTTATTTTCCATGGTAAGTACTGGGTCTCCGACAGTATGCTCGACTGTACCAACTCGAACTCCTAATTTTCTTTATAATTTAAGAAAATAATGATTTAAAATATGTATAAATATAATTATTTATATATCTTTCTATCTTCCTGCATTAATGATTGCACAAATTTCTGATATCTTACAAATAACCTCTACACGAGGTAAAAGTCTAGTTACGAAAGCATATTATTATTATAAATTATAAATTATTACTTATTAAGTTTAAATAAAAATATTAAATAAATATTATTATTTTAATTTCGTTCGTCACAAAATGGGATATCAGAAATGTTGGAGCTAGAATAAGCTTTCGTCACTTGACATTTGTGGTGTGTAGAGGTATATTTTGTGTGATACAAAACAAACGGTAAATTTTTTTTTACGATTTGCAGTTTGATATTTGGATCACACTTCTCGCTACGCATCGGCATTTCGTTGTGTTAACTATAACATGGCAATGTTAAAGCAACTCTGCGCAATGACGTATTAGAAATAGGTTCCAATTCTGGTTACGGCTGTCAGCGAGAGAGTTCTTTGCTTAAGCGAAACAGACGTGTTTTAATTTGGCTCGTAAACTTTCATCATTTGTTGTGATTAATAACGCACCGTTGTAATATTTTAACATCTAAAATTGTGCAAAAGTGAACTAGCTATCGACTTGCTGTGTAAGTGGTATCATTTGTGCATTGTGGTCAAAATAAATGGCATTTTATTTTTGCTAAATTTCGTTTTGCATTTTCCCTTAAATCTTTACATTCTTGTGCGTGTGTTTGTTTGTGTATTTCGGCTTTTGCTTTACACCTCGCTCACACAAGTTTGTTGTTATTGTAAGCACAGCGATTGTTTTTGTTTGTGTTTACATCTCCTTATCTCAGTTTTGGCGCTTCGCACATCTTAATACATTTGTTTGTGTGTGTGTTCGCTGCTGCATTTTGTTTTGTTTAGCAGCGCGCTCTCACAGCAAATTGTTTTTGTGTTTGCTCTCTGGTTTAGAGCTTCATTTGAGTGCCTCCCGCTCTATTTACGTGCGCAATTTCTGCCTATTCGACCCAATTATTTATCTTTAACCCCTGTTGGAAATATGTCGTGCTGTAAGAAAAACTCCACTATTAAGTGTGCCGATGGTCTTGATCAACCGAGATTTATTAATTGTTGGTTGTGTGATAATCTAATGCATGCCAAATGTGCTGGACTTTCAGGTCCACAATGTGATAAGATCATTGCCGTTTCTAAAAAGGAATGTGGTGCAGTGAAATGGTCTTGTCCAATATGTATCGAGTTGCAAATTGATTTCTCAAGAATGTATACTTCTGTGAGAAACCAATTCTTAAAACTTAACAAAATGGCTAAGCTTCTTTCGAGTGATTTTGACTCTAGTCTCGATCTGCTTAGCCAATATAAATTTAACTCACCACCTGATCCTCAATTTTAAGCAGTTCCCCCTAATATACCAGTTAATCAGTCTCCCGTGACTCCATTGGCATCTCGTCACTATCAAGATGTCTCCCCAACGTTGTCCGTATGTTGTTGCTCCTCGTAAGCAAGTATTTGTGTCCAGGTTATCCTCGGACACTACTTGTGAATCTGTAGCGGCATACATTTCAAGCAAAATTTCTGCTAGTGTTTCAATCACTAAATTTAATTTTGCCACTGCTCGCGAAATAGCATCTTTTAAAATAAGTGTCCCTCATGACTCATTTTCTGTCATTTGTGATCCAAAATTTTGGCCACAACATATGATTGTTCATGAGTTTAAGCCCAAAAGGCGAAGTGAACCCTTGCCTGTTTCTCTTACTGCCGGCAGCTCCAACGTACAGGACCCCTCCAACACGGCTTCAAAAAACTAGACCTGCGGCCCGATTTCGCCTGTATTCATTAGCAAAATGTTAGAGGCCTCCTTACTAAGCTCAAATATCTATATTTGAGTAGTATGTCCTTTGATTCTGATATAATTGCATTGTCAGAAACTTGGTTAACTCCTACAGTGTCTGATTCTGAAGTTATGTCAAGTAACTACCTTTTATATAGACAAGATCGACCGACTCGAAGTGGTGGCGTTCTTATTGCTACTAATTCGGCTCTTCAGTCAGAACGCATTTCTTTTAAAGTGACTACTGATATTGAAATTGTTGCTGTCAAAGTAACTTTTTCAACTCGATCAATTTTTATCACCTGCTCTTATATCCCTCCAAGAGCTACTCCTTCAGTTTACTTGCAATATTTTGCCTGTATTGAAGAAATTAACCATAAAGTTAAAGATAACGACTAATTTATTGTGCTGGGTGATTTTAATTTGTCTAAAATTTCTTGGTCACTTTTTAGTAGCACAAATTACCTTATTCCCTTAAATCAAAATATTTTCTTAGATAACATGCTTAATCTCTCGTTGTTTCAAATGAACTCAATAAGAAATCATAATGATCGAATTCTCGATCTAGTTTTTATTAATGACTTCGCAAATACTGCCGTCTCTAGGTCATCCCCATTAAGTATCCCTGAAGACTTACATCATCCTACTATAAAAATTTCTATCTCAATCTCTAAACCTTTTAGTCCACCTTTATTATGTCAGCAATCACCTCGTCGTTGTTTTCGCAAGGGAAATTATTTATTGCTTAATGAACTTATCCTTACTACCGACTGGTGTTTTTTAGAAAAATCGACTGACATCGATATTGCTCTTAGTTCTTTCTATGAGACCCTAACTGCACTCTAAGATGTGTGCATTCCAAATTATATTCCATCGTCTGGTTCTATAAAGCCTCCTTGGTTTACACCTAGACTTTCTTATTTAAAGAATATTAAATCTAAATATTTTAAAAAATATAAGAAGTCAAGTCGGACTTTGTCAATTTAAACTCGCTCTGCTACGAGAAATATCTAACTCGTTGCAAAAGACAGTTTTCTCGTGACCCTTAACAATTTTATAAATTTGTTAACTTGAAGCGTAAATCCTCCAGTTTACCTGCCTCTTTTTTTGTTGGGACAGATATTGCTGGCAACGCCTCTGCAGCCGCTGAACTATTTGCTAACTTTTTTCAATCCACCTAGTCTCCAATCTCCACTTCCAACTCATATTATCCTTATTCTATTTTTCAATCTAACACTATGTTTGCTCCCTCTATTTCCTATAACAATATAATCTCTTCTATTAGCTCTTTAAAATCTTCTTTCATTCCTGGGCCAGACAACATTCCTAGTTGTCTACTTAAGGAATGCTGTTCTTCTTTAGCTGCTCCGTTGCATAGGCTTTTTAATTTATCCCTTGAAACTTCAATCTTTCCATATCTTTGGAAAGAATCTTATATCATTCCCCTCCCCAAAAAAAGTGGTAAGTCTGATATTTCTAATTACAGAGGCATTGCAAAGCTATCAGCCATTCCTAAATTATTTGAAAAAATCCTTGTTTCTTCTTTGCAGCATCTCTGTAAATCGATAATTTCCCCTGCTCAACACGGCTTTATTAAGGGTCGGTCTACTACGACCAACTTGCTTGAATTTACCTCCCTGGTAAATGATGCATTTTCAGAGAAAAAGCAGACTGATGTCATTTACACTGACTTCAGTAAAGCCTTTGACTCTGTGAACCATGACCTCTTACTTTACAAACTTAACTGCATAGGTTTCCCTCCCAACTTTATACGTTGGGTTTTCACTTACTTAAAAGGTAGGACCCAAAAAGTGCTTCTTAGGTCAACCATTTCGAGTTCGGTTCGTGTAACTTCTGGTGTACCTCAAGGTAGTCACTTAGGACCTTTATTTTTTACACTGTTCATTAACGATCTACCCACTATTCTGTCCCATTCTTATATTTTAATGTATGCAGATGATGTTAAGCTTATTTTTTCATACACTGAATCCCTGTTTCACAATCGTCTGCAAGACGATTTGAACACTATGAAACTATGGTGCTCGGCCAAAAACTTGCATCTTAATTGTTCAAAGTGTATGTTTATGACATTTAGACATATGACATTTACTTAGGTTCTTATACGATTGACAATATCCCTTTGCAACGTATAAAAACTGTAAAGGATCTTGGAGTTTTATTTGACTGCAAATTATGCTTCAATTTGCACATCTCCACTATAGTTAATGATGCCAAAGGAGTACTTGGTTTCATTAAACGTTGGTCGAAAGAATTCAATGATCCTTTCACCACTAAGCTCCTTTACGTCTCTTTAGTCCGTCCCATCCTTGAATACTGTTCGTGCATTTGGTGCCCGCAGTATCAAATAAATCAGAATCGAATTGAATAAGTTCAAAAGCAATTCTTGCTTTTCGCCTTACGTGGTTTTAACTGGGATCCCAGCCGTCGTTTACCACCGTACTCCCATAGGCTTCGTCTTATTGACCTTCCGTCTTTAATTAATCGTAGGAAAACTCTTAGTGTGGTTTTTCTGCACAAATTGATTAATGGCGACATTGATTCTAGTTCCCTTTTGGGCCGCCTCAGATTTTCGGTCCCCCGCAGGTCTACTAGGAATTACAGGCCTTTATTTTTACCTACATGCACAACTGATTACGCTTCACACGGTTCGTTCCGTGTTTTATGCACTAATTATAATAGCCTTTTTCACGTTTTCTACTCAGAACTCTCTCTCCCTCTCCCTTCCCTAAAATTCGCACTTTTCCAATATTTTAAATCGTTAAATTCCTAACCTTACTAATACTAATAACATGTTATATTATTTTTAATAGCCAATCAGTCATACTATTACTAACAACAACACTAATATTTATTGATCTGATTGGGTTTTTCTGGGTTTTCCCTAATCCTTGCAACAAATGTTGGATCATTTTTAATTATTAATTTTTGCTTACCCCAGATATAATTCTAATTTTAATTTTTTCTTTACAGTATATTGATTTTATTTATATTTAATATTAATTTTATTTTAAATTTTAATCTTATTTTTTATATTTAATAATTATTTCTATGCCGACTGCTTTTTAGTCGTGCATTAATAAATAAATAAATAAATAAACATTGAAATTAAGAAGAAGACACATAACAACATTGAGTGCGCCAATTAACCCATTAAATGCTGCCCATAGATCGGCTCGTACGATTTTGATGAAATCTTCAAAAATGTGCCAGGAAAATTATTGAAAATTATAGAAAATTAAAACACAAAAAAAATTAAAAATTACCTCTGCGCACACCTGCGATATACGATGGGTATTTAAATACCCGACAGGCGATAATGTGATGAATTAAAAATGATTGTTTAAAAATAACTGCCGCTGTTTTGGCGTGCAGGTATAATTACGCAGTACTTTTTTGGCGCGCTTTGTAACTCGGTACCCAAAAAATGGGCACTAGAGCATATTAAACTCGTGACAATTATGGTACACTATTTTGAACACCTATATCCTTAAAACTATAATAGTTATTATTATAATGTTGGGAAATTGCACCTACGACCTATAAGATCTATTGTACCCCCTTCTGAGCTTATAGCTCTTCCATCAGCTCTATCTCCTGGACGAATTCTAGAATTTCTTAACTGGATGACATGTTTCCCTAGGGTACTTCGTCTGCGCCTAGCCAAGGCTGCGCATTCTGCAATTACATGTATTGAGGATTCCTCTTCAATGTCACCGTAGCGGCATGTTCCGGTGCCGACTATACCTACTTTGTGTATGTTGCTTCTCAGTCTACAATGCCCCGTCAGCAAACCGGTCAGTATTCTGAGTCTATTCTTCCCCATGGGAATCAGTTGTTCGAAACGTTTCTGATTATAGTTGGCTATAAAGCATTTCGCTTGTCGGAGACCCATGGTTTGCTTCCACTCTGACTGTCTTAGAAGTTTTTCTTCTTTCCTAAGATGTTCTCGGAATGTTTGTCTGCCGATTCCACAAAATGGTTCAGGACCTATGAGGGGGTTACAGGATCCCATTCTTGCCAACTTGTCAGCGGCTTCATTCCCTGCTATATCATTATGTCCTGGGATCCAACTGAGGGTCAGTCTGTTCAGCGATCCAAGTTGATCTAGCTTAGACCGGACCTCCCAGACTACTTTTGACGTCATTCTCGTCTTGCTAAGTGCATTAAGTGCCGCCTGACTATCTGATAGGATAGCAATATCTCTATTGTGATATTTACGTTTTAGGTTAAAGTCCGCACACCTCCCTATTTCACATACCTCAGCCTGGAATATGCTGGTGTATTTCCCTAGAGACTCGTGGTATGAAATCCGTGGGCCTACGACCCCTAGGCCAGTGCCCTGGTGCGTAAGTGATCCATCGGTGTACCACTTGATTGTGTGCGGCTTCATGGGATGGATTTCTTCTAATGAAGTCCAGTCCCCTTTGCTACTTAGGCTCACGCATCGGCCTTACTACCATTAGGTATAGCCATCTGATTATCTTTGGAGAAGTGCCCCACGACTTTCCGGCTATACTACGACATGTGTAGAGCGCTGTGGAGCACTTTGCTATCGTATTCTGAACGTGTGGGCCAAAGTTTAATCTACTGTCGAAGGTCACTCCAAGATATTTGACCTCCTTGCTTACCTCTATTATGCTTCCCGAGAGCCTTATTTGCCTTAGTTTCTGTAACTTGTATCATCTCGTGAAGGGTACGATGACAGTTTTGGTGGGGTTAAGGTTAAGGCCAACCTCAGTACACCAGACGCTTGTCATCTTTAGCCCTAGCTGGACTATGTCACAGAGTGTTTCTTCAAATTTGCCTCGCGCTATGATAACAATGTCATCAGCGTAGCCCTGACATTGAATCCCTCTGTTAGCTAGTCTTTTGAGCAGCTCATCTACTAATAGGCTCCATAGTAGTGGAGATAATACACCCCCTTGAGGACATCCTTTTGTGGTTGTTACTGTAACTGTACTTTCATGTATAGTTGCTGTGGCTTGCCTGGATCTCAGCAGAGAGGAGCTCCATCTGAAGGTGGTATGATCCAGATTCCTCCTGACGAGGGCAGCCTTGACTGCATCGTGTGATGCGTTGTCAAAAGCACCCTCTATATCTAGGAAAGCACAGTTAGCCACCTCCTTATTATAAATTTCAATGTCGGTAGAGCGACCTGCTCTGTATGCATGCTGTGTGGGCTGGAGCGGACTTTGCATTAGAAGAGTGTTTCTAATTCTGCGGTCCACAAGCTTTTCCAACGTTTTCAATAAAAACGATGTTAAGCTGATGGGTCTGAAGGACTTTGGGTTGGTGATGTCTTTCTTCCCTGCCTTGGGGATGAAGACCACCCTAGCTCTACTCCATGCGCTCGGTATGTGTCCAAGTGCAAGGCTACTGACCATAATCTTCCTGAGGACCGATAGGAGTGTGCCCTGTTCCTGATGCAGAAAAATTGGGTATATACCATCTAGGCCCGGTGATTTGTAGGGCTGGAAAGTTCCGATTGCCCACCTCAATCTCTCAGATGTGACCGTTGATTTTGCGATTGCCCAATCATCGGTCTCTGGCCTAAATCGGCTTTCTTGCTCGAAGTATTTTTCATCTAAGGGGATGCTCCCTGGGAAATGTGTTTCGAACAGGAGCTTTAACTTTTGAATATTACTACAAGTGAAGGTGTTGTCCCTACGCTTAAAGGCTAAGTTTGCCTCAGGCGCCCGTTTTGATAATGCTCTATGGAGCCGAGCGCCCTCATACTTACTTTCTATGCTCTCACAGAAGTCTTTATAGTTCTTCCGTTTTGCTTTCCGGATCTCCTTGTTATAGGAGGTCAGGGCCTGTCGGTAAAGATCCCATGTTCCGTCTCTCTTTGCTCTGTCGAAGAGGCGACGTGTGGTGAGTCTAAGCTTTCAAGGCAATCTTTTTCTTTTCGTTTCTTCCCCAGAGGGCAGATTCTTTCGTATGCATTGTGTAGTGTCCTTGGGCGGGTGAATTGAAGTTTCACTAGCCCTCGCAGAGTATGAGGAGATTTCGGAAAGGTGAACTTCTAGCTATGTTCTGACTATCTCGCCGGTTTGTGTCGGGGTTCGGTTTACTCTCTCCTGGATAATTCTTCTCGCAAATATTATTAGAATGAAATTTAATAAATAAATTAATGTGTAAACAGAGACTATATCCCGACTACTAATGTATCCTGTAATCCTAGTTATCTTGTGTGGAACTCAGATGAAAGTGAGCCCCATCGTCTTTAACCTCCCTACCTGCACAGAATTCGAACTTACTGCGCCCTTTTAAAGACTCCATATGATAATTATGTGATCCCAGTGCTGACCATGCTTTACTAAGGACGAATCAATAAAGTAATTAGTACATTATGGATGTTCTTTTCACTTAAAAGATATATTTATGACCTCTTCGTAGTCATTTTTCAAAATATCAAACATGTTTTCTTCATACAATTTCGTATTCACAACAATAAATGAAAAGCTATAAGGCCTGACTCCAGCAACTTAAAATTCCTTGTCAGGAATTTGACAATTATTTTTTGTGTTTGTGGAACATAACTAAAACAGTGAGACCAAGCACCTTATATGCATAAAATATTTACCTAAAACTGGCATATTTTTGACCATTCACCAAAAACGTACGCAGCGCCAAATTTTAAAGGTCAACTAAAATTAAAAAAGAAAGCAAATAAATTTGGATGATGAAGTGATTGTGTTGGTTGCGCCAATTATTATTCAATTATTTTTCCAGCAACACTTTTTCATGCACTTTTCACATATATTTTATCAAAATGATTCTAATTTGCGATTCGTCAAAGACATGGTCGCGCCTCCACTGCTTTAATTAAAGTTATCTTTCCTCGCGTTGAAAATTCAAATCTCTTTTTTTTGTTTTGCGCACAGCACATTGAGTCTCCATGTTTGACATTTGTATGAGTCCACCAGGAAAAATTTATATATATATTTTCTTGATAGACTCATCAGCTGTTCTCTCAATCCACACATGCTATCGATATGGCAAATATCGATATGAATTTGTGGATTTCGTTCAAGTTGCTGGATACACACGAAACGAAAACGAAAACTAAAAATTCTTGCCAAAGTTTTTTTTATATGAAGTTTGACAGGAATTTTTAGTTCCTGGCCTGCTGGAGAGAGGCCTATAAGTATAAAATATTCTAGTTGGCCATATGAGCCGTATTATCGATATCAACAAGAAATGGTTGGATTAGAATTGGGATTATCAAAGTTCAAAGCATAATACTGAACGGTTTCGGTTTAATTTTACCAAACACTTACTCCGTGAAGTCGGTGAGCTCAGAGACGACGAAGTGAGGATTGCTGTTAATGAAAGTCAAAATACCCTAATAAGAATTTATATATTGAGATGATTACTATTTCAGATCCATACCCGCTTAATATCCAACCAATTTTTAAAATTGAATAATTAACATTTCCTTTCTTTGAATATTAATACAATATTTACGTTAATTCACAATATTTGAAATAAATGGAAAACTTTGATACGGTATAAAGTCGTAGCTTTCAATTACCCCGTGTTCTAATGGTAAGAGTAATATAAATGTGATTTAAATAAGAAATTAGTGCAATTAGGACAAGTTTACTTGTAACGGCATCGTGCAAAAAAAAGCGTGATTATTTAAATAACATTTAAACCGATCCACTAGTCGTCTATCAAATAATATGGGGTATTATCGTTGGTTCATTCCAGCGGGCACTACTGGTTTGTATAAGAAAAGTAGGATGTTGAAAACTTTTCAACCACTTAAATTGCGATATTTCTGCACCAGTGGATATCATTATTCTGCTGACACTTATTGTAGATTTTTCCGGCCGGTTCGCGATGCTGAGCCCAGGGCGGCAAATCCCCTTATAGATTTCCAACGACGATCCAGTAAATATTGTCGTGAACGCCGGCCCAATTAAATAAGTTACTTTTGAAGCCTCTTTTAGACGAAGGGCAAGACCGCTTTAGTGACGACCAGTTTAATGCACAGGTACAGGCCTAAATAAAAAAAACGTCACACAACTTATCTCATGAAACAATTAATACCCCTTACCAAAGATTTACCTGGCTTTTCAACACTTGATCCAAACTTTAATTTATGATGACTCGATTTCCCTCTAAACAACCACTCATGCAGATTTTCTCGATTTGAATTCCACGTGTAATTAAGATATATTTATATATATATATATATTAGAGAAGAACTTTCGGTAAGGCAACAGCTCTCTATGCAAGTCTCTTTGCTTATGACACCGTCTGGGCTTTCAAAGTCGGTCCAGAACTTGTCGAGAGCTTTGGAAAGCGCACTACTTACTCTACCGCACAGACATAGAAAGCATGCGTGGCGGCTACTATAACATTACTATAAGATAACCGCTATGTTCTGCTTGGCTCAGAGGTTACCTTGGATAAAGATAAAGACAGAACGTAGCTTAAGCTTTGGGCTGTTTGCAGACCGTATTCACACTGCTTGTGCTTTTGCCCTATGTTACTGCTTATTTTTTAACAGTGCATAACTATTATTGCCCTGCACTGAGTTATGATTGAAAAGAGTAGTAGAATTTCGTACCGACAAACTTAAACACATTTCAATTGTTAATGATACTGTTCAGTGATCTTACAGCTTTTTCTAACACCGATGGGCATCTAGGTATACCAGATACGGTCTCAGGTAGATCTTGCTCCACGATCGTTGAATACTTATATCATTTTGTTTTTCTGGGACTGCGGGTGGATATGCTACTGTCTGTATTTACTTGTAGTTTGTACAGAATAATCCTATGATCAAACATAGATTCTTCTGGCGAGACGTGCCAATCCCTTAGGTGGGGCGCAAGGGTTCTCCTGAGTAGGGTGATGTCTAAAAGCTCTTCCCTAACTCTAGTCACAAATTTCGGAGTGGTTTCGACAATATCAATACAAAGTTCAAGATTATATTGAAATATAAAATCCATAAGGTACTCATTACGTTGATTCGTGTATTTGCTACCCCATTCCTGATGATGGGCGTTTGCATCACACCCGATAATGAGGGGTAGATGCTCGTCTCGGAGGTATTCCAACAGTCTCACAACCTCTGGTGGGGGCAGGCTCCATCCCCTGCAAAATACGCTGACCACAACTGTTGTGTGGGCGGCTCCTACCTGTTGCACCGCAATTGGGACACAGTCTCTAGAAAGGCATTCTGAAAGGATAGTGTATTTAATTCATTTCCTTACCATTATACATGTTCTTGGTAATGGGTCCCTTTGATCCCAGATTACTTTGGAGTCGGCTGTGTACAGGCCTTTTATGCCATTGCACTATGGCGTATTTCGGGAAAGTACGTGGCAAAAATTTTCGCCTTGTTCCGTTTGCCAAAAATTTGAATGTAGTTCTAGTAAATTAAACAGAAAGTTTTATATTTTTTGTAAAATTTTTGTGGCGTGTGGAGCTTTTTAAAGTTGGGGTAATTTTCGAAAAATTTTTGAACAAC
Source organism: Drosophila phalerata (assembly GCA_951394115.2). Taxonomy (NCBI): domain Eukaryota; kingdom Metazoa; phylum Arthropoda; class Insecta; order Diptera; family Drosophilidae; genus Drosophila; species Drosophila phalerata. The sequence continues at coordinate 14,719,926 of OX596006.1, forward strand.
AAAATATATGCGTTATAAGTGCAACTTTTGATCAGTATATCTTTTAATCGAGGTAAGGTTGGGTAACAAACTTATTTTATTCTGTAAGCTGACTTATGTTTAAAAGTAGGTTGATAAAAAAAAAAAAAAAAACTGCATCTAAATTTTTATATTTTTTTTCCTATGAACCTATAAATTTTGAGACTTTTTCAACTTTCGGTTGATTTTCGAAACCGAGTCCAGTCGAGTCCACCAAATTTGACTTTTGTCTCTGATTTTGTGAATATTCAAGATGAGTTTTGAAAAAAAAAACCTTGCTACAATTCTGCCCGATTGGATATTTTTGACTTTTAGTAACTTAACCCACGGTATATTGATAATCTCTTTTCTCTTTTGATAATCCCAAGTCGAGAAACAACGCCAAAGCTTCTTCTTTGGTATATTGTATACCACAAAAAAAACCTCTACACGAGGTAAAAGTCTAGTGACGAAAGCAATTTTTAGCCCCAAAATTTCTGATATCCAATTGTGTGACGAGCAAAATTCAGTTTATTATAAAAATTTTAAATAAAAATAAAAATTATTAAAAACAAAACACAAAAATTGGCATTGTGCACTGTGCATTATGTGTACTTTAGAAAAAAAAGTTTGAAAGTACGTCAAAAAGCCCTCAAACTCACCTTTCCAATGATATATAGGACATATCTGTAGCTTCTATGGTTTGCAAACTATTGCGGGAAATAGCGTTTTCCCGCCAAACTAGCGGGAAATTCAAAAAGTCGTAGAACAAACATTTCTATATTTTTTAAAAGAAACAAATCCTCATCATTACATCTAAGCTTTTTTAGCGCTTTGATACAAACAAACAAACAAACAAACTGACTTTTCATTTAATGTTGAGAAATCCTCTCACAATTTCAAATTTTATTCTCTTTTGAACTGGTTGTTGGAACTGCGTGATCGAGTTATCAATCGTTATAATCATATATAAATATAATAACATAATATATATATAATTCTAGAAATGAATACATAAATATAAATAGTTAAATATACATAATAATAAATTATATTGATATATATAGTTTAATATTTTCCATTATTTGAAAATATTTTAATATATTTCAATATAAAAATAAATAATTTATCAATTAATTGGCATTGTAAAACTTTGAAGTTTTATATCTTTGAGTTGCGCATAAGCAAAACGAGTAAACAGCTGTGAAGCAGCTTTACGAGCGCACAGCAAGGTCAGCAAATTAAGTGCTCGCGCTAAAGAGAAGCTTTGGCGAGTGCGCAATGTTTATATATGCAAAATGTTTATATTAAGAGAGAAAGATCTTTCTCAGCTGGTGTATGTGTGTGTGTGTGTGTAAACCTGTGGAATTTAAACTGAGCTTGCGTGGCCTGTCAAAAGCTCGCTGCTATAGCCATATAAACATAGAGCTTTTAAGCTCAATGCATAAAATGTAAATATAAACAATGTTATTTTATGTATTTTAAATTAATGCATAAACATAATAATGTCAATTGCAACTTCTGCACAATTATGCCATTCAAATTAATTGATTAGATTCTATTTATTGCAGGGGTTATGTATATTAATTGATCTCTTTGTATATGCACATAAGCCGCCTTTGCAATCAATGTAATCATTGCCCAAAAGTACATACATTCACGATTAACTTGTTCAGCAGTACAATATTGTAATATGGCTGAAGACCCAAAAAAGCAAAATGTTAACAAAGACACAAATACTAAACACTAAAGACATTCACAAAACATAAGCACATCACACTGCTGACGTCATCCATAGCATAGGTTATGTTGTTAATGTTGAGGTGATTGTTCCTCGCGAAGGTGGCCGTTTTCTTCAGGCAATCTTAGCCAGATCTTCAGGCACAATGGATCCAATTGTCAGCCCTCTGTTGGCCGCATCGGTGCTGGATCTTCAAAATAACTCCCTCTTAAATGTTGGCTGCCATCACCTCGCGAGAACAATTCACACTGATGAACAGCTGTTCAGCGCGGTGGACTAAAAGCTCATGTAAAAGCTTTTAGATATCTGGTTGCATTAACCGAGATATCTGGCTTTATATGTAAGCCTAAGTGCCGGCTCTGATTTTGAAATTAGAAGAATATCAAAATCGAAATTAATACACAATTTATTTATTTTTAATATTTACCTATAATTTATAATATTTACATTTTATAATATTTACCTATAACGAACAGGCACAATTTTTCTAAATTTTTGGTTCTATCTTCTTCTTGTGTATCTTACTCCAAGTCGTTTGGCCAATTTTGGCTCAAAAGTTGCAATGAAATTTTGTTTTTAATATTTTGTTTAATCACTTTGAGTTGTATGCACTTTGTTAATTTTACTATAACTTTTTAATTTTAATTTGCGAGTTAAAATCACGCACAACTTGTCAACTTGACGACCACGAGGAGAAAAGAACTATGGGGTCGAAATAGGCCTAGAAGAAATCTAACTTTTTCGGAAATCTCTTTGTCTATTTCACTGACATTTTCTGAGGGCTGCAAATGTTCTTAAAAAAAGTGTTTTAAGGTGCATTTATCTTATGTTTGTTCTATGCACATTCTGACCCTCTCTCATAGATGGCGCTGACAAATCTACAAAACAGACAAAGTACATTGAACACTTAGATACATATAGGATATCATGCTTAATACGTAGATTAAACAACAAAAATTTTAATATTATTACTAACATACAAAAATTGAATAAATAAAATACATTTAATTATGTTTGTTGTGACGCACTATGGTCCGGATGACGATTTATTTGGAAAAAAGTCATTATTTAAAGTTGTTCAAATGAACGATATTTTGATGGCGATGCATTCAAAATACTTCCACCTCAAATGTTGCATACCCAAAATTTTGACATTTTCTAACACTGTTTAGTAAACAGCTGTGAAACATAGTTGCTTTGAACAAAGAGCCCATGAAACAGGTTTTCTCATTTTTAAGGTTAATTTGAATTATCTTACTACACTAATTGGACAGCTTATTTAACAAAATTTAGCATGGATAATATTCATTATGGTTTGTACTTTATGTTTATATATTTGCTTTGTTGAAAATCAACGTGCATTGTACTGTATTTTTCAAATTAACAAACTTGCTTCGTTAAAAATTTTTTCGATTAAATTTTATCTTTGGAAGGAGATAACTAATTTTGCTAGAATATGCTAGCAATGCGACTATTTGCATATAGTAGAGTAATCAATTCTGAATTTGTACTATTAAGCTGAACTTGCGCAATTTTGCGCATTTCTCAAAATTTCACTTTATTGCAGCTAACCTCCCGTTGAAAAATGCATAGTTCTCGAAAACACATTAGACAAATGGGCGATAATTATGATTTTTAGGCTTATTTTATTGTGCGCATTGGCGAAAATTACAAAAACCTATGTTTACTTATTGAAGAAATGTTAAATCTTTACAATCGACAAAAAATAAAAATTTCTTGTTTCATACAAAAAGTCAGTTCACGATTGATTTTTATAAAATGAACAATATCATATTATAAATTATAGTATTCCGATCTGGATATCGGTTAGTCAGAATGTGAGGAGCCAATATCACATTTATACGTTCAGTTCGGTCAGATATTTTGAAAAAAATAGCGTTTTTATGCAAAAAGTGACTTTTCGACTGATAGTTCCTATTATTTCTATATGATATAGTTGTCCGATTTGGATGAAATTTTGACAACAAGTTATGGGCACAGTAGCACGCCTATCTTTGGTGTTGATAGCTTGAAAAACAAAAAATTTACATATCGCAGAATTCAAAAAAAAGGCGGGACCATGCCCACTTTTCTTGGACATTTGCGTATTGATATTATAAGCCCAATGCAAAAAACTAGACCAAAAAAACTTAATTCGTTCTCGAGTTATTAATTTATTCCTAAAAAATCGTCATCCGGACCATAGTGTGACGTAGCAAAATTGTTTGCCAGGTGGCAAAACTACTGCATACCCACAATGGAGATACAAACATTCCGTTGCCTACTTTCGGGCACATGTGAAAAATCTTTGCCTACAAGCGACCACTACAGAGGTCATGGTTCACAGAGTCAAAAGCTTTACTGAAAATGCATCATAAACTAGGGAGGTAAATTCAAGTAAGTTGGTTGTAGTAGACCGACCCTTATTAAAGCCGTGTTGTGCGGGGGAAATTATAGATTTACAAAGATGCTGCAAAGAAGAAACAAGGATTTTTTCAAATAATTAAGGAATAGCTGATTGCTTTGCAATGCCTCTGTAGTTAGAAATATCAGACTTACCACCTTTTTTGTGGATTCTTTTCAAAGATATGGAAAAATTAAAGTTTCAAGGGATAGATTAAAAAGCTTATGCAACGGAGCAGCTAAAGAAGAACAGCATTCCTTAAGTAAACAACTAGGAATGTTGTCTGGCCCAGTTGTTGTCTATAGAAATAGAAATTTTTATAAGTCTTCAGTGATACTTAATGGGGATGACCTAGAGACGGCATTACTTGCGAAGTCATTAATAAAAACTAGATCGAGAATTCGATCATTATGATTTATTATTGAGTTCATTTGAAATAACGAGAGATCAAGCACGTTATCTAAAAGATTATCTTGTTTTAAGGGAATAAGGTAATTTGTGCTACTTAAAAATGACCAAGAAAGTTTAAGTCGTTATCTGCAATTTGAAGATTTATTTCTTCAATACATGCAAATGATGCAAGTAAACTGACGAAGTAGCTTTTGGAGGGATATAAAAATATATGAAATAGTAACATTGACAGCATAAATTTCAATATCAGAAGTCACATTAAAAGAAATGAGTTCTGAGTGAAGAACCGATTTAGTATCAATTAGGGGGCTCCGCCCCCTGCTCGCTTCGCTCGCCAACCCCCCGCTCCCTTCGCTCGCGGTGCTACAGTCGAGCATACTCGACTGTCGGAGACCCCGTACTTACTATGGAAATAGAAAAGACTACAAAAATTAAAATAATAATTTGGCCGCTTGTTGCTGTTGCAGAGCGTTGTAATACATTTTCGACTACTTTTTTCAATGACAGCAATATGATATAGTTGTCCGATTTGAACTTACATCGGTCATGATATATAAAACCAAGCATACTGTAATAGTTTAGTTGAGATATCTCATAAAACAAAAAAGTTTTTCATACTAAGACTTGATATTCGGCTGATCGGTCCTATGGAAGCTATATGATATAGTGGTCCGATTTAAGCCAACTTCGGACAGGCAATATAGAACCAAGTTATTTGCATACTGTATTAGATTGGTTGAGATATCTCATAAAACAAAAAAGTTTTTCTTACTAAGACTAGATTTGCGCCCGATCGGTCCCATGGCAGCTATATGATATAGTGGTCCGATTTCAACCAACCTTGGACAGGATATATAAAACTAAATCTTATGCATATTGTATCAGTTTGGTTGAGATATCTCATAAAACAAAAAAGTTTTTCATACTAAAACTTGATTTTCGACCGATTGTTCCTATGGGCGCTATATGATATAGTGGTCCGATTTGAACCAACTTTGGACAGGATATATAAAACTAAATCTTATGCATATTGTATCAGTTTGGTTGAGATATCTCATAAAACAAAAAAGTTTTTCATACTAAAACTTGATTTTCGACCGATTGTTCCTATGGGAGCTATATGATATAGTGGTCCGATCCAAAAAAGAAATGGACTTAGTATGCCTGCAATGTAGAGGAACCTACATACTAAGTTTGGTGTCACTAGCTTTTAAATTGTTCTTATAATTTGGATATGAAATTTTTGTTTTCGATTTGTGGGCGATAAAGGGGGCGTGGCCAAATTTTGAAACAAACTTGATCTGCTTGCAATATAGGCAAACCTACCTACCAAGTTTGGTGGCTCTAGCTCTTATAGTCTCTGAGATCTAGGTGTTCATACAGACAGACGGACAGACGGACATTGCTATATCGACTCGGCTATTGATGCTGATCAAGAATATATATACTTTATGGGGTCTGCCACGCCTCCTTCTGCCTGTTACGCACATTTTCGTTAAAACAAACCCAATAGACCCCTGTACTTTTTTTAAGTACGGGGTCTAAAAAGTACGCCACCAATTCGAGTCGGTCGATCATTTCTATATAAAAGATAATTACTTGACATAACTTCAGAATCAAATACTGTAGTAGGTAACCAAGTTTCTGACAAAGATATTATATCAGAATCAAAGGACATACTACTTAAATATAGGTTTTTGAGCTTAGTAAGGAGGCCTCTAACGTTTTGATAATGAATACATGCAAAATCGGGCCGCAGGTCTAGTTTTTTGAAGCCGTATTGACAGGCACCTGAACGTTGGAGATGCCGGCTGGAAGAGTAACAGGCAAGGATTCATTACGCCTTTTTGGCTTAAACTCATGAACAATCATATGAGGTAGCCAAAATTTTGGATCACAAATGAAAGAAAATGAGTCGTGAGGGACACTTATTTTAAAGATGATATTTCATGGGCTGTGGCAAAATTAAATTTAGTAATTGAGACATTAGCAGAAATTTAGCTAGAAATGTATGTCGCTACAGATTCACAAGTAGTGTCAGAGGATAATCTAGACACAAATACTTGCTTACGAGGAGCAACAACATTTAGAATAGGGATCACGGATGTAGAGACAGCTACGTTATCATTATTATTTATAGGAGATGTATTATTTATAGGTGATGCATTGCGAGGAGGTCTACCGATCAGATCCAAACACGATGACTTGGGCTGATTCAGTAGTCTGAGTGGTAGAATCACCTGCAGAAGATGTAGGGGAATTGAATAGTTTAAAAATACCCGGAGAGGGCGTTAAAGACAACGTTGATGAGACGTCTTTGTTGGGACGAGATGCCAATGGAGTCACGGGAGGCTGAGTATCTGATATATTAGGGGGAACTGCTAAAAATTGAGAATCAGGTGGTGAATTAAATTTATTTTGGCAAAGCAACTCGAGGCTAGAGTCAAAATCACTAGAAAGAAGCTTAGCCATTTCATTAAGTTTTAAGAATTGATTTCTCACAGCACTATACATACTTGAGAAATTAATTTGTAAGTTGATGCATACTGAACAAGACCATTTTACTGCACCACATTTCTTTTTAGAAACGGCAATGATTTTATCACATTTTCGACGTGATAGTGCAGCAAACTTTGCATGCATAATGTTTTCACACAACCAACAATAAATAAATTGCGTTTGCGCGTTAGTGCAGTTTTTCTTGCAGCACGACATATTTCCAACAGGGGTTTAACAGATAAATAATTAGGCAGAATTGCGCAAATTAACCATTTAGTGAATACTAAATGAAAAAAAAATTATTTTGTTTGTGGGAGCAAGCGGCTTGTGTAATTGAAAGTTTAATTGTGAAATCAAAAGCTCAATATCGGGATTATGTTTACGTTAAGAGATGAAGCTGCGCGTGGAACGTTACATTGAATGTTTATTAGAGTGGAGTGAATTTCACTTTTATTCGATTTTCGAAAACACTGTATCATTACTGGATGATACGGTATAAAAGAAATATCTGTAAAAAAAAAACAAGGGGGCTCCGCCCCATAATCGCTTCGCTCGCCTACCCCCGGCTCGCTTCGCTCGCGGTGAGGTGCGGCTACAGTCGAGCACGCTCGACAGTAGGATACCCTGAGCCCAGGTACTCTTTTATAAATGTTGATTTTCGACCAATTATTCCAATGGCAGCTATATGATATATGGAACCGATCTGAACCAAATCTGGTCAGAATGTACAAAACCAACATAAATGCATATTCTATCAGTTTGGTTAAGATATCTCAAAAAACAAAAAACTTTTTCATACTAAAACTTGATTTTCGGCAGAGCGACTGTATGACAGCTATATGATATAGTGGGCCGATTTGGACCAAATTTGGTCAGGATGTATAATACCACCCCAAATATATATCGTGTGAGATTGGTTGAGATATCTCAAAAATTAAAGAAGCTTTTCATACAAAAACTTCATTTGTAAAAACAAACTTGATCTGCGTACGGTATCCAGCAACCTACATACCAAGTTTGAAGTCTCTAGCTCTTATGGTTTCTGAGATCGACGCGTTCAAACAGACGGACAGACGGACAGACAGACAGACGGACAGACAGACGGACATGGCTCAATCGACTCGACTGTTGATCCTGATCAAGAATATATATACTTTTGGGGGTCTGCCACGCCCCCTTCTGCCTGTTACATACATTCTGCCAAATGCATTATACCCTTTTTTGCCCATTTTTAATGGGCTCAGGGTATAATAACAAACAAAGACCTAAAAACCTAATTTTCGTAAACAGGTGCCTGATTTTGTATTTTGGAAAATTCAATCATAAATTTTCTGCAGCTGCGATCATAAATCAATGGTTTTCACGTTGAACTCTTTACTGAAAAAAATAATTGTAAAATAACTGCTCTTTTTTTATGACAGGTACTTGTACAACACAATTTTATGGTAGGTACTTGTACCTAGTATAGTTTTAGGGTATTTAACAACCATTTGTGGTTTTCACACGCCCATATTTTAAAATTTAGCAACCAAAAAATGCATTCAAAAATTTGACAAAAATAACGTGCCTGCTTCATACATTCTACGCATTCCAAAAGAACGTGTCCGCCTCAAATTAAACGGCTTTTGCCAAATTTGCTATTCTTAAAAAATCTGTAAGTTCGATATTTTTCCACCGATCTTTAAAGTTGATATGGTTTTAGAAAGCTAACACCTCCAAAAAAAATTGATTTTTTTTACAGATATTGCTTTTATACCGTATCATCCATTAATGATTCAGCGTTTTTGAAAATCGAAAAAAAGTGAAATTCACTCCACCCTAATGTTTATGCATCTTTGCATTTAGTGGTTGCGCTGTTATGTTAAGTGGTTGCGCTTTTATGTTTATGATATGCGTGGAATCTGATATTCTGAGTTAACGTTTGTTAAGTGGTTGCGCTGTTATGTTTATGCTAAAGCTGGGAACCTGATATTCTTGAGTTTACGTTAAGAGATACAGCTGCGCGTTAATTAAAAGTGTTGACTGAAAAGGGTCTAATAAGAGTGGGGAAACTGAGCAATTGGAATGGAAACCTAATTTGAAATATTGTTTATAATTGCAATAAGAATTGCTCTGTGATCTGGGTGATAACTCCTCCCTCTCTTAAAAAGAATCGTCCTCGACTCTTAATGGTTACTTTTTAAAAATTCGATTTGTTGATTTAAATTATGCAATATGTCAAGCTCTAGTGTAGAGGTATGATTATCGTTTTGTTTTCGTGATGATTTTGATTTTAGCCACTTAATGGGATTTAAATTTATTATTGGGAAATAAATATAAAAACATATCGAAAAAATATTGTAGTTGCAGGAAGACCTAAACATTATAATTCAGTTTAACTAATGAATGTCCACATTGCCACAAAACAAATTTGTCTGGCAACACTCATTCTTTAGGCAGAGCAAAAGTTTTCAAGTACACTCTCAAACTCTGCCTGCTACTCATGCCTTGTTGCTGCTGTCCTCTCAATTCTAATTAAAATGTATATATTCCGTTAACAGGCTATATCTTCTAAACCTTTCAGTCAAAATTTATGTATCAGATACCAAAAATACAAGCTAAAAAACTTTATTAGTTAAAAGGTACGCATAAAAGCCTTTAAAAATACCTTTCCAACGATATATAGAACATATCTGTAGCCTTTACGGTTTGGCGGGAAATAGCGTTTTCCCGCTAAACTAGCGGGAAATTCAAAAAATCGTAGAACAAACATTTCTAGATTTTCGAAAAGAAATGAATCTCCATCATTACATTTTCGCTTTTTTAGCGCGTTCATGTAAACAAACAAACCGACAAACAAACTGACTTTTCAACTTAATTTGAAAAGTCCACTAAAAGTTTCAAATTTTATTTTCTTTTGAACCAGTTATCGGATTTGGGTGATCGAGGTATCAATCGACGCGTATTTTTGATTAGAATTTTTTAAAAATAAAAAATTTTACAAAAAGGCCCCATTTGCTGCGATCGTTGAAATTTTTCCCCTCCCACTTACACCCCCGTATTTCATGAACCAGGTGAGTTAGAGAAAGTTTTAGTATGCCATTTTGTAAGTTAGGACTCAACCTTTCGATCAGCATATAACTCGATCTGATCGGACTGTCGTAGCATATTTTCCAAATTAGCTGTATATATTGCTAGTCGCCTTTCGCACCCTTCGTGCTGCTTTCGTCACTAGAGCGAACTGCCGTTCGCAGTGATTCAGCTGTGGGTCTGGTGGAGTTGAAATACTGGCCTTTATTCTCTGGATTCTAACTGGACTGGCCGTAGAAACAGCTTTGACAATAGTCCCTTTTGCCATTCCTTGCGACTTGTTGTATTTGCATGTTAAGGCTGCCGAAAGATCCTCAGTGGATAAATTCTCAGGCGCATGTAATAGTTTCTTTTTCTTTGAATATTGTGAGCACTCATCCATTGAAACTTAAGGCCTACCTCTAGTTTAATTTGAAGTGGAGGCCAGGCACAACTTATTTTCTTCAAATGTTATTTTATTATTTTCCAGCCAGCTTTCATTCTTGCGTCAAATCTATGTGGTATGCGGCTTGCCTCGAACCATTTTGTTTTGAACTTTTAAAAGAGTCGCTTCAATAAATCTTTATGCTTTACAAGACTAGCACCATTGTTAATTGTTAATTATGCAAAGCTTTCATTCAGAAACAGAAAGGGCGTTAATTAAAGGTAAAGAGGTTTTGTTGAGCTAAGAAATAGTAAAAAAAAAATTTTTTTTTTTAAATAAAAACAAAAATAAAAAATTTTTTTCAAGTTGTTATCGCATTTTTAATGTTGAAAAACACGAAATTTTGCGTTTGAACGTTAATTTCCGCCCTTTTTCATGCCACGCCTTAGTTTATTATTTGGTCCAAATTTTCTTTGAAGTGTTAAGAATATATATTTCAAGTTTTAGAATGATATCTCACCCGGTTCAAAAGTTACAGATTTTTGACACCTAAATTCACCTAAAATACGGCATAGTGCATTGTTGACCCATGGCTCCTGTACGAGGGCTAGCCCAAGGTGTTGGTGGGTGAGTAACCTAGCCAGGACGGCCGAGGCTGCTTTGGCGTGGTGGATATTCACCTGGGCTAGCCCGGTGTTGATGGCGACTTGCGTCATCATGGCAACGGCTCCAATCGGGATGCACCCGAGTCACCGCTCTTGGGTCGACATGGCCGATAACAGCTCCAGCGTTACGTCTGCCAGGTCCTCATCATCGGCTAGGTCATCCAGCGCGTTGATGAACCCTAGCGTACGATAACTGGGGTCGTCGTCGGGTGGAGTCGATGCTATGGGGTCAGCTGGGGCGGCCATCTTCCTCCTATGTTGCGGTCGGTGCGCCTTGCCCGCCGTCTTTGTACTTTTTCTTCAGGCCGCAGACAGGAATTTTCCCGAAGCGGAAGAAGATGTGATGTCCCCTGGCGGTGATCTCGTCCTTGGACAGCTCGTCAATTCCAATGACGAGGAGTGCACCGCCTCCCTCATTCCTTCTGGAGAGGACTCTCCATGCGTCGGTATCTAGCTTGTATTGGTTCCTTAGCAGAGCCAACAAGAGGCCGAAGATCTATTCGCGCTTCTTAGGCAGAATAGCGTGATATTATGGGGCGACGGTATGTCGTCTCCCATCCTGGCGTCTAGCGGCACACCTTTTCAGGACTGAAGTCTGGACGCCACGGTCATTAGCCAGTCTGCTGCGTTCTCATTACTGCAGTCCACTACCAGGTGTCCAGCCCGGAAGTGGATGCCAGGGAAGGATACCGCGGTGTCCCAACCTATAGAGATTACCTCGTCCAGGATGACCTCTGTTAGCGTGGACATTTCCCCGTGGCTGAGAATTACCTGAGGATAATCCACTGGTAACACGGCCACCCTCGCCTTTTTCGCAACCTCAGCGTAGGAAGCAGAAGGCTTTGTGGGCGCTAGAGAGGAAGTCTTCTCTCCTAGTGCTGTCGCTGTTGCGTGCGACGTGCTTAAGCGCTCTGGAGCTACCTGCTGCCGCTCACTTGATATAAGTGCTGCGTCCTGTTTGGTTGTCACAGCACACACCCTTTTCGAAATGTCCAATGTGGGTGTTAGCGTGCTGCTTGACCTTTTTGGAGCCGGCCAACTTGTGTCTCCGGTGGCGCCATCCTCTGGGAGAGGTACCTTAGGTACCACCTGACCCGGGACTCGCAAAGTTGGCGTCTGTTGGGATCATCCAACCCTCCTGGTTGCCCTCGCTCCGGCAAATATGCATCCATCTTTTTTGGATGCTGCTTTGGCCTGTCATTGGATTGCGGAGGGCGCATCGGTCGGGATGGTCCAGCCGTGCTACCCCGCACATTCACTGAGGCTGCTTGCTGGCGCGGCTGTTGCCGTCGAATGTTGCGCTACGAGTACCTCTACTTGGTGCCTGGTTTTGGCGATGTGGAGGATGATCTACCTGGGCCCCCAGCCAGGCTGACTCTTGGCACGGTCCGAATAACACACTTCGTTCGCCCGGGATGAGATGAGGGGGGTGAGGATGCGGGTAGGTAATTGTGGGGGGAGCTTGGGAGAGTGTGAGGCTTTATTTATAAGGCGGCAACAAAAACACCTTGTCAGTACGATGGTTAACATCATACCCGCTGTTTGTTCGGGACTGCTTATAACGATGTGGTCTCGCTATTCGCAGATAACCTCCCCTAGGGGTGGCCGTTCGCTATCCGCATCCGGTGTCCTCAGCTAAGCCCCTTCTGAACCATCCCGCAAGCTCTTTAGACCAGGAACTATAAGAGTTAGACCAATAAAATTTGGTGACAATACTCCTAGGATGTTACCCTATATCAAGCCTATTTTGGAAATTTGCTCGGCGATTATCTCGGGTTTGCAGTTGAACCAGCCTTAAACGACACGGCCTTCCAGTCCAGCAATAAACCCTTGGGGCACCGTAGTTCATATTAAGTCAACATGACTGTTAGTTAAGTTTTAAATAAAAGATTTGATAAACTTGTTGTAAATCTCCCTTGGAGAAGATTCAATAAATAAAGGCAATGTAAATTTAAAAAAAAAAAATATGGCAACGCCCACGCTCACCCACGTAAATGTTATAAAACCTGATAACATGAGCAATTTTACTGCTAAAGCCACGAGATTTGGCCCACATGGGGGACGAGTCCTAAGGTGTGCTAAAAATTTCATCGAGATCGGTTAATAAACAAAAAATATATTTGAGGAAATATGATATATGGAGGACATATAATAACCTGGACCTCAAAGACTATAAGAGCTAGAGCTACCAAATTTGGTGACAATACTCCTATGTAGCGCACGCAGGTCAGGTTCAGTACACTTATAGATTATCTTTATGGTGTATGGTCATAATATCATTGTGATCAAATGATAAACAACGAATAAATTCAGCAAATAAGTTTCGTTTTGTACGCCGTGGTATGCACAGTGTGGAGGGGTAGGGGTGACAGCAGGTACACATGTTATATTTATGTTATTTTTTATTTATTTATTTATTTGTGCCCGGCAAAGAAAAAAATTTTCAAGTATACAAATTAAGATAAAGATTAAAAAATAAAAATAAAATTAAATATAAATTATGAACTGTAAAGAAGAAAATTTTAAAATTATATTTTACATCTTCGGTATGCAAAAATTATAATAGATCCATTGACATTTGTTGCAAGGATTGGAAAAACCCCAGAAAAACCCAATCAGATCAATAAAGGTTAGTGTTGCTATTGGTATTATTATGACTGTTAGGCTGTTTAAATGTAATTTAACAGGTAATGAGTATTAGTAAGGACTTAACGAAAATATTGGATGAAAGCGGATTTTAGGATAGGTAGAGGGAGAGAGAGTTCTGAGTAGAATACGTGAAAGAGGCTAATATAGTTTGTGCATAAAACACGAACCGACCGGGTGTAGCGTAATCAGTTGTGCATGTCGGTATTAATAAAGGTCTGTTAACATGCGGGGGACCAAAAAGCTGAGGTGGCCCAGAAGGGAACTAAAATTGATCTCGCAAATAATTAATTTGTGAGGAAAAACCAAACACCAACCATTAATTACCATTATTTACATACGGAAGGTTAAGAAGACGAAGTCTATGGGAGCACGGTGGTAAAAGAAGGTTGGTTGCACAGTTCTAACCACGTAAGTCGGAAACTGATTCAATTTGATTCTGATTTATTTGATACTGCGGGCTCCAAATGCACGAACAGTATTCAAGGATGGAACGAACTAAAGAGACGTAAAGGAGTTTCGTGGTGAAAAGATCATTAAATTCTTTTGACCAACGTTTAATGAAACCAAGTACTCCTTTGGCATCATTAACTATAATGGAGATGTGCAAATTGAAGCATAATTTGCAGTCAAATAAAACTCCAAGATCCTTTACAGTTTTTATACGTTGCAAAGGGGTATTGTCAATCGTATAAAAACCTTAGTAGGGCCTAGAACGACTAAATGTCATGAACATACACTTTGAACAATTGGCCTTAGTACCACTTATTGGCTTAAGATCATCTGCATACATTAATATCTAAGAATGGGACAGAATAGTGGGTAGATCGTTAATGAACAGTATAAAAAATAGAGGTCCTAAGTGACTACCTTGAGGTACACCAGAAGTTACACGAACCGAACTCGAAATGGTTGACCTAAGAATCACTTTTTGGGTTCTACCTTTTAAGTAAGTGGAAACCCAACGTATAAAGGCAGGAGGGAAACCCATGTAGTAAAGTTTGTAAAGTAAGAGGTGTAACGAGTAATGAAGAAAATCTTCGGGTAATGAAGCAGATGGTCGTATAACTAAACGAAGGAGTACGCGCTTGCACTTTCGGCTACTTTCTGGTCGGATGGGAGTGGGTATTGTTTCTAAACCTTCAAGTTACGTTGCTTCGCTCCTTAGCTTAACATTTTATTAACTTCGCGTACTATATTTTCAACAACGGAGGATAAGAACCTAGGAAGGATAGGTAGGATTCATAGGATACTAAAGAATAAACAAAAGGGACTGAAAAGTGATCTATAATCGACATCGGACTTCTTCTTTTTATCCTTCACACAATTGTGCATTCGCCCGCCCAACCATGATCCTGAAAAGCCTACTAAAATTCAATAAAATATCAGGATCCCTAACAGAAGTCCTGTGTTAGTTATCCTATCTCATCCAAACGCTGCATGGTTCCAAATAATCGACAAATTAGCACATAATTGACGTTATAAACATTTTAATCATGATTAATAATACGAAGCACGAAATTCATAATGCGAGAAAATTAATATAAAGACCATATCATAATAAATATAAGCTACAAATGTAAATTTGGCAAAAAGTTGCAAATGGGTCGGATATGAATATGTATAAAAGTTCGATAATCAATTATGGTTACTAATTATGTTTATCAATAGCTATAATCATATATAAATATAATAACATAATATATATATAATTCTAGAAATGAGTAGATAAATATAAATAGTTAAATATACATAATAATAAATTATATTGATATATATAGTTTAATATTTTCCATTATTTGAAAATATTTTAATATATTTCAATAAAAATAAATAATTTATCAATTAATTGGCATTGTACAACTTTGAAGTTTTTTATCTTTGAGTTGCGCATAAGCAAAACGAGTAAACAGCTGTGAAGCAGCTTTACGAGCGCACAGCAAGGTCAGCAAATTAAGTGCTCGCGCTAAAGAGAAGCTTTGGCGAGTGCGCAATGTTTATATATGTAAAATGTTTATATTAAGAGAACGAAAGCTCACTTACAGCATGTTCCCGCGTAGAAAGATCTTTCTCAGCTGGTGTATGTGTGTGTGTGTGTAAATCTGTGGAATTTAAGCTGAGCTTGCGTGGCCTGTCAAAAGCTCGCTGCTATAGCCATATAAACATAGAGCTTTTAAGCTCAATGCATAAAATGTAAATATAAACAATGTTATTTTATGTATTTTAAATTAATGCATAGACATAATAATGTCAATTGCAACTTCTGCACAATTATGCCATTCAAATTAATTGATTAGATTCTATTTATTGCAGGGGTTATGTATATTAATTGATCTCTTTGTATATGCACATAAGCCGCCTTTGCAATCAATGTAATCATTGCCCAAAAGTACATACATTCACGATTAACCCGAATCGTCCTGAGCAACATTTTTTCGAATTTCTTAATGAAAATTTCAGGACTGATAAATTTGAGTTCGCTGAATCCGAAAAACACATTCATTTTGTTCGTCCTTGTCAGGATAATCGACAGGACAATTTTTTCGGCTGTTACCATATGGTAACGCTGGGAAGTACAGGGTACAGGTTTTCAAAATGCTACAAAATACAAATGTTTGAGAAAAAGTCTAATAAACACAACTTAATCCAACAGGGGGGCTCTTCCTTGATTTATAGGACAACATTTGGGTCAAATCGGTGCAGTATAACGTATATATAACACAACTGTCATAGGACCAATCGGGGTCAAATTCACCTTTAGTATGAAAAACTTTTTTCTATTCTGAGATATCTCAACCAAACTCTTAGAATATGTGACTTATATGTTGCTACACATCCTGACCAAATTTGGTTCAAATCGGACCACTATATCATATAGCTGCCATAGGAGCAATCATATTTTATGAACAAAACAGTGCGAAACGCGAATAAAATGTATGGAAAAAACCTGTACCCTGTACTTCCCAGCGTTACCATATGGTAACACGAAAATTAAAAGCGTAAATTAACTTTAAAAAAGTGTTTTTTATTTAAAATTTGTTTCATAATTAAAAAGAGCACTCTTTTACCTTTGTAATGATGGGTGCATTTCATATAGTTCAGTACTAAAATTAGTTAAACGATTTAAATTTACTTGCGACGAATTGCCAAATGCCGTTTTTCTGCACTGCAAAATATAATGAGCAACTTAAAGCGCATTTTTCGATCAGCTAACTTCAAGAGATTGTTTCAATCAACTTTTTATCAGTTAGAGATAACAATTTACTCTTAGAATATCTTATAAAAGTTAATCTAACGTTAATATATTGTCTAAAAATTAAGTTTTAGTAAATGCCTATTGCTTGTTACCATATGGTAACGCTGGGAAGATTCGGGTTAACTTGTTCAGCAGTACAATATTGTAATATGGCTGAAGGCCCAAAAAAGCAAAATGTTAACAAAGACACAAATACTAAACACTAAAGACATTCACAAAACATAGGCACATCACACTGCTGACGTCATCCATAGCATAGGTTATGTTGTTAATGTTGAGGTGATTGTTCCTCGCGAAGGTGGCCGTTTTCTTCAGGCAATCTTAGCCAGATCTTCAGGCACAATGAATAGGATCCAATTGTCAGCCCTTTGTTGACCGCATCGGTGCTGGATCTTCAAAATAACTCCCTCTTAAATGTTGGCTGCCATCACCTCGCGAGAACAATTCACACTGATGAACAGCTGTTCAGCGCGGTGGGCTAAAAGCTCATGTAAAAGCTTTTAGATATCTGGATTAAAAAGATTAAAAAGCTGCAACGGAGCAGCTAAAGAAGAACAGCATTCCTTAAGTAAACAACTAGGAATGTTGTCTGGCCCAGTTGTTGTCTATAGAAATAGAAATTTTTATAAGTCTTCAGTGATACTTAATGGGGATGACCTAGAGACGGCATTACTTGCGAAGTCATTAATAAAAACTAGATCGAGAATTCGATCATTATGATTTATTATTGAGTTCATTTGAAATAACGAGAGATCAAGCACGTTATCTAAAAGATTATCTTGTTTTAAGGGAATAAGGTAATTTGTGCTACTTAAAAATGACCAAGAAAGTTTAAGTCGTTATCTGCAATTTGAAGATTTATTTCTTCAATACATGCAAATGCTGCAAGTAAACTGACGAAGTAGCTTTTGGAGGGATATAAAAATATATGAAAAAGTAACATTGACAGCATAAATTTCAATATCAGAAGTCACATTAAAAGAAATAAGTTCTGAGTGAAGAACCGATTTAGTATCAAAAAGTACGCCACCAATTCGAGTCGGTCGATCATTTCTATATAAAAGATAATTACTTGACATAACTTCAGAATCAAATACTGTAGTATACTGTATACTGTAGTATCAGAATCAGGTTTTTGAGCTTAGTAAGGAGGCCTCTAACGTTTTGATAATGAATACAGGCAAAATCGGGCCGCAGGTCTAGTTTTTTGAAGCCGTATTGACAGGCACCTGAACGTTGGAGATGCCGGCTGTAAGAGTAACAGGCAAGGATTCATTACGCCTTTTTGGCTTAAACTCATGAACAATCATATGAGGTAGCCAAAATTTTGGATCACAAATGAAAGAAAATGAGTCGTGAGGGACACTTATTTTAAAGATGATATTTCATGGGCTGTGGCAAAATTAAATTTAGTAATTGAGACATTAGCAGAAATTTTGCTAGAAATGTATGTCGCTACAGATTCACAAGTAGTGTCAGAGGATAATCTAGACACAAATACTTGCTTACGAGGAGCAACAACATTTAGAATAGGGATCACGGATGTAGAGACAGCTACGTTATCATTATTATTTATAGGAGATGCATTATTTATAGGAGATGCATTGCGAGGAGGTCTACCGATCAGATCCAGACACGATGACTTGGGCTGATTCAGTAGTCTGAGTGGTAGAATCACCTGCAGAAGATGTAGGGGAATTGAATAGTTTAAAAATACCCGGAGAGGGCGTTAAAGACAACGTTGATGAGACGTCTTTGTTGGGACGAGATGCCAATGGAGTCACGGGAGGCTGAGTATCTGATATATTAGGGGGAACTGCTAAAAATTGAGAATCAGGTGGTGAATTAAATTTATTTGGGCAAAGCAAGTCGAGACTAGAGTCAAAATCACTAGAAAGAAGCTTAGCCATTTCATTAAGTTTTAAGAATTGATTTCTCACAGCACTATACATACTTGAGAAATTAATTTGTAAGTTGATGCATACTGAACAAGACCATTTCACTGCACCACATTTCTTTTTAGAAACGGCAATGATTTTATCACATTTTCGACCTGAAAGTGCAGCAAACTTTGCATGCCTAATGTTTTCACACAACCAACAATAAATAAATTGCGTTTGCGCAGAATCATCAGCACACTTGATAGTGCAGTTTTTCTTGCAGCACGACATATTTCCAACAGGGGTTTAACAGATAAATAATTAGGCAGAATTGCGCAAATTAACCATTTAGTGAAAACTAAATGAAAAAAAAATTATTTTGTTTGTGGGAGCAAGAGGTGCTTCCGATTTATTTTTTGCATCTAAAATTGGAACCTAAGTACAATGGGGATCTTATGCTGCAAGTCAACTATGTTTATGTTAAAGCTCCTTTTCCTAAAGTTCAAAAGCTCGCAAGAGCGGCTTGTGTAATTGAAAGTTTAATTGTGAAATCAAAAGCTCAATATCGGGATTATGTTTACGTTAAGAGATGAAGCTGCGCGTGGAACGTTACATTGAATGTTTATTAGAGTGGAGTGAATTTCACTTTAATTCGATTTTCGAAAACGCTGTATCATTACTGGATGATACGGTATAAAAGAAATATCTGTAAAAAAAAAAATAACAAACAAAGATTTTATTCTACTGGACGTAAGACCTAAAAACCTAATTTTCGTAAACAGGTGCCTGATTTTGTATCATAAATCAATGGTTTTCACGTTGAACTCTTTACTGAAAGAAATAATTGTAAAATAACTGCTCTTTTTTTATGACAGGTACTTATACAACACAATTTTATGGTAGGTACTTGTACCTAGTATAGTTTTAGGGTATTTAACAACCATTTGTGGTTTTCACACGCCCATATTTTAAAATTTAGCAACCAAAAAATGCATTCAAAAATTTGACAAAAATAACTTGCCTGCTTCATACATTCTACGCATTCCAAAAGAACGTGTCCGCCTCAAATTAAACGGCTTTTGCCAAATTTGCTATTCTTAAAAAATCTGTAAGTTCGATATTTTTCCACCGATCTTTAAAGTTGATATGGTTTTAGAAAGCTAACATTTCCAAAAAAAAATTGTTTTTTTTTTTTTTACAGATATTGCTTTTATACCGTATCATCCATTAATGATTCAGCGTTTTTGAAAATCGAAAAAAAGTGAAATTCACTCCACCCTAATGTTTATGCATCTTTGCATTTAGTGGTTTCGCTGTTATGTTAAGTGGTTGCGCTTTTATGTTTATGATATACATGGAATCTGTTATTCTGAGTTTAAGTTTGTTAAGTGGTTGCGCTGTTATGTTTATGCTAAAGCTGGGAATCTGATATTCTTGAGTTTACGCTAAGAGATACAGCTGCGCGTTAATTAAAAGTGTTGACTGAAAAGGGTCTAATAAGAGTGGGGAAACTGAGCAATTGGAATGGAAACCTAATTTGAAATATTGTTTATAATTGCAATAAGAATTGCTCTGTGATCTGGGTGATAACTCCTCCCTCTCTTAAAAAGAATCGTCCTCGATTCTTAATGGTTTCTTTTTAAAAATTCGATTTGTTGATTTAAATTATGCAATATGTCAAGCTCTAGTGTTGAGGTTTGATTATCGTTTTGTTTTCGTGATGATTTTGATTTTAGCTACTTAATGGGATCTAAATTTATTATTGGGCAATAAAAATATAAAAACATATCGAAAAAATATTGTAGTTGCAGGAAGACCTAAACATTATAATTCAGTTTAACTAATGAATGTCCACATTGCCACAAAACAAATTTGTCTGGCAACACTCATTCTTTAGGCAGAGCAAAAGTTTTCAAGTACACTCTCAAACTCTGCCTGCTACTCATGCCTTGTTGCTGCTGTCCTCTCAATTCTAATTAAAATGTATATATTCAGTTAACAGGCTATATCTTCTAAACCTTTCAGTCAAAATTTATGTATCAGATACCAAAAATACAACATATTGATATAATAAATAAAAATCGTTAGAGCCGTTTTGTCATAAATCGCCTAAATGTAAGCTAAAGAACTTTATTAGTTAAAAGGTACGCATAAAAGCCTTTAAAAATACCTTTCCAACGATATATAGAACATATCTGTAGCCTTTACGGTTGGGAAACTGCGAGAGTTTTAATTTTGGCGGGAAATAGCGTTTTCCCGCTAAACTAGCGGGAAATTCAA
The DNA here is from genome assembly GCA_951394115.2 of Drosophila phalerata. Taxonomy (NCBI): domain Eukaryota; kingdom Metazoa; phylum Arthropoda; class Insecta; order Diptera; family Drosophilidae; genus Drosophila; species Drosophila phalerata. Next base: position 14,741,138 of record OX596006.1, read on the forward strand.
AAACTCGTAGAACAAACATTTCTAGATTTTCGAAAATAAATGAATCCCCATCATTACATTTTCGCTTTTTTAGCGCGTTCATGTAAACAAACAAACCGACAAACAAACTGACTTTTCAACTTAATTTGAAAAGTCCACTAAAAGTTTCAAATTTTATTATCTTTTGAACCAGTTATCGGATTTGGGTGATCGAGGTATCAATCGCGTATTTTTGATTCGAATTTTTTTAAAATAAAAAAATTTTACAAAAAGGCCCAAAGGGCCCCATTAGCTGCGATCGTTTAAATTTTTCCCCTCCCACTTACACCCCCGTATCTCTTGAACCAGGTGAGTTAGAAAAAGTTTTAGTATGCCATTTTGTAAGTTAGGACTCAACCTTTCGATCGGTATATAACTCGATCTGATCGGACTGTCGTAGCAAATTTTCCAAATTAGCTGTATATATTGCTAGTCGCCTTTCGCACCCTTCGTGCTGCTTTCGTCACTAGAGCGAACTGCAGTTCGCAGTGATATCGTTACCAAAATTGGTTCAAATCTTTCCACTATATCATATAGCTGTCATAGGACCGATCGGTGTAAGATCAAGCTTTAGTATGAAAAACTTTTTTATTTTTGGAGATATCTCTATGAAACTCATGAATTGCGTTATTTTAATTGCCCCTTATATTCTTAAAAAATTTGGGTAAAATCGGACCACTATATTATATAGCTGCCATAGGAACGATCGATACGAACGGTCGATAAACTACCTTTAGTATGAAAAACTTTTTTATTTTTTAAGTTATCTGTACCAAACTTACAAATTTCGAAACTTGTAAAGTCTTGTACAATCTCTCCAAATTTGGTTGGAACCAGACCACTATAACATATAGCTGCCATGGGACCGTTCAGTCGAAAATCAACCTTTGCGTCAAAATTCTTTCATTGTTTATATGCTAATCGCTCTTAGTCGCTCTTCCCCAGATTTAAACGGTAAACATCCCAAACGATGGGTAATTAATATTGCTTTATATATAGAAAAAAATTTAATAGTTCAGATGACCATTTTAAATGCATATTCAGTCAGTTTAGTTAAAATGTCTCAAATAACAAAAAAGTTTTTCATTTTAACACTTTAGTTTCTGCCGATTGTTCCTATGGCAGCTATATGATATAGTTGACCGATTTCAACCAAATTTGATCATAATGCGTAAAACAACATCAAATTGATTTCCTGTAAGTTTTGTTAGGATATCTCAAACTACACAAAAAATTGTCATACTAAAGGTCATGCCGCTCTACAAGAAAGTCATTAAAATCGACAAAAACATGGCTTGATATAAAATTTTATTATATCGTTGTTTCTCCATAGAATTTAATATATCATAACTTACACTAAGCTCAAAGCATGCAGCTTTTCAAAAAAAAATTAAAAACCCAGTTCAGAATTTTTTTCGAGCTTTCCTTGAATTTTAAAATAAAAAAAGCTAAGAAAAAAGCTAAAAAAAAACAACCTTTTCTTAATTCAAAGATTAATAGCTCTTAAGCTACTGACTTTAATCTTAAACTGTGTATAGATGAATTACAGGTAAAGCTTTTGAATATCGGTGTAATGATGACAAAAGTGAGCGTACCTCTAAAAAACGCCATGAAAAAAACAGCCAAATTTAAAAAAATTCTGCCATAGAAAAAAAAAAAAATGTTTTTCGGTGTTTGGGGCCCCAAATCTATCCAAAAAAGTCGGTTTGGTCCAATTCAGAAGAAAAAAGTTGCAATTTGTTGCCTAGTGTTATTTATTATTAGCCGAATGAAGGGGTTTCTTTTGATTCTGGTTCCGAGGCTCCGTGATGAAAATTTTCAGCCGTATCCATTTTGGATTGACCGCTAGAAATTTCGCGTTGTCTTTTGAAAGGTTGATTTGAAGTTTTAGGATAATTCCAGTTTGGTTGATAATTCATTGGATTATCTTTTCTACTTTGATTAAGATTTTGTTTAAATTCTTGATGCAACTGCTGATTGCATTCATTTGGTTTTTGGAAACTGTAATTTTGATAATTTCCGTTTGGTGGATAGAAACTTTGATTGGTATTTCTATTATTTTTGCGAGAATTGTCATTGCCTGAGGTATTCGAGGTAACATTGCTGTTATTAGTTTTTGTACTGTCAGTAAAATTGTTTTCGTGCAGTCCTTCTCTTTGTGCTACCTGTTTCAGTTTTGTTACTGTTGTAATGTCATGTCTAGCAAGAGTCGTGAATATTCTGTCCGGTAGTTTTCTAGAAATTACACCTTTAATTGTATTATTCATAGCATTTGTATACAATATTGTATTAGAATGTATTCCCTTTATTTGATATTATAAATGACTTATATTCTAGGTCTTCAACAAACTTACGCATACTACAATTATAGTGAGTATTATATAATCTCCGTAGTAGTTCTTCAAAAGACGTCTGTGTTTTAAATTCGTCGATGAGAGCGTTCCTCAATCCTGTCCAGTTTGTAGATGCCGTCAATTGGAATACTCGTTGTGCTGCTCCAGTCGTCTGCATTTCATATCTCCATATAGGACGCTGTGTTGTCGGACGTCTTGGGTAGGGTACAACTGTAGAACATAGTCGACTCGTCTTACGAAGGCTGTCAACTCTTTGGTGTTTCCATCATAAATTGGGATTTGACGAATTTGTCCGAGAGCTTGCTTCAGATGAAGCTCAGATAGTTCCATTACTGGTGGTGGTACCATTGTTGTTTTGCTTTTTTTTTTTTTTTTTTTTTGAAAGTAGCCTGGGATATTAATTAGTGGTCACAAGAAATAGGTTTTATTACGATTCAATAAGCACAATCACTTTTTTTAACCTGAGATGATCCTTTAATGGTTAAATTCTTTTATTGTAACTAATTTACGCACATAAGTTCTTCAGCAGATGTGTATATAACTTGTTTCAACGTTTTATTATAAACGTCGGATATCGCGAATCCTTTAATTGTTTATGAGGGTGATCAATTTGCAAAACACTTTAACACATCCTACCGGCTGCGCCAATAACAATGTTCTATCAGGTTTATTTAAAAAAATAAAAATACTTTATTAAACTGAATAGTTGACCATTCGAGTTAGAGAATAAAATCTAGACTAATCATAAAGTGTGTTGGCGACGCTTAGCAAACCTTTAGCTGTGATATTTTGGAGACAGAGTTTGCTCTTAAGTAAACAGAGATCTTTGGGATCGCTCTCTTGAGATGACGAACGTTTAGGGTGGTAAGCAACAGCTTGGATTTGTGCCGCGTTGACAGCATTGACTTTAGTGAGCTAGCGGATGTTTATGTTAACATTTGGATCGTGGGAACACTTGAAATGTTATTTTCACGTGACTGTTATTCTTATTGATATCTTATTACATGATAAGAGAATATGGCTGGGAATACATAAGTGGGTTTCGTATTTTTTAAGTGGGTATGTGTACAGCATATGTTACTATATATTCTTGATCAGCATCAATAGCCAAGTCGATATAGCAATGTCCGTCTGTCTGTCTGTCTGTATGAACACCTAGATCTCAGAGACTATAAAAGCTAGAGACACCAAATTTGGTAAGTAGGTTCCCCTATATTGCAAGCAGATCAAGTTTGTTTCAAAATTTGGCTACGCCCTCCTTACCGCCTAAAAATTGATAAAGAAAATTTCATATCCAAATTATATGAGCAATTAAAAAGCTAGAGATTCAATATTTGGCACAGACGAAGGAAAAACTGCCCTAGATTTTTGCTGAAATATTAATTTCGATCTGACAGTAAATAGCCAAGATATTTAAATTATCAATTTTGCTTTTTCGATGACGGAGTATTGGCAGTAATTAAGATTTGAATAACTTGATAACATGAAAATTGAGTTAACATTTTATATAACAAATTGGCGTCTGATCCATGGGCTTCTGTGGCGTAGTGTGCTGAGTCGCTGCGTTTAGGATAATGTTGGTCAGCCGATCGTGAGTTCGAACCCTGGCAGGGACGTGTGTTTTTTAATTCAATAATTTTGCATTAAAATTCTATTTGTATTTATTAATGTTATGATAACATTTAATGTTAATAAAGATTTTTAAAATTATGAAATGGAGTACTGTAAAACCAATATGGCAATTCGGCAACTCGTACGCAACACCCTGTGTGGCTCCATTGGTTGAGCCATCGAAGTTTTAAGCTTTCTTCAAAATTAGGTCGTGGGTTCGATTCCCGGCTCCATCAACAAATTTTATAGGTTTTGTTTTAAATCTTTTGCTTTTGTTTTTTTGATAATTTTTTTTTGTCATGTACATTAACATTTTAAGCACACATATTTGTGTTTTATATGTATGTGTGTTCTTAACAAAATCTCGGAAATTAATATTTCGCTTGGAAAAAATCAATTCCATAAGATATGTATTTTAACCAAACTAACAGCATTTGCATCTGGGTTATTCTTTTAATTCATGACCGAAGTTGGTGCAAATCGGACAACTATATCATAGGGCGCCCATAGGAGGAATCGGACGAAAATCAAGTTTTAGTATAAAAAACTTTCTTGAGGTATAAGATATCGTTATCAAACTTTTAGCATATGCATTTATGTTAGTCTCATATATCCTTACCGAAGTTGGTTAAAATTGGACCACATCATAAAGCTGTAATAGGAAGAATCGGTCGAAAATCAAGTTTTAGTACGAAAAACTTTTTTGTTCTATGAGATATCGTAACCAAACTGATATATTATACATTTAAGTTAGTCTTATACATCCTTACCGAAGTTGGTTTAAATCGTAACACTGTCATAGGACAGATCGGGCGAAAATCAAGTTTTAGTATTGTATGTGAAACTTTTTATTTCCATAGTAAGTACGGGGTTTCCGACAGTCGAGTATGCTCGACTGTAGCACCGCGAGCGAAGCGAGCAGGGGGCGGAGCATCCTAGTATTCTATAATGTGTCTTGTTTTGTTATTATTTTTAGTGAATTGTTATTCTATTTTTGGAAATAAGTATTTGTTGTTTAAACTGGTTCAATGGTTTGTTAGTTTTTTTAAATACATTTTCATAACTACTATTGGCGGAATGAATTGTTTCATGGTCGGACGAAAGTTCTTCTTCAGAAATTTGACTACCTTCATTAGAAGGTCGGCGAAAACCCTCGACTGAACCCTCCACGAGGTTGCCGACTGGAAATAACACTCCAATGGTTCCTATGGGAACTGGTGTTAGCTAAGACATTTGTCGAAGACATGCGTAATGGCTCCTCAATAGACTGAACGCATGCCTGATGCTCCTGTCATGGTCTTGAGGTAACGAGGGCTGGACTAAGGTGTCCCGTGCCGATAGTCAGCCTGGCTGGGGGCCCTTACCAAAAATAGCCCAGTCGTAAACGGAGCGGCCGGATACCTGGCGCCCTCCGGTTGTGATAGCCTTTCCTGAATAGTGCGGATCTCTGTGCAGGCGGACCACCCTTTCTCCGCAATTCGTGGGAAACAAAACATGAATACAATTAACAATAAAAACACAAACATAAATAACAACAAAAACACAAAAAACCACAAAAAAACAAAAACAATAACGACGACGGAATCGCAGGTTCTTCGTCTTCGGCAGCGGCAGGGGCTTCAAAGCCTGGCCAAAGCCTGATACAGACACCGGAGATGGTCACCATGCCAGAAGGTGGACCTTCCGGTGGTGGACAAACCCGTTTTCCACCCGGGCCTTGGGGTAGATGGAGTGATTCCACCATCTCCTGTCACCAAGGAGGCACAGCAGAGCACCAGTGCGGCAGTGCCACCTTCAGGTGTTCTCATATGCTGAGAAAAGAAGTGCTGGCAACATCCTTCAGCGTCAAAACGCAGGAGCAGAGACCAGTCCTTCAGCGGAGTGGCTGGAGAAGGTGGCATGGGCCAAGAGTGTGCTTCCCGCTTACAGCGAGCAGGCACCTAGGGCGTAGGCACAGGCCCAGGCCAAGAGACAACGATCTCAGGAGACTCCTGGCCCATCTGCCAAGAAGTCGAAGGTTCAGGTGGGCAAATCCTTCGCCCAAATTGCCAAGGAAAGGATCCTCATTGGGGTCGTTGACCGAGGTGATTCGGGCGGGAGAATTTCCAGGAACCAGTGGAAGTGGGTGGAGACGGCACTGGCCATTCGCTGCTTCGAGATGCTGGAGCAGAAACCTGGACCACCATCGGTCTGCAAAGATGTCGGATGGTACCAGGGCAGTGTAAAGGTAATAGCTTCCGACGATGAGAGATCTGCAGAGCTCTACAGAGCGGCAGTCTCAAATATCGGCGAAGTATATCCAGGAGCCAAATTGGAGGCTGTTAAGTGGAGTGATATACCAGTCCGTCCCAGGGCCAGATTGTGGATCCCATCCTCCATCAAGGAACCGGAGATAATCGTAAAGATGCTCCAACGTTGCAACCCGAGTCTCCCCACTCATGACTGGAAAGTTGTGAAGGTAGAGGAGATGAAGGGACCAACGAACCAGGTCGTGATTATTCTTAACAAAGAATCGCTCGCCCCAATTAAGGCCGCTGATAACGAGCTAAGCTTCGGTTTCAGCTCTGTGTCCATCCGGGTATATAGATCGGATACCGCGGCCGGGAAAGATCCTTCAAACACGCCAGTCGAGGAGGATATAACGGCAGAGCCAGAGGATCTGGTGCATAGCGACGCTGAACACGGCTATATTTCCGACGCGTCCACATAACGCGGGACCTCAAGGCACTGTGCCAACTGGGTGAAGGAGAGGCCACCTCTGATGTAGCGTCAGACGACGAGGACGCGAACGTGACAGTGGTGGAGGGACAGTCTTCAGATGTCTGTAAAGATTCTGCAGATAAACCTCCACCACTGTAAAGCAGCCGCCGCTGCACTACTACTCCGTCTGGCTGGAGACGGAGCTGACATCGTCCTAGTCCAGGAACACTGGTGAATTTGTGGTAAGGTTTCTGGACTACGAACACCAGACTACAATCTAGTAGTTGCTGAAACACAAGGTAAAACCAGTAATTTTAACACCAGACTACAATCTAGTAGTTGCTGAAACACAAGGTAAAACCAGTAATTTTAGCAATGAGGACAACACGGCAGCAAGCCTGGAACTCCAGTCAGCCCCGATAAGGTTGCTGTCTTGTTGTATGGCCTATGACCAACCGAGCCCTCCTTTAGAAGACGTAACGAGAAGTCTAATAAAAGACTGCGAAACGCAAGGTATCAACCTCATCATTGGATGCGATGCCAATGCACACCACACCCAGTGGGGCAGCACAAATACAAACACAAGGGGTGAATCACTCCTAAACTACTTTCTCAACATTAACCTAGTTTTAGGCAACAAAGGTTGCGAACCTACTTTTATAATAAAGGGCAGGAAGGAGATCATTGACTTTACCCTGGTATCTTATCCTCTATATGATCTCATCAGAGACTGGAATGTGGCAGACGATCACTCCTTCTCTGATCACAGATACATTGAATTCTCCCTAAATTAAACGCCATAAACTCCCTAAGGCACTCTAAACCAACCCCTTTCACCAATCTAAGAAAGACCAAATGGCCAATATTCATTGATTTCCTTAAAAAGGCTATCCCGGAGGTAGCACGAAAAGGATCTCACTCAACAGAGCGACTAAGCCACCTTATAAAAACCTTCACTGAGGCTTGCAACTCTGCCTTCAGGGCAGCATGTCCCATCAGCAGACCTAAAAAGGGAAAGAAACCACCAAGGTGGACCCCCAACATAAACGAGCTTCGCAAGAGCTCGAGAAACCTCTTCAATCAAGCCAAGGCTCTTAACACAGAAGAATCTTGGCTCAATTATAAACACGCCCTATTAATATACAAAAAGGCGACACGACAAGCCAAAAGAGATTCATGGAGAGCTTTCTGCTCTGACATAGAATCAACACCGGACGCGGCCAGACTGTGGAAGATTTTATCGAAATCTGCCCCCACACTAGGGTACCTCAAAAAAGAGGATGACACCTGGACTACATCAAGCGGAGAATCGCTGGACGTTCTCTTAAGACAGCACTTTCCGGGCTGCAAAGCAACCAATCAGGGTAGATACCAAACCCCGACCGAGGTGCCAATTAGCCCCTCTCTTCTGAGCAGACACAACATAACCTGGGCTATAAACAGCTTTAAACCGTACAAGTCAACTGGACCGGATGGCATCTTAAATGCCCAACTACAACAAGCAGGGGACACTGCCATAAACTGGCTGCAATCTATCTTGATGGAAGTTCTCAAAACTGGCCATATCCCTGACGCATGGCGAGTCTCTAAAATAGTTTTCATACCAAAAGCTGGTAAATCATCACATACGACAGCAAAGGACTTGAGACCAATCAGCCTGTCGTCATTCATGCTCAAAACCTTCGAGCGACTATTGGCTCTTCATCTAAGAGCAACCGTTCCCCCCCATCTTATATCAAATTTTCAACACGCATATCAGAAAGGCAAATCGACGGAAACAGCTTTGCACTCTGTAGTCGCCACTATTGAAAAATCCCTTTCGCTCAGTCAAAAGTCAGTCTTCGTCGTGGTCAGACGTGTTTTCACCTTGCGCTCTGAATTATACTAAATACTGATTATATTAATTATCAAATAATTCTGTCTTATTGTTCCGATGTAGATATCTCTACTGTTTAACGTTATTAAGCCGCGCACCGATAGATAGTGACTTTTTAAACGATTTATATTAATAAACTGTTGATTTCTACAAGCAACTTAACATTGTTGTTGTCGCGCATTACAAAGTTTTCGTTTTTGCTTTGCCTTGCTTCTAAGCAATTGCTGTTTGTGCATTTACTCCTACGCCTAACATTGCTGTTGTTTTGGGCTGCAATTGCTTCCTAAGACATTGCTGTTGTTCGCGCTGAACTCAAGTGACCCGCCTGACGTGTGTGTTGTTATTGCTGAAGTTGCTGTCTCGCTGTAATTTGCGGTACTCAGCTGTTTTCGCTTCGCGTCTACCTACAATACTTCAAACATATATACTTCCACACACAAGTTACAAACTAATGTACTTTGCTTACTGCTTTTGCATTACATTTACATTATTTGTCTTGTCATTCTAGATTGTTATGTTTTGTTGTTTCTAACTAACAATCTTTTTTCTATTTTTTTGAAACATGAGTCTTTGCTGTGCTGCCCGCTGCGTTTACGGTCGCAAAATAAACTTACGACAAACCTGTGTGTATTGCTGGCTATGTGATAACACTGCTCATACTACTTGTGCTGAATTTGGCCATATTGGTGGCCGAGTAGGTGATTTGATAAAAGCCAACTGCGGCTTAAGCTGGTCCTGCTGGGATTGTCGAAAAATGGAAATTGATATGCGAGTGTTTATGCGTCAAACTCAGCTGAAGTTTGATCTTGTAAACTCTGGTTTTCGTGAACTCAATGCAAGATTTCTTGATATGGAGTCACACTTTAAAAATCTTATAGTGACCAATGAGTCTCCCAAAAGAAAGAAGAGCAATCTTTCTTTACCTAATAATAATTTATCTGTTCCAGAACTTGATTTGCCGGCAACACCTATATCTACACCCACATCTGCCTCGGGATGTCTTACGGAGGTTCACCTTGTGACCACCACCGCTGCATCAGCTATTTCTGAGGCTGCTGCAAATGCACCTAATATTGGCATCACAGTCAATGGCACCGATGTCACTATTTCTGATGCTGCCACTGCAGCGAGTGTTGCTGAACCTGATGCTAATACTAAAGTTGGATGTGCTACTTTCACTAGCATTTCTGATGTTGGATGCGTCACCAATATCTCTATCACTGATGTCTCTGTTGTGGCCAATGCCGTGGATGCAAAAGCTGACATAGCATTTGCTGCTGAGACAGCCAATGCTGTTGCTATTGATAATGGCTCTGATGCACTGACTGCTGTTCCACCACTGTCTTCAGCCACTCTACAGCCTGATGTCCTGTCTGCCATACCTCCGCGAAAGTCTATCTTTGTTTCTAGACTCGCGGCGGCAGTCACTGAAGATTTAGTAAGAAGCCATATTTGCCGTCAGCTAAAATATGGGATACCTGAGGAGATTATTGTCTCTAAATTCGCATTTAAGCATCAGCGCGAAATCGCATCTTTCAAAATTTCGTTGCCTGAACGTTTTTTAAAATCTGTGCTTGAACCGTCGTTCTGGCCTCAACATACTGTTATGCATGAGTTCCATTTCAAGTCACCTAATCCTCGAACTAGACGTCCGCCTAAATCGCCATCTGTTGCATCAACATCGTCGGCCAACGTTTTAAAAAACTAAATTATTCTTACATTTTACACTATCAAAATGTAAGAAGCCTTTTGGGTAAACTTAGCAAACTTTTTATTGGTAGTGCCGCTTTCGAAGCTGATATAATCGTTTTTACTGAAACATGGCTCACCCCAAAAGTTAAAAGCTCTGAATTATTTGTCGATAAATTTTTAACATACCGACTCGATCGGCCTGTTCGACGTGGGGGTGGTGTACTCATATCTGTGAGTATCAGCTTACCGTCTGAGCAAATTCCATTATCCATCGACCCTGACATAGAATTTCTGGCCGTTAGAGTAAAACTGCAATCATACTTTTTGTACATTACATGTTCATACATTCATCCAGGATCTAATGACTCTGTCTATCTTAGCCACTCTCGTGCTATTTCTTATGTAAACTCATTTCTTTCTGCTAATGACTCCTTGATTACTATTGGTGATTTTAATCTGCCTCACATTGATTGGAAGGTTTCTGATGATTCCAATTGCCTCACCCCTTTGTCACAGCATTTCTTTATTGACTCTTTATTTGACATGTCTTTGCTCCAGATTAACCATATTCGAAATTGTAAAAATCGTCTTCTTGATTTGGCTTTCCTCAGTTCCGTTGATAATTGCCTATTAACGAGAATACCACCGCTCTCCGTCCCAGAGGATGTTTATCATCCTACTTTAGAAATTAAAATTGAGTTTGATGGTGCCCCAATCAAGGACGTTAAAGTGAAACCTTTAAGAACTCGTTGTTTTCGTAAAACAAATTACATTCGGTTAAATAACATTCTTTTTTCCACTGATTGGTCTGCCTTGAATGCAAACTCAAGCATAAATGATGCCGTTGATTTCTTTAACCGAACCTTAGAGTCTTCATTTGATTTATGTGTACCCTATACTGAGAGCCTCCCGACCCCTAATCGCTTACCGTGGTTTACGAGAAATTTAACCAACTTAAAAAACAGGAAATCTAGGCTTTTCAAAAAGTTCAAAAAGACTGGTACGCTCTTTAGTTTTTCAAAATATTCTTTAGCTCGAGCTAACTTTATTCGCCTTAATAATCATTGCTACCAAAACTACCTTGCCCGTTGCAGACAAAACCTTAGGAATAATCCGAAAGAATTCTATGCTTTTGTTAATTCAAAGCGTAGAATGTCAACTTTTCCACCGTCTATGTCCTTAAATAATGTTATTCATGATAATGACTCCGAAATAGCTAATCTATTTGCCAGATTTTTTCAAGAATCATATTCTGATGCTAAACTAAGTTTGTCATATCCTTATAATATTTATAACTGCAGTTCAATTTTTCCTCCGTTATTTACTTGTGCACATGTCTGTAAATCTATGAAAGCCTTAAAATCAAAATTTTCTGCTGGTCCCGACGGTATTCCTAGTTGCATACTCAAGTATTGTGCGGATTCACTGTGCATCCCGTTAAGTATTCTTTTTAATGCTTCTATTATTACATCCTCGTTTCCCGAGGCATGGAAAAGCTCTTTCATTATTCCTCTCCACAAGAAGGGCAGTAAATCTTGTGTCGAAAATTATCGAGGCATCTCAAAATTGTCAGCAATTCCTAAGTTGCTCGAACAAATGTTTGTCTGCCACTTGCAACACCTGTGTTTTTCTATAATTAGCCCCACGCAACATGGGTTCATGAAACGTCGCTCAACAACCACAAACCTTTTGGAATTCTGTAATTACATTAGTAATGGTTTTCTTAACAAAATGCAGACTGATGTTGTCTTCACGGACTTTAGTAAGGCATTTGACAAAGTTAATCACAATCTTCTAATTAGAAAATTAGACATGCTTGGCTTTCAGCCAAATTTATTAAAGTGGATTGCTGATTACCTGACTAATAGAACTCAAAGAGTTATATTCCGTCAAACGCTTTCGAAGGTGATCGATGTTACATCTGGGGTGCCGCAAGGAAGTCATCTTGGTCCTCTCCTTTTTAACTTATTTATAAATGACCTTCCTTTAGTCATATTGCATGCTAAGGTCCTGATGTACGCAGACGATGTAAAGCTTTGCGTCTCTTACAACAACCCCTCTGCTCATCACCAGCTGCAGGATGATATAAATTCTTTGAGTGCGTGGTGCTCAGCTAATGATTTGATCCTTAACCACTCCAAATGCACAGTGATGTCCTTCTATCGTTCTAATGTTTGCATTATGCCTTACTCAATTGGATCTGCTCAACTTCAGCGTATTTCATCCGTTAATGATCTTGGAGTGTTATTTGACAATAAACTATGCTTTAATAATCATATTGCCCTCGTGGTCAATAAGGCTAATAGTAATCTTGGCTTTATAAAAAGATGGTCGAAAGAGTTTGATGATCCCTATACCACTAAACTACTTTATATGTCACTGGTGCGTCCTGGCCTTGAGTACTGCTCCTGTGTCTGGAGTCCCCAGTATGCTGTTTACCAAGATATGATTGAATCAGTACAAAAAAGATTTTTGCTGTTTGCTCTTCGCGGCCTTCCATGGAATCCTAGCCTTAGACTTCCTCCCTACTCTGCTAGATTGGAACTTATCGATTTACCCTCGCTTAAAAACAGAAGGACTTGCCATGGTGCCATGTTTCTATTTCATCTAATTAACGGAACCGTTGACTCTTCTGAGCTCCTATCCAATTTAAAGTTTGCTGTTCCCTCAAGAGCCTTACGTAACTTTAAACCATTATCTCTACGGCGCTGTTTTGCGAATTACGCTCTTCATGAACCATTTTATGTTCTTTGCTCAACATATAATAACTTATATTCTGTTATTAGTTCTCAATTTTCTGTACCTAATATAAGAAAATCTGTTATGTTATACTTAAGATAATTTTTGATTTGTAATTTCTGTACTGCCGTCCACCTTGCTGCTGTGAGTCGGACCATAGCCTTATAAACTTTGTCCCACCGGGTCGGTGGTGCAGAATTTATTTTTATTTTTAAACTCTTGTTTAAAATAGTTAATATCATTACTGCATATTGTAATGTTTTTATTGAAATAAATAAATAAATAAATAAATAAATAAATAAATAAATAAATAAATACTCCCTCATAGCCTTCACAGACATCGAGGGAGCTTTTAGCAACGTCGTCCCGGAAGCAATTACTGGCGCACTGACAAACTTGGGGATTGAAAGCTGGCTAGTGGGACTCAAAGTTGTGCCTTTAAGCATTACCATTACTTTTTAATTACCATTGAAAAAAAGTAGTGCTAATGTAATTTAATTTCATTAGCATTGAAAAAGTAGTGCTAGTGAAATTTTTTTCATTAGTAATGCTTAAAAAATCAATTAATTATTTACGTTTTTTTCATTGAATAATGCTAATGAAATCGAATTTTAATTAGCATTAGCATTAAATATTTTTAATAATTTTTTTTTTAAATTTTGTACTGAAAATTTTTTTTAAAAAATTGCCAAATATTAAAAAAAAAATGGCAAAAATTCAAAAAACAAAAAAAAGTGGTAATATGTAGGAAAGGTAAAAAAAAAACTTTAATATCTTATTTTGCCCTGTTAGAACCATCCAGGGTAGTAAAACACACTATCGTATTTGTTTATCAAAGCATATTATTAGCCTTTAGTAAGACTAGCTTTTCGAAATGCCCGTCTGTTAAATTTTGCCTTTTCTTGCCGTTGACCATTCCTGCATAGCTGAAAAGACGTTCAACAGGCGCAGATGATGGTAACGGTGTGTTATACTTAAAAAACATTGATTTAATGACTGGATAACGGTTCAGACACTCCAGGGCTTCATCCTCATCATGCAGATAACGCCAGAGCTCAGCGCGTAATGGCGTTGCTTTCATTGACTTATCTGTTTAAAAAAAATATATTTTATATAAAATGCAAAATATCACATGTATTGGTTAAATACCTGCTGCTATTCCGAAATCGAAGACGTTGTTCAGTCTCAAATCCTTCCGCGCTGACGAGGTGCTTGGAGAGTTATCCGAGAACTTTTCAGCATGTTTCAAAAACAATTCTTTAAACTGCTCGTCTGTCCAATCTGGAGCTGTTTCAAACAATGCAGTTGTAAACTTTAGCTTAATGGCTGGGCAGGTCATGGCGGCCACAAATGCATCCTGGCATTTGGGAGCTACTTCAAAAAAATGCTGGAATCTCCGCTCCAGTGCATTCACCATATCTCGAACACGTTCGTTAAGGAACTGGAAGTTGTCCATTGAATGCATTCTTTGCCATTTAACTTTCATAGTTATAAATGTTGGTATAAGGTACCCATAAAACATCCTCTTTTCGCTTTGAAGGAAGTCCAGCCCTATTGCCAATGGTTCCATTAACTCACAATATTCCTCCAAATATTTGAGTTCCCTCGACGACAGCTTTGCCACTTGCAAAAGGACGCATAAATCATCAAGTTGATTTTTGCATTTCAGCAAATGCTTGAATGCGTCGTAGAGCGAGTTCCATCGTGTTGGACCAGGCGTTTTCAGTGAAAACCCTAGAAAGTTTTTCATAGCTTCGGCGGATTTCGGACGATTGCACTTGTTCCAAACTGCTGAGCATCTGAAAAAATGTTGCATGTTTTAATAAAAGAATCATGTGTTTTTCTGAACATTTTCTTTCAGTTAGTTAGTATCCAAATATATTAATTACCTCTTCATTACGCTCCGATGCAATTCGTTTGCTATTGCGTCGGACTTAATTATATTTATGTAGTCCGTAGTCGCAAGCAAATTTAAGGTGTGACTTGCACACCTGTAATGCTTTGGTAGGCGATTTATGGGAACCTCTTCTGATTGGGGAATGTCATCGTCTGAGTCGGGATCTTCCTCGTCAGCATCATAATTGACTAAAAACAGAGTTTCGAAATACAAACCTGATAGAATATATATATGAACTTACCTTTCACGCCAAAGTCCTTAAATGCTTTTACAAAATTGCTTCCATTATCTGTAATGGTACAAACAATTTTGTAGCTTGACAACTGAAACATATCATGAATATGAAGAGTCATTTCCGCAATCTTATCAAAAGTGTGGCTTCCTTTCATTCGAGTACACGCCAGTGCAACTGAATGCCGTTCAAAGTTACCGTCGATCCAGTGGCAAGTGTATCCGAAAAAGGATCTTCTTCTGGTCGACCAAATATCTGCGGTGGTGCACACGTACGACACGGTCTTCAACTGCTCAATTAAGTGCACCTTATGAAACTCGAACTTGGTTTCAAGGAGTCTTGTCAATTTTCTTCGGCTCGGAACTTTAAAATTATTGCCATGGAATAGCGCAATAAACGACGGTTGGTCAACAGTGGACAATGGCGCAAATGTGTCAACAACATATTTTAAGACCTTTTCATCAAAATCAGCTTGTCTTAAGCCACCTTTTCTTGCACGCTTAGACATCTGGTCCCTTTCCACTAAAAATTCGTCATACTCGGCAGGATGCCTTTCCTTAAGATGGCTTAAGAAATTTGAGGTCACTTTGATAGAACCTCGAATTTTTTTAAGTGTTGGGCATATTTGACAAACCGCCACAAGCTGCTTTTTGATGAATCGTATCAGAAACCTACAATTTTATATATAAAAACAAATAAATATGTATAAAGATGCAAATAATATCATTATTTATTATTTACGTGTTTCAAGATTTTAAAATATTTGCCATTTAAAATTAAAGGCAACTGCGCATCATCATCTGCAACACCAGAAAAAGTGCTAGTCGGAATGTTCGTTCTATTTATATATATATATCTGTCACAGGGTATAATAATTGTGTACTTACAAGATGAAGATATGAAGTAGTCATAGATTGATTGGTACATTCGTCAAGTAAAGCTGGTGGTTCACTTACACTCACTGAACTGTACTCTTCGAATTTTAATTCACTTTCACTTGAATAAATTTCGCTGTTTTCAATTGCACCTTCCATTGTGGTTTACTTTTATGTTCACATTTTATTAAATCAACTGTACGTAGTAGTCCTTAAGCCTGAGCTAGAACCATTTATGAATTATAGAGCAAGCAATGTGATTCTAATTTTTGACATGTAATTCTACAAGCAGTGCAAAGCACAGCATAGCAAGCAGTCATGTAATTCTACAAGCAGTGCAATGCTAATGCTAATTAAAATTCGATTTCATTAGCATTATTCAATGAAAAAAACGTAAATAATTAATTGATTTTTTTAACAATACTAATGAAAAAAATTTCACTAGCACTACTTTTTCAATGCTAATGAAATAAAATTTCATTAGCATTACTTCCTTGTCAATGCCAATGAAATGTCAATATCATTAAATAAATAGTTAATTAGGCCCGTCTCTGGTGGGACTCAACGACCAATTGCTCACATGCAGGGTCTTAACGTCCACACTTGGCTCTTCAACACTCACCAGGCTCGTCAGTAGGGGAACACCCCAAGGAAGGGTTCTATCTCCTCTTTTATGGAACCTAGCAGTCAACAGGCTGTTATATGACATAGAGGGTGGAGGCTGCCAAGTTGCTGCCTACGCGGACGACGTAGCACTAATTTTCACGGGAAAATTCCCGCAAACGCTGTGCGACTTGATGTTGGCCAAGTTGGCCGCCATTCTTAAGGACAACCAAATCGTTCCTTCCATAACCGACTACTGTATGCCAATAGAGCATATCGAAACTCCCTTTCAAACAACCTTTCATGGTCATCACATACTCCTGGACAAAGTGGGGCCTTATCCTTCTACACAGATGGTTCAAAATTGAACAATCAAGTAGGTGGAGGGGTGTACTCTCAGGAGCTAAATATAAAGGTCTCTTTTAGGGTACCTGATTATTGCAGCGCCTTCCAAGCCGAAATCCTGGCTATAAATGAAGCCTTAATACTCCTAAGGGAATCTCAAGTCAATTCGGGCCGTATTAACATATACAGTGACAGCCAAGCAGCTATCAAGTCCATAGAATCGACCACAACTTATTACATCTCAGTTTCGAACTGCCGCAAATCTCTACATGAGATGGCTGAGCATTTCGACATCTGCTTAATATGGGTACCAGGGCATCAAGACCTTACAGGAAACTGTATAGCTGATGTTTTGTCGGGGGGTGGACCAGATAATCCCAATGAAATAGTATGATGTTGAAATTCTGCTTTTTCACTTTTATTTCACTTCTTTTAGTAGTTGCTTTTCAATGACTCAGTAAAAATTAGTTTTCGATACATTTTCGATAACTTAAGCTAGCTTAACATTAGTAGAAAAGAGAACGATGGCATGGATCATCGAAATGAAGCCAACTCAGTGTGGTGAACGTTGGAATGGAACACTTAAGTTGGAGCCAGCGTAGCGGCGTAAACAGCTGATGAACTAAACAGAAAAGGTACAACAGTACACCTCCTTCCTGACAAGGAGGATACGCGTATGCCACTGGCGACCTGCAAGCTACTACTTCTAGATCAATCTACAATCATAAGCGAAAACCGATGGCAAAACACGCACCATAGTCGCGTCACGAGGCATACCTGGCCCCACCTGAATAAGACTCGTTCTAGTTATACCCGTTACTTATAAAAAATAAGTATAAGGGTATATTGTGTTCGTTGGAATGTGCGTAACAGGCAGAAGGAGGCATCTCCGACCACATAAAGTATATATATTCTTGATCAGCATCAATAGCCGAGTCGATTTAGCCATGTGTGTCTGTCCGTCTGTATGAACAAAAGGATCTTAGCGACCAGAAGAGATAGAGATATCAAACTTTCACTAAAAGACTTCTATATACCCCACGCAGATCAAGTTTGTTTTAAATTTAATCCACGCCCCCTCCGCCTCCGCAAATCGCGAAAAACCACCACACCCACAGTTTTATAGATAATACGTATTTTGTGATTATTAGCGTTATCTATTAGCATTATCTATTATACCACTGAATCGCATTAAGATCGGATATGTAGAACGACAGTTATGGCGAATTAAAGCTTTCAGAGCAAAACAAGTATTTTCTTTAGGGCCGTTTTCTGATCATGCTTTTAACCTTACAGTGTAGACAAATTGGCCTTGAAGGGAACTTTGATTTTCTTGTCACAAATTTAGTTGCAGGCAGGCTGTAAGTTACAGTGCGAATCATCCATACTATAAGGGCTTAACATTCATTAACGATTATTTCGGTGTTGCTAAGGGCAACGCCATAAAGTATATCAATTATTGTATACCTTTAGGATCCTGAATTGCTTATCATCATATATCCTAATTTATAACCGCGACTTTTATCAGATATTAATGAGAATAAGCAGAATAATAGCTAAAAATAACACGAAACGTTATTTAGCCCGAATCTTCCCAGCGTTACCATATGGTAACAAGCCATAGGCATTTACTAAAACTTCATTTTTAGACAACATATTAACGTTAGATTAACTTTTATAAGATATTCTAAGAGTAAATTGTTGTCTCTAACTGATAAAAAGTTGATTGAAACAATCTCTTGAAGTTCGCTGATCGAATAATGAGCTTTAAGTTGCTCATTATATTCTGCAGTGCATTAAATCGCTTAACCAATTTTAGTACTGAACTATATGCAATGCACTCATCATTAGAAAGGTAAAAGAGTGCTCTTTTTAATTATGAAACAAATTTTAAATAAAAAACACCTTTTTCATTTTGTTAATTTACGCTTTTTATTTTCGTTTTACCATATGGTAACGCTGGGAAGTACAGGGTACAGGTTTTTTCCATACATTTTTTCGCTTTTAGGTACTGTTTTGTTCATAAAGTATGATTACTCCTATGGCAGCTATATGATATAATGGTCCGAACCAAATTTGGTCAGGATGTGTAGCAACATATAAGACACATATTATAAGAGTTTGGTTGAGATATCTCAGAATAGAAAAAAGATTTTCATACTAAAGGTGAATTTGACCCCGATTTTTCCTATGACTGCACCGATTTGACCCAAATTTGGTCCTATATATCAAGGAAGAGCCCCACTGTTGGATTAAGTTGTGTTTATTAGACTTTTTCTCAAACATTTGTTTTTTGTAGCATTAAGAAAACCTGTACCCTGTACTTCCCAGCGTTACCATATGGTAACAGCCGAAAAAATGGTCCTGGCGATTATCCTGACAAGGACGATTCAGCGAACTCAAATTTATCAGTTCTCAAATTTTCATTAAGAAATTCGAAAAAATGTTGGTCAGGACGATTCGGGTTAAAAACAAAAGAGTTTTATAGCTTATTTCCACGACAGCACATTCGGCACATTCGACGCCATTTCCATCATCCGGCCCGAATGTGGACTTCATTTCAGTACAAAATCCGAATGATCTTTTTGGCTCATCCAAAATGAATGTGCCGATTTTTTGCCAGTATATTTAGTATTTTTTTATCGAACACCCGATGTTTATCGATCTACTCGTGAAAAAAATTCAATCATCACCTAACCCAGCTGTTTTGTTCAATAATAACAGTAGGCATTTAATTTTCGCCAATTATAATTTAAATATAAATATTAAATTGTTGTTATTGTCAGCGTTTTATTATATGTGCACAGAAACCGAACAGCTGATTTATTCTGGTTACATGGCAAGTGCTTTGAATGTGTCACATTTGGTCGTGGAAAGACAAAATTGAGCCACATCCGAATGTGCTCGAATGAGCCAAATGTGAGTGGTCGCGGAAATAAGCTATTATACTCAAAAATGTGAGCGGAATATGTTGTTTTTGCGATTTGCATTGGACAACCGTGGCGTGGAATAAATTTGAAAGGCTATTGAATTACTCCACATTCATGGTAGTCCGTCTACCAAATTTGGCTGTACTATCTCTCAAAACGGTTGAGATATAGGCACAATTCACACAAAAATTTCAGGATTTTAAACTTTGCGCCAAATCTTCTGACAAGTGTTGCTCATTTTTAGAAAGTGTGACCCTTTCTGTGGTACCAAGTTGCCAACTTAGTCACTTTTCTAAATGTGACGTTAAAATCAAGATGAGAGAACACAAAAAGTTAAAGCGTACATTTAGAGTAAAGTTCCCTATGAGTAAAGTTGGCTTTAAAATTAAGATGAGCCCTTAAGAAGGCCCTTAAAGTACTTTTCAATATATTAGAGTAAGTAACGGGTATCATATGGTCGGGATCTCGACTATAGCCTTTCCCGCTGGTTTGTTTCTTTAAACAATTTAAATTTTTCAAACCATGTACTTCAATCTGACCTTGTTACCTTCGCTTCCACGTGTGGTTTTAAGTCTCCAATGTTTGCTCGTCGTATCTTTTTTATCCGCCAGAGATTGTAGATTGCAAATTACTGGCGATATGAAGTCCATTATTTGGTATGGTCCTCCAAGTCTGTGGGCCGGTTTTGCTTCTGCGCACTATTTCGAATATCTCCTTGAGTTGGTCGGCGTTTGCTCGCGGCTCTTGAGCAGTTTGTCCGGTGCCGATAACCACCTTATCATATAAGGCCTGTGGTAGTCGAGGCTTTCGACCGTGTGTCACAAACGCTGGTGTGTAACCTGTAGATGCCGTCACGCTGGTATTGACGGCCAAAGGGATTTCTGGTAAAACCCCGTGCCAACAGCGTTGGTTTGCCTCTGCATATTGAGCAATCATTGTTTTTACTGTGCGATTCGTTTTTTCCGTGGAATTTTTCTGCGGTGGGTATGGTGCCGTGTATTGATGTCTCACCCCCAATTCCTGCAGGAAGTTTTTGAATGCCTTGCTGGTAAATTGTGCACCATTGTCGGTGATGGCACGCCAAGTCTTGCCAGAATTCTCTCCCTGAATGCCTTTTGGAGGGCTGCAGCCGTTGCGTTTCGCAGGGGTATTAATTCGGTCCACTTTGAGAACCGTCTATAAATAAAAGTAAAGTAGTATTACCGTGTTTTGATCGTGGTAATGGACCGACAAAACCTGCGCACACCGTTTCCCAAGGTTCTTCTGGAATTTGAGTGAGCATCTGGCCTGCTGCCTGCAACTGTATTGGCTTGTATCGTTGGCAGATTTCTCATCGTTCTACATTGTTTCGGTCATCTCGATTCAGTCCTGGCCCATAATAACTTGCCGCCACCCGTGCTATCGTCTTCCTTGTCCCAGTATGTCCCGCTACTGCTTTGTCGTGGTTTTCGTTCAAACCCGCTTTCTCTTGTTCTATGGTACACACAATTTCCAGAATGGCACATCCGCATGTCCGGCTCGGTGAGAAATGTGTCTATATAAATTCCCAGAATCTTCTATGTGGTCCGGAAATTTCCTGGGCTCTTTACGAATCTTCCTGCAGTTCCTTCTCGAACTTCAACTCGTGCACAGACCTCTTCATTAAGTTGCTGCCTGGATAGTGTGTCTGCCACCACGTTCAGTTTTCCTTTGCGATATGTCACCTCGAAATCGTACTGCTGCGATTCTCATGCCCATCTGGAGATACGACCGGTATGGTTTTCGATAGAATTTAGCCATTTTAACGCCGCGTGGTCTGTCACGATAGCGAAATTATATCTTTCTAGGTATGGCCGCATTTTCCGAATTGCCCAGACGATTGCCAAGCATTCCTGCTCTGTTGCTGAATAATTTCTCTCAGGACCGTGGAATCTTTTTCTGGCGTATGCGATGACCCTCTCTCCCTCTCCGGATTCCTGTGTGAGGATGGCTCCCAGTACATAGTTGCTGGCATCCGTTTGCATCGTAAATTGTTGGGTGAAGACAGGGAACGCCAGGACTGGTGCATTTGTCAGCTTTTTTTTCACCAGCTCGAACGCCAGTTGATGCTCATCGTTCCATAAGCATTTCACGCCATTCTTCAATAATTTGTTAAGGGGGTGTACTGTAGTAGAAAAATCAGGCACTAATCGTCTGTACCAGGAGGCTACCCTGAGTTATTGTCGCAGTTCCTTGATGTTGGTAGATGGTTTTAGTTGATAAATAGCAGCCATCAACTACGTAGTCGTCGAAACAAATTGGTCATGTTCTTTTGGCGTTTTTCTAATAACGACGATGTCATGCAAATACGCGAATGCATGTGACAGCATTTCGGGTCCAATCACCCGGTCTAATGCACGTTCATATATTACTGGTGCTGAGTGTAGTCCGAATGGCATCACTTTCCAGTGGAAGAGTCCTCTACCTGGTACCGTGGACGCTGTCATAGAGCGACTTGTTTTCTACATAGAGCTTTGCCAGTAACCGTCTTTCAGATCGAGACTGGTATTATACTCGTAGAGCGCTTCTCTCAGCTGATCCAAGATGTGGTGCACAATCTCTATTTGCCTGTCTCTTTTTGACCATAACAATCGGGGCACTATGTGGGCTGTTTAATGGCTCTATACATCCTTTAGCCAGCAACTCGTCGATCTGTTTGTTGATCTCTTTCTGCATCTTAGGGTTCTTTGGGAAGTAACGCTGTTTATCACACGGTCATCGTGCATCACAATTCGGTGTTCAGTGATTGGTGATGGCTAGTTTCTGCTGAAGAAATTTATCCACCGCTGTAGAATCACACCGCTCCATGCCGACGCTCGTTGTTCCCTCCTCGGTTGTGATATTTGTTCTACCGTAGCTTCTTCTCCTTGTAATGCCAGTTCTTGTGTTATTTGTTCATTTTTTCCATGTTTTTGTGTTGCTTGTTCTTGTGCTGTTTGCACTTGTGTTTCTCGTTCTTGTGTTCCTTGCTCTTGATCTTATGTTACTTGATCTTCTGATTCTTGTGTTCTTCGGCCATCTGCCAACCGTACCTATCTTTGTGTTGCTCCCAATTCAAATCCTTCTTCGCGCAACGTCACTGCTAATTCCTCGCTTATGAAACTGCTTGTTTCCCCCGTGTCGATTGTAGCGTTCTAGAGATTGTTGCCGGCATCCACTCGCTCCTGGAAGCTGGACGCCGATGATCGTTTCCCTGTCGGAAACACTGAACTGTGCGAACTTCTATTCGCCCACATATCCAACAGAACAGTTGACTCGCTTTTTGACACTTTCTCGCCCAATGTCCTTCGTTTCGGCATCTTTTACAGGCCTGTGTTGGGTTGTGAATATGTGTTGGTTGTCCTGAAAACGATCTGGATGTTGGCTGTGGGCGTGAACTTGCGTTGCCGGTACAACGAACACATGGACCTCCGGTTTCTGTTGACTTAGCTATTCTATTGCCATTAGTCTGGGCGATTGCCACGAGATTGTTGCCGCAATTTCTACCTGTCCCGCTCCAGTTCCCCAAACTCTTCTGCTAGTTGCATCAACTCGATCAAACTGCCGTTCTGATATGGTCTTGCGAACGCTCTGAAGTCTGCCGTCATCCTCCAAACAACCTCCTCCGCCAGCTTTGAGAAATAATCTCTCGGCAGGAAGAAATACTAGAAACTTTTAGCGAATGATGACCGGGTTCTCCAATGCTCGTTGTTCGCTATGTACCACTTGAGAGCCGTGCCTTTCAGTAGTTGTGGCACTGCTCGTGGTATCTGGTCCAGTACCGCAGTTCCCCCATCCTTTGCGGCGATAGCCTCCCCAGTTGGAGATGCGTGGGCGTGTTTCCTGGCCAATGTGTCCAAATGTCCGGCGTGAGGCAGGCGTCCTTCTTGTGTTTGGACCCAATCGCCGAAGTCCATTCGCATTGCATATATGCTTCCGGTCAATGTGATCCCGAACTCGGTGCCATATTGCATCAGTTCTTCCTTTGTCATGTTGTAAATCCATTTTTTTTGCTATATAATATAGTTCACCGATTTCAACTAAATTTAGTCATAATGCGAAAAACAACATCAGATTGATTTCCTGTGAGTTTGGTTAGGATATCTCAAAATCAGAGCTTGCAAATAACTGTCGACCGTTTCTCGTTGTTCGCAAATATGTGTCTCTCTCTGACTCTTTACGAAAAGACTCAGAGAGCAACCGTTTCGTGGGTTCTCGAATGAGCTTGCTCGCGCTCAGAGCGAAACCGTTTTTTTCTATTTTGTTTTGTTTCGGTTGTTCCAAGACCGTTTTGTCGTGTTCAGTGAAGAAAAAAGTCTTTTGCGTATGTATTGGTATACATTCACACGCATAGGCAAGCAAATCGTTAAACGTTTAATTAATATTATTATTATTAATTATTAATATTATTATTAATTAATATATTATTATTTAATTTATATTAAGTGAACGAAGAAGTTCGATTAGTGCAGAAAATCTAAACTCCTTACCAGTTGTAAAGATTAACACATAATATCTAAAAAATGTTACAAAAAATATATATATAATATATATAAAAATACAAAAAAAAAAATTTTAAATCAAATTGTATTATTTCTTTGCATATGTATTGGTATACATTCACAAGCGTTCGTTTTGCATACGAAATATATTAATTGCAACAACAACGAAAGTAAATGTGAAGACCGTTTGCGTTGAGTTTTTCGGTCAATCGGTCTTTTGCTGACTCTCTTTGTGCGAGCGTTTCTCGTTCCGCTCTTTACGCACTGCTCATTGAACGACCGAAATAAAAAGAGCTCAACGAAAAGCGCTCAACAGAAAACAGAAATGAAGACAGCAAAACTCTCTTGCTCAGAGCGAGAGCGAGAGAGTATGAACTTTTTCGGTTGTGATCGCAACGAGAGCACAAGAAAAAAAACGGTCGACAGTTATTTGCAAGCTATGCTCAAAATACACAAAAAATGTTCTTACTAAAAGTCATGCCGCTCTACAAGAAAGTCATCAAAATCGACAAAAACATCCCCTGATATAAAATTTTATAATATCTATGAAAAATATTACATTCTTTTAGGTATTCAATTAAGGTTTTAATGGTATTTATAGATGGGATGCTTAATACAGATATTGCCGAAATCTGAGGCAAGAATTTCACTCTGTTTTGGGTAAAGGTAGGGCAGATCGTAAGCAAATGGTCTATGGAAGGCGCGGATTGGGAATTACAGAAAGGATATGAAGTTGGGTTTAGTCCAAATAGTGAGAGTGGGTTATATTTGTGTGTCCCAATCGAAGTCGAATAAATTTGATTTTTTCGACTCGAGAGATCTTGATTTTATTTGTATATTGGAGTTAGTTTTTAATATTAAATCTATTTTGGTTAACCCGAATCGTCCTGAGCAACATTTTTTTGAATTTATTAATGAAACTTTAAGGACTGATGAATTTAAGTTCGCTGAATCCGAAAAAAATATTAATTTTGATCGTCCTTGTCAGGATAATCGACAGGACCATTTTTTCGACTGTTACCATATGGTAACGCTGGGAAGTACAGGGTACAGGTTTACTTAATACTACAAAATACAAATATTTTTGAAAAAATCAAATAAATACAGCTTCATTCAACAGGGGGGCTCTTCCTTGATATATAGGACCAAATTTGGGTCAAATCGGTGCAGTATATCGTATGTATAACAAAACTGTCATAGGAACAAACGGGGTCAAATTCACCTTTAGTAAGGAAAACTTTTTTCTATTCTGGCATATCTCAACCAAACTCTTAGAATATGTATCTTATATGTTCCTATACATCCTGACCAAATTTGGTTCAAATCGGACCACTATATCATATAGCTGTCATAGGAGCAATCATATTTTATGAACAAAACAGTGCGAAACGCGAATAAAATGTATGAAAAAAACTGTACCCTGTACTTCCCAGCGTTACCATATGGCAACACGAAAATAAAAAATGAAAATTAAGAGAGAACTAGGGGGCTCCGCCCCCTGCTCGCTTCGCTCGCCAACCCCCCGCTCGCTTCGCTCGCAGTGCTACAGTCGAGCATACTCGACTGTCGGAGACCCCGTACTTACTATGGAAATAGAAAAGACTACAAAAATTAATAAATATTTAGCTCGCTTGATGCTGTTGCAGAGAGTTGTAATACATTTTCGACTTCTTTTTTCAATGACAGCTATATTATACATTGGACCGATTTGAAACAACTTCGATATGGATATATAAGACTAACTTTAATGCATAATATATCAGTTTGGTTACGATATCTCATAAAACAAAAAAGTTTTTCATACTTAAACCTGATTTTCGACAGATCGGTCCTATTACAGCTATGTGATATAGTGGTCCGATTTAAACCAACTTCGCTAAGGATATATAAGATATATAATTTAAATGCATATATAGTAAAAAAGAAAAAAGAAAGTTTAAAACTTCGGTGGCTCAACCAATTGAGCCATACAGGGTGTTGTGAATAGGATGCCAAATTGCCATATTGGTTTTACTGTACTCTATTTCATAATTTTCAAAATATTTATTAACACTAAAAAAAATGTTAATATTATATGTTATCATAACATTAAGAAATACAAATTGAATGTCAATGCAAAATTATTGAATCAAAAAACACACGTCCCTGCCAGGGTTCGAACTCACGACCGGCTGACCAACCATATCCTGAGTGCTGCGGCTCAGCACACTACGCCACAGAAGCCCATGACTGATCGGACGCCAATCTGTTATATAATATGTTGACTTAATTTTCATGTAATCAAGTTACTCAAATTTTAATTACCGCCAACGCTCCATCATCAAAACGGCAAAATTTATAATTTGAATATCTTGGCTATTTACTGTCCGATTGGAATGAAATTTTCAGCAAATATCTAGGACACTTCCAGCTTTGTCTAACCAAAATCTGGAATCTCCAGATCTTAAATTGCTCTTATAATTTGGATATACAATTTTCTATGTCGATTTTTGGGCGGTAAATTGGGCGTGGCCGAATTCTGAAACAAATTTGATCTGCTTGCAATATAGAGGAACGTACATACCAATTTTGGTGTCTCTAGCATTTAAACTGCTCTTTTAATATGGATATGAAATTTTCTATGTCGATTTTTGGGCGGTAAAGGGGGCGTGGCCAAATTCTGAAACAAACTTGATCTGCTTGCAATATAGAGGAACCTACATACCAATTTTGGTGTCTCTAGCATTTAAAGTGCTCTTATAATATGAATATGAAATTTTCTATTTCGATTTTTGGGCGGTAAAGAGGGCGTGGCCAAATTCTGAAACAAACTTGATCTGCTTGCAATATAGAGAAACATACATGCCAAGTTTGGTGTTCCTAGCTCTTATAGTCTCCGAGATCTAGGTGTTCATACAGACGTCAGGACAGCAGGACGTCAGGACAGCAGGACGTCAGGACAGCAGGACGTCAGGACAGACGGACAGACGGACATTGCTATATCGACTCGGCTATTGATGCTGATCAAGAATATATATACTTTATAGGGTCTGCCCCGCCTCCTTCTGCCTGTTACGCACATTTTCGTTAAAGCAAACCCAATAGACCCCTGTACTTTTTTTAAGTACGGGGTCTAAAAAGTGGTTTTTATTTAGAATTTTTTTCATAATTAATAAGTGCACTCTTTTACCATTCTAATGATGTGTGCATAGTTCAGTACTAAATTTAGTCAAACTGTTTAAGTTTACTTGCGACGAATTGCCAAATGCCGTTTTTTGCACTGTAGAATATAATGAGCAACTTAAAGCTCATTTTTCGATCAGCTAACTTCAAGAGATTGTTTCAATCAACTTTTTATCAGTTAGAGACAACAATTTACTCTTAGAATATCTTATAAAAGTTAATCTAACGTTAATATGTTGTCTAAAAATTAAGTTTTAGTAAATGCCTATTGCTTGTTACCATATGGTAACTCTGGGAAGATTCGGGTTAACTGCTTGATACCAGCTAGATGTATTACTAAAATTATTCTGTTTTTGAGTATAATGTGTACTTTTAATTTGTCTTTAAATACCTGAGCTGTTATTATTGGTTGTGTATTTAAATGTATTAGTGTATTTAAGTAATGTCAGCGCTAGTTCATTTCCTTTTATATTTACATGTCCGGGAATCCATAAAAATGTGAAATTGGGAATTGTTACTGACGTTTTGATGGCATTTAACGACGAGAGCAAGTCGGAGCAAATTACAGTTTTTCCTTTACTAGTTTTTAGCAATAGAATTGCTTCGTGAATGGCTATTAGTTCTAATGAGAAGACTGATGAGTATGTCGGGAGAAGTCCTCTTTTTATTATGTCATGTTCAGTAGTTGTCGCATAGCTTGTGAAACCCATATATTGGGAGCCGTCGGTGTAGATAAATTTTGTTGCGTAACTTTGTTCTGATTGGAATTGCTGGAGTTATTTTCTATAGACGTCAAGCGGAGTTTTGTTTTTATTAAATTTACTGAGCGTTCTGTTAATCGTACTAGGGATAAAATCCCAGGGTGGATCTTTATGCTTTGTTGTAGCCCAAAATTTGGTCTAGGGCAGACTGCTTTTTTCCTAGCCTTGGTGGCTTATATTTATACCCTGAGCCCATTGAAAATGGGCAATAAAGGGTATAATGCATTTGGCAGAATGTATGTAACAGGCAGAAGGGGCCGTGGCAGACCCCCAAAAGTATATATATTCTAGATCAGGATCAACAGCCGAGTCGATTGAGCCATGTCCGTCTGTCTGTCCGTCTGGTTGAACGCGTCGATCTCAGAAACCATAAGAGCTAGAACCTTCAAACTTGGAATGTAGGTTTCTGGATACAGTACGCTGATCAAGTTTGTTTTTATTTTTTTATAGCTGCCATAGGACCGATACATCGGACCGATACAAAAGAGACGCTCAATCGCAAATTAGATCTTAGTATGAAAATATTTTTGCTTTTTGAGATATTTTAACCAAACTGATAGAATACGCATTTATGTTGGTTTTGTACATTCTGACCAGATTTAGTTCAAATCAGCACCATATATCATATAGCTGCCATAGGAACAATCAAAAATCAACTTTTTTAAAAGAGTACCTGGGCTCAGGGTATCCTGCCTTCGAGCCCGATCGACGCAAGGGGGCAGAGCCCATTATTATGGCATAAGAGCCCAAAAAAAAAAATGAAATTAGACCCCAAAACTATTTTATATTAGTTTTGGGGTCTTATTTTATTTTAATTTGGAAATAAGACCCCAAAGGTTGCTGCTTTACACGGCTCCTAGTTATATACATTCAATATTTTGAAGTTTAATTTTAAATTTGTATACAAAAAAATCGCACGATTTTTTGTAGCAATATCGATCTTTTGTTTCGTTGTTCCAAAGCTCTGTAGCACTCAGTGCATACTTTAAAGTGCGTACAAGGCTAAAATACAACGTCCCGCGGCTTATCGAATATTAATTAAGCGCGGCTAAGTCTTCATCAAGAGCATTGGCTAGGATAACGGACGTAGCATAGTCCTCACCTCGAATAACTTCGTAACGCCCACGGGCGCTACGACACTTTGAGAGTGGGCGCTATGGCATTTCCAGGATTTCGGCTTGAATGACGCTGAAATGATCAGGTAGCCTAAAAGAGACCTTTATATTTAGCTCCTGAGAGTATACCCCTCCACCTACTTGATTGTTCAATTTTGAACCATCTGTGTAGAAGGATAAGGCCCCACTTTGTCCAGGAGTATGTGATGACCATAAAAGGTTGTTTGAAAGGGAGTTTCGATATGCTC
Source organism: Drosophila phalerata (assembly GCA_951394115.2). NCBI lineage: Eukaryota > Metazoa > Arthropoda > Insecta > Diptera > Drosophilidae > Drosophila > Drosophila phalerata. The sequence goes on from OX596006.1 coordinate 14,770,795, forward strand.
TATTGGCATACAGTAGTCGGTTATGGAAGGAACGATTTAGTTGTCCTTAAGAATGGCGGCCAACTTGGCCAACATCAAGTCGCACAGCGTTTGCGGAAATTTTCCCGTGAAAATTAGTGCTACGTCGTCCGCCTAGGCAACAACTTGGAGCGAAAGGGATTTTTCAATTGTGGCGACTACAGAGTGCAAAGCTGTTTCCGTCGATTTGCCTTTCTGATATGCGTGTTGAGAATTTGATATGAGATGGGGGGGAATGGTTGCTCTTAGATGAAGAGCCAATAGTCGCTCGAAGGTTTTGAGCATGAATGACGACAGGCTGATTGGTCTCAAGTCCTTTGCTGTCGTATGTGATGATTTACCAGCTTTTGGTATGAAAACTATTTTAGAGACTCGCCATGCGTCAGGGATATGGCCAGTTTTTAGAACTTCCATCAAGATAGATTGCAGCCAGTTTATGGCAGTGTCCCCTGCTTGTTGTAGTTGGGCATTTAAGATGCCATCCGGTCCAGTTGACTTGTACGGTTTAAAGCTGTTTATAGCCCAGGTTATGTTGTGTCTGCTCAGAAGAGAGGGGCTAATTGGCACCTCGGTCGGGGTTTGGTATCTACCCTGATTGGTTGCTTTGCAGCCCGGAAAGTGCTGTCTTAAGAGAACGTCCAGCGATTCTCCGCTTGATGTAGTCCAGGTGTCATCCTCTTTTTTAAGTACCCGAGTATGGGGGCAGATTTCGATAAAATCTTCCACAGTCTGGCCGAATCCGTGTTGATTCTATGTCTGGGCAGAAAGCTTTCCATGAATCTCTTTTGGCTTGTCGTGTCGCCTTTTTGTATATTAATAGGGCGTGTTTATAATTGAGCCAAGATTCTTCTGTGGTAACAGCCTTGACTTGATTGAAGAGGTTTCTCGAGCTATTGCGAAGTTCGGTTAGGTTGGGGTTCCACCATGGTGGTTTCATTCCTCTTTTGGGTCTACTGATGGGACATGCTGCCCTGAAGGCAGAGTTGCAAGCCAGTGAAGGTTTTTATTAGGTGGCTTAGTCGCTCTGTAGAGTGAAATCTTTCTGGTGCTACCTCCGGGATAGCCTTTTTGTGGTGGAAATTATAAAGACAATCAATTTTAATTTATATTTTTAATTCGCTGTGCGTACAGACGCTTCGTCGTTCTTTTTCGATAAGATAGAGATGATGCAATAACCGATTTCAATACATGATTAAACTTAACATAAGTACTCGATACTTCATTCTGTAAAGTTAACATAACTAATCGATTCAAAATAATAATATGAAATTCAAACTTAAATATATTCAGCGATATAAACCGCCCTCTAGTGTTGAGTCTCGGTCTCAACGCGATAATTCTTGTCGCTGATGAGCTGTAATCTGCAAAGGCTGCTAACCGGTCGACGAAATACGTTGTTTGAAGTTTTAACCTCTGCTACATGCACCACGTTGTCCTCACCAGGGAAAGTCTTTAGTACGATTCCAAGCGGCCAGTGTCCTCTAGGCATAGGACTTATTATAACGACAATTTCGCCTTCACGTAGATTTTGACAGTCTTTTGTCCATTTTGGACGGTTGATCAATGTTGGCAAGTACTCCTTTAGGAAGCGTTTCCAGAAGCATTCGATTAGCACTTGTGTTGCTCTCCAAGTGCGTTTTTCCACTGATTCGGAATTACGACACGGAACATGGATGCTCACGCTTTGTTGAATGATTATGTCGTTAGGGCATAATCCAATTCCATCATCAGGGTCGTCTGACTCCAGCAAATATGGTCGACTGTTAACCAGATGTTCTGCTTCGCAAAATACTGTGCGTAGAGTTTCGTCAGTTGGGTTGGTATTTACCGAGAGGACAGCCTCCAGTGTTCTCTTAACGCATCCAATTAATCGTTCCCGACAGCCTCCAAAGTTTGGAGAATTTTAAGGTATGATTTCCAGTGTATCCCTTTGGCAGCAAGTGTATACTTCATTGACGTTTCGTTGAGCTTCTCTAGAGCCTCTGCGAGCTGTGTTGCGGAACCTTGGAAATTAGTTTCATTATCTGACCAGTGTGTTTTTATTTCGCCTCTGCGAGACATCATTCGATGCACTGCCATAATGCATGAATCGGTATCCAGCGAATGCGCAACAACACTCCGTATAGTTTTCGAAGTATTTTGGTATATCTTCCGCTGCTTCCTCTTCCATATTTTGTGTAGAACGGTCCAAAGTAATCTACTCCGGTTGATGTGAACGGCTTTTGAAGTGTAGTAAATCTTTCTTTGGGTAGCCATCCCATTTTTGGTTGTAATGGCTTTACCTTTCTTCGTCTGCAGCAAAGACATTCGTTTATACGTGTTTTAATTCGTGTATTAATTTTAGGCATCTAGTAGTTTCGCTTAAATTCATGAACTACTACCTGAACACCTGTATGGTTGACTTGTTCGTGTAAATGTCGTATCAGGAGCTTGGTGTATTCATGGTCACCATCCAATATGATCGGACTTGTTGACATTATATTGCTTGCTCGTTGAATTCTGCTTTCTATGCGAAGAATGTCGTCTGAATCAACATATAGACAATATTTTGTCAGGCGTTGATTTCCAGATTTTTTGCCAGATTTGATGAATTCTAGGTCTGCGTTGAAGCAAATTCTTTGCACAGCCTTGTGCCAGTTTGTTTTGGCCCAATTTATTTCGTTGACTTGCAGATCTCCATTTTGCAGTTGCCTTTGAGAATGATGACTTTTGCTTTTAAGTTTTCGACGAATCGTTTTATCGAGCTAGTTACGCGCAAGAGTTTCATATATTTTGATACTCTCTCTGCAATTCTTTCCAACGCATTTTCTTGTTCTCGGACAACCATTACTACATCCATAGATACTTTGTTGGCCTGTACTGGCCAGGCTTGCTCATTGGACTCCAGAAATTAAGGACATTTTATCCACCGCTCCAGTTTTTGCTTTTGGCATGTGTCACGTGTAATAATATCGGCGATGTTTTGATCTGTTGGCACCCAATCCCATTCAGATCTCTTGGATTTTTCGCAGATCTTGCCAATTCAATTAGCCACAAAAGTCTGCATTCGTCCATCGCTGTTAATCCATGAAAGAGCGGTTCGGGAATCTGTCCAGAAGAATCGCTTGTCAAAACGTATTTTCATCTCACGTTCGACCAATTCTGCCAAACAACAACCGAGTACGGCTGCCAATGTCTCCAGTTTTGGTATCGTTACATGTTTAAGTGGGGAAACTCTAGCGCTTGACGCGATTAGTGCTACATCATAGTGTTGAGCAGTGTCCGTTTTTCCATAGCATACACGCATATAGGCAGCTGCAGCGTAGGCCTTGCTGCTGGCATCACAGAACACATGCAGCTCAGTCTTATTGGCCGCTGGGTAGTTAAGTGAGTAGCATCTTGGTATGAATACTTTGGTAAGCGGTGCCATTTTGATACTGGATCACCTTTGATAACGTCATCCCATCCGATGCCCGATTCCCATATGTCGCGCATCAGTATGCGTCCTTTTATTGTTGTAGGCGTCACCAATCCCAATGGATCATTCACGGAATTAACAGCAGCGAGAACCTTTCTTTTTGTTGGCAATGTTTGGCCGTTTAACAGGCTATTGCTTATGCTATGCATTGTTCTGTTGAGAAACTTAATATATCTTTTCGTTGCTCCCAAATTATTCCAAGAACCTTTTGCGAGATATCTGTGGTGTTGCTCAATTGTATGTTTGTTACAGGCCCATGTAATTCCTTTGGTATGCTTTGCAGGACATCTGAGTTATTTGAAATGAAATTTCTTATTTGAAAGTGCGCTGCTGCATGGATTTTTATTACGGCATGTATGATATTAGCTGCTTCTACTGCTGTTGGTTGAGATTCCAAATAATCGTCTACGAAATGGTTCTCAATGATTGCCCGAACGGCTTCAGGCTCTGAAGTTTTATACAATTCAGCTTTATGATTTTTGACAAATTGTGCTATAAATGGCGAAGATGTGGCGCCAAATACCATGGATTCCATTTGATAAATTGTGGGCTCCTTTTCAGTTTGCAAGTTTCTCCATAAGAAGCATTGAGCTGCTGTGTCGCTTTTGGATATTTTTATCTGGTTGAACATTTCTTTTATGTCCAAGGCATAGGCGACAGGATAAAAACGGAATCTCATTAGAACGCCAATTATCGATGTAAGCCAATCCGGTCCAGTAAGCAAATTTTGGTTTAAAGATGTGCCGTTGCATTCCGCTGCAGCGTCGAAAGCAAGTCTGACTTTTCCCGGTTTCTTTGGATTGATGACAGCGAAGTGTGGCAAGAACCAGAGTTTTGGTGATCTGAGAATTTGCTCGTCCCTTAGTAATGTGGCATATCCAGTTGTAAGTAGTTTAGTTATTTCATTTTGATATGCATTTGCCATATCACGATTGTGCAATAGCTTACGCTCAAGACATTTAAGCCTTTGTTCAGCCATTGGTCTGCTTTTTGGCATTTGGATGTTGTCATCTTTCCAGGGTAAATTTGTTTGATAGTGGTCATCTACTTTAATTATTGATGAAGATATTTTATTGATGGCCAATTGCTCGTCTGCTGATTTGGTTTTGTTCCCTTTAGTTGCGCAGACACCGAATCCCTCCAAGCTGAACTGACTTTGCAGCATATCCTTAAGATTCTCATCATTCATGTGGCAGCATAAAAAACTTAGTCCTGCTATTTTTGATTTGACAGGACCATGCATAACCCATCCAAGTTTTGTCTTCGACATTATTGGGCCATTGGCTTCAGTGTTGATGACGGCTTGTGATGTGATTAATTTGCCGTGTTGTTGTCCAATCAGCAGCATAGGCTTAGGATTATCGAGCTTGTGTAAATTTGCCATTTTTGTGTACGGATATTGTTCCTGTATTTTCTGGTAGTTGATTTGCTGAGTCGGAAGATCTAGGTCCTTTATTAAGCGAACATTTTGTAAGTTATGTTATTGGCTGTTGCCGCTAATTTCTATGTTTGCAGTCTCGGCATTTTGCTCATAACTGTCCACCCAAAGCAGAATGGCTTTTCTTTTCCCAATATTCCAACTTCTCGTGCTATGGTCATGTCCAACATGGTGGTTGTGCTTCCCTCATCCAGGAATGCTAGAACTCGCTTTTCTCTAAATTATAACGATGCGTTCAAATATTTTCTATTCTTGGGTTTAAAGGGTTTTCCGGTGGCAGGACAACTGGGCGTGACCTGGACTGGATCGGGCAAGGTGGTCGGGGCATCATTGCGAGATTATAAGTAAAGTATTTATTTATTAATGCACGACTAAAAAGCAGTCGGCATAGAAATAATTATTAAATATAAAAAATAAGATTAAAATTTAAAATAAAATTAATATTAAATATAAATAAAATCAATATACTGTAAAGAAAAAATTAAAATTAGAATTATATCTGGGGTAAGCAAAAATTAATAATTAAAAATGATCCAACATTTGTTGCAAGGATTAGGGAAAACCCAGAAAAACCCAATCAGATCAATAAATATTAGTGTTGTTGTTAGTAATAGTATGACTGATTGGCTATTAAAAATAATATAACATGTTATTAGTATTAGTAAGGTTAGGAATTTAACGATTTAAAATATTGGAAAAGTGCGAATTTTAGGGAAGGGAGAGGGAGAGAGAGTTCTGAGTAGAAAACGTGAAAAAGGCTATTATAATTAGTGCATAAAACACGGAACGAACCGTGTGAAGCGTAATCAGTTGTGCATGTAGGTAAAAATAAAGGCCTGTAATTCCTAGTAGACCTGCGGGGGACCGAAAATCTGAGGCGGCCCAAAAGGGAACTAGAATCAATGTCGCCATTAATCAATTTGTGCAGAAAAACCACACTAAGAGTTTTCCTACGATTAATTAAAGACGGAAGGTCAATAAGACGAAGCCTATGGGAGTACGGTGGTAAACGACGGCTGGGATCCCAGTTAAAACCACGTAAGGCGAAAAGCAAGAATTGCTTTTGAACTTATTCAATTCGATTCTGATTTATTTGATACTGCGGGCACCAAATGCACGAACAGTATTCAAGGATGGGACGGACTAAAGAGACGTAAAGGAGCTTAGTGGTGAAAGGATCATTGAATTCTTTCGACCAACGTTTAATGAAACCAAGTACTCCTTTGGCATCATTAACTATAGTGGAGATGTGCAAATTGAAGCATAATTTGCAGTCAAATAAAACTCCAAGATCCTTTACAGTTTTTATACGTTGCAAAGGGATATTGTCAATCGTATAAGAACCTAAGTAAATGTCATATGTCTAAATGTCATAAACATACACTTTGAACAATTAAGATGCAAGTTTTTGGCCGAGCACCATAGTTTCATAGTGTTCAAATCGTCTTGCAGACGATTGTGAAACAGGGATTCAGTGTATGAAAAAATAAGCTTAACATCATCTGCATACATTAAAATATAAGAATGGGACAGAATAGTGGGTAGATCGTTAATGAACAGTGTAAAACATAAAGGTCCTAAGTGACTACCTTGAGGTACACCAGAAGTTACACGAACCGAACTCGAAATGGTTGACCTAAGAAGCACTTTTTGGGTCCTACCTTTTAAGTAAGTGAAAACCCAACGTATAAAGTTGGGAGGGAAACCTATGCAGTTAAGTTTGTAAAGTAAGAGGTCATGGTTCACAGAGTCAAAGGCTTTACTGAAGTCAGTGTAAATGACATCAGTCTGCTTTTTCTCTGAAAATGCATCATTTACCAGGGAGGTAAATTCAAGCAAGTTGGTCGTAGTAGACCGACCCTTAATAAAGCCGTGTTGAGCAGGGGAAATTATCGATTTACAGAGATGCTGCAAAGAAGAAACAAGGATTTTTTCAAATAATTTAGGAATGGCTGATAGCTTTGCAATGCCTCTGTTATTAGAAATATCAGACTTACCACCTTTTTTGTGGAGGGGAATGATATAAGATTCTTTCCAAAGATATGGAAAGATTGAAGTTTCAAGGGATAAATTAAAAAGCTTATGCAACGGAGCAGCTAAAGAAGAACAGCATTCCTTAAGTAGACAACTAGGAATTTTGATTGACCCAGGAATGAAAGAAGATTTTAAAGAGCTAATAGAAGAGATTATATTGTTATAGGAAATAGAGGGAGCAAACATAGTGTTAGATTGAAAAAATAGAATAAGGATAAGATGAGTTGGAAGTGGAGATTGGAGAGTAGGTGGAAAAGTAGGTAAAAAAGTTAGCAAATAGTTCAGCGGCTGCAGAGTCGTTGCCAGCAATATCTGTCCCAAGAAAAAAAGAGGAAGGCAAACTGGAGGATTTACGCTTCAAGTTAACAAATTTATAAAATTGTTTAGGGTCACGGGAAAACTGTCTTTTGCAACGAGTTAGATATTTCTCGTAGCATAGCGAGTTTAAATTGACAAAGTCCGACTTGGCCACTGTATACTTAGACCAGTCGAGACTTGAACCTGACATCTTATATTTTTTAAAATATTTAGATTTAATATTCTTTAAATAAGAAAGTCTAGGTGTAAACCAAGGAGGCTATATAGAACCAGACGATGGAATATAATTTGGAATGCACACATCTAAGAGTGCATTTAGGGTCTCATAGAAAGAACTAAGAGCAATATCGATGTCAGTCGCTTTTTCTAAAAAGCACCAGTCGGTAGCAAGGATAAGTTCATTAAGCAATAAACAATTTCCCTTGCGAAAACAACGACGAGGTGATTGCTGACATAATAAAGGTGGACTAAAACGTTTAGAGATTGAGATAGAAATTTCTATAGTAGGATGATGTAAGTCTTCAGGGATACTTAATGGGGATGACCTAGAGACGGCAGTATTTGCGAAGTCATTAATAAAAACTAGATCGAGAATTCGATCATTATGATTTCTTATTGAGTTCATTTGATACAACGAGAGATCAAGCATGTTATCTAAGAAAATATCTTGATTTAAGGGAATAAGGTAATTTGTGCTACTAAAAAGTGACCAAGAAATTTTAGGCAAATTAAAATCACCCAGCACAATAAATAAGTCGTTATCTTTAACTTTATGGTTAATTTCTTCAATACAGGCAAAATGTTGCAAATAAACTGAAGAAGTAGCTCTTGGAGGGATATAAGAGCAGGTGATAAAAATTTATCGAGTTGAAAAGGTTACTTTGACAGCAACAATTTCAATATCAGTAGTCACATTAACCCGAATCGTCCTGAGCAACATTTTTTCTAATTTCTTAATGAAAATTTCAGGGCTGATAAATTTGAGTTCGCTGAATCCGAAAAACACATTCATTTTGTTCGTCCTTGTCAGGATAATCGACAGGATCATTTTTTCGGCTGTTACCATATGGTAACGCTGGGAAGTACAGGGTACAGGTTTTCTTAATGCTACAAAATACAAATGTTTGAGAAAAAGTCTAATAAACACAACTTATTCCAACAGGGGGGCTCTTCCTTGATATATTGGACCAAATTTGGGTCAAATCGGTGCAGTATATCGTATATATAACACAACTGTCAGAGGAACAATCGGGGTCAAATTCACCTTTAGTATGAAAAACTTTTTTCTATTCTGAGATATCTCAACCAAACTCTTAGAATATGTGTCTTATGTGTTGTTACACATCCTGACCAAATTGAGTTCAAATCGGACCACTATATCATATAGCTGCCAAAGGGGCAATCATATTTTATGAACAAAACAGTACCTAAAAGCGAAAAAATGTATGGAAAAAACCTGTACCCTGTACTTCCCAGCGTTACCATATGGTAACACGAAAATAAAAAGCGTAAATTAACTTTAAAAAAGTGTTTTTTATTTAAAATTTGTTTCATAATTAAAAAGAGCACTCTTTTACCTTTCTAATGAGGGGTGCATTGCATATAGTTCAGTACTGAAATTAGTTAACGATTTAAATTTACTTGGGACGAATTGCCAAATGCCGTTTTTTTGCACTGCAGAATGTAATGAGCAACTTAATGCGCATTTTTCGATCAGCTAACTTCAAGAGATTGTGTCAATCAACTTTTTATCAGTTAGAGACAACAATTTTCTCTTAGAATATCAAATAAAAGTTAATCTAATGTTAATATGTTATCTAAAAACTAAGTTTTAGTAAATGCCTATTGCTTGTTACCATATGGTAACGCTGGGAAGATTCGGGTTAAAAGAAATGCGTTCTGACTGAAGAGCCGAGTTAGTAGCAATAAGAACGCCACCACTTCGAGTCGGTCGATCATATCTATATAAAAGGTAGTTACTTGACATAACTTCAGAATCAGACACTGTAGGAGTTAACCAAGTTTCTGACAATGCAATTATATCAGAATCAAAGGACATGCTACTCAAATATAGATTTTTGAGCTTAGTAAGGAGGCCTCTAACATTTTGGTAATTAATACAGGCGATTTCGGGACGTTTTTTGAAGCTGTACTGGAGGGGTCCTGTACGTTGGAGCTGCCGGCAGTAAGAAAAACAGGCGAGGGTTCACTTCGCCTTTTGGGCTTAAACTCATGAACAATCATATGTTGTGGCCAAAATCTTGGATCACAAATTACAGAAAATGAGTCATAGGTTAGGTTAGGTTAGGGCGGCTGTCGATTCTACGACTCACTTAGGCCACAGTTGGGCCCATTGTGGTACCGCGGATCTAGATTTCCTTTCTACCTTTGTGGTGACATGTCAATCAGTAGGGCGTCCAGTTTGATAGCTGAATAAATTTAGCGATTTTGCGCGGTGTAATTGAGGCAAGTTCACCTAAAGTGGAGAGAAAAGGTTTTCCCAGGGTGTGGAGTCTTCTATTACTCAATGCGGGACAGGAGCAGAAGAAATGTTCAGGTGATTCAATTTCTTCTTCGTCTCTACAGCTCCTGCAGAAGTCATTGTATGGGGCATTCAGCCTTGTGGCGTGGATACCTACCAGCCAATGTCCTGTCAGTGCTCTTACTACTGCAGAACAATCTGTTCTACTTAGTTTACATAGAATACTAGAACGAGCCTTATTCAGGTGAGGCCAGGTTTGCCTCGCGACACGACAATGGTGCGTGTTTCGCCATCGGTTTTCACTAACTGTTATGGATTGATCTAGAAGTAGTAGCTTGCAGGTCGCCAGTGGCATACGCGTATCCTCCTTGTCAGGAAGGAGGTGTACTGTTGTACCTTTCCTGGCTAGTTCATCAGCTATACAGTTTCCTGTAATGTCCTGATGCCCTGGTTCCCATATTAGGGAAATGTCGAAATGCTCAGCCATCTCATGTACAGATTTGCGGCAGGTCGAAACTGAGGTGGAATTTGTTGTGGTCGATTCTATAGACTTGATAGCTGCTTGGCTGTCACTGTATATGTTAATACGGCCCGAATCGACTCGAGATTCCCTTAGGAGTTTTAAGGCTTCGTTTATAGCCAGGATTTCGGCTTGAAAGACGCTGCAATGGTCAGGTAGCCTAAAAGAGACCTGTATATTTAGGTCCTGAGAGTATACCCCTCCACCCACTTGATTGTTCAGCTTTGAACCATCTGTGTAGAAGGATATGGCCCCATTTGGTCCTGGGGTATGTGATGACCATTCCTCCCTGTGCGGAATGGTTGTTTGAAAGGGAGTTTCAATATGCTCTATTGGCATACAGTAGTCCGTTCTAGAAGGAACTATTTGGTTATCTTTAAGGATAGCGGAGTGCCCTGTTGAGCATTCTGTCCAAGAGTTAGAGTCTCTGAGTCGAATTGCTGTCATGGTGGGAATATTTTTGCTAACTTGCCTGATTGGCTGTATGTTAAGAATGGCGTCTAGAGCTTCGCCAGGTGTTGTGTTGAGAGCACCTGTGATGCAGATTTCGGCCATCCTTTGAAATTTGCTAAGCTGTTTGTTTATGGACTGTTTTTTTAAGGCAGGCCACCATATTGCTATACCATATAGTAGAATCGGTCTGACTATAGCTATGTATAGCCAGTGGACGATATATGGCGACATGCCCCATTTCAGGCCGATCGCTTTCCTGCAAGTGTAGAGTGCAACTGTTGCCTTTCTACATCTATCTTGCGTATTAATTTTCCAGTCCAACTTCCTGTCCAGAATTAAACCCAAGTATCTGGCGCTTTCGCTGAAGGAGAGGACGGAGTCTTTTATTTTTGGGGGTATTAGAGTTGTGATTTTGTATTTTCTAGAGAAAAGTACAAGTTCCGTTTTGGCTGGGTTTACTCCCAGGCCACACTTATCGGCCCAGGTGACCAGTTTTTGTAGCTTGACTGACATCAGGTCGCATAGTGTTTGAGGGAATTTTCCCGTGAAGATTAGAGCTACGTCATCCGCGTAGGCAACAACCTGGCAGCCTCCACCCTCTATGTCGCATAACAGCCTGTTGACTGCTAGGTTCCATAAGAGAGGAGATAGAACCCCTCCTTGAGGTGTTCCCCTACTGACAAACCTGGTGAGTGTTGAAGAGCCAAGTGTGGACGTTATGACCCTGCTTGTGAACAATTGGTCGATGAGCCCCACTAGCCGGCTTTCAATCCCCAAGTTTGTCAGTGCTCCAGTGATAGCTTCCGGGACGACGTTGCTAAAAGCTCCCTCGATGTCTAGGAAGGCTATGAGGGAGTATTCAGTGAGCGAAAGGGATTTTTCTATAGTGGCGACTACGGAGTGCAAAGCTGTTTCCGTCGAATTGCCTTTCTGATATGCGTGTTGAGAATTGGATATGAGATGGGGGGGAATGGTTGCTCTTAGGTGAAGAACCAGGAGTCGCTCGAAGGTTTTGAGCATAAATGACGACAGGCTGATCGGTCTAAAGTCCTTTGCTGTCGTATGGGATGATTTGCCAGCTTTTGGTATGAAGACTATTTTTGACACTCGCCATGCGTCAGGTATATGGCCAGTTTTGAGAACTTCTAGAAAGATAGATTGTAGCCAGTTTATGGCAGTGTCTCCTGCTTGTTGTAGTTGAGCAGGAAAAATGCCGTCTGGTCCAGGTGACTTGTACGGTTTCAAGCTGTCTATAGCCCAGGTTATATTACGTCTGCTTAGAAGAGAGGGGCTGATTGGCACCTCAGTAGGGGTTTGGTATCTACCTTGATTGGTTGCTTTGCAACCTGGAAAGTGCTTTATTAAGAGTACATCCAGCGACTCTTCGCTTGATGTAGTCCAGGTGTCATCCTCTTTTTTGAGGTATCCAAGTGTGCGGGCAGATTTCGATAAAATCTTCCTCAGTCTGGCCGCATCCGGTGTCGATTCTATGTCAGAGCAAAAATCTCTCCATGAATCTCTTTTGGCTTGTCGAGTCGCCTTTTTGTATATTAAAAGGGCGTGTTTATAGTTTAGCCAAGTTTCTTCTGTGCTGACAGCCTTGGCTTGATTGAAATGGTTTCTCGAGCTCTTGCGAAGTTCGTTTAGGTTGGGGTTCCACCATGGTGGTTGCTTACCCCTTTTGGGTCTGCTGATGGGACATGCTGCCCTAAAAGCCGAGTTGCAAGCCTCAGTAAAGGTTTTTACTAGGTGGCTTAGTCGCTCTGTAGAGTGAATTCCTTCTGGTGCTATCTCTGGGATAGCCTTTCTGAGGATATCAATAAATATTGGCCATTTGGTCTTTCTTGGGTTGGTAAACGGGGCTGGTTTAGAGTGCCTCGATTTGAGGGAGAATTCAATGTATCTATGATCAGAGAAGGAGTGATCGTCTGCCACTTTACAGTCTCTGATGAGATCATATAGAGGATAAAATACCAGGGTAAGGTCAATGACCTCCTTCCTGCCCTTAATTATAAAAGTAGGTTCGCAACCTTTGTTGCCTAAAACTAGGTTAGTGTTGAGAAGGTAGTTTAGGAGTGACTCACCCCTTGTGTTTATATCTGTGCTGCCCCACTGGGTATGGTGTGCATTGGCATCGCATCCAATGATGAGGTTGATACCTCGCGTCTCGCAGTCTTTTATTAGACTTCTCGTGACTTCTTCTGGAGGAGGGCCCGGTTGGTCATAGGCCATATAGCAGGACAGCAACCTTATCGGAGCTGACTGGAGTTCCAGGCATGCTGCCGTGTTGTCCTCATTGCTGAAATTATGAAGCAAGAAAATACTCAAATGTTTTCTGGCCAGAATGCAGGTACGGGTTTTACCTTGTGTTTCAGCAACTACTAGCTTGTAGTCTGGTGTTCCTAGTCCAGAAACCTTACCACCAATCAACCAGGGTTCCTGGACTAGGACTATGTCGGCTCCGTCTCCAGCCAGACGGAGTAGCAGTGCAGCGGAGGCTGCTTTACAGTGGTGGAGGTTTATCTGAAGAATCTTTACAGACATCTGAAGATGGTCCCTCCACCACTGCCACGTTCGCGTCCTCATCGTCCGACGCTACATCAGAGGTGGCCTCTCCTTCACCCAGTTGGCACATTGCCTTAAGATCCCGCGTTATGGTGGACGCATCGGAAGTGTAGCCGCGTTCAGCGTCGCTATGCTCCGGATCCTCTGGCTCTGCCGTTATATCCTCCTCGACTGGCATGTCGGGAGAATCTATCCCGGCCGCGGTATCCGACTTGTAAACCCGGATGGAGACCGAGCTGAAACCGAAGCTTAGCTCGTTGCCAGCGGCCTCAATTGGGGCGAGCGATTCTTTGTTTAGAATCAGCACGACCTGATTCGATGGTCCTTTCATCTCCTCTACCTTCACAACTTTCCAGTCGTGAGTGGGAAGACTCGGGTTGCAACGCTGGAGCATCTTCACGATTCGCTCCGGTTCCTTGATGGAGGATGGAATTCACATTCTTTCCCTGGGCCGGACTGGAATGTCGCTCCACTTTACAGCCTCCAACTTGGCTCCTGGATATACCTCGCCGATATTGGAGACTGCCGCTCTGTAGAGCTCTGCAGACCTCTCATCGTCGCAAGCTATTACCTTTACGTTGCCCTGGTACCACCCAACATCTTTGCAGACCGGTGGTGGCCCAGGTTCCTGCTCCAGCTTCTCGAAGCAGCGAATGGCCAGTGCCGTCTCCACCCACTTCCACTGGTTCCTGGAAATTCTCCCGCCCGAATCACCTCGGTCAACGACCCCAATGAGGATCCTTTCCTTGGCAATTTGGGCGAAAGATTTGCCCATCTGAACCCTCGACTTCTTGGCAGATGGGCCAGGAGTCTCTTGAGATCGCTGTCTCTTGGCCTGAGCCATAGCTTGCGCCCTAGGTGCCTGCTCGCTGTAAGCGGGAAGCACACTCTTGGCCCATGCCACCTTTTCCAGCCACTCCGCTGAAGGACTGGCCTCTGATCCCGCGTTTTGACGCTGAAGGATGTTGCCAGCAGTTCTTTTCTCTGCATATGAGAACTTCCTTGAGACGCTGGCTGTTAGAGGTTTCCCCATCGTACCTGCACCTGAAAGTGGCACTGCCGCACTAGTGCTCTGCTGTGCCTCTTTGGTGACAGGAGATGGTGGAATCACTCCATCTACCCCAAGGCCCGGGTGGAATACGGGTTTACTTGGACCAGCTTTGCAAGGTCCACCGGCTGGCATGGTGACCATCTCCGGCGTCTGTGGTAGGCTTTGGCCAGGCTTTGAAGCCCCTGCCGCTGCCGAGGACGAAGAACCCGCGGTTCCGTCGTCGTTGATGTTTTTGTTTTTTTGGGTTTTTTTATTTTTATGTTTTTGTTGTTATTTATGTTTGTATTTTTATTGTTGATTCTATTCATGTTTTGAGTCCCACGAGTTGCAGAGAAAGGGTGGTCCGCCTGCACAGATATCCGCACTATGCAGGTAAGGCTATCACGACCGGAGGGCGCCAGGTATCCGGCCGCTCCGTTTACGACCGGGCTATTTTTGGTAAGGGCCCCCAGCCAGGCTGACTATCGGCACGGGTCGCACGACACCTTAGTCCAGCCCTCGTTTACCTCAAGATTATGACAGGAGCTTCAGGAATGCGTTAAGTCTATTGAGGAGCCATTACACATGTCTTCGACTAATGTCTTAGCTAACACCAGTTCCTAAAAGGAACAATTGAAGTGTTATTTCCTCGTGGAGGGTTCAGTCGAGGGTTTTCGCCGACCAAATGAGTCATAAGGGACACTTATTTTAAAAGATGCTATTTCGCGAGCAGTGGCAAAATTAAATTTAGTGATTGAGACACTAGCAGAAATTTGCTTGAAATGTATGCCGCTACAGATTCACAAGTAGTGTACGAGGAGCAACAACATTTAATATAGGAACCTCAGATGTAGAGGCAGCTACGTTATCAGTAGTATTGTTAGGCGTTGCATTGCGAGGAGGTCTACCCTTTCGACCCGAACCAGTCCGCGCCGAAGACGCGATGACTTGGGCTGGTTCAAATGTCTGAGTGATAGAATCACCTGCAGAAGGTGTAGGAGAATTGAATAGGTTAACAATACTTGGACTGGCCGATACGGGCAACGTTGGGGAGACATCTTGATAGTGACGAGATGCCAATGGAGTCACAGGAGGCTGATTAACTGGTATATTAGGGGGAACTGCTAAAAATTGAGGATCAGGTGGTGAGTTAAATTTATATTGGCTAAGCAGATCGAGACTAGAGTCAAAATCACTCGAAAGAAGCTTAGCCATTTTGTTAAGTTTTAAGAATTGGTTTCTCACAGAAGTATACATTCTTGAGAAATCAATTTGCAACTCGATACATATTGGACAAGACCATTTCACTGCACCACATTCCTTTTTAGAAACGGCAATGATCTTATCACATTGTGGACCTGAAAGTCCAGCACATTTGGCATGCATTAGATTATCACACAACCAACAATTAATAAATCTCGGTTGATCAAGACCATCGGCACACTTAATAGTTCAGTTTTTCTTACAGCACGACATATTTCCAACAGGGGTTAAAGATAAATAATTAGGTCGAATAGGCAGAAATTGCGCACGTAAATAGAGCGGGAGGCACTTAAATGAAGCTCTAAACCAGAGAGCAAACACAAAAACAATTTGCTGTGAGAGCGCGCTGCTAAACAAAACGAAATGCAGCAGCGAACACACACACAAACAAATGTATTAAGATGTGCGAAGCGCCAAAACTGAGATAAGGAGATGTAAACACAAACAAAAACAATCGCTGTCCTTACAATAACAACAAACTTGTGTGAGCGAGGTGTAAAGCAAAAGCCGAAATACACAAACAAACACACGCACAAGAATGTAAAGATTTAAGGGAAAATGCATAACGAAGTTTAGCAAAAATAAAATGCTATTTATTTTGACCACAATGCACAAATGATACCACTTACACAGCAAGTCGATAGCTAGTTCACTTTTGCACAATTTTAGATGTTAAAATATTACAACGGTGCGTTATTAAAACACGTCTGTTTCGCTTACGCAAAGAACTCTCTCTGTAAAGGGCGTTGCCCCTACGTCTCCTGTGATAGCTCTGCCATCCTGCACGATCTTGGCCAGCCTTTGGCGGAGTCCGGTCCGGGGTTCAGTCTGACACGGCGCCAAGGGTGTCGTGGTCGGGACCATAAAGGGCGTTGCCTCTACATCCCTCTACGGTCACCTTTTTTTAGCGGTCGGGCTGGGACCTGGCCCGGATGCAGCGTGTGTGCCTTGCCGGGAGGCTCAATGGGGTGTGTCCACGGACTTAAGTCTGGGGGATCCACCCTTGCGCCCGACGGTAGGGTGCCACGCCCGCCTGGGTCGACCAGTTGTACCAGGACAAATAAGAATAGGGAATCATGCCGATCCTTACGAGAGCGCCACGCATACCCTCTTGCGCTCCCGTAGCTCCTCCAGTTGTCCCAGTAATTTACAAATTTTTCTGTAAATGGCCCTGGCCGGACAGAGACGTCGACCTCGGCTGGAAAAGCTTCGTTACAGATGGCGCCCGAGCAGGGACCCTGGAGACATAGTTTTCCACCTTGTGCATAGAAATCGGCATTTTTTATTTTTTTTTGTAGACAAGAATTACCAAAGCCACGCCCCTCGCACGCATCATTATTATTTTGTTAGCTCAAATTTATTTTTTATGGCTACATATAATTATATATACGAAGTTTTTTTTTTTATTATTGTCTATATATATTGCATATATTTATCCACCCGACAAAGAAAATTTCTATATATATTTTTCCCCCCAAATTTGTCAGTTTTAATCAACAAAATGGAGAATATAGTCATAGGGAGCCGCCAGAAAAGTCAAAACACCCCGATCTCGTACAGAAAAAGTGCTGAAAACCTAGCAAAGCAAAATAGAACATGACAAGTACACAAAGAAAAACCCCGCAACACGACGCCAACGAAAAGAAACTTCATCATTAGCTACGGGGAAACATTAAATCCCGTAGAGATTTCATCCGAGCACGCAACAGAATTTTGTTGACCCAATAGGAATATTTTTTGACCAATAGCCACGTGCTCGGAGTTTGTCGATTAGGGATCGCATCTTGGGGAATATTTTTTGTTGTTTTCCAGCGAAACGAACGAGCAGAGCGACAACTACAACGGCAGCAGAGAAAAAAAAAAAAAACATAACGTCGGCGACAAAGCAACATCGGGAGCTACAAACGCGAGCAGATGTCTCCAAGCTTGCTCTGTCGCTACAAGGGCGGGCAGCACAGCCGAACAACCTCTACCGACGTCGACGCTTGCAAGATTCGGCTTGGAGCGTCACGCGAGGACAACGAACAATCAATTACGTACGGACCTTCAACGCGATCAGACCAAGACAGTTAAGCCTAAGTGAAACATTCAAGCTCGGTGCTTCAACGCGAACAGTGATACGCAGCTAAGTCTAAAAACCTTCAACGCCAGCGGTCCTACGCAGCTAAGCCACGTTTAAATAATTTTCAAATCTTCAACGCGAACGGTCCTACGCAGCTAAGCCACGTTGCAAATTAAGTTCAGACCTTTAAAGTGAACAGACATACACCGCCAGCCAAGTGAACAATCCAGGGCAAAGCTTCGAGGTGATCCTGAATAACCTTTGCTACGCAACGCTGCAATCAGGGAAAAGTTTCAAGTACAGTTTCCAAGATTTATTGGGGACATAACGAAGAACAATTCTCGCGCATATTTCTGGATTGCAACGCCTCGTTTCTAGTTGCGACAATTTCTGCCAAATAGTCATCGAACAAGTTCGATTTGGGTTATTTTTTTTTCAAAACGCGTTCGATTGCTTCGACTGAAAGTTAGTAGCGCTCGATAACCGTGTTAGACCAAGGATTCTTAATTACAACATGGTTGGTGTTAGTTGGGTCTATTACAGGAAGAAGAAGGAGTTGTTGCTCGGCGAGTTTGGCCTTGACACAGAAGGCACGGTAGTACAGCTTCGGAGCCGCTTGGCGTCTTTCGTTTCGCAGAGCGCGCACGCCGATCATGTCATGAAAAAGTTGTTCGAGTTGGAGCAACAATTCGCCGATGGTTCCGGGTCCGAACAAGGCGATCGGGAAACAAGACCACGTTCGCATAGCGGTTCACCGAAAACCGGTGGTACTCCTCAAGTTGTCGTTACAGCCCCGGGAGAGAAGCCGCCAGACACTTCGGCAGTTACCCGAGACTCACGGGGAAACCGTAGCCCGTCCCCAACCTCTCACGTCACGGTCCGCACAGATACACCCTACCGTACCGTCGCGGAGAAAGTGCATCGTTGGGGAATTCTTTTTGACGACGAGTCCGACCCCTTAAGTTTTATTGAGAGTGTGGAGGAAAGAGCAGCTGCTCATGTGATCGACTTGGCTCACCTGTCAAAAGCTATTCCAGAATTGCTAACAGGGAGTGCTAGTGACTGGTTCCGGGGCAGTCGATTGAAAGGGGCGAGCTAGGCCAAATTTAAAAGGGAGTTTCTCGAATTCTATTTACCCCCACGATATTTCCTACGGCTAGAAGACCAAATACGAGCAAGACAACAGAAACCCGGCGAACCGTTCAAGGCATACATCGTGGCGCTTGTTCATGAAGCGAGCAGAATACACAGGAGCACAAGAACTGGACCGAGCCTACGAAAACTTGCTACCTTGGTACATTCGCCGACACGATTCGATTTCTCTAAGCCAGTTGATGCAGTTCGCCACTAGCTTCGAGTTCGTACGGGATCGTGACCGTCAGAGCCTTCAACGCAAACCCACCTCGCCAGGTTTCATAGCAGCCTCGCCGGGGGCTATGGCAGTCAACGCTCAGTCGCCGTCCAGGCCGCGTAATCCCTTCCGGGACCAACCGTCCGGTCGCAGCTCTGGTGAAACACCCGCAGTCAACAGAATGTTTCAAGAAACCGGACCTACTGTCGACGTGCAACGAGCTTGCAAGCGGTGCGCCGAGATTGGCCACTTTATGCGGGAGTGTCGGAATAGTCAGGTTTATTTCTGTTGGCGTTGTGGTAAGAATGACGTGAGGACAATCGAGTGCTGCGGTCACACTATGGTCGGCAAGTCACTTATCGCGGCGGAGCAATTGGGTGAGAAGCTTGCGTGTATACCTTTCCTAATATTGCCCACCGTCGTCGATGACGTGATTTTGGGTATCGATTTCTTGTGTGCCGTCCAAGTCGCCCTACATTGCGGCACTGACTTTTTGCAATTGTCCCCAGCTTCTTTAACAACAACAGGTCGCCGATCCACCATCCGCGCCACAACGACAGCGACTAGCGAAGCCGACAACGCTAGTTATAGCTGCCATAGGAACGATCAGTCGAAAATTCACCTTTAGTATGAAAAACTTTTTTATTTTCTAAGATATTTTAATCGAACTCACAAATTGTGTACTCTATGTTGTCCTTTACATCTTTATTAATTTTGGTTCGAATCTGTCTACTATATCATACAGCTGCCATAGGACCGATCGGTCTAAAAACAAGTTTTAGTATAAAAAACATTTGTGTTTTTTGAGATATCTTAACTAAACTGATAGAATATGCATATATGTTGGTACCGAACTTCGCAGCCATCGTCCAACCCATGTCGACGTTGCTCAATAAAGGCCAGAAGTGGGAGTGGAAGCCCGACAAACAGACTGCATTTGAAGAGCTGAAGAAACGATTGACCGAGGCTCCCGTTCTGGCATGCCCAGATTTTAATTCGAAGTTCGCATTACAGACCGAGGCCAGTGACTGTGGACTAGGAGCAGTTCTCACCCAGGAACACGAAGGAGCCGAACGAGTCATCGCCTACGTTAGCCGCCGGTTGGACAAGGCTGAAGCGAATTATTCCGCTACTGAAAAGGAGTGCCTGGCAATAGTCTGGGCTATTCGAAAACTAAGGTGTTACTTAGAAGGCTACCGGTTCGACGTAATAACCGATCATCTCGCTCTGAAGTGGCTTAATAGCATCGATAATCCGACCGGACGGATCGTACGCTGGGCACTGGAGCTACAACAGTACCAATTCGACGTTCACTACCGACGTGGGAAGCAGAACATCGTAGCAGACGCCTTATCTCGCCAGCCAATGGAGGTCATCGCACAGCTTACACAGGAGTAGACAACACAGTGCAAATGGATCGCTCGCCTTAGCAAACGGATTCTCGAGGCACCGGACCAGTTTCCGGACTTCACCATCGAAGGGGGCCAAGTGTACCGGCACTTGGATCATCGACCGGAGGAAGAGGAGTACGTGCCGTGGAAACTGTGCGTCGGACTAGACTGCCGACCAAGTGTCCTAGCCGAATGTCACGATCACCCGACTGCAGGACACCCGGAAGACCATAGCGCGGATAGCTCAACGCTACTATTGGCTTGGTTTATTCCGCGACGTAGCACGATACGTCAAGCGATGTGAGGCGTGCCAAAAGTTTAAGGTGAACCAATTGAAACCTGCTGGGAAGATACTGACGCGGCAAGTGGACGAGCCGTTCGCTTCCACGTTCCAAGCATGGAAACACGATGCTACTCGTGTTCTTCGATGCTTTCACCAAGTGGGTCGAGCTCGTCCCGTTGTGGAAAGCCACACCCGCACACCTGGAGCGAGCCTTCCGCGAGACCATTTAGTGTCGGTTTGTGACAACGGAACGCAGTTTACCAGCCGTTCTTTCCGCACCTTCTGCCGGACCGCAGGTATGGAACTTCAGCTCACCGCACCTTACAGTCCACAACAGACGTTTTGTTCAATGCTGCTAAGGGTTTCGCCGTGAAACTCGCGCCGAAGTATGAAGGCCCCTACGTTGTTCGGAAATTTATCTCACCGAACGTAGTACGATTGCAACGCGTGGGTTTAACTCGACGGCGGGTTGCTAACCTCACAGACCTCAAAGCTTTCCATGCGGGTTCTGAGAACGCCTGAAACCATTACGTCTCCAGATACTACAACTCAAGTATCCACAAACGGTGCGTAAGCTCGACGATTAAACCTTCGTTCCTTTTTTTTTTTCTCTTTTCATTTCTTCACATACGAACCAACAATGGATCAAGGGTGATTGTTATTCCCGCAGCCGCGAGACCCTAATGATCGGTACCAACCACGCCATTCAGAGGTGTACGACCCTTCCGAGGCTGATGGCATCATTTTGGGTGACCGCGCAGGTCATATCCAGAAATATCCCCGGCGTCCTCGAAATTCTCGGTACGTGGTGCACACCCCGTACAACTCGGATGACAGCAACGCAACCGATCCACGAGGCGACGACGACGATAACGCGCCTTCCTCGAGCGGCATCCGCGCCATTCTAAACGACGCATTGGACGTCGACGATTGGAAGGAGGTGTTGTCAACGGCGAGCGAGGTCAACGTCGATGAGGATGAGTTGCCCCTTTATAAAACCGATTGGGTGGAGGCGCCACCCCACTGGACGTTGTGCGGGTTGGCCGCGGTGAGCTGGAACCCGTCTATCGTCCGGACAACAAAGAAGTTCGTCGTGGAGGCTGACCGCAAATGTTTTCAGGTAAAAATTTCCCGGGCTGGGAACATCCGGGCTTCGTTTTCTCCCCCGAAGTAAAGGGGGGTGTGAGGCAGCATTCCGCTGACCCCACAATATTTACTTTTATGGCATGAAGCCACCTACATTTTTTCTACGGCACGGAGCCAATAGTTCGTAAGAACCGAACTATAATCGAGAACAAGTCATTCGGTATGGAGCCGATAGTTCATTTCGATCTTTAGATCATCGTCCACCTTTAGGACGATGATCCACATTCCGCATCTTTTTTCAAGGGTGGCAACCTTGCAGAGCAGTATCGATATCAAGAGGGTTGATATCGGCGATCGGCGTCCACCATGCGGCGGGAGCGTTACTTTTCTGAGGGGCTCACAGCGTGCAGACGTGTGCAGTAAAAGAGGTGCGAAAAATTTACAAGTGTGCGGAAGCTTTACAAATTGCAGTGAAACAAAGGTGCAACAAAAGGTCAACGAGGGAATAAAACATAACAACGAGGGAATAAGACAGTGCAAGTGTGTGTGTGTGGCTGTGCGTTTTGGGCGAGACGCCGTTGCCCGTCAAAACAGCACGCCGTCTCCGCACCTAAGTGTGTGTGTTTGCTTGGTGTCAGCCGCCGCTGCCGCTACACCTAGAGCAACAGCAACAACCACCGCACAACAACAACCGTGTGCGTGTGTTTGTAGAGACACCACTGCCAGCAAAAACAGCACACCGTCTTCGGAGACAACAACCACCGCACCTGCACCTGACGCTACCTACGGCGCCCGCGTCTGTTGGGAGTGGTACCAGGAGAGGCACAGTGGCTGGTGCTGCCACAAAGAAGAAAGTTTAAGTAGAACCCCGCTCCTTGGGCAATTTTGATCTTCGGTAAGCGTTTGTCAATTTGTGAATAACATGGCCTTTTCGCATCGGGAGCAACAAAAGAAAACCCCCTATGCGCTGCGAGATTATAAAGGTCGTTGTCCCTACGTTTCCTGTGATAGCTCTGCCATCCTGCACGATCTTGGTCAGCCTTTGGCGGAGTCCGGTCCGGGACTCAGTCTGACACGGCGCCAAGGGTGTCGTGGTCGGAACCATAAAGGGCGTTGCCTCTACATCCCTCTACGGTCACCTTTTTTTACCGGTCGGGCTGGGACCTGGCCCGGATGCAGCGTGTGTGCCTTGCCGGGAGGCTCAATGGGGTGTCTCCACGGACTAAAGTCTGGGGGATCCTCCCTTGCGCCCGACGGTAGGGTGCCACGCCCGCCTGGGTCGACCAGTTGTACCAGGACAAATAAGAATAGGGAATCATGCCGATCCTTACGAGAGCGCCACGCATACCCTCTTGCGCTCCCGTAGCTCCTCCAGTTGTCCCAGTAATTTACAAATTTTTCTGTATAATTTTCCTGGCCGGACTGAGACGTCGACCTCGGCTGGAAAAGCTTCGTTACCAAATCTACAGAAACAAATTTGCAGCACTTATCAAGCGAGTGTTTTTCTCCATCACATACAGTGCATTTTGCTTTTTCTCAATTTACAGTTTTTGATGGTTCTTTGTGGTCGTCTCTTGACTGGTTTACAGCTTGTTGTTTGTTGTTGACATCGCTTATCTTTTTGTAGAAAGTTATATCCTGGTACAAATTTGATTGCTGCTACTCAGCATGGATGGACTCCCATTCGGCTAAAGTATCAAACTCACATTCTGCTGCTCTCATTCCTTTGGTGTTTAGAAACAATCCCAACTCTCGGAGATAGCTGTCATCCAAACGTTCAATGAGCATTGCAAGAAGTTTTTGCTTATCAAAAAATTTGCATTTAACAAAATCCAGTGCCGAATTAATATTTTGGACTGCAGAATTAAATTCATTGAAATCGCTTATTCCTTTTACAAATTTAATTTCTCGTGCCTTTGCCATTAGTTCGAATGCAACGTTCTCTGGTGCTCCGCAGAAATTGTCCAGAATTGCTATTATTTTTGATGGCTCCTTTGCAGACATCAGCAAAATGTCTACTTTCTTCCGTGCTGCACCTTTCAGAGCTTTGTTGAGCCGGTAAGCATCCTCCTCTCCAGAAAATCCGCCATCTATTGCACTTTTTCGCTTTGCTCTTCGATAAAGTCTGCTGAGGCACCATCATTTGATGCATTGTGTAGCTGACGCTTTAAATCAAGCATTACCGTTTCCTTATCACAACTTTCACGTTGAATGCATACATTTTCGTCATCTAATGCTCCGATTTTGTGTAGAACTTCCAACTCTTGCTTTTGTGTATCATTTGGTTCAATTGTTGCTTCTTCTTGATACTTGTATGAAATTGCGTCGACAATTTTGAACGCGAGATGCATACTCTCTATATCTCCTTGAATTTCAACATCTAAGAACGTACAAACACGACGAAGCGCATTGGCGCCAAGCTCGCTTGCGATCGCCTCTGCGTGTTGTTGCTTTTGTTCTTTATTATATGCGAAGCCATTAAATTTACGAAGACCGCGCTTCACGAAGTTTTCTGTGACGAACTGACGAAATATTGCGAAATAGACGTCGCACAAATTTTGCGACTTCCAAATTTCCAAATTTTGTTTTGATTGCTCCAAAAATTGCCGCATCTTGATTGTATGTAGTGGACTGTATTACTCGCGTTAAAGATCCGGTTATCCAATTTATGTGGTGGAAAAGACAATCAATTTTAATTTATATTTTTAATTCGCTGTGCGTACCGATGCTTCGTCGTTCATTTCGATAAGATAGAGATGATGCAATAATCGATTTCAATACATGATTAAACTTAACATAAGTACTCGATACTTCATTCTGTAAAGTTAACATAACTAATCGATTCAAAATAATAATATGAAATTCAAACTTAAATATATTCAGCGACACTTTGTAAGGAAATCAATGAATATTGGCCATTTGGTCTTTCTTAGATTGGTGAAAGGGATTGGTTTAGAGTGCCTCAAGTTTAGGGAGAATTCAATGTATCTGTGATCAGAGAAGGAGTGATCGTCTGCCACTTTCCAGTCTTTGATGAGATCATATAGAGGATAAGATACCACGGTAAGGTCAATGGCCTCCTTCCTGCCCTTTATTATAAAAGTAGGTTCGCAACCTTTGCTGCCTAAGACTAATTTAGTGTTGAGAAGGTAGTTTAGGAGTTGGCATCGCATTCAATGATGAGGTTGATACATCGCGTTTCGCAGTCTTTTATTAGACTTCTCGTGACGTCTTCTGAAGGAGGGCCCGGTTGGTCATAGGCCATACAACAGGACAGCAACCTCATCGGATCTGACTGGAGTTCCAGGCTTGCTGCCGTGTTGTCCTCATTGCTAAAATTATGAAGCAAGAAAATACTCTAGTGTTTTCTGGCCAGAATACAGGTACGGGTTTTACCTTGTGTTTCAGCAACTACTAGCTTGTAGTCTAGTGTTCCTAGTTCAGAAACCTTACCACCAATAAACCAGGGTTCCTGGACTATGACGATGTCAGCTCCGTCTCCAGCCATACGGAGTAGCAGTGCAGCGGAAATACGCAGTGCTTTACAGTGGTGGATGAGGTTTTGGTGCTTTACTTTGGTGGAAGTTGCCTATTAGAGAGTGTTATCGGAGGACATGTTTGCATGTTGAGGGTAAACGTGATGTGTTTACATTTTTGGTTATTTATTTTAATACGCCAGTCGGCTAGCCATTTCTCTACTACCGCCAAGTTTTCAGCTAGACGTGCTATTGCTTGAATGAGGCATCTGGAGCGACTAAGGATTGCGGTATCGTTTGCAAACGTAGATGTTGTTAGCCGCTCATTTATCGGGATGTTCCCTGTGTATATTACGTATAGTGTTGGTCCCAGAACACTTCCCTGAGGAACTAAAATGTGATCATTAGATGTAGTAGTGTTGCATCAAACTGCGAAGACTCTATTGTAGAGGTACGACTCGAGTAGCTTATGAGTTTACACCGGGAGCGTCGTTTTGATTTTGTGCATGAGGCCATCAAGCCACACTCGATCGAAAGCCTGGGAGACGTCGAGGAATATTGCACTGCAGTATTCCCGATGTTCGTATGCTGTACGTATTTCTGATGTTATTCGGTTGACTTGTTCGATAGTTCCATGCTTTTCTCTGAAGCCAAATTGATGTGTTGGAATTGCATTGCGTGTTATCAGATGAGGAATTATGCGCGTCAGTAGGCATTTTTCAAAAAGCTTAGACAAGCACTGTATTAGACTAATTGGTCTATAAGATGATGGTAATGTATGATCTTTTCCAGGTTTGGGTATCATTACAATGACCGATTTCTTCCATTTTTTTGGGAAGTTGCCAAGTGTTGTAATCGCGTTGAAAAGCTTACAGATGAGGGAAATAGCACAGTTTGGAAGTTCAATGATCATTATTTGAGTTATTTGATCACAGCCTGGAGCTTTTTTTGGTTTCATCTGTTCTTTTATGACTTTTCCAATTTCGTTCGAACGGAACTGAGGTGGTTCAGGCTCGCCTGGATTATGAGATGCACAGGAAGAAATTACGAATGAATTTGTTGCGGGATTTGGTTGGAATACATAACGTAGGTGAGTGGCAAATGTGTTGGATTTGTCTATGTCGCTACGGCCCAGCAGCCTGAGGAGTTTCTTATAGGCGTTACCGTTTCGATCGGCGCACTTAGCGTTGGATGAGCCCTCCAAAAAGGATGCTTGGTACTGGCTGGTGATAATTGCTCTATGTAGCGGCGTTGGGTATCTTGTAATTAGGAGAGTTTTATAAAGGCAAAAGACTTAGTGTTTTTGGTATTTGAGTTTATTTCAGTGATCAACGTCTGGTGACGTTGATTGGATTTTATCGACTGTGTGTCGTTCAACTGTTTCATTATACTTAAGTCTAACATTGGAGTTTTACATATATGTCTCTGTCGCTGAGTACAGCGGCACGATCACGCTACACCTCCCTTTTTGAAAGAATAACGTAATATTCTATATGTAGTTATTTTAAAATTATAAGTATATGTAAGATAAATTTGTAAGTTGGGATGTGAATTATTGTTATTGATTAATAAAGATAAAAATTAGTATTTTTTTTTTTTATAAAAATTTTTTTTTTTTTTTTTTAAATAACAATTGAAAAGTTTTTTGAATATTGTAATATATAATGAATATAAAATATGAATAAGTGAATTTTAATGTGGAAACATTTTTTTTTTTTTTATATGTATATATATATGGTGGCCAACCATTCTTTTTGTTCTATTCGTTAAACAATATTAACCTATCCTTATGTACTGTTTGTTTTTTATTCTTATTATTCTTTATAACTATGTTATCGTTAGGTTCTATTCCAATGACCTTAAATGGTCCTATATATACCGGATCTAGCTTATGCCCTGTTTCATTTCTTAATAGTACGTTATTTCCTATGTTTAATTCTATATTTTTTACTTTCCTATCATATATTAATTTATTCTTTTGCTTGTTCTGTTCAAGCATTATTCTAGCTTTTTTATATGCTATTTCTAATCTATATTTTGATTCTTTAGCATAATCTTCTGCATTATATAAAGGTTCAATGTGTTCATTAACACTATTAAATGCCTTATTAATGTTTGGATTTTTGCTAAAAATAAGTTCGTATGGGCAGTAGTTGTGCGTTGTGGATGGTGTTGTATTAAAACAATAAACAAAATATTGTAGCCAAATATCCCAGTCAGTTTTATCAACTGATATATAGGAACGAATGAATTCGTTGAATGTTCTATGGCTTCGCTCTACTGTACCCAAGGTCTGGTGGTGGTGTGCTGTTGAAGTTATGTATTTGATACCGAGGTATTTACATAAATCTTCTATAACTGAGTTTTTATATTTTGTACCCATGTCCGTAATGAACGTCTTCATTGGACCATATTTCAGAATAAAATCTTCAAAAATAGCTTTTGCTACAGTTTTTGCACTTTTGTTAGGTATGGGTATGGCAACAAGGTATTTTGTTAAATCGCATATCAGTGTGACTGCGTTTTCATTACCTTGCTCTGATTTTGGTAGTGGACCGATCGTGTCGATCAAAGGCCGTTAGTGGTGTCTCTGTTAGTTTTAAAGGAGTTCGTGTGTGCGTTGATACTTTTGATTTTTGGCATTTTGGGCATTTTTTCACATAATTTGTGATATCACGCGTCATATTTTTCCAATAATAATAGCGTTTTATTTTTGCAATAGTTTTTGTTGTTCCCGTATGCCCTCCTTGAATTGGATTATCATGGAATGTAGACAGTATTTCTTCGATTTCTTTATTATTTCTTATTGTGGTCACCGGCTAGAGTAGCGCTACTCTTAGATTCTTTAATATTTTATTGCCCATTTCTTTGAAGCAATCTATTGAAACGTATTCAAAGATTTCTTCGCACGGTGCCATTTTGAGTTGTTTGATACTATATACCGGCTACTTTTTCAAGCCTTTGGAAAAATTGATCTAAATCAAAGACTCCATTGGTATAAAGATCAACAACATCAATTCTTGCAATAATCTTTTTCCCATGTTTTAAAAAACATTTGGCTAAGTTTATATGCAAGGTCACTACTTTTTTAACATCTTCATTACGAATGACGTTATATATATTGGGCATCGAAGTGTCCGGTTGCTTTTGCAATTCGGATTCTGTTCCTGCGCAGGATTTTTTCTGTCTACTTGAACTTCTTGTAGTGACTTTTAGTATATTAGCTGTGATAATTTTTAATTCTTTTATTGTGATGCGTGATATTGCATCAGCAACGAAATTGTCTTTTCCCTTGAGATATTCTACAGTAAAATCATACTCTTCTAAGTCTAATCTCATTCTCGTTAATTTTGAACTTGGGTTAACCATTGAAAATAAATATGTCAATGGTCTATGATCTGTTTTGATCTTGAAATGTTGACCATATATATATGGTCGAAAATGTGTTATTGCCCAGTGTATTGCTGCCAACTCCTGTTCGGTTGTATTTTTATTGCTTTCCCCTTTTGTAAATGATCGGGAAGCATATGCTACGGGCAATTGTTTATCTCCATAAGTTTGAGTTAAAACTGCTCCGCAGGCTAACTTACTGGCATCTGTTATGATGCAAAATTCTTTGCTAAAATCTGGGTATTTTAGTAAAGTAGGTTTCATTAGAGCTTTTTTTAGATAATCGAATGCGTTTTGGCATTCAATTGTCCATTCGAAAGGAACATTCTTTTTACATAATCTAGTTATGTGCCGAAAATAGTCGGCGAAGTTTTTAATAAATCGTCTGTAGTAGTTGCAGAAGGCAACGAATCTTCTGGCGCTATCAGTGTCCGTAGGGACTGGGTATTTTTCAATGACATCGTATTTTTTGTCATCTGGTAAAATACCTTGATCAGTACATTTGTGACCTAGAAAAGACACTTCATGCATGAAGAATGTGCATTTTTCTGGATGTAGTTTGAGGTTGTGCTTTCTACACAAATCAAAAACGTTAGTTAAATTTTGGATCATGTGACTTTCGGAACAACCGATGACGATTAAGTCATCCATGTACAAGAATGCTTGTGAAGGGTCTAAACCAGAAAATGCTATTGTCATCATTCTTTGAAAAGAATTTGGCGCTATTTTTAGTCCATATGGTAATCGTGTGAAACGATAAGAGCCATTGCTCGTTGAAAAAGACGTAATGTTTCTAGACTCTTCTTTTAGTTGTATTTGATGAAAACCGGACATTAAATCCAGACATGAAAAATATTTATCTCTTCCTAATTGATCGAGAATATCATCTATTCTTGGTAATGGAAATTTGTCTGAAAGTAATTTTTTATTTATTTGACGATAGTCTATAACTAATCGCCATCTCTTGGTATCGGATCCTGGTAATCCCTTTTTGGGGACGAGAAGTATTGGGCTATTATATTCCGATACAGAGGGTTTTATCGAGATGAGTTTTTCGACTTGTCTATTAACTTCTTCTTTATGAGTATGAGGAATTCTGTAATTTTTAATGTACACTGGCTCAGTATCTTTAACTCTCAAGTCTTGTTTATAAAAATTATTAGTAGTTATCGATTCGGTTTCAAGTCCGAATATGTCAGTATACTTGGTGCAGAGATCTTTAAGTTGTTCTTTAAATAATTGGGGAAAGTTCTTTTCTAATTTTTTCATCACCATTTCCTGGCGATCTTTGCTAATTTCTTTGACTTCTTCGTAGTCACTTAGCTTTTCTATTTTAATGTTGTTTAGGTTTACTATTTTAATGGAGTTAGTAGTGTTTGGAATTCGGACAAATGTTTGTTGGTTATTGGAAATAGTGTTTGCAATGAATATTCCTTTATCAATTTCTTGATCTGGGATGAAGATATTGTTTTCTGGTGAAACAATATTGATTTGACGGACTACTTCAGAACGAGCTGGAAGTATTGTGGCATTATTATCGCAAGTGTGAATTATTGGTAATTTTATTGGATAATTTAAATTATTTGGCCGAAGTATTACAGAATCACATGCTTGTGTGAAATCTAATTGGCAATTATATTTTTTAAAGAAATCTATACCAATAATGCCGTCGCTAGGTATTGGAAAATCTTGTTCGACTATATGAAAGTCATGTGGAATTACATACTTTCCTGTAGATAATTCAATCAATACTAAACCATTAGAAAGAACTGAACCTTCACCAATTCCAGATATTTGGGTTGATATATTTGAATTTATATTATCAAATATATCAACATTTTCTTTTAATAGTGATATGTCGGCACCAGTATCTAGCAATAGCGTAAGTGCTTTGCCTGTTTTTTCGTTTTTGACTTTAATAAAGATACTGAGGTTTAAATTAACTGTGTGTACTTTGTTATTGATTTGCGAATATCTTAAGGGGCTTGCTGGTTTTCCGAGTTAGTCTGTGTAGCTCGAACATTGTTATTACCTTGGTTGTTGCCGTTGTTGTGGTTATTTCCTCGGTTGGAATTATTCCGTCCTCGGTTATTACCACGGGCATTACCTCTATAAGGTCCTCTGTTGCTGGAATTATACTGTTGGTAGTTTTGGTTATAGTAACCACGACCATTTGGTCTACCTCTTTGGGTGTAATGGTAATTATTACCTCTACCTCTGCCTCTGTGATACAACACAGTACTGGCACTTCCAGTCATTTCAGTGCTGCAATGGATATATTTACCCATGACGTCATTGAAAGTGACGAAGTTTCCTGCTTCCAAGATAATACGAAGTTTATCATGTTCGCAATTTTTGATCATAGCAGAAATAGATTGTTTTGTCGAGAATTTTTCTGCATTGTCAGGGTCTAGGCCGTCATCAATATATGCTGCTTCGAGTTGCTTTCGCAAGTTGTCGATTTCAACAGTATATTGGGAAGCTGTTTTACCTTTTTGTTTAATATTGAACAGCTTTGCTTGTAGTACATCGGGTGATTCGCCCTTGACGTTACCCTTTAGTTTTGTTATTATTGCAGATATTGTAGTTTCATCTTGTACTTGGTACAAGATTGGGCCAGTTATCTTTGACTTGATAACTTCGACAGCCAGGCTTTCTTGATCGCCTTTTGTTCGCTCAACTATGCGTAGAGCTGTTAGGAATCGGTTGAGTGACAGTTTTTTACCGTCGAATTCAGGGATAGATGATGAAACTTGTTTCACATATTCCCTATCCAAGGCTACTTGTTGTGCCATGTTGCTGAATTCTTCGAGTGTATCTGTTTCACTGCTGATATCTGTGTCTATTTGTGGTTTAGACTCGTCTAAATCGTTAAGCTGGGTTTCATTAAAATCAGCCAATAGTGTTATGGTCGGCGCTGAGCTATCGATAGTAAACCAGCTGTTGCTAGCGCCACCTATCGGCCAGCAACGAATCAGCGTCGACCACAACATAAAAGCTTTATGCTTTATGTTAGGAGAAATATGGATAAATATAGGAGAAGCAGGAATCGAGGATTTTTTGACAGGAGGGTATGAGGTTAGGGAGTGAAGAGGAAGTGAGGCAGTCTGGTTCGCGTGGTGGCTACTGCCGGAAGGCAGAATTTCCTAGTGCGGAAAACAAAAATTGGAATAGTTAAAAATTTACTAAATAAAACGGCAATTAATCAAGAACAAATACAGACCAGACACACAACATCACGCCGTAGCAGCTACGCACACACCACGTTACACACACACGACGCACGCAGACGAAGAGGCAGCCTCAGGAGCACATTGGGTCCCTGCAGGTTGCACACCCACCAACACACACAGGCAAAGTCGAGCAGAGTGAGTCCATCCCTGCGGGACACTTGACGCATCTCTATGACCTATGCGCGCCAAGTGTCCAAGTTGACAGTCCTTGCCTCCGTGCCCGAGTTAGCATGAATCTCTGTTGTCCCGCGCAGCCGCTCGCACACACATTCATCAGGTGTCGCCTCCAAGGAGTGCCGATCCATTAGAATAAATTAGTTTATTACTCTCTTAAAACATTTGTATTGTTAAATAATTGTATTGTTACACACATACTTAAGTATATTCATTGCTGTGTTTCCCACCCCTCTGACCCACAAGAGCTCTTCTGGATAGGGAAAGGCCATATTAAAAACAAACACATATTTATAATCTTTAATATTTATTAATTAAATTTAAACATACACGCCCATATTTATATAACATACACTTAAATATTACCACTTATATATTGTATATATTGCATTTTGTTTGTTTACATTCGCGCCACCAGCGATAACGGGGTTGCCAGACAGTAGTTTTTTGTTAGTGTGTACGATAGTTTTGTTAGGGGTATGCTGTTAATTTTTGTTATTTGTTAAAGCACGAAATATCGAACGATCGTTTAATTAAAAATTAAAATTTACAATGTTAATTATTAAGAATATCTATAATAACAATTAAATATTATAACGTTATTTAAAATGATATTATAATTTATTTATTCGGGTGAGATGGATATGTGGTGAGGTTGGGTAAAGTATGGAATAAGGGAGTCGGCACGAACTATCGAAAGCCGACTATAGGTTGGGAAGGCGATCGTTGAGGTGGATGATGACATCGATTCACCTAATCCTTGCCAGCAATTGTCCGTGAAGGTGTTATGAGACCAAAGTCTGAGTATTATTCCGATTAATAAAAATATAAATTATTGTTACCCGACTCGCCAAGTATCGATGGTCGTACTCATCCCTGAGTATACCGATAGTTAGCCGGGAAATCGATATTTGGCTGCGATAAATAAGTCGGTTCATAACAATAGAGTTAAATCTTCAGGGACATTTATTTCAATGTTCTGTCTAATACCGATAGCTTTCAATCTTGTATTTAAAGATTGTATGTACTTTAGACACTGTTTGGAATGTTCTTCTGTGAGTTTGTCTTGATATTCATTTATCGCCTGTACTATATTATTATATTGTTTCATTAACCCGAATCTTCCCAGCGTTACCATATGGTAACAAGCAATAGGCATTTAATAAAACTTCATTTTTAGACAACATATTAACGTTAGATTAACTTTTATAAGATATTCTAAGAGTAAATTGTTGTCTCTAACTGATAAAAAGTTGATTGAAACAATTTCTTGAAGTTAGCTGATCGAAAAATGAGCTTTAAGTTGCTCATTATATTCTGCAGTGCAAAAAAACGGCATTTGGCAATTCGTCGCAAGTAAACTTAAACCGTTTGACTAAATTTAGTACTGAACTATATGCAATGCACACATCATTAGAAAGGTAAAAGAGTGCACTTATTAATTATGAAAAAGATTCTAAATAAAAACCACTTTTTCTCTCTTAATTTTCATTTTTTATTTTCGTGTTACCATATGGTAACGCTGGGAAGTACAGGGTACAGGTTTTTTCCATACATTTTATTCCCGTTTCGCACTGTTTTGTTCATAAAATATGATTGCTCCTATGACAGCTATATGATATAGTGGTCCGATTTGAACCAAATTTGCTTAGGATGTATAGGAACATATCAGATACATATTCTAAGAGTTTGGTTGAGATATGCCAGAATAGAAAAAAGTTTTCCTTACTAAAGGTGAATTTGACCCCGTTTGTTCCTATGACAGTTTTGTTATACATACGATATACTGCACCGATTTGACCCAAAATTGGTCCTATATATCAAGGAAGAGCCCCCCTGTTGAATGAAGCTGTATTTATTTGATTTTTTCAAAAATATTTGTATTTTGTAGTATTAAGTAAACCTGTACCCTGTACTTCCCAGCGTTACCATATGGTAACAGTCGAAAAAATGGTCCTGTCGATTATCCTGACAAGGACGATCAAAACGAATATTTTTTTCGGATTCAGCGAACTCAAATTCACCAGTCCTGAAAGTTTCTTTAATAAATTCGAAAAAATGTTGCTCAGGACGATTCGGGTTAATACTTGAATATGGTATATTAGTGTTTCGACTTTAATAGGCGTGTCTTTATTAACGCATTTATATGACTTATCAAACTGATCTTTGAAGTCATTTATAGTTTTTACTAATATATTCCAGATCATAATACTTTAGCCATGTAAGCTAAAAAGTAAAAGAAACTTTTGACAGAAACTGCAGTAACAAATTTAAGTCACTGTTTACAATGATTAGCGATGCTGTCGCATCAAAATTATGATTACCTCTATCATTCCTACTATATTCTGTTTAGGTTGTTGGCCCAACTCATATAACGTTTTTTGATAAGTTTATTGTGTTTGACATAAATGGTCAATAAAAATTGACAAACTGACACAATTGTTAATATGAGTAGTAGGATCCACAAAGATTGTATATCTTCTGTGTGATCTACGATTTTGACATTATTGACCACGTTGGCCGTATTGTCTTTTGTTTGACTTTCGTCACTGCCGAACCAACCCATATTGGAAAATTTTCTGACAAAACAAGAAAAAAAAAAAACAAGCGGGAAAGGCTATAGTCGAGATCCCGACTATATGATACCCGTTACTTACTTAAATATATTAAAAAGTACTTTAAAGAAAATACTTGTTTTGCTCTGAAAACTTTAATTCGCCATAACTGTCGTTCTATATGTCCGATCTTGATGCGATTTAGTGGGATAATAGATAATGCTAATAGATAACGCTAATAATCACAAAAAACGTATTATCTTAAAAACTGTGGGTGTGGTGGTTTTTCGCGATTTGCGGGGGCGGATGGGGGCGTGGATTAAATTTGAAACAAACTTGATCTGCGTGAGGTATATATAAATCTGTGTGCCAAATTTGGTTACTCAATCTCTTTTAGTTTCTGAGATTTCTTTGCTCAGACTGTTTTTCGCTATTTGCGGGGGCGGAGGGGGGCGTGGCTTAAATTTTAAACAAACTTGATCTGCGTGGGGTATATAGAAGTCTTTTAGTGAAAGTTTGGTATCTCTATCTCTTATGGTCTCTGAGATCCTTTTGTTCATACAGACGGACAGACGGACATGGCTATATCGACTCGGCTATTGATGCTGATCAAGTTTTAATTGTTTTTTTTTTTTATTTCTTAAGAGGGACGAAAATTGTGTTAAGGGGCGCATACGGTTGGCTGACAATTTTTATGTATACAATTAATGGTCCAACCGTATGTATTAGTACAAAGCCTAACAGTTTTTAGTATTTTTCAAGTAGCGCTTTCGCGCATCGGCTTGAGTTAGAAATTATAATTAAAGGCAATTTAGGCATTTGCAGATTTGTAGCCCTTATTGCGATACTTCGCACCAGTGCGAAGTTGTTGTTCGATGATTTTTAGATTGTTGCGGTGTTCATCCTTCTCCTGGGGCGTGGTTGTTGTTTCTATCAGATCCTTTATTAGTCTTCTTTGTTGGAGGAGTTTAATCCTCTTTCCGCTTCGTTTTCTTTTTACCACCTTCGGCTTCTGTTGCCGTGCCCGGTACTCAGCTATTGTGAGTGGGCGTGGTCCAGCGTTGGGATACACCTCTAGAGCTTCTTCTAGAGTAAGTGCGTCCCTTTGCTCGATAGGAGCAGCCTCTTCCTGTCCAACGTCGCTCATTAATTTCCCACGTTGGAGCAAGTGGCGGTCTGCCTCTCGCCCTTGCGTTATCTGCTGCTGCTGTCCTGGGCCTATGGGCTCAGGCGGTGCCGGTGCTGGTCATCGCACAGGCTCTGGTCATCGTCTGCTTCGTTGTTCTTTTTAGTTGTAATTATTTGTGTAATTAGTTGTGTAACTTTTTTTTTTTTTTTTTTATGTATATGTTGCTTTTTTTTTTATTTGGTGTTCATTTCTCTTATGAAGTCCACACAAATTCAAAAGCATACATCAATCAATCAATTGTATTATCATATTATTATCAGAAGTTATTTAAATCTTTTTGCTTTTTTTTTTTTTTAGCTTGTAAGTCACTTTTTACACATTATTTTGAACATTTGAACACTTAACAGACCATGTCACGGTCGCCATGTAATTAGGAGAGTTTAATAAAGGCAAAAGACTTAGTGTTTTTGGTATTTGAGTTTATTTCAGTGATCAACGTCTGGTGACGTTGATTGGATTTTATCGACTGTGTGTCGTTCAACTGTTTCATTATACTTAAGTCTAACATTGGAGTTTTACATATATGTCTCTGTCGCTGAGTACAGCGGCAGAGTGGGAGCATGTAGTGATCGTATGCATATATGTATACACTTATGGCATATACATTGAGCATATACATAACGCAAGACAAAGGAATGGTATGCGGCCGAATATGCAGACGTTGCATATTCTGCGCCGCGGTCAGGCCACTTATAAGTGGACGATCATATTTCAAATGTACTTTGGCTTGTGTTATGCTTAGCAACAAAGTGTCGCTAAATGGGTTGTTGTATATTTGGTTTGATATACCCTTACATTAGTTGGGTATGTTGAATATTAGTGTTGATCACGCTACAATCTGTTTCTTCTTGCTTTAGTGCTTTGCTGAGTCTGCGCGAAGCATCTTTAAAGCGTTGTTTGATAAATGGCGACCGGTGGGACTGCCATTCAAGTCGCAATCGTCGCTTTTCCAGAACAAGTTTTTCTATTTGAAGATTATTTTTGCGTTGATTGGTCTGCACATGCGCATGTTGTAGAGATTTTAGCTGCTTCAACAAGTACAGATTCTAATAAATCAGCAGAGTAGTCGATGTCCGCTTCAATGTTGAATTGCGGGGTAAGATCGAGGTGAGAGCTAACGTATTTCTTGTACTTGAGCCAGTTGGTTCTGTATGTTGTAAGTCTATTAGGATATTCCATATATTCCGGGGATTGAAGTAGATTTAATAACACGGGGGAGTGGTCGGATGACAGATCCGAAAGTGCTTCGGTGCGTATTAGATTGCGTGGGATGTTTTTTGTCACAGCAAAATCTATTAAGTCTGCTTGTTTGTTAGGGTCAGCTGGCCAGTATGTAGGACTACCCGGGGAAACATAGTTGAGTTTGTTGCTTGGTTTTATGATTGCGTTGTATAACTGCCTTTCCTTAGTGGTCACAAGGCGAGAGCCCCAGTGCGGGTGTTTCGCATTGTAGTCTCCTGCTGCTATAAATCGCTGTCCCAGTGAGTTGTAGAATTGCATGAATTGATCTTCAGAGATTGTAAAGCGGGGAGAACAGTATGCAGCAGCAATAGTAAGATTGTTGATGTCCGATTGTACAGTTATGGATGTGGCTTGTAGATAGTTTTTCGCATACCTTTTGTGGAATTGATGTTTGATGCGGTTTCTTATTAAAATACCGGTTCCACCGTGTGCTTTTCCGTCCGGATGATCTGTGCCGTAGAATATATAGCCGTGAATTTGGAAGTTATATTTGTTAGTGAGATACGTCTCAGAAAGCAGCATTACATCAATGTGTTTGTCGT
This sequence comes from Drosophila phalerata, assembly GCA_951394115.2. Classification (NCBI taxonomy): domain Eukaryota; kingdom Metazoa; phylum Arthropoda; class Insecta; order Diptera; family Drosophilidae; genus Drosophila; species Drosophila phalerata. The sequence goes on from OX596006.1 coordinate 14,808,347, forward strand.
TTAGGAATTGAGTAAGTTCAAGTTTATGCCGTGAAACACCGTTGGCGTTCCACAGAGATATTCGTAGAGGCGCCATTGATTATTTTGATTGTTGAGATGCAAGCATCTGTATCAAGGTGTTTTGATTTTGCATAAGGTTTTGCATAGTTGATCTCATAAACGACATGAATTCCATCATACTTTGTTGTAGGGTGAAAATCATTGCTTCAACAGAGCTTTGTGACTGCTGCATGGGCTGCTGAGCGTTAACCATACTCAAATCTTCTTGGATTACACTAGGAGGTGCTGCTGAGGGAGATGGTTTTTGCAAGCCAGATTTTAAAGCACTAGCGAAAGAAATGCCGTTAATAGTGTTTGCGGGACCAAATGAGGACCTGGCTGCTTTGACGAGAAAGACGTCGGGAGTAGTTTGGGATGCTATAACTGCAGCTGGCAGGTGCTGATGGCGCGCTGATGGTACTCTTCGGATACGGTTTTTAGTTCCTTGTACACTGGACAGCCTCTGTAGTTCGCTGTGTGATTTCCACCGCATTTGCCTCATTTTTAGACCCCGTACTTAAAAAAAGTACAGGGGTCTATTAGGTTTGTTTTAACGAAAATGTGCGTAACAGGCAGAAGGAGGCGGGGCAGACCCTATAAAGTATATATATTCTTGATCAGCATTAATAGCCGAGTCGATATAGCAATGTCCGTCTGTCCTGACGTCCTGCTGTGCTGACGTCCTGACGTCTGTATGAACACCTAGATCTCGGAGACTATAAGAGCTAGGAACACCAAACTTGGTATGTATGTTCCTCTATATTGCAAGCAGATCAAGTTTGTTTCAGAATTCGGCCACGCCCCCTTTACCGCCCAAAAATCGAAATAGAAAATTTCATATTCATATTATAAGAGCACATTAAATGCTAGAGACACCAAAATTGGTATGTAGGTTCCTCTATATTGCAAGCAGATCAAGTTTGTTTCAGAATTTGGCCACGCCCCCTTTACCGCCCAAAAATCGACATAGAAAATTTCATATCCATATTAAAAGAGCAGTTTAAATGCTAGAGACACCAAAATTGGTATGTACGTTCCTCTATATTGCAAGCAGATCAAGTTTGTTTCAGAATTCGGCCACGCCCAATTTACCGCCCAAAAATCGACATAGCAAATTTTATATCAAAATTATAAGAGCAATTTAAGATCTGGAGATTCCAGATTTGGGTTAGACAAAGCTTGAAGTGTCCTAGATATTTGCTGAAAATTTCATTCCGATCGGACAGTAAATAGCCAAGATATTCAAATTATAAATTTTGCCGTTTTGATGATGGAGCGTTGGCAGTAATTAAAATTTGAGTAACTTGATTACATGAAAATTAAGTCAACATATTATATAACAGATTGGCGTCCGATCAGTCATGGGCTTCTGTGGCGTAGTGTGCTGAGCCGCAGCACTCAGGATATGGTTGGTCAGCCGGTCGTGAGTTCGAACCCTGGCAGGGACGTGTGTTTTTTGATTCAATAATTTTGCATTGACATTCAATTTGTATATCTTAATGTTATGATAACATATAATATTAACATTTTTAGTGTTAATAAATATTTTGAAAATTATGAAATAGAGTACCGTAAAACCAATATGGCAATTTGGCATCCTATTCACAACACCCTGTATGGCTCAATTGGTTGAGCCACCGAAGTTTTAAACTTTCTTTAAAATTAGGTCGTGGGTTCGATTCCCGGCTCCGTCAAAATTTTTTTTTTATTTTATAGTTTTTGTTTAAATTTTTTGTTTTTTTGACAATTTTTTTGTCATATATATATATATATATATGTTTTATACATATGCATGTGTCTTCTTAACAAAATCTCGGAAATGAACATTTCGCTTGGAGAAAATCAAGTTTATAAAATATGTATCTTAACCAAATTAATAGCATTTGCATGTGGGTTATTTTTTCTAATTCATGACCGAAGTTGGTGCTAATCGGACAGCTATATCATAGAGCGCTCGTAGGAGTAATCGGAATAAATCAAGTTTTGTTATGAAAAACTTTCTTGTTGTACCATATATCGTTACCAAACTTTTACTATATATGCATTTAAATTATATATCTTATATATCCTTAGCGAAGTTGGTTTAAATCGGACCACTATATCACATAGCTGTAATAGGACCGATCGGTCGAAAATCAGGTTTAAGTATGAAAAACTTTTTTGTTTTATGAGATATCGTAACCAAACTGATATATTATGCATTATAGTTAGTCTTATATATCCATATCGAAGTTGTTTCAAATCGGTCTAATGTATAATATAGCTGTCATTGAAAAAAGTAGTCGAAAATGTATTACAACTCTCTGCAACAGCATCAAGCGAGCTAAATATTTTTTAATTTTTGCAGTCTTTTCTATTTCCATAGTAAGTACGGGGTCTCCGACAGTCGAGTATGCTCGACTGTAGCACTGCGAGCGAAGCGAGCGGGGGGTTGGCGAGTGAATTGAGCAGGGGGCAGAGCCCCCTAGTTTTGTATTAGAATTATCTTTGTTGACTGAGCAGGAGTCTGGGCCATGGGAGTCTCCACAAGCTACACATACCGGACGCAACATGCTATACGACCTGGTATGCCCATATTTCTGGCAGTTCGAGCATTGAACTGGGCCCTTCCGTTTGTGTTGTTCCTCAACAGTGATCCGGCGATGCAACAGGAGCTGTATCTTGTAGATCGGGTGCACTTCATTTTTCTTTGGATGTTTACTGTCTGGTTCCAGCTCAACTTTGAAGAGAGGTTGCGGTATTTTATTTTTGTTTATTATATTTGTGACTCTCTTAGCGAGAAAGCCCTTTTCTTTTAACGCACTTGAGATCTCGGAAGGGGGGACATCCGGTTCAATACCTTTATGTACCACCTGCAGGCCTTTGCTGCTTTTAAGTTGATAGAAGCTGTAGAAGTCGTAGAAGCTTTTTTTAGCTTCATTTAGATAACGGGAGATTTTACGGAAATGCTTCTCGTCTTTTGTTTGGAGCTTTATTTCGTGAATATTCCCTTTTATTAGAGAAATGACATGAAAATTGTTGTTTCCAATGAGATCAACAATCTTGTTCACCAGTGCGTTGGATATCTTCTCCCGAATGTATATAGGTGGGGGGCTTAAGTTTCTTTGGTCCGTGTCCAGCTTCGGTAGGTTGTTCGTTGACAGTATCAGCCAGCGGCGCAAACATATTGTTGGTGTTTATTGGGTCCCCAGCAGTTTGGTTTAGGTCACCGCGGTTTATTTTTGTTTTCTTTTCCAGTATTTTTTGTGGGCTTAGTTTTCGCTTGGGTACTATTTGAAGGTAGCGATCCATTCCGGTCTGCCTAGCCGGAACCGTTGGTTTTGACGCTGCGCTTGCATTCGAAGCTGTAGTTGAGAAGGCTTGTGCTTGGTCAGCAGAATATGGTACGACGACTGTTGACACAGTTAAAGTTGTTGTTGCTGTAGCGCCAGCTGCAGCGGCTTGTGAGGGCAAATTTGGTGGTGATAGTGGTTTATGTGGGGAGACGATCGGCATTGGAGAGGCACACTCTTCGCTCCAGCTTTTTGGAGTTGTAGTTGGTAAATTCGGAGAGCAAGAACGCGCTCTCGTATCTTCTACGGCTAAGAGGTTCTGCTTTGATTTTTCGGTTATTTGTGCTGTTGTGTCGGAGACATAGCTAAAGAAAGCGTTATTTTTGGCCAAAGAGAGTCGTCGCTCGTCTTGCTCGCGCTGACGTTGGGCACGGGTATCGTAATGACTCATCGTAGTTAGCTTTTGTTCAATACAAATTTTATTTGATTTGTTTATAGTTTATAGAATAGTTTTATTATATTTGCAAAACTAGTTAAGTGGTCGCGCTCATCACACTAGGGGGCTCTTGGCCTAAATCTAGATTTTTACCGCACGTGGGTACTATTTAAATTTAGATTATTTCGGAGCGCTTTATAGAAACACGTCTGCACGGTCCGAAGGTTTTTTTTGTATGATAAGAAGAATATGATGGGGTTTATTAAAATAATACTTAAATTGGTTTGTTGCTGCTTGTTTGCAATAGGGCGCAATCAGAAACTAACTACAGTGGAAATTTCTGTAATCACCTTTTTCCCCTCCCCCACGCCACACCTATCACTATACTGACAGTGGACTGACTGGTTGAACTAAGGGGAGGGCAGACAGGGGAGTTACCGTTTTAGCTTCTTATATCTATATCCATAACTTCCATCCATCTGCTCATCCGAAGATGTCTCGGATGTCAAGCTTTAAGTTCTTGTGTTAAGCTATTTGTTTTGTTTTGGTTTAATTGTTATACCCGTTACTTATAAAAAATAAGTATAAGGGTATATTGTGTTCGTTGGAATGTATGTAACAGAGAAAAGAAGGCATCTCCTACCCTATAAAGTATATATATTCTTGATCAGCATCAATAGCCGAGTCGATATAGCCATGTGTGTCTGTCCGTCTGTATGAACAAAAGGATCTCAGAGACCATAAGAGATATAGATACCAAACTTTTACTAAAAGACTTCTATTTACTCCAAGCAGATCAAGTTTGTTTCAAATTTAAGCCACGCCCCCCTCCGCCCCAGCAAATAGCGAAAAACCGTCTGAACAAAGAAATCTCAAAGCCTAAACAGATAGAGTAAACAAATTTGGCACACAGATTTCTATATACCTCACGCAGATTAAATTTGTTTTAAATTTAATCCACGCCCTTTTCCGCCCCCGAAAATCGCAAAAAACCACCACACCCACAGTTTTTGAGATAATACGTTTTTTGTGATTATTAGCATTATCTATTAGCGTTATCTATTATCCCACTGAATCGCATTAGGATCGGACATGTAGAACGACAGTTATGTCGAATTAAAGTTTTCAGAGCAAAACAAGTATTTTCTATAAAGTACTTTTCAATATATGGTCGCGATCTCGACTATAGCCTTTCCCGCTTGTTATACCCGTTACTTATAAAAAATTAGTATAAGGGTATATTGTGTTCGTTGGAATGTATGTAACAGGGAGAAGGAGGCATCTCCAACCCAATAAAGTATATATATTCTTGATCAGCATCAACAGCCGAGTCGATATAGCCATGTGTGTCTGTCCGTATGAACAAAAGGATCTCAGAGACTATAAGAGATAGAGTAACCAAATTTGGCACACAGATTTCTATATACCCAGCGCAGATCAAGTTTGTTTCAAATTTAGGCCACGCCCCGCTCCGCCCTCGCAAATGGCGAAAAACCGTTCGTTCGTCTGTATAAACATAGGGATCTTAAAAACTATAAGTGATAGAGTAACCAAATTTGGCACATATATTTCTATAGACATTACGCAGATCAAGTATATTTCAAATTTTAGCCACGCCCCCTTACGCCTCCGCAAATCTCGAAAAACCACCACACCCACAGTTTTTCAGATAATTCACTTTTTATGGTAAATATCGGTATATATTAATATTATCTATAATTTCACATAACCGCAGCAAGATCGGACAAGTAGAACGGGAGTATAAGCTTATTAAAGTTATTAATAAATTTATTATTTTAATACAATCACCTAAAAGTATGCAGTAATTTTGTTAGATAGTAATTTCTTTAAAGTAGTTTTATATATATTGAAATAAGTAACGGGTAGCCTATGGTCGGGATCTCGACTATAGCCTTTCCCGCTTGTTATACCCTGAGCCCATTAAAAATGGGCAAAAAAGGGTATAATGCATTTGGCAGAATGTATGTAACAGGCAGAAGGGGGCGTGGCAGACCCCCAAAAGTATATATATCTTGATCAGGATCAACAGTCGAGTCGATTGAGCCATGTCCGTCTGTCTGTCCGTCTGTCCGTCTGCCCGTCTGTCCGTCTGTCTGTCCGTCTGTTTGAACGCGTCGATCTCAGAAACCATAAGAGCTAGAGACTTCAAACTTGGTATGTAGGTTCCTGGATACCGTACGCAGATCAAGTTTGTTTTTATTTTTGGATCGGACAGCTATATCATATAGCTGCCATAGGAACGATACATTGAAAATGAAGTTTTTGTATGAAAAGCTTCTTTAATTTTTGAGATATCTCAACCAATCTCACACGAGGCGGTATTATACACCCAGACCAAATTTGGTCCGAATCGGCCCACCATATCATATAGCCGTCATACAGACGCTCTGCCAAAAATCAAGTTTTAGTAAGAAAAAGTTTTTTGTTTTTTGAGATATCCTATCCAAACTGATAGAATATGCATTTATGTTGGTTTTTTACATTCTGGCCAGATTTGGTTCAAATCGGTTCCATACATCATATAGCTGCCATAGAAATAATTGGTCGAAAATCAACATTTATAAAAGAGTGCCTGGGCTCAGGGTATCCTACTGTCGAGCGTGCTCGACTGTAGCCGCACCTCACCGCGAGCGAAGCGAGCAGGGGGCGGAGCCCCCTTGTTTGGTATATTTATTGGGAGAATTTTCATTTTAGATTTCAGGGTAGTCGATGGGGTAATTGTAGGGAGTGGTGATGCTGGTATGGAGATAATTGATAAAGTGGGTTCTTCCTCTTGGTTTTTATTAAATCATCGTAGGGGGTAACCTTTCGTGTAGTTGGTAAGGAAGTGGAATCCGACAGGGAGCTTCCATTAGTATACGTGTTTGTGGGGACATTGTTTACAGTTTTAGATTGATAATTAGTTAAGTTTGTAGAACTGTTTTTTGATACACTAGAAAATACAGATCCATCGTGTGGATGTTTTGAGTTATATATTGAGATGGCATTTTTAGACCCCGTACTTAAAAAAAGTACAGGGGTCTATTAGGTTTGTTTTAACGAAAATGTGCGTAACAGGCAGAAGGAGGCGGGGCAGACCCTATAAAGTATATATATTCTTGATCAGCATCAATAGCCGAGTCGATATAGCAATGTCCGTCTGTCCGTCTGTCCTGACGTCCTGCTGTCCTGACGTCTGTATGAACACCTAGATCTCGGAGACTATAAGAGCTAGGAACACCAAACTTGGTATGTATGTTCCTCTATATTGCAAGCAGATCAAGTTTGTTTCAGAATTTGGCCACGCCCCCTTTACCGCCCAAAAATCGAAATAGAAAATTTCATATTCATATTATAAGAGCACTTTAAATGCTAGAGACACCAAAATTGGTATGTACGTTCCTCTATATTGCAAGCAGATCAAGTTTGTTTCAGAATTCGGCCACGCCCCCTTTACCGCCCAAAAATCGACATAGAAAATTTCATATTCATATTAAAAGAGCACTTTAAATGCTAGAGACACCAAAATTGGTATGTACGTTCCTCTATATTGCAAGCAGATCAAGTTTGTTTCAGAATTCGGCCACGCCCAATTTACCGCCCAAAAATCGACATAGAATATTTTTTATACAAATTATAAGAGCAATTTAAGATCTGGAGATTCCAGATTTTGGTTAGACAAAGCTTGAAGTGTCCTAGATATTTGCTGAAAATTTCATTCCGATCGGACAGTAAATAGCCAAGATATTCAAATTATAAATTTTGTCGTTTTGATGATGGAGCGTTGGCAGTAATTAAAATTTGAGTAACTTGATTACATGAAAATTAAGTCAACATTATATAACAGATTGGCGTCCGATCAGTCATGGGCTTTTGTGGCGTAGTGTGCTGAGCCGCAGCACTCAGGATATGGTTGGTCAGCCGGTCGTGAGTTCGAACCCTGGGACGTGTGTTTTTTGATTCAATAATTTTGCATTGACATTCAATTTGTATTTCTTAATGTTATGATAACATATAATATTAACATTTTTAGTGTTAATAAATATTTTGAAAATTATGAAATAGAGTACCGTAAAACCAATATGGCAATTTGGCATCCTATTCACAACACCCTGTATGGCTCAATTGGTTGAGCCACCGAAGTTTTAAACTTTCTTTAAAATTAGGTCGTGGGTTCGATTCCCGGCTCCATCAAAATTTTTTTTTTTATTTTATAGTTTTTGTTTAAATTTTTTGTTTTTTTGACAATTTTTTTGTCATATATATATATGTTTTATACATATGCATGTGTCTTCTTAACAAAATCTCGGAAATGAACATTTCGCTTGGAGAAAATCAAGTTTATAAAATATGTATCTTAACCAAATTAATAGCATTTGCATGTGGGTTATTTTTTCTAATTCATGACCGAAGTTGGTGCAAATCGGACAGCTATATCATAGAGCGCTCGTAGGAGTAATCGGAATAAATCAAGTTTTGTTATGAAAAACTTTCTTGTTGTACAATATATCGTTACCAAACTTTTACTATATATGCATTTAAATTATATATCTTATATATCCTTAGCGAAGTTGGTTTAAATCGGACCACTATATCACATAGCTGTAATAGGACCGATCGGTCGAAAATCAGGTTTAAGTATGAAAAACTTTTTTGTTTTATGAGATATCGTAACCAAACTGATATATTATGCATTAAAGTTAGTCTTATATATCCATATCGAAGTTGTTTCAAATCGGTCCAATGTGTAATATAGCTGTCATTGAAAAAAGTAGTCGAAAATGTATTACAACTCTCTGCAACAGCATCAAGCGAGCTAAATATTTTTTAATTTTTGTAGTCTTTTCTATTTCCATAGTAAGTACGGGGTCTCCGACAGTCGAGTATGCTCGACTGTAGCACTGCGAGCGAAGCGAGCGGGGGGTTAGCGAGCGAAGCGATCAGTTTATATTTACTTTTGGGAGAGTCTTAATGGCCTGTCTTTCCTTTTGTTTTACAAATATGGGGCATCTTCTGTACACTGATGAGTGGCTGGTATCCGAAAGTTTGCTGTCCTTACAGTTCACACAGCACTTGTCAAAACTGCATTGTTCCTTGGTGTCGGGGTCGGTGTGGAAATTCTTAGCACAATTAATGCAAGACTTGTTGTTTCGGCAGAGTTTGGTAATGTGCCTAAGCCTGAAGAAATTGTTGCAGTTAGTTCCGGTTAGTTCCAATTCCGGTTAGTTCCAATTCATTGTTGACTTTCTTGTGTATTTTCTTGACATCAACTACATTTTGGGATGTAAGCTCAATCTTAATTGAATCTTCGGTAAGGCAGCGTAGGTCATTTGAGAAAAAAATGACACCCGTTGAGATGTTGAGGGAAAGATGTTCCGTAACAACAACCGGGAATTGTCCCAGTAGTTGAAGCTTCAGCAGTTTATGAGCTTGAATCAAGTTTTTTGTTTTGATAAGCAGATTTCCACCCCGTGTTTTTTGGCAAGTAGAACTTCACCATTGCAGGTCAGATCAATACACTTTTTTATTAGAAACGGGAAAGCGTTTGCCATTTTATTGTTATAGGTGCGTTTCATATTCAGAAACTTTGGTTCAGACATTAATTTTGACTTATCAGGGGGATCGTCGGTCCCCATTGTAAGAGTGCATTGCAGACTTGGTGTGGGTTTATTTTTACTTCGTCTGTTTTGAGATGTACTGTGAATGTTTGATTTGCGATAAGGCGCGAACAAAAACTTTTGTGTGGGCAGAAGTCAAATTCGAACTGACAGCAAGGATAACTTAACTTAATTCTGCGACAGCAAGGCTCTCTTAATTAGTTCTGCGAAAGCGAGGCATTATAATACTAATGCTAATTATTACTATTTGGTACTAGTGCTAATTATTAATATTGGATTCTGCGACAGCAAGGATATCTTTTGTGATCCTGCGGCAGCGAGGACCATATTCTGTGACAGCAAGAATATCTACGGTGGTTCCTGCGGCAGCTAGATTTATAACCTGCTAAAGCTTTGCTATCTCTGTTGAGTCCTGCGACAGCAAGGACATCTACGATGATTCCCGCGGCAGCAAGGATATCGACGATGATTCCCGCGGCAGCAAGGTATAACCTGCTTAAGCTAGGCTATCTCTGTTGAGTGCTGCGACAGCAAGGACTATATCCTGCGACAGCAATGATATCTACGATGGATCCCGTGGCAGCATGGATTTTAACCTCCTAAAGCTAGGCTATCTCTGTTGTGTCTAGGAGGACTATAACCTGTAAAAGCTAGGCTATGTTCTCGGAGGGTCCTGCGGCAGCAAGAATTGTTGGCATGTCCTGCTACAGCAATGACTGATCGTGCTTGTGGTTGTGACTCGTTCGCGCTTTCTACTCGAAGTGTCTCGCATGCACTGTTGCGTGCTCTTTTATACCCTGGGCCGCTGTGAGCAGCAGCATTTCTGCTTGTATATCAGCGGCGGCGCTGAAATTGTGTAATTGTTGTGGGGAACAACAATATTGTTCCTCACACTTCCGTTAGATTAAAAATATTTTTTATCGCTTGGGTGGCAGCCATTTTTTTGGCAGCTCTGCAAAGTCAGCTGATTTTTCATAAAAAGCACCTGTGCCACATTTTGAAAATGTAATTTTGCTTGCACAAATTCAGGGAAAGAATGGCATGGCCCAATTGAAAATTTTTTTCTCGAAAAATCTTGTTTAATATTGGTAATATTTGTACAAAATTTGAAGTGACTAGTTTCACTTTTGGAGTCTTTGCCAATATGTTGAATTTCTTGCCCAGAGGCGATTGGGGAGGGGTGGACCATTTTCCAAAAAAAAAATATATATTTAATTTTAATTACACAAAAAATGTTAAGTCTCTAGCTTCCGATTTAGAGTATATGCCGCCTAAATAAAAAAAAATCGCCTATAGTGCAGTGTGTTTTTTTCAAACGCATTTGACAGACAACTTCTTAAGCTTTAAAATTACAGTTTACTAAGGGTAATTGGTCAACGTTGAAAATTATTTTATATTTTGTCCATTACTATTTAATAAAGTTTTACTACGCTTATTACGAAAAAAAAAACAAGCGGAAGGGGTTTTTATTCCTGCATTTCAGGCTTTCGAAATAACATAATCCCAAAAAACAATATGGCGTACACTTTTTTGAAAAATTCATCGGATTCGTTAGAAACTCGTTGCTCTGGGGTTTTGAGGTCGCTGATCATGAATTTGAAGTCAATTTGTAAGAATTCAAAATGGCGGATGCAATATGGCGGACACTTTTTAAAAAAAATCTCATCGGATTCGTGTGAAACTCGTTCCCCGGGGGTCGCTGATCACAAATTTTATCGGACTCTCTTGAAACTCGTTACTCGGGTTTGATCTACCTCTTCTATTCACGGCGATCTATTTGTTCATTTAGACAGACAGACGAAAGGACAGACAGACACACATGGCTATATAGACTCGGCTATTAATGCTGATCAAGAAAATATATACTTTATATGGGCGAAGATGCCTTCTTCTCCCTGTTACATATATTCCAACGAACACAATAATATTAAAATATTTTCTTTTTTTAAATCTCTTCCTCTTCTAACACCATTTTTTTTTTGTGAGGTTACATCAGATTTTGCTAGTGATGTAAAAATATATCGAAATATCGACAGCTCGATTTTCGCGGAAGCGATTATCGAGTACTTCAACTCGATGATTTTTATTGACGATCTATCGAGTTGATTAGATCGATTTCTATTAAAAATCCACAACTCACTGAGGCTTGTTCATCGTAGTTAATTTTCAAATCTAAGTTTTGTTGTTCAGTTTTTGATAAGAATCCGTAATATATGAGCTACAAAACTGTCAAAGTTTGAATTAGGCATGACAATGACGCAAGATAAATTATGATTACAATTGCGTTTTAAAACTCAATATTTGCAACTCGATCTACTAATTTCCGACATATCGACAACTCGATACATATTTTTGGCGACTTTCTATTTCGATATAATACACGATCTAAAATTTGGACGTACATCACTAGATTTTGCACAATTAAAAAACAAGGGGGCTCCGCCTCCTGCTCGCTACGCTCGCGGTGATAAATGAAAGGACTACAGTCGAGCCAACTCGACAGTTATATGCTCGCTACCCACATCATCGCGGCAGTTAGATTAAATGACCATTAATTAAATAAATAAATACTTCAAAAATTTTAATTCGTAAAATTATAAAGCAGTATTGTCTCCAATTTTGGTAGCTCTAGCGCATATAGTCTCTAAGATCCAGGTTATTATATGTCCTCCATATATCATATTTTCTTAAATATCTTCTCTGTTTATTAACCGATCTCGATGAAGGCTGCAGCATTGGCCAAATTTTAAAATATTAAATTGGAAACTTGATTACCAAATCGTCCTGAAGTAGTGGGATAGTGTCCCAATGGGTCCAATTTTAGTTATCTTCCATCAAAGTTTAAAAATAGCCTAATTTTAGTGCATTTTTAATATTCATGATATAACAAGGGGGCTCCGCCCCCTGCTCGCTTCGCTCGCCTACCCCCTGCTCGCTTCGCTCGCGGTGAGGTGCGGCTACAGTCGAGCACGCTCGACAGTAGGATACCCTGAGCCCAGGTACACTTTTATAAATGTTTATTTTCGACCAATTATTCCTATGGCAGCTATATGATATATGGAACCGATTAGAACCAAATCTGGTCAGAATGTACAAAACCAACATAAATGCAATTTCTATCAGTTTGGTTAAGTTATCTCAAAAAACAAAAAACTTTTTCATACTAAAACTTGATTTTCGGCAGAGCGACTGTATGACAGCTATATGATATAGTGGGCCGATTTGGACCAAATTTGGTCAGGATGTATAATATCACCCCAATTATATATCGTGTGAGATTGGTTGAGATATCCCAAAAATTAAAGAAGCTTTTTATACAAAAACTTAATTTTCGATGTATCGTTCCTATGGCAGCTATATGATATAGTTGTCCGATCCAAAATAAAAACAAACTTGATCTGCGTACGGTATTCAGGAACCTACATACCAAGTTTGAAGTCTCTAGCTCTTATGGTTTCTGAGATCGACGCGTTCAAACAGACGGACAGACAGACGGACAGACAGACGGACAGACAGACGGACAGACGGACAGACAGACGGACATGGCTCAATCGACTCGACTGTTGATCCTGATCAAGAATATATATACTTTTGGGGGTCTGCCACGCCCCCTTCTGCCTGTTACATACATTCTGCCAAATGCATTATACCCTTTTTTGCCCATTTTCAATGGGCTCAGGGTATAAAAAGTAAACATACATAACAAACAAAAAATAAACATACTTTTCATATGAAACAAAAGACACAAAGATTGGTTGCATAACTTGTCTTCAATTCAGTTTTAAAGTTTGTATTTGTTGTAAAAATTTCACATTTGTGGCATGATCTGAAAAATGGGTTAACTTTGAGAGGCTGTCATTCACAATTCTGATCCGACTAAAACAATTTTTTGGTTTCGTAATCTTATCGAATGCATATATTACATTTTACGAACGCTTTCGTCTAAAAAGCGATTTTTGCCACGCATTTTGGCCTGGCCCCAGTGTGCAATGTGCCGAAAAAAATGTTGGACACCACTGGTCTTCTCTCTAAAAAACCTCTTTTGTGTATATTTTTCCTCCCGCAGTCGGGCTCCTTAAATCCTTCTGGTTCTGGGGCATTGGCCCCGGCTGACCCCCCTCTCGTCAAGCCTGCTGGTGGTAGTAGAATCAGACACAAAATAGCAGAGTTTTCGTTTGATAGATGCTCATGTACGGTAGTTGTTATGTTGACCTGAAAGATCAGTGCTATCGCATCAATTTTCAGAAACAAGTAAGTCTGGTAAACGTGCCCAATAATCCAATTGGAAGGCATTGTCTTCTCATGGTGCTATTATATTCTTCGCAGCTGTACGTATTGCATGATAGAGTTGTTCATCGTAGTTCAATTGACGGATTTAGTTCAGTAGTTCAATTTTTGATGACCGAATCAATCTTTTTAATAGTTCGTTCGTTCAGTGAATAGATCCCATATAGTTCGAGCAGTGACTAGAATCTCAAATAGTTCGTTCAGTGACTAGAATCTCAAATAGTTCGTTCAGTGACTAGAATCCCAATACAGTTCGTTTAGTGCATAGATCCCAAACCGTTCGTTCAACGAATAGATCCCAAACAGTTCGATGAGTGACTTAAATCACATTGTCGTTAAAATATGTTACAAAACTGTTACGTTTAAAAATACTATTGGTTATGCACATTGCTCAAGAAGGGCGAGCTTCTTTGTACATAAAAATTACTTTTTGCACAGTGCCGAATACCAATTTTTGTGTTTTTTTTTTTTTTAAATAATTTTTATTTTTATTTAAAATTTTTATAATAAACTGAATTTTGCTCGTCACACAATTGGATATCAGAAATTTTGGGGCTAAGAATTGCTTTCGTCACTAGACTTTTACCTCGTGTAGAGGTTTTTTTTGTGGGATATCAGAAATTTTTGCAATTGCTTTTGCTTTTGACATTTTAACTTTATCATTAATGCAGGGAGATAGTAAAATATATAACTAAGAGACTCCGGCCCTGTTTGCTTCGCTCGCGTTGCTGTCTACTTTTTATACTAAGACTTGGATTTCGACCGATCGGTCCTATGTTAGCTATATGATATAGTGGTTTGATTACCGGTTACCAATTTCGGTCAGGATGTATAAAACTATCTTAAATGCATGTTCATCAATTTGGTTAAAATATCTCATAAACCAAAAAAGTTTTTCATACTAAAACCTAATTTTGACCCGATCGGTCCTATGACAGCTATATGATATAGCGGTCCGATATGAACCAATTTCGGTCAGGATGTATAAAACTATGTAAAATGCGTATTTTATCAGTTTGGTTGAGATATCTCATAAAACCAAAAACTTTTTACTACTAAAACGTGATTTTCGAACTAAAACATGATTTTCGACCGATAGAAAAATGTATATATTCAGTTAACAGGCAATATCTTCCAAATCCCTCAACCAAAATTTATGTGTTATATACCAAAAACGCACAATTTTATGTACTGCAATATACTTAAATTTAATAAAAATCGTTAGAGCCGTTATGTCAGAAATCGCCAAAATATTAGATAAAAAACCTTATTTCACCTGTAAAATGTTACCTGAGTACTTTTGAAAAAAAGTTTGAAGGTACGTCAAAAAGCCCTCAAACTCCTTTTCAATGATATATAGGACATATCTGTAGCTTCTATGGTTTCCAAACTATTGGGGTTTCAATTTTAGCGGGAAATAGCGTTTTCCCGCTAAACTAGCGGGAAATTCAAAAAGTCGTAGAACAAACATTTCTATATTTTTGAAAAGAAACAAATCCTCATCATTACATCTAAGTTTTTTTAGCGCTTTGATACGCGCAAACGAACCGACAAACAAACTGACTTTTCATCTTAATTTAAAAAGTCCACTAAAAATTTCAAATTTTATTATCTTTTGAACCAGTTATCGGATTTGGGTGATTTGGGTATCAATCGACGCGTATTTTTGATTAGAGTTTATAAAAAATTTTACAAAAAGGCCCCAACGGCCCCATTAGCTGCGATCGTTTAAATTTTTCCCCTCCCACTTACACCCCCGTATCTCATGAACCAGGTGAGTTACAAAAAGTTTTAGTATGCCATTTTGTAAGTTAGGACTCAACCTTTCGATCGGTATATAACTCGATCTGATCGGACAGTCGTAGCAAATTAGCTGTATATATTGCTAGTCGCCTTTCGCACCCTTCGTGCTGCTTTCGTCACTAGAGCGAACTGCCGTTCGCAGTGATAAAATTATGTTTAAATTTTCAGCATATATGTTGGCGGTTCATATATAATTCCTCTTCGATTCTGTTCCAAGATAAAATAAATCTTAAATTATTTAACAAAATAAAAAATTTATTATGTGCCAATAAACACAGAAAAACTTTTGTTATTCTCAACAGAAATGGTTCATTAATCATAACGATTAGTTATTAAAAATAAATAATTTTTATACTAAAACGAAACCGCAGTTCACGAGTTATTAATTTATTTCATAAAAATGCGCAAAGTCCCCATAGTCCTCTGTTATAGCGCGAGCAGCGCGCTTCCAAGTCATACAAAATGCGAGCATTCATCTCTCGCCCTCTTTGCACATACATGTTCCTATGTAGCAAGACAGAGATAGATGTAGTCGGTGCGCTGGCTCATCTCTATGTATGCGTGAGTCTTACAGTAAGTGTGTGCATATGTATGGGCTGCTGTGAGAATCGGCAACATTGCTCTGTTTATAAGTTGCTTCCCTTTAAAATTTGTATGTAAGCTCTAATACCCTGTACAAATAAATTTTTTAATGCAGAAATTTCAACTATTAATAAATATATTTAATTAATAAAATAACACATCGCATTATTTTTATCATCTACATTTATGAATTTATTAAATTTACGGTGTATTTCTTTATAAAATATAAAAAACATAAATTTTTGAAGCTAAAGGGTATTTCATAGCGCGCATGTTTTGTGTTTCGCTGGCTGTGCCAGCAACGAGCTGGCAGCCAACTGAAACGAAACCAAAAATAATTTCCCTCAGACATCACGTCCACCGAAAAATTTCCTGGTGGACGCAATGTCAGGCTGTTAGCTGAGACACTTTCAGTTGTATGGGATGTCTTCTCTATAGGTTATTTGCTTAGTGACGCAAATCACTCAGTTTTGCAGTTATTGGGCATTTACAATAACTGCAAAACACCCGTGTTAGGTCTGTGGGATCATTTCTTATCCACTCCTTAAACTCCGGGCTCTGCATCCAGACATCTCGGACTTTTTGTTTATACTCTTGCTTTGGCATCCTATCGTCAATTAATTTGGTTCTCTTTCGCAATACGAATTTTACGATGGAAAACGCGCCAATTTATTAAAGTAAATACCGATACATTGCCGATAGAAATACATTTTGTAACATTTCAACCGTCAAACTCAATTAAAACAACTCTAAAAATTGAGTAAAAGTGAAATAAAAAAATCTGCCTCAATTTGCTAAAAAAGCCAGAATTCCCGCTGCCCGCTATTTTCCAATTTTTTCCGCAATCACACTTCAAAAAAAGCCAAATCTGACGGGAAAAAAGCGGAAATGACACCACTGGTTGCTACGATGCATAGGCGTCTCTGCATGTAGCTGAAAAGTCGGGGATACTGAATTTTTCGTTCGCTCATTCTACTATTTGAGAGGATCTTCTTTACGGCCCAGGTACTCCTCCACTAAATACTTGTCCATCTCTCGCGGGGATGCAGCCATTTTATTGACCGGCTGAACAACAGACCGAATCTCGTTATCCCACTTGCCAAAAAAAATCATCATTAGCATCGCTGTTTGTGTTTTCTGCAGCAGTACTTTCTGCGCTCTCATCCGCAACACTGATTATGGGCAGTCTTAATTTCTTCAGAGCGTACTTGAAGTTTTCGTCATTTTTTAACCCACGTGCCTTAAAGCGGGGATCCAGACTTGTGCTCTCTGCATAGAGCAGGTTTTTATCCATATCGCGCAGATAGTTCGCTGCATAAGACTTTAGCCAGCTCTGACTCTATTCCTCCGTTATTAAGATCTGCCATTTCGGATTGCAGAATTTTAGTTATTAAAATGATCTAAGGAATATAATAAAATTCTAATTAATTAAAACATAAAATTAATTAAATAATAAGTTTTAATTACCGTTGAAAGCGTTACATTTTTCTGAGATGATACCATTACGGTAGCTTGGTAAAATGGATTAAGTATCGGCAACACATTTTTCAACGAAATCCATTTATCTGGCAGCAGACACAGCTCAGGTTTCAAATTTGGGAAGACAATGGCTAATGGATCTTTATTATTAGCAAGTCGTTAAAGTATATCATACGTGGAGTTCTACCATGTGACGACATCGTTTGTCAGCTTTAACTCCTGCAGGCCAATTTGCTTTTGAACTTCTTTGAGCTTAGACTGAGCGTGTCCGCTGCGACGAAAGAATTCAACGATATATTTGCACTTCTCTCGCAATTCGCATATTGTGGCTAACCCTTTTTGCACAACCAGATTAAAAGAATGGGCATAGCATGGTACAGATCCACTGTCCTAATTTGACAGCGCCCATGATGTTAGCCCCGTTATCTTTCCCATTCTTCAAAAATTTTCTTTAAAAAGGCGACGAGGTTTTCGCTTGTGTGTCGCTCACTCAGTTCCGAGCAAGCAATTGTTCTGGCACGTAACGTGCACCTCTCTACATCGACGAAGTGTGACGATACTGCGACATATTTTTGGTTTGCACACGACGTCCATGCATCTTTGGGAATACACACTGCATTTACTGCTTTTAACTCAGTGAGAATTTTCGCCTTAATCTCGTTGTACACTGTTGACAGTAATGTACAGCTAATTGAAGCGCGAGTAGGAAGCTTATAGACAGGGCACCTGCTTACTAATTCAATTAGGTCGCAAAACGGCTGCTCTTCTACAAGACGCAGAGCGTGATTGCCTTTTGCTATCATTTTCAGCACCTGTCTGTCGATTTGAGCAATTTTCCAATTGGCTGGTGGGCGATCAATATAATTGGTTATAATCTGCTGCCCTGCGATTGACATTAGTTGTCCAGTAGTCGGTGGTGGTACTGCTGAAAAATGACAATAAAGAAACAAATAAAATAGTTATTTGAATTGTACCTACCAGACGACAATAATGTAGAAGGTGCAGCAGATTCCTCAGGAATTAGTTGATCAGACCTAGAAGCTTGGGAGACTGATGGACCTGGCAGTGATGTCTGCTGCGCCGTTGGAGACTGGCGCTCAATAAAAACGGTAGGATGCTGCGACTTTAAATGCCTTTTCAAATTGCTGTGGGTTCCTCCAGAGATGCTGATTATGCTCTTGCAGTAAACGCATTTCCCATGGATTCCATCCTTTTCAACAATGAAATGGTTCCACACTTCTGCCCGTTTTCGTTTTGGTGTTGACATGTTTAAAATTATTGCAAGTGGTTTTTTGAAATTCACCGTTACAGAATTCGACCAGGAGATCAAAGTGCTTGGTAATCGAACTAAAAAATGACTCGAACTGTTTTGGGATCTATTCATCAAACGAACTGTATTGAGACTAGAAAGTCACTGAACGAACTATTTTGAGATTCTAGTCACTGAACTAAATGACCTAAAATCAGGGATCTAGTTCGTTTGTTCACTTTAGGGATTAGTTCAATAGATTTTAGTCCGAACTATACGATACAACTCTATTGCGTGCAGCAAAAATAAGGAACTAAAAGTAAAAATTCTCATCATACAGGAGAAGCAAGCTCCTAGTTTAGATGCTTAATAGCAGATATAAACGAATAATGAATGGAATGCAGCAAAATTCAATTTCAATTCGTAATTTGATCAGACGTCTCTCATTAATTCATGACAGTCATTTTTAACGCTTTGTTGGCCCCAACGTTGAAGTTGTAAACGCCCACCGCCCAGCATACTGCAAGTGACAGCTGATGGTCCCCAGATTCCTCCCAGCACCCCCACTCTATGGTTTGCAAACTATTGGGGTTTCAATTTTAGCGGGAAAAAGCGTTTTCCCGCTAAACTAGCGGGAAATTCAAAAAGTCGTAGAACAAACATTTCTATATTTTTGAAAAGAAACAAATCCTCATCATTACATCTAAGCTTTTTTAGCGCTTTGATACGCGCAAACGAACCGACAAACAAACTGACTTTTCATCTTAATTTGAAAAGTCCACTAAAAATTTCAAATTTTATTATCTTTTGAACCAGTTATCGGATTTGGGTGATTTGGGTATCAATCGACGCGTATTTTTGATTAGAGTTTTTTAAAAAAAAATTTTACAAAAAGGCCCCAACGGCCCCATTAGCTGCGATCGTTTAAATTTTTCCCCTCCCACTTACACCCCCGTATCTCATGAACCAGGTGAGTTACAAAAAGTTTTAGTATGCCATTTTGTAAGTTAGGACTCAACCTTTCGATCGGTATATAACTCGATCTGATCGGACAGTCGTAGCAAATTTTCCAAATTAGCTGTATATATTGCTAGTCGCCTTTCGCACCCTTCGTGCTGCTTTCGTCACTAGAGCGAACTGCCGTTCGCAGTGATAAAATTATGTTTAAATTTTCAGCATATATGTTGGCGGTTCATATATAATTCCTCTTCGATTCTGTTCCAAGATAAAATAAATCTTAAATTATTTAACAAAATAAAAAATTTATTATGTGCCAATAAACACAGAAAAACTTTTGTTATTCTCAACAGAAATGGTTCATTAATCATAACGATTAGTTATTAAAAATAAATAATTTTTATACTAAAACGAAACCGCAGTTCACGAGTTATTAATTTATTTCATAAAAATGCGCAAAGTCCCCATAGTCCTCTGTTATAGCGCGAGCAGCGCGCTTCCAAGTCATACAAAGTGCGAGCATTCATCTCTCGCCCTCTTTGCACATACATGTTCCTATGTAGCAAGACAGAGATAGATGTAGTCGGTGCGCTGGCTCATCTCTATGTATGCGTGAGTCTTACAGTAAGTGTGTGCATATGTATGGGCTGCTGTGAGAATCGGCAACATTGCTCTGTTTATAAGTTGCTTCCCTTTAAAATTTGTATGTAAGCTCTAATACCCTGTACAAATAAATTTTTTAATGCAGAAATTTCAACTATTAATAAATATATTTAATTAATAAAATAACACATCGCATTATTTTTATCATCTACATTTATGAATTTATTAAATTTACGGTGTATTTCTTTATAAAATATAAAAAACATAAATTTTTGAAGCTAAAGGGTATTTCATAGCGCGCATGTTTTGTGTTTCGCTGGCTGTGCCAGCAACGAGCTGGCAGCCAACTGAAACGAAACCAAAAATAATTTCCTTCAGACATCACGTCCACCGAAAAATTTCCTGGTGGACGCAATGTCAGGCTGTTAGCTGAGACACTTTCAGTTGTATGGGATGTCTTCTCTATAGGTTATTTGCTTAGTGACGCAAATCACTCAGTTTTGCAGTTATTGGGCATTTACAATAACTGCAAAACACCCGTGTTAGGTCTGTGGGATCATTTCTTATCCACTCCTTAAACTCCGGGCTCTGCATCCAGACATCTCGGACTTTTTGTTTATACTCTTGCTTTGGCATCCTATCGTCAATTAATTTGGTTCTCTTTCGCAATACGAATTTTACGATGGAAAACGCGCCAATTTATTAAAGTAAATACCGATACATTGCCGATAGAAATACATTTTGTAACATTTCAACCGTCAAACTCAATTAAAACAACTCTAAAAATTGAGTAAAAGTGAAATAAAAAAAGCTGCCTCAATTTGCTAAAAAAGCCAGAATTCCCGCTGCCCGCTATTTTCCAATTTTTTCCGCAATCACACTTCAAAAAAAGACAAATCTGACGGGAAAAAAGCGGAAATGACACCACTGGTTGCTACGATGCATAGGCGTCTCTGCATGTAGCTGAAAAGTCGGGGATACTGAATTTTTCGTTCGCTCATTCTACTATTTGAGAGGATCTTCTTTACGGCCCAAGTACTCCTCCACTAAATACTTGTCCATCTCTCGCGGGGATGCAGCCATTTTATTGACCGGTTGAACAACAGACCGAATCTCGTTATCCCACTTGCCAAAAAAAATCATCATTAGCATCGCTGTTTGTGTTTTCTGCAGCAGTACTTTCTGCGCTCTCATCCGCAACACTGATTATGGGCAGTCTTAATTTCTTCAGAGCGTACTTGAAGTTTTCGTCATTTTTTAACCCACGTGCCTTAAAGCGGGGATCCAGACTTGTGCTCTCTGCATAGAGCAGGTTTTTATCCATATCGCGCAGATAGTTCGCTGCATAAGACTTTAGCCAGCTCTGACTCTATTCCTCCGTTATTAAGATCTGCCATTTCGGATTGCAGAATTTTAGTTATTAAAATGATCTAAGGAATATAATAAAATTCTAATTAATTAAAACATAAAATTAATTAAATAATAAGTTTTAATTACCGTTGAAAGCGTTACATTTTTCTGAGATGATACCATTACGGTAGCTTGGTAAAATGGATTAAGTATCGGCAACACATTTTTCAACGAAATCCATTTATCTGGCAGCAGACACAGCTCAGGTTTCAAATTTGGGAAGACAATGGCTAATGGATCTTTATTATTAGCAAGTCGTTAAAGTATATCATACGTGGAGTTCTACCATGTGACGACATCGTTTGTCAGCTTTAACTCCTGCAGGCCAATTTGCTTTTGAACTTCTTTGAGCTTAGACTGAGCGTGTCCGCTGCGACGAAAGAATTCAACGATATATTTGCACTTCTCTCGCAATTCGCATATTGTGGCTAACCCTTTTTGCACAACCAGATTAAAAGAATGGGCATAGCATGGTACAGATCCACTGTCCTAATTTGACAGCGCCCATGATGTTAGCCCCGTTATCTTTCCCATTCTTCAAAAATTTTCTTTAAAAAGGCGACGAGGTTTTCGCTTGTGTGTCGCTCACTCAGTTCCGAGCAAGCAATTGTTCTGGCACGTAACGTGCACCTCTCTACATCGACGAAGTGTGACGATACTGCGACATATTTTTGGTTTGCACACGACGTCCATGCATCTTTGGGAATACACACTGCATTTACTGCTTTTAACTCAGTGAGAATTTTCGCCTTAATCTCGTTGTACACTGTTGACAGTAATGTACAGCTAATTGAAGCGCGAGTAGGAAGCTTATAGACAGGGCACCTGCTTACTAATTCAATTAGGTCGCAAAACGGCTGCTCTTCTACAAGACGCAGAGCGTGATTTCCTTTTGCTATCATTTTCAGCACCTGTCTGTCGATTTGAGCAATTTTCCAATTGGCTGGTGGGCGATCAATATAATTGGTTATAATCTGCTGCCCTGCGATTGACATTAGTTGTCCAGTAGTCGGTGGTGGTACTGCTGAAAAATGACAATAAAGAAACAAATAAAATAGTTATTTGAATTGTACCTACCAGACGACAATAATGTGGAAGGTGCAGCAGATTCCTCAGGAATTAGTTGATCAGACCTAGAAGCTTGGGAGACTGATGGACCTGGCAGTGATGTCTGCTGCGCCGTTGGAGCCTGGCGCTCAATAAAAACGGTAGGATGCTGCGACTTTAAATGCCTGATTTTGCTCTTGCAGTAAGCGCATTTCCCATGGATTCCATCCTTTTCAACAATGAAATGGTTCCACACTTCTGCCCGTTTTCGTTTTGGTGTTGACATGTTTAAAATTATTGCAAGTGGTTTTTTGAAATTCACCGTTACAGAATTCGACCAGGAGATCAAAGTGCTTGGTAATCGAACTAAAAAATGACTCGAACTGTTATGGGATCTATTCATCGAACGAACTGTATTGAGACTAGAAAGTCACTGAACGAACTATTTTGAGATTCTAGTCACTGAACTAAATGACCTAAAATCAGGGATCTAGTTCGTTCGTTCACTTTGGGGATTAGTTCAATAGATTTTAGTCCGAACTATACGATACAACTCTATTGCGTGCAGCAAAAAGAAGCAACTAAAAGTAAAAATTCTCATCATACAGGAGAAGCAAGCTCCTAGTTTAGATGCTTTAATAGCAGATATAAACGAATAATGAATGGAATGCAGCAAAATTCAATTTCAATTCGTCATTTGATCAGACGTCTCTCATTAATTTATGACAGTCATTTTTAACGCTTTGTTGGCCCCAACGTTGAAGTTGTAAACGCCCACCGCCCAGCATACTGCAAGTGACAGCTGATGGTCCCCAGATTCCTCCCAGCACCCCCACTTGCCTTTATACTTACCATGCCATACGTCAAATATTGAACGCCAGTTTTCTATTGAACTGAGTGTGCGAGTGCTGCGTGACAAATGGCAATGTTGCACTTGCTTTTCTAACTCTCAATTGTCATGGTGCAACATTTAGATCGCTACCTAAAAAGCGTCACTTTAAACAACATTATCACCGAGAATATAAAAGTTAGAGATGCCGAATTTTGTGACAATACTTGACCTATATAAAATTTCCCCTAGAATTCGACCTTGCCTCCGTCCGTCCACGGAAATGAAAACAAATCGAATATCAGTATTAAAGCTACCGCCTTGAATGGTTCTCAGAGTCCATAAGATTTAAAGCTATCAAATTTTGTGGTGCTTCAGAATTTTGCCACACCCCTCCCCCCTCTCAAATCGAAAAAAAACTTCAATATCTAATTAAAAGAACACTAACTAATAAATATACTTCAATCTCATATGACAAAAAACAACGAAAATATTAAGAAATTAAGTTAAGCTTTACTCACTGTCCTAAGGAGGTGGGGGGTAAAAGACAGTGTTGCCAGTTTAGCATATTGATCTATCCTGTGCAATTATAAAATTGCTTATACCCGTAAATCTAGCCAACTCTCAAAAAAATTTAACATATTTAAGCCTAAAACCCGTATTGCGATAACTGTAATAACGAAAACAAACCTCCTTACGAGGTAACAGTCTAGTGAGGAAAGTCTAGATGCCACAAAATTTGTGATATACAATTTTGTGACGAACAATATGCAATTTATTACACAATATAAATTATGTAAATATTATAATTATAATCTATCTATACATATAAAACTGCTTGACCTTATTCATTTACTTACTGACTTAGCATCGCACAGGCCAAACCGCTGAAGTAACATGCTTGTAACTTGGCCATAATAAACTAAAGATAATTTTATCGCAGGATATATCGCAAAATCGGTCAACAAGTGCGTCAAAATCGAGGTGAAAGTTCGCGTTTTTTTTTTATTTAAATATAGCAGCGTTTCGTCAGCCAGCTTAGCCGAGCTTAGTGCTTTGGTGGCGCAGAGGATGGTGTATAGACTATAGAGCCAGAAGTCCGCAATTCGAATCCCCGTTAATACTTTAATTAAATTTGTTCTTATTTTTCTTTTAAAATTTTTTCTTTTAAAATCAAAAATAAAATATTGCAACATTAAATTTTTTTGTTTATCTCGCACAAAATCTCAAAGGGCAACATAAAATTTGTTTAACAGATGTCAAAGCTGCTGTTAACAGGCTATGTTAATAGAATGATTTAAATAAAATATTTTTTTCTGTATACATTTATTGATATAAAATAATGTGTTGTTACATTCCGTATTTGTATAACGGGAAAACTCAATTTCCCGCTAAAATTTAAACCCCCGCATTTCCCATACCGTAAGCTAAAGATATTCTTATTATACTAGATTGGTTTAGATTTCTCATAAAACAATTAGGGTTTTCACTATACATTAGCAGCATTGCAGGGAGCACATGTGCAATACGGATATCGTGAGCATTCCTTTACGTTTCAGCCTTGCAAAGGGATTTGTATTTCAGTTTTATAATTTCGTTTGAGTATGTTTGAGTTTTCTGGTAGTCTAGATGCTAGAGTTGAAGATCTACGTGCAAAAGTTGACAGTTTAAATTTGGAATCTCGTGTAATATTTTTTTATTTATTTTTATTGGATGCATCCATTTTATAAGATTTACTTACTTATAAAATATGAAAATACCATCTATTTTTTTTTGTTTTCACTTGCAAAAATAATTTGTCGGTTGCATTGTAAGATTGTCCTACAATCAAACAAATGTATTGTGTCGTGACGTCACTAAACAAGTGTTGTCAAAACTTTAACACTAAAATATGCCAAGAATACTAAATTTCCATTGAAATAATTGACTTTTCATCGAGCTTTTTATCATCTTTACATGAGCATATGTGAAATACTTTTCGTAGTCAAGGGTCTGGGTCTAGCACCATACAAGGAAATTTTTTGAGTACAAGTTGTTGTTGTGACGTGTGTCACATGTGCTCCCTGCAATGCTGCTACTTTATAGTGAAAATCCTAAATAAAGTTTTTTGTACTAAAACGTGCTTTTCAACCGATAAAAAAATGTATATATTCAGTTAACAGGTAATATCTTCCAAGCCACTCAACCAAAATTGATGTGTTATTGTTTATAAAAAACCCAAAATTTTAAGTACCACAACATACTCATATAATAAAAATCGCTAGAGCCGTGTTGTCAGAAACTTCCAAAATGTATGCTGAGTAATTTAGAAAAAAAGTTTAAAGGTACGTCTAAAAATCCTTAAAATTATCATTCCAGCGAGATACAGGACCTGTCTGTAGCTTCTATAGTTTGGAAACTGTTGTGGTGTCAATTTGAGCGGGAAATAGCGTTTTTCCGATAAGCTAGCGGGAGACTCAAAAAGTCGTAGAGCAAACATTTCTAGGTTTCCAAAAGGAATAATTCCCTATCGTTACATATAAGATTGCTTACCGCTTTGATTCAAACAGAAAAACAATTTGTTCATTTCATTTTGAGAATTCCACCAAACATTTTAAATTTAATTATCTTTTGAACCAGTTGTCGGATTTGGGTTATCCAACGGCGCCATTAGCTGCAATCATTAAAAATTTTCCCCTTTCACTTACACCCCCTTATCTTATGAAGCAGGTAGGCAAGCAGAAGTTTTAGTACGCCATTTTGTTAGTTAGGACCTGTACATTCATTCATTCACTCACTCACTCATATATCTTTTTACAGGTCAAACGGCTTAAGATACAAGTTAGAAATTTTGGGACAGCAAAGTGATGACAATTTCATCGGAAGATAAGGCTGCGTTTTAAAAAATTTGGGCTGCAAGTAAGTGAAATTCGAGGTCAAAGTTCGCGTTTATTTTGATTTACATATAGCAGCGTTTGGTCAGCCGGCAAAATTGGTGCTTAGGTAGTGCAGCGGACGGTCTCGTAGACTCACGCGCATACGGTCGCAGGTTCTAAGCTAGCTCAAACAAGATTTTATTTTTAATTTATTTTTATTAATATTTTTTTAACCTTTACGATATTTTACAATTTGGTCAAAATCTTGTTGCAATCAGAGGTGTTCTATAAATCTATAACAGCGTTAAAGCAACCCAAAAGCAATTTTTGGGGTTCCTAAAAACAAGCAATCATTGCTTTCAAATGTCTAAAAAACTAACTATATTATATATCTGCCATTGGAACAATTGGATGGAAACTAACTTTTAGTATGAAAATTATTTTTGTTTTTTGAGCTATCTCAACAAAACTCACAGAATATGTATTTTTTACTAAATGTTAAATCGGATGACTGCATAATATAGCTGCCATATGAACGTCGGCTTAAAATTAACCTTTAATATGAAAAGCTTTTTTAATTTTTGCAAATTTTTAACCAAACTTACAGATTTGCTTTTGCATGCCAAATATCGAACTTTTCTGTCAAATCTAGCAGCGTGCGTCCTAATTTTCAGTTTGTCCGAGCTGACAAGTATCCGAATTATTGAACGACAAAAAAGTTCAATTTTTTTTCAAATATTATGATAACTGATAATAATTGCTTCGTTCGAACGGTGAAAAAACGTAGAAGTCTGATTTGTATAAAAAGGTATGTCATTAAGCAGGTATGGATTACTGGATCCATCAGAATTAAGGATTAAAATCAAATTAATAAAGCATTAATAAAAAACTAGGGGGCTCTGCCCCATGCTCGCTTCGCTCGCAGTGCTACAGTCCAGCATACTCGACTGTCGGAGACCCCGTACTTACTATGGAAATAGAAACGACTACAAAAATTAAAAAATATTTAGCTCGCTTGATGCTGTTGCAGAGAGTTGTAATACATTTTCGACTACTTTTTTCAATGACAGCTATATTATACATTGGACCGATTTGAAACAACTTCGATATGGATATATAAGACTAACTTTAATGCATAATATATCAGTTTGGTTACGATATCTCATAAAACAAAAAAGTTTTTCATACTTTAACCTGATTTTCGACCGATCGGTCCTATTACAGCTATGTGATATAGTGGTCCGATTTAAACCAACTTCGCTAAGGATATATAAGATATATAATTTAAATGCATATATAGTAAAAGTTTGGTAACGATATATTGTACAACAAGAAAGCTTTTCATTCTAAAACTTGATTTATTCCGATTACTCCTACGAGCGCTCTATGATATAGCTGTCCGATTTGCACCAACTTCGGTCATGAATTAGAAAAAATAACCCACATGCAAATGCTATTAATTTGGTTAAGATACATATTTTATAAACTTGATTTTCTCCAAGCGAAATGTTCATTTCCGAGATTTTGTTAAGAAGACACATGCATACGTATATGTATAAAAAAACATATAAGTTAGGGTTTGGTCAGAATGACTACCTTAACAAAGTTAAATTCATCCTGGTATCCTGAGAGATGTTGTGGGGATTATGTTGTGAATAAGAACGAGTGTGTAAGTTTTAGTTTGCTCAATCTGTTTATTGAATAAAGAATAGCTCTGAGTCGCTTCTGCCTCGTAGCTGGTCTCGAATAAGTCTACTTCGCTGTTCCACATGTTAGCCGCTTGAAGGCTAGGTGTCGCGCTGGAATTGCATCGTCAGCAATTCGCGGCGACATAGTTGCAGCGGATGTGTCGCAACACCCGGCAACGTCGTCGTGGCGTCGAATATGCTGATGTCGTGGTTTTGGGTGACAACATTGTTGTTGTGCCCAAAACGCTTGGGCTGCAGTTATACTTTGCGTGCGTTGACCAGAGCTCGAAGAATGTGAATGTGTTGAATGATTGTTTATGCCATGAAGTATTTTGGTGCGGCGATCGCTGTATGTCGTTGGCATGATGTGGCGATCGCTGTGTGAGGGTTGATGGTGTTAACTTATATATATACATGACAAAAAAACAAAAAATTTAAACAAAAACAAGTGGGAAAGGCTATAGTCGAGATCCCGACCATAGGATATCCGTTACTTATTTCAATACATTAGCGATTCAATCCTAATGTCATATTTGCGTTGCCAGAACTAGTTGAGAATTTGAAGCATTCTAATAAGGTTTAACAATACAAAAACTATCGCATACTCTAGGGGGCACTTGTTGATTCAACAACTTAGACACGCAATAACTGCTGTTCTACTTGTCCGATCTTGTTGCGATTCAGTGGGATAATAGATAATAATAACAGATATCGGTTACTACCAAAAAATACGTATTATATGAAAAATTGTGGGTGAGGTGGTTTTTCGCGATTTGCGGGGGCGGAGGGGGGCGTGGCTTAAATTTGAAACAAACTTGATCTGCGTGAGGTATATGGAAATCTGTGTGACAAATTTGGTTATTCTATCTCTTATAGTCTCTGAGATCCTTGTGCTTATACAGACGGATGACCAGTTTTTCGCGAATTACGGGCGTGGAAGGAGGCGGGTCCAAAATTTGAAACAAACTTGACCTGCTCCAACGCATTTGTGATCTACGTGTGAAAGTTTGGTTACTCTATCTCTTATGGTCTCTGAGATCTAGGCGCTCACACGGACAGACAGACGGACAGACGGACAGACACACATGGCTATATCGACTCGGCTATTGATGCTGATCAAGAATATATATACTTTATGGGGTCGGAGATGCCTCCTTCTGCCTGTTACGCACATTCCAACGAACACAATATACCCTTATACTTATTTTTTATAAGTAACGGGTATAACTATAAAATAAAAAAAAAATTTTGATGGAGCCGGGAATCGAACCCACGACCTAATTTTAAAGAAAATTTAAAACTTCGGAGGCTCAATCAATTGAGCCATACAGAATGTTGTGAATAGGATGCAAAATTGCCATATTGGTTTTACGGTACTCTATTTCATAATTTTCAAAATATTTATTAACATTAAAAATGCTAATATTATATGTTATCATAACATTAAGAAATACAAATTGAATGTCAATGCAAAATTATTGAATCAAAAAAACACACGTCCCTGCCAGGGTTCGAACCCACGACCGGCTGACCAACCATATCCTGAGTGCTGCGACTCAGCACACTACGCCACAAAAGCCCATGACTGATCGGACGCCAATCTGTTATATAATATGTTGACTTAATTTTTAGACCCCGTACTTAAAAAAAGTACAGGGGTCTATTAGGTTTGTTTTAACGAAAATGTGCGTAACAGGCAGAAGGAGGCGGGGCAGACCCTATAAAGTATATATATTCTTGATCAGCATCAATAGCCGAGTCGATATAACAATGTCCGTCTGTCTGTCTGTCTGTATGAACACCTAGATCTCAGAGACTATAAGAGCTAGAGATACCAAATTTGGTATGTAGGTTCGTCTATATTGCAAGCAGATCAAGTTTGTTTCAAAATTTGACTACGCCCCTTTGTCGCCCACAAATCGAAAAAGAAAATTTCATACCCAAATTATAAGAACAATTTCAAAGCTAGGGACACCATACTTAGTATGTAGATTCCTCTTTATTGCAGGCATATCAAGTGTGTTTCTTTTTTGGATCGGACCACTATATCATATAGCTTCCATAGGACCGATCGGCCGAAAATCAAGTTTTAGTATGAAAAACTTATTTGTGTTATGAGATATCTTAACCAAACTAATACAATATGCATATAACTTGATTTTATATATCCTGTCCAAAGTTGGCTCAAATCGGACCACTATATCATATAGCTGAAATTGGACCGACCGGGCGAAAATCAAGTCTTTGTATGAACAACTTTTTTGTTTCATGAGATATATCAACCAAACTAATACAATATGCAAATAACTTGGTTTTATATATCCTTTCCAAAGTTGGTTCAAATCGGACCACTATATCATATAGTTGCCATTGGACCGACCGGGCGAAAATCAAGTCTTAGTATGAACAACTTTTTTGTTTTTTGAGATATCTCAATAAAACTATTACAGTATGCATATAACTTGGTTTTATATATCCTGTCCGAAGTAGGCTTATATCGGACCACTATATCATATAGCTTCCATAGGACCGATCGGCCGAAAATCAAGTTTTATTATGAAAAACTTATTTGTGTTATGAAGGTTGTTTTAAATATAAAAACATATCGAAAAAATATTGTAGTTGCAGGAAGACCTAAACATTATAATTCAGTTTAACTAATGAATGTCCACATTGCCACAAAACAAATTTGTCTGGCAACACCCATTCCTTAGGCAGAGCAAAAGTTTTCAAGTACACTCTCAAACTCTGCCTGCTACGCATGTCTTGTTGCTGCTGTCCTCTCAATTCTAATTAAAATGTATATATTCCGTTAACAGGCTATATCTTCTAAACCTTTCAGTCAAAATTTATGTATCAGATACCAAAAAACGCGAAATTTTACGTATTAAAACATATTGAAAATAAATAAAAATCGTTAGAGCCGTTTTGTCAGAAATCGCCAAAATATAAGCTAAAAAACCTTATTTCACCTGTAAAATGTTACCTGAGTACTTTAGAAAAAAAGTTTGAAGGTACGTCAAAAAGCCCTCAAACTTACCTTTCCAATGATATATAGGATATATCTGTAGCTTCTATGCTTTGGGGTTTCAATTTTAGCGGGAAATTCAAAAAGTCGTAGAATAAACATTTCTATATTTCTGAAAAGAAACAAATCCTCATCATTACATCTAAGTTTTTTTAGCGCTTTGATACGGACAAACAAGCCGACAAACAAACTGACTTTTCATCTCATTTTGAGAAGTCCACTAAAAATTTCAAATTTTATTATCTTTTGAGCCAGTTATCGGATTTGGGTGATCGGGGTATCAATCGACGCGTATTTTTGATAAGAATTTTTATAAAAGAAAATGTTTTAACAAAAAGCACCAACGACCCCATTAGCTGCAATTATTTAAATTTTTTTGCTCCCACTTACACCCCCTTATCTCATGAACCAGGTGTGCTAGCAAAAGTTTAGTACGCCATTTTGTAAGTTAGGTCTAAACCTTTCGATCGGTATATAACTCGATCTGATCGGACAGTCGTAGCAAATTTTCCAAATTAGCTGTTTATATTGCTAGTCGCCTTTCGCACCCTTCGTGCTGCTTTCGTCACTAGAGCGAACTGCCGTTCGCAGTGATAATAACGCTGAAGAATTAGTCATAAGAACAAGAATAAAAACAGTAAATGGGTATAGCATTATAACTCATTTTCATCATATAAATATATTTGGCAAACGCCACAGATTTTATGAAATCGATAATCTGGAATCAGATTTATTAGTCGGTTATAATTTATTGAAAGAAATAAGAGCTATAATTAATCTTTCGCAGGGAATCCTGCAATATAATGATAAAACGGAAAAAAATTAATTTCGAAAAAAATATTCCAGAAACAATATGCAATTTGTATAGCTCAAATGAAGCTTTAACAGTTGTCTCGTGTTTAAATAATCAACATGAAAGTGGCAAAAATTTGTCCTTATTTCATGTTTCGGATTCATCGTCATTAAGTGACGCTGAGCGCCTTCGTATCACAGATAATAATGTCGTGCAAAAAAAGAAGAAAGTCAAAAGAGCAGACGCCGGAAGGTGTCGGTATCCTCATCAACAAATTCTTCATTATGCAAATCATCATTAAACAAGGTTATCAACAATAATGATAATTTAAGTATGCTTGAAGAACAAGTTGTTCTAGCAATCAAAACTAAACATTCTCAAATACAAACAGACGTTAGGGGAGAAATACGTACAATAAGCGATAGCGCAATACACAGTAAACAATATCCTTATCCACATTCGGTTAACAATTTTGTTAACCAGGAAATAAAAAGGATGTTAAATGAAAACATAATAAGACCTAGTAACAGCCCTTACAACTCTCCAGTTTGGGTAGTAGGCAAAAAGGGGTTCAATGATGATGGAACACCCAAAAATAGATTAGTAATTGATTTAACCCCATGCCTGATCCACCAGTTATTTTGTCTAACTTGGGCAAGGCACGTTTCTTTTCGACAATTGATCTAGAATCAGGTTTTCATCAAATATTGATGAAAAATAAAGATATCGAAAAAACAGCATTTTCCTTTAATAATCGTAAATATGAATTTCTCCGATTACCGTTCGGTTTGGCCAATGCCCCTAGTATACTTCAAAGGGCCATGGATAATATATTACGGGAAAAAATAGGTAAATTTTGTCACATCTATATGGATGACATTATAGTTTTCTCCGAATCTTCGGAACAACATTTCATTGATCTACAAGAAATAATTGAAATCTTATTCAACGCAAACATGAAAATTTCCTTAGAAAAATCAAAATGCTTTAGAAAAGAAATCGAGTTTTTAGGATATATTGAATCGTACAAAACAATCAAGACAGACCCACAAAAAATAGAAACTATCATGAATTACCCACCTCCAAACAATTTAAGAGAGTTACGAGGATTCCTTGGTTTAACCGGCTATTACAGAAAATTTATAAAAAATTATGCGACAATAGCTAAACCACTTACAAAACTCTTACAAGGACATAACGGCATGGTTTCAAAGCACATGTCTAAGAAAACAGAAATTTCATTGGACGATGAAGCTTTCTTAGCTTTTAAAAGTCTAAAAACACATTTAATAGAAACAAGCGAAATGTTCATTTCCGAGATTTTGTTAAAAATTTAAACAAAAACTATAAAATAAAAAAAAAAATTTTGATGGAGCCGGGAATCGAACCCACGACCTAATTTTAGAGAAAGTTTAAAACTTCGGTAGCTCAACCAATTGAGCCATACAGGGTGTTGTGAATAGGATGCCAAATTGCCATATTGGTTTTACGGTACTCTATTTCATAATTTTAAAAATATTTATTAACACTAAAAATGTTAATATTATATGTTAACATAACATTAAGAAATACAAATTGAATGTCAATGCAAAATTATTGAATCAAAAAACACACGTCCTTGCCAGGGTTCGAACTCACGACCGGCTGACCAACCATATCCTGAGTGCTGCGGCTCAGCACGCTACGCCACAGAAGCCCATGACTGATCGGACGCCAATCTGTTATATAATATGTTGACTTAATTTTCATGTAATCAAGTTACTCAAATTTTAATTACCGCCAACGCTCCATCATCAAAACGGCAAAATTTATAATTTGAATATCTTGGCTATTTACTGTCCGATTGGAATGAAATTTTCAGCAAATATCTAGGACACTTCCAGCTTTGTCTAACCAAAATCTGGAATCTCCAGATCTTAAATTGCTCTTATAATTTGGATATAAAATTTTCTATGTCGATTTTTGGGCGGTAAATTGGGCGTGGCGGAATTCAGAAACAAACTTGATCTGCTTGCAATATAGAGGAACGTACATACCAATTTTGGTGTCTCTAGCATTTAAACTGCTCTTTTAATATGGATATGAAATTTTCTATGTTGATTTATGGGCGGTAAAGGGGGCGTGGCCGAATTCTGAAACAAACTTGATCTGCTTGCAATATAGAGGAACCTACATACCAATTTTGGTGTCTCTAGCATTTAAAGTGCTCTTATAATATGAATATGAAATTTTCTATTTCGATTTTTGGGCGGTAAAGAGGGCGTGGCCAAATTCTGAAACAAACTTGATCTGCTTGCAATATAGAGGAACATACATACCAAGTTTGGTGTTCCTAGCTCTTATAGTCTCCGAGATCTAGGTGTTCATACAGACGTCAGGACAGCAGGACGTCAGGACAGCAGGACGTCAGGACAGACGGACAGACGGACATTGCTATATCGACTCGGCTATTGATGCTGATCAAGAATATATATACTTTATAGGGTCTGCCCCGCCTCCTTCTGCCTGTTACGCACATTTTCGTTAAAACAAACCTAATAGACCCCTGTACTTTTTTTAAGTACGGGGTCTAAAAATAGAATTAACTCAACCAGACTACTCAAAAAAATGTGTTCTTACAACGGACGCTTCCGAATTCGCCATAGGCGCCGTACTCTCTCAAGAAAACAAACCAGTCACATTCGTTTCAAAAACATTAAACAAGACAGAAAGAAATTACGCTACAAATGAAAGGGAATTGTATGCCATAGTATGGGCATTAAAAAATCTTAGAAATTATTTATATGGAGTAACTAACATAGAAATCCAAACAGATCATCAACGACTATCATTTACTGTATCAGCAAAAAAACCCAAATTCTAAAATGAAACGATGGCATGCTTTCATTGAAGAATTTTCCCCAAAAATCATTTATAAACCAGGATCCACCAACGTTGTTGCCGACGATTTATCAAGAATATTAATTAATAATATTTCTATTGAAGACGTTTCTGATAAAGAATCTTCAGATAATGAAACAATTCATTCTGCCGAAAGTAGTTATGGAAGAAATTAAAAAACCATTAAACCAATTCGAGCAGCAACTTTTAATTTCCAAAAACAAATTTGCCGTTCATGAAGTTTTAGAAGTTTTTAATAGTAAAACACACATTATAGAATATAACACTGTTGATAGTCTTATCACACTTTTAAAAGAATTCTTGCAACCCACAAGAAAAGATTTATATGAAATACAATCGGTATTTACAACTACATTTTCTAATAAATTTCTCCTCACTAGAAAATTTGTACTTGATATAACAAATAAAGATGACCAAGCAATAATTATTGAACAAACTCATGAAAACTCATAGAGGTTTGATGAAAATTTAAAACAAACCACACGATCATATTACTGGCCCGATTTATATAAAAAATTAAAACTACATATTAAAACAAGCGGGAAAGGCTATAGTCGAGATCCCGACCATAGGATACCCGTTACTTATTTCAATATATATAAAACTACTTAAAAGAAATTACTACCTAACAAAATTAATGCATACTTTTAGGTGATTGTATTAAAATAATAAATTTAATAAGCTTATACTCCCGTTTTACTTGTCCGATCTTGCTGCGGTTATGTGAGATTATAGATAATATTAATATATACCCTTATTTACCATAAAAAGTGAATTATCTGAAAAACTGTGGGTGTGGTGGTTTTTCGAGATTTGCGGGGGCGTGGCTAAAATTTAAAACATACTTGATCTGCGTGAGGTCTATAGAAATATATGTGCCAAGTTTGGTTACTCTATCACTTATAGTTTTTAAGATCCCTATGTTTATACAGACGAACGAACGGTTTTTCGCGATTTGCGAGGGGGGAGGGGGGCGTGGCCTAAATTTGATACAAATTTGATCTGCGCTGGGTATATAGAAATCTGTGTGCCAAATTTGGTTACTCTATCTCTTATAGTCTCTGAGATCCTTTTGTTCATACGGACAGACGGACAGACACGCTATATCGACCCGGCTGTTGATGCTGATCAAGAATATATATACTTTATAGGGTCGGAGATGCCTCCTTCTCCCTGTTACACACATTCCAACGAACACAATATAATCTTTTACTTATTTTTTAAGTAACGGGTATAAATATTGAAATCTGAAACAAAAACAAAAATAATCGTGATCCAATACAAATTCCAATTTCTAGTGCACCTATTCCTCAAAGTGAAGGCGAGCAATTACACCTCGATATATTTTATGCTCATAAATTAACTTTTTTAACTTGTATAGATTCCTATTCAAAATATTTGGTAATTAAAGAAATCAACGACAAATTTAATATGGAACATAAAATATTCGATTTAATTCAAACTTTTCCTTTTGCAAAATCCCTAATGTTAGACAACGAACCTAGTTTTACATCAGCACATTTCAAATCAGCAATGAACCGAGCAAATTTGCAATTATTTTTTGCAGATCCCAGACACAGTCTTTCCAATGGTCAGGTAGAGCGAGTACACTCCCTAGAGCGAGTAATACCCTAATAGAAATTTCACGATGTATTCAAGAAGAATATAGTTTAGTAGATTATTCAGAAATCATACTAAAATCAGTCAAAGAATATAACCAAACCATACAATCTACAACACAACAAAAACCAGTCGAAATTCTTTTCAATAAAATAGCACATAGAAATTTACCAGAAATTTTGAAAACAGCACAAGAAAAAATGCTTGCATATCATAACAAAGTTCGTAAGCATAAAAATTATTATGTAGGCGAAATAATATATGAAAAAATACATGGCGAACGTAATAAACTCAAGCCAAGATATAAAAAACAAGTAGTTAATGAAGATTTAGGAAATAAGGTAAAAATTAATAAAAAAGAACGTATTATTCATAAAGATAATATAAAATTGTAATTCATTTTTTTACATATGTCATTTTTTATATATATTATTTTATTGTTTTTTATATATAGCATGAAGACTTTATACGTCTTATTTGGATTACTACCATTTTGATGTTCCGATATTATTAATTACTCAAATTACATTAGGCAACAGCCAAAAAATTACACGAACCAAACCCACATTTTTGGATAGATTTGGGGCCAAAAACGACGAAAAATATTTTTTTTTTTTTCTATGGTGAAATTTTTTTTTAGAATTTTTTAAAAATCTGGCTTTTTTTTCGTACTTTTTTTCAGAGGTGCGCCGACTTATGTCATCATTACTCGAGAATGACAAAAGCTTTACTATTTCTGAAAGTCAATGAATATATCTATAATTCATTAATACAAAGCTTTAGATTTAAACTTATAGTTTAGGAGATATCAATTTTTGAATTAAGAAAATGATGATTTTTTTAAAGCATTTTTTTTAGCTTTTTATACCCGTTACTTATAAAAAATAAGTATAAGGGTATATTGTGTTCGTTGGAATGTATGTAACAGGCAGAAGGAGGTTTCTCCGACCACATAAAGTATATATATTCTTGATCAGCATCAATAGCCGAGTCGATATAGCCATGTGTGTCTGTCCGTCCGTGTGAGCGCCTAGATCTCAGAGACCATAAGAGATAGAGATACCAAACTTTCACTAAAAGACTTCTATATACCCCACGCAGATCAAGTTTGTTTCAAATTTAAGCCACGCCCACCTCCGCCCCCGCAAATTGCGAAAAACCGTCTAAACAAAGAAATCTCAGAGACTAAAAGAGATAAAGTAACCAAATTTGGCACACAGATTTCTATATACCTCACGCAGATCAAGTTTGTTTCAAATTTAATCCACGCCCACCTCCGCCCCCGCAAATCGAGAAAAACCACCACACCCACAGTTTTTGAGATAATACGTTTTTTGTGATTATAAGCGTTATCTATTATCGTTATCTATCGTCTTACTGAATTGCATTAAGATCGGACATGTCGAACGACAGTTATGGCGAATTAAAGTTTTCAGATCAAAAGTATTTTCTTTAAAGTACTTTTGAATATATTAAAGTAAGTAACGGGTATCATATGGTCGGGACCTCGACTATAGCCTTTCCCGCTTGTTTTACTTTAAAATTCGAGGAAAAGTCGAAAAAAATGTATTACATTTTGTCTTTAATTTTATTTGCATATCTGCATTAATTACGGGTCGTTAAAGATAAGTCTTATCAAAATCTGTGAAGAGACGGCGATATAATATTTTTTTTGTGTCTAGGCATGTTTTTGTCGACTTTTTTGACTTCCTTGTAGAGTGGCATAACCTTAAGTATGAAAATTTTTTGTGATTTTTAAGATATCTTCACCAATCTTTCACAATATCAATTTGTTATTATTATACACATTTTTACCAAATTTGGTTCAAATCGGTCTACTATATCATATAGCTGTCATAGGAACGATCGTTCGAAAATCAAGGTTTAGTATTAAAAAGTTTTTTTGTTTTTTGAGATATTTTAACCAATCTGACAGAATATGCATTTAAGATGGTCATCGGAACTATTAAATTTGTTTATATATATATAGCTATATTAATTACCAATCGTTGCGTATGTTTACCGTTAAAATCTATGGAAGGACGGCTAAGTTATTAGTATATTAACAATGAAACAATTATTACGCAAAGGTAGATTTTCGACTGATCGGTCCCATGGAAGCTATATGTTATAGTGATCCGATTCCAACCATATTTGGACAGGTTGTATAAGGCAATAGAGGGCTTATAACTTATAAGTTTGGTACAGATAACTTAAAAAACAAAAAAGTTTTTCATACTTTTGCTTATCGACCGTTCGTATCGATTGTTCCTATGGCAGCTAGTGGTCCGATTTCTACCAAATTTCGTAAGGATGTAATGGGCAATGAAAGATGCCCAATTTATGAGTTTTACAGAGATTTCTCCAAAAACAAAAAAAGTTTTTTATACTAAAATATGATTTTCTACCGATCGGTCCTATGACAGCTATATGATATAGTAGACCGATTTGAACCAACTTTGGTCAGGATGCATAAGACCAACTTATATGCATATTCTATTAGTTTCGTTAAAATATCTCAAAAAACAAAAAAGTTTTTCATACTAAAACTTTTTTTTAGACCTATCGGTCCTATGGCAGCTGTATGATATAGTAGACAGATTCGATCCAAAATTAATAAAGATGTAAATGACAACATAGATTACACAATTTGTGAGTTCGATTAAAATTTCTTAGAAAATAAAAAAGTTTTTTATACTAAAGGTGAATTTTCGACTGATCGTTCCTATGGCAGCTATATTGAATAGTGATCCGTTTTGAACCAAATTTGGTAGGGATCATACCACATTACTAAATACATAACCAGAGAGAATGGATGTTTGGGGCCCCAAATCTATCCAAAAAAGTTGGTTTGGTCCAATTCAGAAGAAAACAGTTGCAATTTGTTGCCTAGTGTAATCTGTTTCTATATGAAACGTTCATATCGTCGAAAATATCGCGACAAACCGGCACCATCTGACAACACTATTTGTCGTTTGTTGTCAAATTTTGTTGAGCACGGGACAGTGGGAGATCGTCCACATGTTGTTCATCAACGACCAAGACGTTCCAATGAACTGATTGAAATGGTAAGAGAGTGTTGCCCAGGACCCAAATGTGTCGTATCGCCACCGATATTGATTGGCCACCCAGATCTCCAGATTTGACGCCTCCGGATTTCTTTATGTGGGGATATTTGAAAAGCAAAGTTTACACCAGCAAGCCTCAAACCATTGACGAGCTCAAGGCAAATATTCGTGCAGAAATCATCGCTATACCACCTGAGATTCTAGAAAAAGTGATGAAAAACGCAGCAAAAAGGGCACATTTTGCTGTGTCCAATAAAGGCGGCCACTTGATTGATGTTGTTTTCAAAAATTAGTCTGAAGAAATTGTACAGAACCAAATTAAATAAAAATATCTCATACTTGAAAATCGGTTGTTTATTTTTAAAGATATTCAATGTTTACATACCGACATAAAAGATGGCGCACCCTGTATTTTGAAACGCAGTATTAACGAATTATGTACCATTTTTAAATGGATC
Organism: Drosophila phalerata; assembly: GCA_951394115.2. Taxonomy (NCBI): domain Eukaryota; kingdom Metazoa; phylum Arthropoda; class Insecta; order Diptera; family Drosophilidae; genus Drosophila; species Drosophila phalerata. The sequence continues at coordinate 14,848,369 of OX596006.1, forward strand.
ACATGCAGACCAGATCATGACGATATGTTATCTATTCAAACCAAAATGAACGAATTTATAGAAAACAACAATAAACAAAATCACATTAATTCTGCAATTTTTAAAAAAATTACTAAAATTACAAATCTTTTAAAAGATCTAAAATTCAATCAAGAAATATTATTAAAAAAATATAGACTCAAATTGTTGTCACTTGATTTACAAAATCTGCTGGACACTATCACGTTTTCAAAAGCCAAAATACTGAACCCAAAAATTTTAAATAAACAAGATATGCTAAATATAAATTGAATGGATGAAATTTTAAATAGTTTCATTTAAAGGATCAATCATTGTTTTCATAAAATACCCAAAAATAAAATATAACTGTCAACTACACCATGCTAAAGCCGTTGCCCAAACAGATGGGAAACTAATTGTAAACAACAAAGTCGCTAAATGTAATAATACATTTAATCTTATTAAAAATTATAAAAAAGAAATTTATAACAGTTTTGCTCACATAGATCTTAATCCAAATTGCTTTGTAAATCTTTTAAATAAACAATTTACAAGTTGTACAAAAATATCAGAAAAAAAATATGCCAATAGAAATCATAACAGAAGGCGCTATATTAGTTTCAGGAACAAATTGTATTAATGAAACATGGCTTACGGGCACATATCTAATAACTTTAAAAAATATTGTAATCATAAATAACATAACATACAATAATGAACGAGAAAAAATCTTAAACTTTGTAAAACACAATAGATTCACAAATTACTTAGTTACTGAATATCAATTTACCAATAATACCGACCTTCAGCTCGAAAATACGAATATTTTATCTATTATTATTATTATTATGTGATGGGGAAATTGCACCTGCGACCTAAAAGATCTATTGTACCCCCTTCTGAGCTTATAGCTCTTCCATCAGCCTTATCTCCTGCACGAATTCGAAGATTCTGATAGGGTTGAGGTCTACTATGTCTCCCAACTGTATGACATGTTTCCCTAGGATACTACATCTGCGTCTAGACAGGGCTGCGCATTCTGCTATGATGTGCATCGAGGTTTCCTCTTCGATGTCACAGTAACGGCATGTTCCGTTACTAACTATACCTATTTTGTGTAGGTGGCTTCTCAGTCTGCAATGCCCGGTCAGCAGACCGGTCATTATTCTGAGTCTATTCTTCCCCATGGGAATCAGTTTATCGAAACGCCTTTGATTATAGTTGCCTATAAGACGTTTCGCCTGTCGGAGATCCGTGGTTTGTTCCCATTCGGACTGTCTTAGATGTTTTTCATCTTTCCTGAGATGTTCTCGGAAAGTGTGTTTGCCTATTCCACAGAACGGTTCAGGACCTATAAAGGGATTGTTGGATCCCATTCTTGCCAATTTGTCGGCGGTTTCATTCCCTGCTATATCGTTATGACCCGGGATCCACCTGAGGGTCAGCCTGTTCAGTGAACCCAGTTGGTCTAACTTAGACCGGACCTCCCGGACTACTCTCGACGTTATTTTCGTCTTACTGAGTGCATTTAATGCCACTTGACTATCCGATAGGATTGCGATATCTCTATTGTGATAGTTACGTCTTAGATTAAAGTCTGCACACCTCCCTATTGCACATACCTCAGCCTGAAAAATGCTGGTGTATTTCCCTAGAGACTCGTGGTACGATTTCCGAGGGCCTACGACCCCTAGGCCAGTGCCCTGGTGCGTAAGTGATCCATCGGTGTACCACTTAATTGTGTGCGGCTTCATGGGGTGGATTTCTTCTAATGAAGTCCAGTCCCCTTTGCTACTTAGGCTTACTGTGAAGTTTTTATTGAAAAAATGTTCCACTTCCATTTCATCCCTAGGTAATAATATTAGGGGTAGCTCTCCCGATATTGTCTCGGCAGACCTATTGCTAAGGATGCAGTCTGCTCCTATTCCATCCTTTGCCATCCTTAGCAGAGTTGCTTTCTTTTGTAGCCCAATGACATGATGGAGTGGCGTGAGCTCCATTAGGACTTCAATAGCCGTTGTTGGACAGGTTCTCATTGCTCCTGTCATGCATACGCAGGCCAGTCTTTGCAGTTTTTGCATTTACTTCTGCACTGTGATCAGACGTGCTCTGTCACCCCAGTCGATTGCTCCATATGTGAGCATCGGCCTTACTACCATAAGGTATAGCCACCTGATTATCTTTGGAGAAGTGCTCCACGACTTTCCGGCTATACTACGACATGTGTAAAGCGCTCTTGAGCACTTTTCTATCGTGTTCTGAACGTGTGGGCCAAAGCTTAATCTACTGTCGAAGGTCACTCCAAGATATTTGACCTCCTTACTTGCCTCTATTATGCTTCCCGAGAGCCTTATTTGCCTAGGTCTCTGTAACTTGTAACGTCTCGTGAAGGGTACGATGACAGTTTTGGTGGGGTTAAGGTTGGACCAACCTCAGTACACCAGTTGCTTGTCATCTTTAGCCCTAGCTGGACTATGTCACAGAGTGTTTCTTCAAATTTGCCTCGCGCTATGATAACAATGTCATCAGCGTAGCCCTGACATTGAATCCCTCTGTTAGCTAGTCTTTTGAGCAGCTCATCTACTAATAGGCTCCATAGTAGTGGAGATAATACACCCCCTTGAGGACATCCTTTTGTGGTTGTTACTGTAACTGTACTTTCATGTATAGTTGCTGTGGCTTGTCTGGATCTCAGCAGGGAGGAGATCCATCTGCAGGTGGTATGATCCAGACCCCTCCTGACGAGGGCAGCCTTGACTGCATCGTGTGATGCGTTGTCAAAAGCACCCTCTATGTCCAGGAAGGCACAGATAGCCACCTCCTTATTGTCAACTGTCCACCAGCTTTTCCAACGTTTTCAATAAAAACGATGTTAAGCTGATGGGTCTGAAGGACTTTGGGTTGGTGATGTCTTTCTTCCCTGCCTTGGGGATGAAGACCACCCTAGCTCTACTCCATGCGCTCGGTATGTGTCCAAGTGCAAGGCTACTGACCATAATCTTCCTGAGGACCGATAGGAGTGTGCCCTGTTCCTGATGCAGAAAAATTGGGTATATACCATCTAGGCCCGGTGATTTGTAGGGCTGGAAAGTTCCGATTGCCCACCTCAATCTCTCAGATGTGACCGTTGATTTTGCGATTGCCCAATCATCTTCTTTCAAGGGGATGCTCCCTGGAAAATGTGTTTCGAACAGAAGCTCTAACTTTTGCATATTACTACAAGTGAAGGTGTTGTCCCTACGCTTCAAGGCTAAGTTTGCCTCTGGCGCCCGTTTTGATAATGCTCTATGGAGCCGAGCGCCTTCATACGTGCTTCCGATGCTTTCACAGAAGTCCCTATAGTTCTTCCGTTTGGCTTTCCGGATCTCCTTGTTGTAGGAGGTCAGTGCCTGTCGGTAAAGATCCCATGTTCCGTCTCTCTTCGCTCTGTTGAAGAGGCGACGTGTGGTGATTCTTAGCACTTCAAGGCTATCATTCCACCACGGGGTATCTTTTTCTTTTCTTTTCTTCGCCATAGGGCAGCTTCTTAAGTATGCATTGCTCATGATACTATTCAGTGACCCTACCGCTTTTTCTAGCTCCGAGGGGCACCTAGGTATACCAGATACAGTCTCAGGTAGATTGTGCTTTAGGATCACTGAAAACTTATCCCATTTTGTTTTTCTGGGATTGCGGGTAGGTATGCTACTATCTGTATTTACTTGTAGTTTATACAGGATGATCCTATGATCTGACATGGATTCTTCTGGCGAGACATGCCAATCCCTTAGGTGGGGCATAAGGGATCTACTGAGTAGGGTGACGTCTAAGACCTCTTCCCTAACTCTAGTAACAAATGTCGGAGTGTTTCCGACATTGCCAATTTCTAGATTATATTTAAATATAAAATCCATAAGGTACTCACCACGTTGGTTCGTGTCTGTACTTCCCCATACCTGATGATGGGCATTAGCATCGCACCCGATGATGATGGGTATGTGCTCATCCCGGCAGTACTCCACCAGTCTGACAACCTCTGGTGGGGGGCAGGCTCCATCCCCTGCGAAATACGCCGATGCTACAACCGTTGTATGAGCGGCACCTACATGTTGTACTGCGATTGGGACGCAGTTTTTGGATAGGAATTCTGAAAGGATATACCATCCTTAATACATTTCCTTACCATTATGCATGTTCTTGGTAATGGGTCCCTTTGATCCCAGATTACCTTGGAGTCAGCTGTGTACAGGCCTTTTACGCCATTGTTTACCCATGGCTCCTGTACAAGGGCTAGCCCAAGTTGTTGGTGGGTGAATATCCTAGCCAGGACGGCCGAGGCCGCTTTGGCGTGATGGATATTCACCTGGGCTAGCCTTGTGGTGATGACTTCAGTCATCACAGCTGCGGCTCCACCTGCTCTGGCGACTGGGGGCGGGATGTATCCGCTCCTTCCTCCTCTATGTTGAGCTCCTCTTCGATCTCCTGAGAAGACATGGCCTCTTCATCATCCATCGCCCCATCCGATAATAAATCCAGCGTTACATCTGCCAGATCCTCATCCTCGGCTAGGTCATCCAGCACGGTGATGGACTCTGGCGTACGATAGCTTGGATCGTTATCGGGTGGGGTCGATGCTGCGGGGTCAGCTGGGGCAGGCGGAGCCCTCATGCCAGCTGCCTGCTCTGTTTCGGCCGGTGTTTGCTGCCCGCCGACCTTCTCCGTCTTCTTCAGCCCGCAGACGGGTATTTTCCCGAAGCGGAAGAAGACGTGATGCCCTCTTGCTATGATCTCCTCCTTGGACAGCTCATCGATGCCAATGACGAGGAGTGCACCGCCTCCCTCGTTCCTTCTGGATAGCACTCTCCATGCGTCGGTATCCAACTTGTTTTGGTTCCTCAGCAGAGCCAACAGTGAATCACTCGACCGATCCGCGCTTCTAGGACAGAAGAGAGATCCGCATACCCGGGTAAGGCTGGCTAGAACAGACGGTCGCCACTTGTTTGAGCCCACCGTTTACGACTGGGCTAGTTGATTACCCGGGCCCCCAGCCAGGCTGACTCTCGGCAAGGTCCGAATAACACACTTAGTCCGGCCCGGGATGAGACGAGGGGGTGAGGATAGAGGTAGGTACTTGTGGGGGGAGTTTGGGAGAGTGTGAGGCTATACTTTATAAGGCGGCAACACAAACACCTTGTCAGTACGATGGTTAACATCATACCCGCTGTTTGTCCGGGACTGCTTATTACGATGTGGTCTCGCTATTCGCAGCTAACCTCCCCTAGGGGTGGCCGTTCGCTATCCGCAACCCGCGACCCGCCTGGTGGCCTCAGCTGAGCCCCTTCCGAACCATCCCACAAGCTCTTCAGACTAAAATTGTTATCAAATTAGAAAATAATCATTCCAAAATTACTTTTGTATTATTTTAAATTATATTTACTTATATAATGATAAAGCTTCTTAAACATTGTCCAATATCAAATTTATTCCCCATTAATTGACAAAGGTCAAGTTCTTCAAATAATTCACAACCTCCAGAAGTTGAGCTTGACATATTAAATAGATTGAATAATCAAATTGAATTTCAATCAGGAAACCATTAGGAATCGAGGACGATTCTTTTTAAGAAAGGGAGGAGTTATCACCCAGATCACAGAGCAATTCTTATTGCAATTATAAACAATATTTCAAATTAGGTTTCCATTCCAATTGCTCAGTTTCCCCACTCTTATTAGACCCTTTTCAGTCAACACTTTTAATTAATGCGCAGCTGTACCTTTAAACGTAAACTCAAGAATATCAGATTCCCAGCTTTAACATAAACATAACAGCGCAACCACTTAACATTACAGTGCAGCCACTTAATGCAAATATAAATATTCATTTAAGCGGTTCCTAACATAAACATTCAAAGTAACGTTCCACGCGCAGCATCACCTCTTAACGTAAACATAATCCTGATATTGAGCTTTTGATTTCACAATTAAACTTTCAATTACACAAGCCGCTCTTCGCGAGCTTTTGAGCTTAAAGAAGCTTTAGCATAAACATTAGCTGACTTGCAGCATAAGATCACCATTGTACTTTAGTTCTTAATTTGACATTGAATAAAACGGAAGCAACTCGGCTTCACCTTAAAAAATATATTTTTCAAATACGTATTCACGATTTGGTTAATTTGTATTGGTAATCAATCGCTACTAAAAGATTTCCAATGGTGCTTGCAGCACAACAAAAGCTACTTGCTATAACTATCGATGCACATATTTTTATCGCAGGCGAATAATGACTCGCAAACTGTAAGCGATAAAACCAAGAATATAAATTCCAAAATTCGAACAACGGCAACCGTTACAAAATTAGGTCTTAGTATGAAAATTTATTTGTTTTATGAGATATTTTTACAAAATTCATAGAACATGCACTTAAGTTAGTTTTAAACATCCTGACTGAAGTTGGTTCAAATCTCCCCACTAAGACAATATTATGTCTTAGTATGAAAAACTTTTTTGTTTTATGAGATATCGTAACTAGAGATGGGCACGGACCTTTTCGGGCTTCGTGTCCCGCGGTCCTTTTTCAAAAATCCACGGGCTTCGGGCCTGAAATCCGTAAACGGGCTTTTCTTTTGAGGGTCCGGGCCTGAGCAAAAAGCCCGAAGCCCGGTAGGCCCGAAAAGTCACAAAAGTTATAATTTCATACTTACTTTTATATGAATTGATACAATTGATTCAGTGTTAATTCACTGTTTATATTATTAACGCATCTCTATTATCAATATGCATCGATATATTTATCGTATCGAATAAAAAAAAAATTATTTTGTTGCATAACACTTAAGAAATGGAATGGAAAAAAATTAATAAAAATTTCGGGTCGGGCCGGGCCGTTTTGAAAATTTGACCGGGCCGGTCCGGACCTAAAAATTTTATTTCGGGCCTGGGCCGGGCCGGGCCTCGAAAATGAGGCCCGTGCCCATCTCTAATCGTAACCAAACTAATAGAATATGCATTGAAATTATTCTTATAGATCCTGACCAAAGTTGGTTCAAAACGGACCACTATATCATATAGCTGACATAGGACCGATCGGCCGAAAATAAATTCTTAGTATGAAAAACTTTATTTTCCATAGTAAGTACGGGGTCTCCAAGTATGCTCGACTGTAGCAACTCAAACGAAGCGAGGGGGGCGGAGCCTCCCAATTTCTTCTATAATTAAAGCAAAAAATTTATTAAAATAAAATTATATATTTGTTTTACTATCTGCCTGCATTAATGATAAAGTTACATTGTAATAAGCAAAATCAATTGCAAAAATTTCTGATATCACACAAAAAAACCTCTACACGAGGTATGCGCAGTGCGCATACTAGATCCTTCAAAAAGTCCCCGGACTGACAATAAAAAACACATTTTTTTTTTCAAAAATCAAATTTTTTTTTTATTCAATATAGTCTCCGTCTAGCTTAATGCACCTTGTCTAACGGTCTTTCAACATTTCGATGTCTTTTTTGAAATGGTCGAAAGAAAGTCCCTCAAAATAGGCTTCAGTTTCCCATTCATCTTCTTCATTGGAGTAAAATTTTTTCCCTGGAGCCATATTTTCAAGTTTGAAAACAGGTAGTAGTCACTGGGGGCCAAATCTGGGGAATATGGGGGATGAGGAAGCAATTCCCATCTTAATTCTTTGATTTTTTCCATCGTTAAAGCGGCTTTGTGAGATGGTGCATTGTCTTAATGAAAAAGAATTTTTCTACCCTGAGCCCATTAAAAATGGGCAAAAAAGGGTATAATGCATTTGGCAGAATGTATGTAACAGGCAGAAGGGGGCGTGGCAGACCCCCAAAAGTATATATATTCTTGATCAGGAACAACAGCCGAGTCGATTGAGACATGTCCGTCTGTCTGTCCGTCTATCCGTCTGTCTGTCCGTCTGTTTGAACGCGTCGATCTCAGAAACCATAAGAGCTAGAGACTTCAAACTTGGAATGTAGGCTCCGTACGCAGATCAAGTTTGTTTTTATTTTTGGATCGGACAACTATATAATATAGCTGCCATAGGAACGATACATCGAAAATTAAGTTTTAGTATAAAAAGCTTCTTCAATTTTTGAAATATCTCAACCAATCTCACACGATATACATTTGGGGTGGTATTATACATCCTGACCAAATTTGGTTAAAGTCGGCCCACTATATGATATAGCTGTCATAGAGACGCTCTGCCGAAAATCAAGCATATGTATGAAATAGTTTTTTGTTTTTTGAGATATCGTAACCAAACTGTTAGAATATGCATCTGGGCTGGTATTATACATCCTCACCGAATTTGGTCCAAATCGGAACACTATATCATATAGCTGCCATAGAGACGCTCAGTCGAAAATCAAGTTTAAGTAAGAAAAAGTTTTTTGTTTTTAGAGATAGCCTAACCAAACTGATAGAGTGAACATTTAAGTTCGTCTCATTTATTCTGGCCAAATTTGGTTCAGATCGGACCACTATATCATATAGCTGCAATAGAGACGTTCAATCGAAAAGTAAGTGTTAGTATGAAAAATGTTTTGGTTTTTTGAGATATCTTAACCAAACTGATAGAATATGCATTTAGGTTGGTTTTGTACATTCTGACCAGATTTGGTTCAAATCGGTTCCATTTATCATATAGCTGCCACAGGAACAATTGGTCGAAAATCAACTTTTATAAAAGAGTACCAGGGCTCAGGGTATTCTACTGTCGAGCGTGCTCGACTGTAGCCGCACCTCACCGCGAGCGAAGCGAGCCGGGGGTAGGCGAGCGAAGCGAGCAGGGGGTTGAGCCCCCTTGTTTTCTTTGCCATCTGCGGGCGTTTCTTCTTAATTCACGATCAAGCAATGCTGAATAATATTCTTTGTTGCATTTTTCACCCTTTTTAAGGTAGTTGATGTATATAATACCATGTCCATCCCAAAATACACTAGCAAAAACCTTACCAGCTCATCGACTTGCCTTTACACGCTTTGAACGGCTTTCACCGGCCTCTCGCCACTCAGCTGATGACCGAGTGGACTCCGGAATGTTGTGATGGATCCAAGTCTCATCCATAGTGATATATCGACGCAAAAATTCGCTTGGATTGCGGTCATACATGTCCAAACAGGAAGTGGAATCGGCAACTCGTTTTTCCTTTTCTTCAATATCTAGAAAATGCGGCACCCATTTTACATTAAGCTATTTCATATGCAAATGATCATGCAAAATCGAAACCGCCGACCCAGTTGATATGCTCACAGTCTCAGCAATCTCACGCACTTTGACTCTTCGATCAGTCAATACGATTTGACGGACTTGTCCGATGATCTCTGGGATAATCACCCCTTTTGGTCTTCCTGAACGTTTCGAGCCCTCAGTGCTCGTACGACCGCGTTTAAAGTTGGAATACCAATCGCAAATGGTTGATTTACCTGGAGCAGAGACCCCGTAATGCTTACCAAGCCATGTCTTCGCTTTCACGGTATTTTTTCCCATCAAAAAACAGTGTTTAATCAAAACGCGAAATTCAGCTTTTTCCATTTTTCAAGAAATCAAAAAGTTGTACAACAATATTATTTCTAGCTCGATAGCGGAGCGTCCGATTGCACTCAAATTTTGACAGTAGCCTAGAAATTAACTAGTTTGTGAAAAAATTTAGTGGCGTGCCCTATGTGTCAGTCCGGGGACTTTTTGAACGATCTGGTATGTTGTCGCGTGTTCACATAGTACTGCAGCGCAAAGAAAACGAGAAAATAAATACACATAAAGAGGGTTGCAATTCATACAAAAAGAAGAAGATCGCGTATTTTCGACTCTACGACAACTTGTAAGAAAGAAAGAGAGAGACATAGAACAAAGCAGAAGCTCAAATTTACTACTGGGAACGCTGTTTATTGAGGCCCCTAACTCGGTCAATCCCTTCTGTTACGTGGAGGAGCCCGAATCCCCGCCACTGCTACTTTCTCTCCCGGAACCGGTGTCCCGGTAGTCCCGATCGACATAGAGATCCACAGGCAAGCTCTGTCCCGTCACCAGGGTGTACTGATGAGGAGGGGGAAGACGGCGGCCAACTCGCCCGAATCGACGTGGTAGGGGAAAACCCTCCTTCGCCTCCGACACTAGATGCCCCGCAACCCTTAAGTTGCACGTGTCCGATTCGGACGAAGATTTCTCGGAGGCAGTCTGTTATGTCGTATCTTTCTTGCACGTGTCGAGTGACGAAGGGGAGGGACCCCCCTTTTGGCGTCGTTTCGCCAACATGGTACCCGAGGTGAATCCGGCTAGCTCGTTCCCCTGGAACAGTATTCGATACCTTCCCGGCATGGTTAATATCCCGAAAAAAAGGAGGTGACTAGCCAAGCAATCGACGAACTATCCCCCAAACGCCATCACCACGGGCACCCATCGCAGACCCGATCGCCTGCTCGGGGAGTAGTTGCGGCGCATGTGGAGGTCGTGAAAAACAGACATTGCCAGTTGGTTGTGCAAAGGGCCGCACCCGAAAAAGTCGAACCAGGAAGGGCGTCGGTTGAGGAAGCGGATATGGACCCACCGGCTACACTTTTGCCACTGGTCCCTCGAGGCTGGAAGATATTCCGAGGGAAACAACGCTGTCACAACACGTAGTGGACTTACAGGCAGAGGTGCAGCCATGCCATACCATGAGGCAAGGAGCCGACGCAACAGCCTACTATCCTTAATTGATGTCTAGTTCTTATTATCGTTTGAATTGTTATAATTAAGTTGGCACGAAGCCTGCGCATGAAGCGTCCATTTAAAATAAGTTAAATAGAGTAAGCTATGAAAGAAACAAAGGTTTATACATATTTGATCAGGGCTTAGATCCCAGTAGTAAATTGAGGGAGCACGGAAAAAAATCGACATCGCTGTCGCCTAGAAAAATTCGGTATTTAGAGAGTACATCTCCAAATCCATTTTTCCCCATACTCTATTTCCCATATGTTCACAGTCAGAATTTCCTTCGACAAAGTCAGCCACGGCTCTCGAGGTATCGCGGAAGCCGTCACTGCTCTATTGGACACAAAATTCGGACTCAACTCTGGCAATTTTCGCTTCTGCTTTGTTCTATGTCTCTCTCTTTCTTTCTTGCAAGTTGTCGTTGAGTCGAAAATACGCGATCGATTTTCTCGTTTTCTTTGCGCTGCAGTACTATGTGAATACGCGACTTGTAAACAACATGTGCTCACTGCGCATATTTGGAAAAGGTAATTTTGAATTGTTTTTAAAAAATTTAAATATAATAATTAATTTAATTAAATCAAATAGTATTTAAACCCTTTTATTACAGAAAGCAACAAACAGACAACTGGACGATATAAAGAAAATGTAATTTTATATATGTTGTTTCTTTTCAGTGAAAATCACTCAGTATAATATATTACCAATTAACTATTTTAGTAAACATTAATTTAAGTACATTTAAAAATGTAACATTTTAAAGAAATTATAAAGAAAAAATAATTTTTTCTGTATATTTTATTTTTTTGCGCTGCGCAGAATTTTTTGTCGCCAATTCCACACGATATTCCAGTGCCATTGAGCCAGGTCAATTCTGAAATTAAATTTCATACACCGGAATTTTGTGTGGAATAGAGCAGTGACGGCCTCCGGGATACCTTCCGAGCCCTTGGCTGACTCTGACGCAAAAAATTCCGCTACAAAGTATGGAATTACCCCGGCCACGCATGTGTAAAAGTGAATGAAGGTTTTCCACAAGTTGGCTTGACTGAACAGCGGCGCTTTCCATAAAATTTCGTAAAGTTTTCCGGTAACTGTTCCCGACTGGGTCCTCTATATTGCAAGCAGATCAAGTTTGTTTCAAAATTCGGCAACGCCCCCATTACCGCCCATAAATCGAAAAACAAAATTTCATATTCAAATTATAAGAACAATTTAAAGGTTAGTGACACCAAACTTAGTATAGAGATTCCTCTATATTGCAGGCAAATCAAGTTTGTTCCTTTTTTGGCTCGGACCATTATATCATATAGCTGCCTTAGGACCGATCGGGCGAAAATCAAGTCTTAGTAAGAAATATTTTTTGTTTTATGCCATATCTCAACCAAACTAATATAATATGCATATAACTTGGTTTTTTATATCATGTCCAAAGTTGGTTAAAATCGGTCAACTAAATCATATTGCTGCCATAGGACCAATTGGGCGAAAATTAAGTTATAGTATGTAAAACTTTTTTTTTTTATGAGATATCTCAACCAATCTAATACTATATGCATATAAATTGGATTTATATATCCTGTCCAAAGTTGGTTCTAATCAGACTACTATATCATTTCACCTGTAAATTGTTACCTGAGACCTTTAGGTACGCCTACAAGCCTTTAAAAATACAGTTCCAACGATATATAGTACGTATTAGTAGCTTTTACGGTTTGGAAACTGCGGGGGTTTCAAATTTAGCGGGAAATAGCGTTTTCACGCTAAACTAGTAGAGCAAAACATTTCTAAATTTCTAAGCGGAAAAATTCCCCATCTAAGGTTTTATTGCGCTTTGATACGGACAAACAAACAGACAAACTGACTTTTCATCTCATTTTGAGAAGACCACCAAAAATTTCAAATATTTTTATCTTCTGAACTAGTTGTCGGATTTGGGTGATCAAGGTATCAATCGACGTGTAAAATTTAAAAAGTGAAGACATAGGTGAAGTGACATACACCCAGCGACAAAAAAAAAGCCGCACTCTGTCATTTCATGAATTTTTGCAATCTCTACCTCGGGGTTTCCCCAAATGTTATTCTATTCGTATAATTTTAATTTTTGGTAGATCCCCTGATTGTTTTCTTCACATTGCGAGTAATTTTCGGCGTCTCAGTTGCTGAAAACACATTTTGCTGAACTTTTTCTTAGAGCTCTTTTAAAACTATGGCTAAAGGAAAACAGCTGACCCTGGTTGAAAAAGCAAAAATTATTGCATTGGCTGAACAAAATGTGTCAATTCGTAAAATAGCGGATAAAATTAACTTTAATGAAAGCTCGGTGAGACGATTTTTGAAAAAATTTCGTGAGACTGGAGAATTGGAGCGGAAGGAAGGATCAGGCAGAAGAAAATGCACAAGCATAAGGGAAGATCGAGTTATTATGAGAACGAGCCTCCAAGATCGATTTAAAAATGCTGTTGAAATAGCGTCTGAAGTTCAGCAACGTTATTCAAGAGTTATTTCGGCTCGAACTATTCAGCGTCGGCTAATCGAGATGGGGTTAATGGCAAGGACACCTGCCGAAAAGCCACTTCTAAATCTTCGAATGAAGAAAGCTCGCTTAAATTGGGCGAAGGATAAGAAAAACTGGGGTGAATCTGAGTGGTCACGAATCATATTCTCGGATGAATCCAAATTCAACCTTATTGGACCCGATGGCTCCCGCACAGTTCGACGTAGAACAGGGGAACGATATTCCGAAAATTGCTGCATTGCCACTGTAAAGCATTCGCCATATATTATGATATGGGGATGCATATCCAGATATAAAACTGAATCGCTTTTAATGCTTCAGGGAATGGTGAATGCAAAAAAGTATGAAGAAATTATTCTCGGTGGTCTTGTGCCCAGTATTGAATCCGTTACTGAGAGGGAACATGAACCCATTTTTCAGGACGATTCTGCACCTTGTCATCGGGCGCGCTCTGTAAGTGATTCTTTGGCTCTACGTTGGTTCAATAATTTTTTTTAATTACTTTTGACTATTCTTAAACGACAGATAACCATTTTGAAGGAGGAATTGGGTATTAAGTCCTTAGATTGGCCAGGTAACAGTCCTGACCTGAATCCTATAGAGAATGTCTGGGGTCTTATGAGCTCGAAAATACGAAAGCGGAAGCCAAAAACTATGGTAGAATTAAAGGAAACCATAGAAAAAGTATGGTTTGAGGATTTAACTGAGGAATATCTGAAGGCTTTATACGATTCAATGCCCAGCAGGGTCGAATGTGTAATTAAAGCCAAGGGTGGAACCACTAGATTTTAAATAATTTTTAATTTAAAGAAAATCTATCGAATGAAATTGATTTTGTCATTAGTTTGTAGTAAATAGTGTATTTCGTTGGAAACAAATTTGATTTGTATGAAAAACAACTTTATTTTATTATTATTTATTTTTTTCTTACAACTGGTCATATTTAAATAAAACCGTGTAAAAAGTTTAATTTTAGAAAAATGTTTGTTTATAATTATGACAGTGTGATATGAATCAAAGCCGTATGTAATTTTGTTTAAAATTGATTAATTGACAACCCAAAAAAAAAAATATGCGAATAGAATAACATTTAAGGGAGAATTTAACGAGTGAAGGCAAAAATTCGTGAAATGGCAGAGTGCGGCTTTTTTTTTGTCGCTGGGTGTACATACATAAGAGCTTGAACACTTTTTATTTAAGATGCCTCGACCAGAATCGAGTCCCTTTCGAAAGTTTTTTCATATAACTTGGAAAAGAACTCGAAGAAATATCAGTGACTAACATAAATTTCATTTAAAATTAAGTAAGGGGTCTAAATATAGGATAAGTTTATTAAAAAATTTTATGGTGACATAAATACATGTACATATGTACGTACATTAGGGTGGAGTGAATTTCACTTTTTTTCGATTTTCGAAAACGCTGTATCAGTAATGAATGATACGGTATATAAGCAATATCTGCAAAAAAAATCAAATTTTTTGGTGGTCATCCTGAGGTGGTCATCAATCAAAATATTCAAAAAATCCAATATAACTGTAATTTAACCCCAGAAATTAATGATTTAAAAAATAAATCACTCACCGTTAGCTTTCTAAAACCATATAAATTTTAAAGATCGGTGGAAAAATATCGAGCTTACAGATTATTAAGATTAGCAAAATTGGCAAAAAGCCATTACATTTAAACGTTCTTTCGGAATGTGTTGAATGTATGAAGCAGGCACGTTATTTTTGTCAAATGTTTTAATACATTTTTTGGGTTGCTAAATTTTATAATATGGGCGTGTGAAAACCACAAAAGGTTGTTAAATACCCTGAAACTATACTAGGTACAAGTACCTGTGATAAAATTGTGTTGTACAAGTACCTGTCATAAAAAAAGAGCGGTTATTTAACAATTATTTCTTTCAGTAAAGAGTTCAACGTGAAAACCATTGATTTATGACCGCAGCTGCAGAAAGTTTATGATTGAACTTTCCAAAATACAAAGTAAGGCACCTGTTTACCAAAATTAGGATTTTAGGTTTTTTTAGGTTTACTGGATGGCAGACCGTTTTCGTGCGTTAATGATGTTGAATTTCGTCTAATCTTGGATTCCATAATAAAGGGTATGGGCTGCGATAATTTTATCAATCCGCAAAACGCACAAGATTGGTTGTTAATAAAGCTGACTGACTGACCAAGAAAATTCGGAAGGAGGTCGAAGGGAAATTGATATCGTTAAAAATTTATGGGCTAACACATTTGGCACGCTCATTTATAGGTAAAGTTAAAAATATGAAATTTGTATATTTCTTAGTATATTTATATCACACAAAAAAACCACTACACGAGGTAAAAGTCTAGTGACGAAAGCATATTCTAGCCCCAAGATGTCTGATATCCCATTTTGTGACGAACGAAAATAAAGTTTTTCATACTAAGACTTGAGATTCACCCGATCGGTCCAATGACATATATAATATAGCGGTCCGATTTGAACCACCTTTGGTCAGGATCTATAGGTTTAACTAAAATGTATATTCTATCAGTTTGGTTACGATATCTCATAAAACAGAAAAGTTTTTCATACTCAGACTTAATATTGGACCGATCGGTTCCATGACTGCTATGATATAGTGGTCCGATTTGAGCCAACTTCAGTCAGGATCTAATTTAAACGTATATTCTATGAATTTTGTTAAAATATCTCATAAAACAAAAACAATTTTTATACTAAAACCTAGTTTTCACCCGATCGGTCCTATGACAGCTATCTGATATAGTGGTCCGACTGAACCACCTTCGATCAGGATGTATAAAACAAATTTAAATGCAAATTCTATGAATTTGGTTAAAATATCTCATAAACAAAAAAAAAATTTTATATTTATACCTAATTTTCGCCAGATCGGTCCTATGACACCTATATGACTGCTATGACAGCTATATAGTGGTCCGGTTTCAACCAAATTTGGTGAGGATATATTTTATCATATTTTATCAGTTTGGTTGAGATATTTCATAAGACCATAACCCCCTTATCTCATTAACCAGGTAGGTTAGCAAAAGTTTTAGTACGGCATTTTTTAAGTTAAGTCTAAACCTTTCGATCGATATATATCTCGATCTGATCGGACTGTGGTAGAAAATTTTCCAAATTAGCTGTATATATTGCTAGTCGCCTTTCGCACCCTTCGTGCTGCTTTCGTCACTGCCGTCCGCAGGGATTGGTACCAAAATGTCCTAAACATCCCTTAATTCTGAAAATATACTTTTGCCACCACTACATTTGAAACTATGCTATATGAAACAATTCGTTAAAAAGTTGAACATAAACAGCGAAGCTTTTCATCATCTGAAAGCAACTTTTCCACGACTAAGTGAAGCAAAAATAAAAGCAGTTTTGTTTTTCTTTTTAAGGTGTTTACAGTGTTTGATCGTCTTAAATTTTTTTGCGCTTAGTTTAGGTATTTTTATCGGACCACAGATACGAAAGCTTATGAAAAGTGAAATTTTTAATGCCAAATGAACCCTGTGGAGAAACGAGCTTGGGAAAATTATATATCACTTTGTGATAAAATTCTTGGCAATAACAGAAGCGCCGATTATAATTACATAATTATGTAACTGTTGTAAACGATTTTTTAAGGGCGTACAATGACATGGGCTGCAACATGTCGATAAAAATCAATTTTTTACATTCCCACCTAAGCTTTTTCCCAGAAAATTTGGGACAGTTCAGCGATGAACAAAGAGAACGTTTTCACCAAGAGATCGCTGCTATTGAACAGCGATTTGATGGAAAAAATAAGATAAACATGATTGCAAATTACTGCTGTTCACTTAAGCGAGAAACCGATGATAATCAGTTGAAAACAAAAAGAACAATAAAACATTTTTGACATTTTTCTTTAAGTTCAAAAATAAAGAAAAATTTATATATTTGAGAAGCTTAATATGTTTTATTTTATTTTACAGTAATTAGATACATTTTCATTCTTACTATAGTGTGTTCAACATTATTACGCTCAACAGTGCTATAATGGCGCGCCTCATAAACATATTGCCCAACATATGGTTTCCGAAAATCTTTTTTTGCTTTGCTAATTATTGACCGATTTAAGAAATTAAAAATGCGTTTTACTCGTGAAATGTTCTTTTTAAATAGAATATCAAAGTTTGGGGGTTTGTAGCAAAAAAATGTTCATAACATCACTAAAGTCAAAAAATTAAAAGAAAACCAAAAGAAAATTTTTAACTTATCAAATACTCTAATAAGGCAATTAAAACCTGTTATGTCAAGTATGGACCATTTAAACACCTAAGTTTCTTCTTTCCAAATCCGGTAAAAAAAAAAACTAAAATCGGTGAACAATTTGACGAAGATATGCGCGTATAAGTGAGCGCAAGTATGAAAAAATTCTAGTATGCATAAAAATTTTACTTTTCCATACCTACAACATACGCTATATCCCATCCCACAGTTTTATTCTTGAATTAAAAAAATAACACACATCAAAAATTATGATCATTTATTATTTTTATTTTAAATATTTTACAATTTTTCCCTTTTTATACCCGTTACTTATAAAAAATAAGTATAAGGGTATATTGTGTTCGTTGGAATGTATGTAACAGGGAGAAGGAGGCATCTCCGACCCTATAAAGTATATATATTCTTGATCAGCATCAATAGCCGAGTCGATATAGCCATGTGTGTCTGTCCGTCTGTCCGTCCGTGTGAGCGCCTAGATCTCAGAGACCATAAGAGAGAGAGATACCAAACTTTCACTAAAAGACTTCTATATACCCCACGCAGATCAAGTTTGTATCAAATTTAAGCCACGCCCCCCTCCGCCCCCGCAAATAGCGAAAACCCGTCTAAACAAAGAAATCTCAGAGACTAAAAGAGATGAAGTAACCAAATTTGGCACACAGATTTCTATATACCTCACGCAGATCAAGTTTGTTTCAAATTTAATCCACAACCCCCTCCGCCCCCGCAAATCGCGAAAAACCACCACACCCACAGTTTTTGAGATAATACGTTTTTTGTGATTATTAGCGTTATCTATTAGCGTTATCTATCATCCCATTGAATCGCATTAAGATCGGACATGTAGAACGACAGTTATGGCGAATTAAAGTTTTCAGATCAAAACAAGTATTTTCTTTAAAGTACTTTTCAATATATTAAAGTAAGTAACGGGTATCATATGGTCGGGATCTCGACTATAGCCTTTCCCGCTTGTTTCTTAGTAATTTTTAGAGGTGCACCCACATTTTCTGATAGCTAATGAATATATCTGTAATTAATTGAAATACCTTCTTTGATTTCAAGGAGTGTTTTTCGATCCATCAATTTTTAAATGCAGAAAATTCTAACTTTTTTATGTTTATACTTTTCGAACGTGTTACAAAAGCTCTGTGGCGGCACAGTTGATTCTAGCACGGCCCTGCCAGTGCTAACAATTTATGTCGGTCACGAAAATATTTCTTTTGTTTAAGGCCTCTCTCCAGCAGGCCCGGAACTAAAAATTCCTGTTTGGTGTGTATCCAGCAACTCGAACAAATTCCACAAATTTGGACCAAATTTGGTCTCGTGTGAGATTGGTTGAGATATCTCAAAAACCGTAGAAACTTTTCATATTAAAACTTCATTTTCGATGTATCGTTCCTATGGCAGCTATATGATATAGTTGTCCGATCCAAAAATAAAAACAAACTTGATGTGCGTACGGTATCCAGGAACCTACATACCAAGTTTGAAGTCTCTAGCTCTTATGGTTTCTGAGATCGACGCATTCAAACAGACGGACGGACGGACAGACAGATGGACATGGCTCAATCGACTCGGCTGTTGATCTTGATCAAGAATATATATACTTTTGGGGGTCTGCCACGCCCCTTCTGCCTGTTACATACATTCTGCCAAATGCATTATACCCTTTTTTGCCCATTTTCAATGGGCTCAGGGTATAAAAACGAGATTTAAATTTTCAACGCTAGGAAAGATAACTTTAATTAAAGCAGTGGAGCCGCGAATCACAAATAAGAAAAATTTCGATAAAATATCTGTAAAGTGTGCATGGAAAAGTGTTGCTGAAGAAATAAATAAATTGTTATTGGCACTACCAACACAATTACTTCATCGTCAAAGTTAATTTGCTTTATTTCTTAATTTCAGTTGAGCTTTCAAATTTGGCGCTGATTACAAGCCAAACTTTTTTGTCGGAGTGACCATGTATGCTTTACGTGAATAATCAAAAATATGCCAGTTTTAGGTAAATATTTTTTTTAATATTAGTTGCTTGGACACACTGTTTTAGTTATGTTATACACACACAAAAAATAATTAGAAAATTCCTGACAGGGATTTTTATTTTGCTGGAGACAGATCTTTAAGGCCTGACTCCAGCAACTTGTCAAAATTCCTTGTCAGGAATTTGACAATTATTTCTTGTGTTTGTGGAACATAGCTAAGACAATATGACCAAGCACCTAATATGCATAAAATATTTACCTAAAACTGGGATAATTTTGACCCTGCACCTAAAACGTACATGGTCACTCTGACAAATCAGTTTGGCTTGTAAGCAGCGCCAAATTTGAAAGGTCAACTAAAATTAAAAAATAAAGCAAATAAATTTGGACGATGAAGTGATGGTGTTCGTTGCGCCAATTGTTATTAAATTATTTCGCCAGCAACACTTTTGCATGCATTTTGCACAGATATTTTATCAAAATGATTCTTATTTGCGATTCGTCAAAGACATGGTCGCGCCTCCACTGCTTAAATTAAAGTTATCTTTCCTCGTGCTGAACATTTTAATCGCGTTTTAGCTTTGTTTTCCGCATAGCAACTTGTGTCACCATGTCTGATATACGAGTTCATCAGGAATAAATGCGAAGTATATTTTCCTGATACACTCATCAGCTGTTCTCTCAGTCCACACATGCTATCGATATGTTGATTATCGATATGAATTTGTGGATTTAGTTCAAGTTGCTGGATGCACACGAAACGAAAACGAAAACTAAAAATTCCTCCGGGAAAAAGCGTTTTTTTTTTTTCTAGAAACAAACATTACTAGATTTTTGAAGAGGAATAAATTCATATCATAAAATCTAAGTTTTCTTAGCGCTTTGATACGGACAAACAAACAAACAGACAAGCTGACTTTTCATCTCATTTTGAGAAGACCACCAACAATTTTAAATATTTTTATCTTCTGAACCAGTTGTCGGATTTGGGTGATCAATCGACGCGTATTTTTGATAAGAATTTTTTTACTTATTTATTTACGATATGATTCCTAACGCTACAAGACAAAGCTTATAAATTAAGGCGCTAGTCACTAGAATTTTTAAAAATTTAAAATTAAAAAAAAAGGGTCTAACGGCCCCTTTAGCTGAAATCTTATAAATTTTTCCCCTCCCACTTACACCCCCTTATCACACGAACCAGGTGGGCTAGCAAAAGTTTTAGTACGCCATTTTGTAAGTTAGGGCTAAGCCTTTCGATCGGTATATAACTCAATCTGATCGGACAGTCGTAGAAAATTTTCCAAATTAGCTGTATATATTGCTAGTCGCCTTTGGCACCCTTCGTGCTGCTTTCATCACTAGCGCGGGCTGCCGTCCGCAGTGATAAATGTTTTACAATTGTTAATATTCAATATATTAATAATGGCAAGATTGTGCTAAGAACTTTGGCAACAGAGGAATTGTTTTCATGCCACACAGGGCAGCATCTTAAAGATGTCGTATTAACAATTTTAAGTAAATTTGGAATTTCCACCAAGCATGTATATTCTTGCACAACGGAAAATGGACGAGATATGCTGAAGATGGTAGAGTTGCTCAGTGAGGATTACGAGTTTGAAACTGATGAGCAGGATGATGACGACGAAATAAGCTGTTTATCAAATTTTAATTTGACAGCAAGTGCGTAGGTAAGATCTTTTATCAGAAAAAAATATGTTTGTTTTAATATATTTGTATTTTATTTTAGGCAGACCTCGCAAATAACAGTTTACCGTTTTTTCCTAAGCGGTCTATGCACGAACATAACCGAAAAAATCATGCACGCCTGCTTTCTCTCTGAGCAGAACCCCTTGGTTTTTTTCGTTCTGGTTTTCGGTTGAGTATTGACAATTGAGCTATTTGTGTTACGTTCGTTCAATAACAAAATTTTGAGAGCAAACCGATTGACAGCTCTCAAATAGAGAGTTATCAGATTAACGAAAAAATTAAAAGATCATTGCAAACGGTCTTTAACGTTTATATATGCCTTGTTAAAAAATCTGGCCTGTGGTTTGACGATTACTTAAAAAAAAAAAAAACTATATATTAAATTTATTTATCAGTATTATTATTTAATTATTTATTAGCGTGCGCACTCAGATGTCGTGATTCCAGCTTAATGTCGTTAAAGAACTTCAAAATGTTAATGGTAAACACGGTTTACTAAACGCCATATATGACATCAAAATTATCGACATCCGTATAAAATTTCAGAAGTTATGCAGAACCCGTCTCTTCATTAGGTATCGACAGTGTCTGTACTAAAATCAAAAGCCTACTCACTGACATACACGAATACAAACTAAAAAGACTTTTATTTTAAATGCTCACGTCAAATCGGTCAGAGAAAAAACGGAACTAACAGGAAACGAAAAAATCGGTTTTTCGTTGAGCACAGACCGATTTATTAAAAGAACATTGTGAACGGTTCATCTCTGACATTTTTATTAAAATGTCAGTAAATAAGAGTTTTTATTAGAGAATTAAAAACAGTCAACTGTTATTTGCGAGCTCTGATTTTAGGTAACAGATGTGCAGCACATTCGCTTCAATTGGCGGTCAATTTTGTTCTGGTGCCATTGCTTCTGGGCGATTGTTTGTTAGGAAACTACGTACTCCCAAAATTATTTATCACATGGATGAAAAAAAAAATATAAAAAGACCGCCAATTGATTGCTTTAATCGATGGAGCTCCATCTATAAGATGCTTAAGAGCCTTTCTAAGCCAGAATTACAGGAATTCTGTTCAAATTTAGCTGCAGGAAATTCTGATTTTCATTTAAGAAGCTCCGTTTGGTCCAAAATTTTGGAGATAGTTCGCGTTTTAAGGCCTGCTGAAGTCGCAACCACTGCGCTACAGAGCAAGCAGCTTGTCTTGCGCGATTTTTACGGAATTTGGATCCTTTGAAAATTAGACATACAGAGCTGCAAGTCGGCCCTAGCCGAACTGATATTTAACCTTTGTGCTATATTTCTAGATCCAAAATACAACGTTTCGTTAATTACAGATCAGAAAACTCAATGTATATCGTTTTTAACAAATCTTAATAATAAAGAGTGGTTCGTAAACAACACGAAGACCAAAATTCCGTCAAACGTACAAGCTAAAGCTCTGATTCTAAAAGACAGCAAGACTAGAAGAAAACTAAGTGCAAGGGACCACGCACTTTTAGATACAATGGGACAGACACGTAGATTTCTAAAGCCCCGGTCAGACGAGCGTTTTTTCACCGGCACATTTTGCTGAAAAGCTGTCAGTTGTCGTGTGAACACACAAAGGGTTTGACAGGGTCGGTTTTTGACCGACGCTCACCGATGGAAATAGAACACGTCATATTTCTTCGGTTGTTTGCGTCGGTCAACTCAAGTCACTGAAATGCATACAGAAATAATGGAGTGTTGCCAGATTTTATGGGAAATTTACCGATGGAATTTTTGCGTGCGAATATTGTGAATGGCAAAATTTACCGTCGGTAAAAAATTGTCGGTGAAAAAACGCTCGTCTGACCGGAGCTTAAACGAAAATAAACACATTTCAATTATGACATCGGACAAAGGAAACAAGACTGTAGCTATGGATATAACCGACTATATAGACAAAATGAACACTATATTACAAGACAAAAAAAAGTACAGAATTTTAAGACAGGATCCAACTTTCAGACTTCAAACAAAAAACAAGGGGGCTCCGCCCCCTGCTCGCTACGCTCGCCTACCCCCGGCTCGCTTCGCTCGCGGTGAGGTGCGGCTACAGTCGAGCACGCTCGACAGTAGAATACCCTGAGCCCAGGTACTCTTTTATAAAAGTTGATTTTCGACCAATTGTTCCTGTGGCAGCTATATGATATATGGAACCGATTTGAACCAAATCTGGTCAGAATGTACAAAACCAACCTAAATGCATATTCTATCAGTTTGGTTAAGATATCTCAAAAAACCAAAACATTTTTCATACTAACACTTACTTTTCGATTGAGCGTCTCTATTGCAGCTATTTGATATAGTGGTCCGATCTGAACCAAATTTGGCCAGAATATATGAGACGAACTTAAATGTTCGTTCTATCAGTTTGGTTACGATATCTCTAAGAACAAAAAACTATTTCATACATATGCTTGATTTTCGGCAGAGCGTCTCTAAAATAAAAACAAACTTGATCTGCGTACGGTATCCAGGAACCTACATTCCAAGTTTGAAGTCTCTAGCTCTTATGGTTTCTGAGATCGACGCGTTCAAACAGACGGACAGACAGACGGACATGTCTCAATCGACTCAGCTGTTGTTCCTGATCAAGAATATATATACTTTTGGGGGTCTGCCACGCCCCCTTCTGCCTGTTACATACATTCTGCCAAATGCATTATACCCTTTTTTGCCCATTTTTAATGGGCTCAGGGTATAACAATAACTTAGTTGACAAACTTTACAAACTGAAACTTATCACAAAAATGGAACGAAATAATATGAACACGACCACAGCACTACCACCCAGGATTTATGGACTTCCAAAAATCCATAAAGAAGGGATGCCGTTGAGACCAATATGCTCCTCTATGGGTTTCCCTTCATATGCATTATGCAAGTACATAGTTGCGATATAATTTATTTTTATGTACAAAAAAGCTAGCCCTTTTTGCGCACAGTGCAGAATGCCAATTTTCAGGTATTGTTTTTTTTATATTTATTTAATTTTTTTATAATAAACCTAATTTCGTTCGCCACAAAATGTGAAATCAGAAATTTTCGGGCTAGAATATGCTTTGTCACTAGACTTTTACCTCGTGTAGAGGTTTTTTGGTGTAATATTCAGTTAACAGGTAATATCTTCCAAACCCCTCAGCCAAAATGTATGTATCATGTGGCAGCTGTATGATATAGTGGACCGATTTGAACCAACTTCGGTATATACAGTATATAGAAGACTAGCTTAAATGCAAATTATATTACTTTGGTTGAGATATCTGATAAAACATAAAAGTTTTTCAAACGTGATTTTCGATAGATACAAAAAGGCCTATATTCAGTTAAAAGGTTATATCTTATAAATTCCTCAGCGATATACCAAAAAACGCGAAACTTTCCGTTTTACAACATATTGAAAATAAATAAAAATCGTTAAACCTGTTTTATCATAATTCGCCAAAAGTAAGCTAAAAACCTTATTTCCCCTGTAAATTGTTACCTGAGTACTTTAGAACAAAAGGTACGCCTAAAAGCCTTTAAAAATACCAACGATATATAGTACGTATCTGTAGCTTTTACGGTTTGGAAACTGGGGGAGTTTAGCGGGAAATAGCGTTTTCCGGTTAACTAGCGTGAAATTCAAAAAGTCGTAGATCTAGCATTTCGAGATTTTTGAATCGAAATTATTCCCCATCATTACACTTAAGCTTTTTTAGCGCGTTGATACAAACAAACAAACAGACAAACAAACTGACTTTTCATTTCATTTTGAGAAGTCCACTTAAAATTTATAATTTAATTATGTTTTGAACTAGCTGTCGGACTTGGGTGATCGAGGTATCAATCGTATTTTTGATTAGAATTTTTTAATAATAAAAATTTTTAACAAAAGGCCCCGACGGCCCCATTAGTTGTGATCTTTGTAAGTTAGGACTAAACCTTTCGACCGGTATATAACTCGATCTGATCGGACAGTCGCACTATGGTAAAAAAGTCCTATATTTTAACACAAACTCTAAATGTAAAGCTAGTTAGACTAATGTAGAATTTCAATTTTTTATATTTTTTTTTAATTGGACCATGCCTTTACCCCACCGCCTCCCAATTCGACTATTAAGAAAAGTGAAATATATTTACAAAAAATCTTAATATAATGGTAGAGTCTTGAAATTTATCTTGAACATTCGTTGGACCAAAGTGGATAGTAAGATTTTTTCTATTTATAACCTGAGCCCATTGAAAATGGGCACAAAAGGGTATAATGCATTTGGCAGAATGTGTGTAACAGGCAGAAGGGGGCGTGGCAGACGCGAGCCGAGTCGATTAAGCCATGTCCGTCTGTCTGTCCGTCTGTTTGAACGCGTCGATCTCAGAAACCTCAGCTAGAGACTTCAAACTTGGTATGTAGGTTCCTGAATACCGTACGCAGATCAAGTTTGTTTTTAATTTCGGATCGGACAACTATATCATATAGCTGCCGTAGGAACGATACATCGAAAATGAAGTTTTAGTATGAAAAGCTTCTTCGATTTTGAGATATCTCAACCAACCTCACACGATATACATTTGGGGTGGTGTTATACATCCTGACCAAATATGGTCAAAATCGTCCCACTATATGATATAGCTGGCATAGAGACGCTCTGCCGAAAATCAAGTTTTAGTATACAAAAGTTTGCTTTTGAGATATCGTTACCAAACTGATATAATATGCATCTGGGTTGGTATTATACATCCTGACTAAATTTGGTTCAAATCGGTCCACTATATCATATAGCTGCAATAGAGACGCCAAATCGAAAAGTAAGTCTTAGTATGAAAACATTTTTGGTTTTTTGGGATATATTAACCAAACTGATAGAATATGCATTTATGTTGGTTTTGTACATTTTGACCAGATTTGGTTCAAATAGGTTACATATATCATTTAGCTGCCTTAGAAACAATTGGTCGAATATCAACTTTTATAAAAGAGTACATGGGCTCAGGGTATCCTACTGTCGAGCGTGCTCGACTGTAGCCGCACCTCACAGCGAGCGAAGGGAGCCGGGGGTAGGCGAGCGAAGCGAGCAGGGGGCGGAGCACCCTTGTTTCTTATGTCAACAAAACAAACACAACTCGCGCCGCAAATTGCAAGTAAATTTCCGCTCTTTTCCACTTCACGTGGCAACTCTAAATCGGCTGACTTAAATCGAGCCTCAAACATTAAAGCCCCGGTCAGACGAGCGTTTTTCACCGACACTTTTTTACCGACGGTAAATTTTGCCATTCACAATATTCGCACACAAAAATCCCATCGGTTAATTTTTCATAAAATCTGGCAACACTCTATTATTTCTGTATGCATTTCAGTGACTTGAGTTGACCGACGCAAAAAACCTATGAAATAGGACGTGTTCTATTTCCATCGGTGAGCGTCGGTCATAAACCGATCCTGTCAAATTTTGTGTGTTCACACGACAACTGACGGCTTTTCAGCAAAAAGTGTCGGTGAAAAAACGCTCGTCTGACAGGGGCTTAAGGGTAGTCCCGAAAAATCTAAAAAAAATTTTCTGTTCTCTTCTGAGTTTCAAGATTTGGGAAATCAAAAAAATTTTAAGATTTCGAACACCAAATAATTGGACTTTATGCCAAAATATCGAACTTTTTAACATAGTGAGTCGTAGCAAGTTTTCCAAGTTAGCTGTATATATTGCTAGTCGCCTTTCGCACCATTCGTGCTGTTTTTGTCACAAGCGCGAACTGCCGTCCGCAGTGATATGTAAGAAGAGAAAAAATATCCTCTTTATAGTGCAACGTCGTATAGAGAGCTAGTCCGAGCATACGAGTTGCTCAAATCTTTGTCAAAAGGCCGAACTATGCAGTTAAAACGATACAATACATCTGATAAGCGTGGTCGACGAGAAGCAGAAAATGACAATGGCACGTACAATTACACTAGGCAACAAATTGCAACTTTTTTCTTCTGAATTGGACCAAACCGACTTTTTTGGATAGATTTGGGGCCCCAAACACCGAAAAACATTTTTTTTTTTTTTCTATGGCAGAATTTTTTTTTTTAGAATTTTTTGAAATTTAGCTGTTTTTTTAATGTTTTTTTTTAGAGGTACGCCCAGTTTTGTCATCATTATACCCGAATGTCAAAACCGATATTCAAAAGCTTTACTTTTCCTGAAAGCTAATGAATATACCTATAATTCATCTATACACAGTCTAAGATTAAAGTTAGTAGTTTAAGAGCTATTAATTTTTGAATTAAGAAAATGTTGTTTTTTTTAATCTTTTTTTTTTTAGCTTTTTTTTGTTTTTAAATTCAAGGAAAACTCGAAAAAAAATCTGAGCGGGGGTTCAGATTTTGTTTTGCAAAGCTGAATTATTTGAGCGTCGTTTAAGATATGTCTTATGAAAACCTGTGGAGAGACGGCGATATAATATTTTTTTTTGTCTAGGCATGTTTTTGTCGACTTTTTTGACTTCCTTGTAGAGTGGCATAACCTTTGGTATACAATTTTTTTGTGTTTTTTGAGATATCCTAACCAAACTCACAGGAAATCAATTTGATGTGGTTTTACGCATAGTGACCAAAGTTGGTTCAAATCGGTCAACTATATCTTATACAATCGGCGGAAACTAAAGTGTTAAAATTAAAAACTTTTTTGTTATTTGAGATATTTTAACTAAACTGACTGAATATGCATTTAAGATGGTCATCTGAACTATTAAAATTGTTTCTGTATATAAAGCTATATTAATTACCCATCGTTTGGTATGTTTACCGTTAAAATCTATGAAAGAACGACTAAGTTATTAGCATATAAACAATGATAGAATTTTGACGCAAAGGTTGATTTTGGACTGATCGGTCCCATGGAAGCTATATGTTATAGTGATCCGATTCCAACCAAAATTGGACAGGTTGTATAAGGCAATAGAAGGCTTATAACTTGTAACTTTGGTACAGATAACTTAAAAAACAAAAAAGGTTTTCATACTAAAGTTTGCTTATCGAACGGTCGTATCGATTGTTCCTATGGCAGCTATATGATATAGTGGTCCGATTTCAACCAAATTTTATAAGAATATAAGGGGCAATCAAAATAACGTAATTCATGAGATTGCTTGAGATATCTCCAAAAATAAAAAAGTTTTTTATACTAAGACTTGATTTTGTACCGATCGGTCCTATGGTAGCTATATGATATAGTGGACCGATTTGAACCAACTTCGTTTAGAATGTCTTAGACCATCATAAATGCATTTTCTACCAACTAAGTTAAAATATCTCAAAAAACAAAAAAGTTTTTCATACAAAAGCTTGATCTTACACCGATCGGTCCCATGACAGCTATATGATATAGTGGAACGATTTGAACCAAATTTGGTAGGGATATAAAACCCATTATAAGATACACAACCTGTGAGACTGGTTGATATATCCCAAAAAACAACAGAGCTTTCATACTAACACTTGATTTTCAACCGATCGTTCCTATGGCAGCTATAAGATATAGTCGACCGATTTGAACCAACTTTGGTCACTATGCGTAAAACCACATCAATTGATTTCCTGTGAGTTTGGTTAGGATATCTCAAAAAACACAAAAAATTTGTATACAAAAGGTTATGCCACTCTACAAGGAAGTCAAAAAAGTCGACAAAAACATGCCTAGACACAAAAAAATATTATATCGCCGTCTCTCTACAGGTTTTCATAAGACATATCTTTAAATAATGCAGCTTTGCAAAAAAAAATTTCTGAACCCCCGCTCAGATTTTTTTTCGAGTTTTCCTTGAATTTAAAAACAAAAAAAAGCTAAAAAAAAAGATTAATAAAAACAACATTTTCTTAATTCAAAAATTAATAGCTCTTAAACTACTAACTTTAATCTTAGACTGTGTATAGACGAATTATAGGTATATTCATTAGCTTTCAGGAAAAGTAAAGCTTTTGAATATCGGTTTTGACATTCGGGTATAATGATGACAAAAGTGGGCGTACCTCTAAAAAAAAGCATTAAAAAAATAGCCAAATTTCAAAAAATTCTAAAAAAAAAATTCTGCCATAGACAAAAAAAAAATGTTTTTCGCTGTTTGGGGCCCCAAATCTATCCAAAAAAGTCGGTTTGGTCCAATTCAGAATTGGGCTGTTGCCTAGTGTTACGAAGGCAGCAGATGCATTGTTTTATTTGTGGCTCAGCTGAACACAAAAGAGCAGAGTGCAATGTGAAAACTATATGTTTCAAATGCAACGGCACTGGTCATATGGCAAAGGATTGCAGAGTTCAATATAAAGGTCTCAACATAGTGACTGACGAAAAACGGGTGAAGGATATGAAAAAGAAGCTAGAGGAGCAGCAGCGATATTTGCAACTCGATCTAATAATTTCCGACATATCGACAACTCGATACATATTTTTGGCGACTTTCTATTTCGATATAAAACTCGATCTAAAATTTGGACGTACATCACTAGATTTTGCACAATTAAAATACAAGGGGGCTCCGCCTCCTGCTCGCTACGCTCGCGGTGATAAATGAAAGGACTACAGTCGAGCCAACTCGACAGTTATATGCTCGCTACCCACATCATCGCGGCAGTTAGATTAAATGACCATTAATTAAATAAATAAATAATTGAAAAAAATTTTAATTCTTAAAATTATAAAGCAGTATTGTCTCCAATTTTGGTAGCTCTAGCTCATATAGTCTCTAAGATCCAGGTATGTCCTCCATATATCATATTTTCTTAAATATCTTCTCTGTTTATTAACCGATCTCGATGAAGGCTGTAGCATTGGCCAAATTTTGAAATATTAAATTGGAAACTTAATTACCAAATCGTCCTGAAGTAGTGTGATAGTGTCCCAATGGGTCCAATTTTAGTTATCTTCCATCAAAGTTTAAAAATAGCCTAATTTTAGTGCATTTTTAATATTCATGATATAAAAAGTAAACATACATAACAAACAAAAAATAAACATACTTTTCATATGAAACAAAAGAAACAAAGATTGGTTGCATAACTTGTCTTCAATTCAGTTTTAAAGTTTGTATTTGTTGTAAAAATTTCACATTTGTGGCATGATCTGAAAAATGGGTTAACTTTGAAAGGCTGTCATTCACGATTCTTATCCGACTAAAATAATTTTTTGGATTCGTAATCCTTGAAGATTTCATTATTCTTATCTCCTTGGGCAAAAAGTAGTCGGAATTTGTCGATTTAAATCATGCGGGCTAATATTTTCGACCGAATATTTTTTTTTTTAGTTGCCCAGTCACGAGTAGGGAGACTCGATAAGCTAACTTTAAGAAATTGTTTCAATCAACTTTCAATCGGTTAGAGACAATATTTTACCCTTAGAATATTGTACTTAAATTTAGTCTTACGCTAATATGTTGTCTAAAAATGAAGTTTTAGTAAATGCCTATTGCTTGTTACCATATAATAACGCTGGAAAGATTCGGCCGGGAAGAATATGATGGGGTTTATTAAAATAATACTTAAATTGGTTTGTTGCTGCCTGTTTGCAATAGGGCGCAATCAGAAACTAACTACAGTGGAAATTTCTGTAATCACCTTTTCCCCTCCCCCACGCCCCACCTATCACTATACTGACAGTGGAGTGACTATTGGAACGAAGGGGAGGGCAGACAGGGGAGTTACCGTTTTAGCTTCTTATATCTATATCCATAACTTCCATCCATTTGCTCATCCGAAGATGTTTGCGATATCACAAGATTTAAGTTCTTGTGTTAAGCTATTTGTTTTGTTTTGGTTTAATTGTTATACCCGTTACATTCGGGTATAATGATGACAAAAGTGGGCGTACCTCTAAAAAAAAGCATTAAAAAAATAGACAAATTTCAAAAAATTCTAAAAAAAAAATTCTGCCATAGACAAAAAAAAAAATGTTTTTCGCTGTTTGGGGCCCCAAATCTATCCAAAAAAGTCGGTTTGGTCCAATTCAGAATTGGGCTGTTGCCTAGTGTTATCGAAGGCAGCAGATGCATTGTTTTATTTGTGGCTCAGCTGAACACAAAAGAGCAGAGTGCAATGTGAAAACTATATGTTTCAAATGCAACGGCACTGGTCATATGGCAAAGGATTGCAGAGTTCAATATAAAGGTCTCAACATAGTGACTGACGAAAAACGGGTGAAGGATATGAAAAAGAAGCTAGAGGAGCAGCAGCGATATTTGCAACTCGATCTAATAATTTCCGACATATCGACAACTCGATACATATTTTTGGCGACTTTCTATTTCGATATAAAACTCGATCTAAAATTTGGACGTACATCACTAGATTTTGCACAATTAAAATACAAGGGGGCTCCGCCTCCTGCTCGCTACGCTCGCGGTGATAAATGAAAGGACTACAGTCGAGCCAACTCGACAGTTATATGCTCGCTACCCACATCATCGCGGCAGTTAGATTAAATGACCATTAATTAAATAAATAAATAATTAAAAAAAATTTTAATTCGTAAAATTATAAAGCAGTATTGTCTCCAATTTTGGTAGCTCTAGCTCATATAGTCTCTAAGATCCAGGTATGTCCTCCATATATCATATTTTCTTAAATATCTTCTCTGTTTATTAACCGACCTCGATGAAGGCTGTAGCATTGGCCAAATTTTGAAATATTAAATTGGAAACTTGATTACCAAATCGTCCTGAAGTAGTGTGATAGTGTCCCAATGGGTCCAATTTTAGTTATCTTCCATCAAAGTTTAAAAATAGCCTAATTTTAGTGCATTTTTAATATTCATGATATAAAAAGTAAACATACATAACAAACAAAAAATAAACATACTTTTCATATGAAACAAAAGAAACAAAGATTGGTTGCATAACTTGTCTTCAATTCAGTTTTAAAGTTTGTATTTGTTGTAAAAATTTCACATTTGTGGCATGATCTGAAAAATGGGTTAACTTTGAAAGGCTGTCATTCACGATTCTTATCCGACTAAAATAATTTTTTGGATTCGTAATCCTTGAAGATTTCATTATTCTTATCTCCTTGGGCAAAAAGTAGTCGGAATTTGTCGATTTAAATCATGCGGGCTAATATTTTCGACCGAATATTTTTTTTTTTAGTTGCCCAGTCACGAGTAGGGAGACTCGATAAGCTAACTTTAAGAAATTGTTTCAATCAACTTTCAATCGGTTAGAGACAATATTTTACCCTTAGAATATTGTACTTAAATTTAGTCTTACGCTAATATGTTGTCTAAAAATGAAGTTTTAGTAAATGCCTATTGCTTGTTACCATATAATAACGCTGGAAAGATTCGGCCGGGAAGAATATGATGGGGTTTATTAAAATAATACTTAAATTGGTTTGTTGCTGCCTGTTTGCAATAGGGCGCAATCAGAAACTAACTACAGTGGAAATTTCTGTAATCACCTTTTCCCCTCCCCCACGCCCCACCTATCACTATACTGACAGTGGAGTGACTATTGGAACGAAGGGGAGGGCAGACAGGGGAGTTACCGTTTTAGCTTCTTATATCTATATCCATAACTTCCATCCATTTGCTCATCCGAAGATGTTTGCGATATCACAAGATTTAAGTTCTTGTGTTAAGCTATTTGTTTTGTTTTGGTTTAATTGTTATACCCGTTACTTAAAAAAAATAAGTATAAGGGTATATTGTGTTCGTTGGAATGTATGTAACAGAGAGAAGGAGGCATCTCCGACCCTATAAAGTATATATATTCTTGATCGGCATCAATAGCCGACTCGATACAGCCATGTGTGTCTGTCCGTCTGCATGAACAAAAGGATCTCAGAGACCATAAGAGATATAGATACCAAACTTTCACTAAAAGACTTCTATATACCCCAAGCAGATCAAGTTTGTTTCAAATTTAAGCCACGCCCCCCTCCGCCCCAGCAAATAGCGAAAAACCGTCTGAACAAAGAAATCTCAGAGACTAAAAGAGATAGAGTAACCAAAATTGGCACACAGATTTCTATATACCTCACGCAGATCAAGTTTGTTTCAAATTTAATCCACACCCCCACCGCCCCCGCAAATCGCGAAAAACCACCACCCACAGTTTTTGAGATAATACGTTTTATGTGATTATTAGCGTTATCTATTAGCGTTATCTATTATCCCACTGAATCGCATTAAGATCGGACATGTAGAACGACAGTTATGGCGAATTAAAGTTTTCAGAGCAAAACAAGTATTTTCTTTAAAGTACTTTTCAATATATTAAAGTCAGTAACGGGTATCATATGGTCGCAATCTCGACCATGATGATTATTAAATCATCGAAGGAACTATCCTCCTATTCCTCATAAAAATCTTACTGTAAAATCGCCCTAAAACAGTCAATTTTCACCCTAATATTTAGAAAATCGCCCTAAAAAAGGCGCCAAAGGCGTTTGGCCCTCTGTTTTAGAAATTTTTTTCTTAAAATCTAGAAATTAAATTTCTGAAATCAAACGACAATTGTCTAAATTAATGAAAGTTTTTCTACATTTTTGGGCGATGCACCCTAAATATAGGATTAATTTTTCATAAACTTGGAGCGAATTTCCTGAAATTATAGAATTTTTTTCTAAGTTCGAAGGTGATACGCATTAAATATAAGACAATTGTTCCATAAATGTAGGGCAAATTTTCCTAATATTAGACAGGGTTTTCTAAATCCAAAGCCGACGCACCCTAAAAATATTGATTTTTTTTCATAAATTTAGGGCAATTTTTCTCACAATAAGGAAATCTTTTCTGACCTTTAAGGCGCACCACCTTAAAAACAATAACATTTTTTATAGATGCAGGGCGATTTATCCCAATTTTATTCAGGCTTTTCTAAATCCAATGGCCACGCACTCTAAATAATTGGAAATTTTTTAATAAATTCAGGAAGATTTTTTGTATATTTTAAAAAGGGCTTTCTATTTTCTGAACCCCCGCTCAGATTTTTTTTCGAGTTTTCCTTGAATTTAAAAACATAAAAAAGCTAAAAAAAAAGATTAAAAAAAACAAAATTTTCTTAATTCAAAAATTAATAGCTCTTAAACTACTAACTTTAATAGTATATTCATTAGCTTTCAGGAAAAGTAAACCTTTTAAATATCGGTTTTGACATTCGGGTATAATGATGACAAAAGTGGGCGTACCTCTAAAAAAAAGCATTAAAAAAATAGCCAAATTTCAAAAAATTCTAAAAAAAAAATTCTGCCATAGAAAAAAAAAAAAAAATGTTTTTCGGTGTTTGGGGCCCAAAATCTATCCAAAAAAGTCGGTTTGGTCCAATTCAGAATTGGGCTGTTGCCTAGTGTTATCGAAGGCAGCAGATGCATTGTTTTATTTGTGGCTCAGTTGAACACAAAAGAGCAGAGTGCAATGTGAAAACTATATGTTTCAAATGCAACGGCACTGGTCATATGGCAAAGGATTGCAGAGTTCAATATAAAGGTCTCAACATAGTGACTGACGAAAAACGGGTGAAGGATATGAAAAAGAAGCTGGAGGAGCAGCAGCGATATTTGCAACTCGATCTAATAATTTCCGACATATCGACAACTCGATACATATTTTTGGCGACTTTCTATTTCGATATAAAACTCGATCTAAAATTTGGACGTACATCACTAGATTTTGCACAATTAAAATACAAGGGGGCTCCGCCTCCTGCTCGCTACGCTCGCGGTGATAAATGAAAGGACTACAGTCGAGCCAACTCGACAGTTATATGCTCGCTACCCACATCATCGCGGCAGTTAGATTAAATGACCAGTAATTAAATAAATAAATACTTAAAAAATTTTAATTCGTAAAATTATAAAGCAGTATTGTCTCCAATTTTGGTAGCTCTAGCTCATATAGTCTCCAAGATCCAGGTTATTATATGTCCTCCATATATCATATTTTCTTAAATATCTTCTCTGTTTATTAACCGATCTCGATGAAGGCTGTAGCATTGGCCAAATTTTAAAATATTAAATTGGAAACTTGATTACCAAATCGTCCTGAAGTAGTGGGATAGTGTCCCAATGGGTCCAATTTTAGTTATCTTCCATCAAAGTTTAAAAATAGCCTAATTTTAGTGCAATTTTAATATTCATGATATAAAAAGTAAACATACATAACAAACAAAAAATAAACATACTTTTCATATAAAACAAAAGACACAAAGATTGGTTGCATAACTTGTCTTCAATTCAGTTTTAAAGTTTGTATTTGTTGTAAAAATTTCACATTTGTGGCATGATCTGAAAAATGGGTTAACTTTGAAAGGCTGTCATTCACGATTCTTATCCGACTAAAATAATTTTTTGGATTCGTAATCCTTGAAGATTTCATTATTCTTATCTCCTTGGGCAAAAAGGAGTCGGAATTTGTCGATTTAAATCATGCGGGCTAATATTTTCGACCGAATATTTTTTTTTTTAGTTGCCCAGTCATGAGTAGGGAGACTCGATAAGCTAACTTTAAGAAATTGTTTCAATCAACTTTCAATCGGTTAGAGACAATATTTTACCCTTAGAATATTGTACTTAAATTTAGTCTTACGCTAATATGTTGTCTAAAAATGAAGTTTTAGTAAATGCCTATTGCTTGTTACCATATAATAACGCTGGAAAGATTCGGCCGGGAAGAATATGATGGGGTTTATTAAAATAATACTTAAATTGGTTTGTTGCTGCCTGTTTGCAATAGGGCGCAATCAGAAACTAACTACAGTGGAAATTTTTGTAATCACCTTTTCCCCTCCCCCACGCCCCACCTATCACTATACTGACAGTGGAGTGACTATTGGAACGAAGGGGAGGGCAGACAGGGGAGTTACCGTTTTAGCTTCTTATATCTATATCCATAACTTCCATCCATTTGCTCATCCGAAGATGTTTGCGATATCACAAGATTTAAGTTCTTGTGTTAAGCTATTTGTTTTGTTTTGGTTTAATTGTTATACCCGTTACTTAAAAAAAATAAGTATAAGGGTATATTGTGTTCGTTGGAATGTATGTAACAGAGAGAAGGAGGCATCTCCGACCCTATAAAGTATATATATTCTTGATCGGCATCAATAGCCGACTCGATACAGCCATGTGTGTCTGTCCGTCTGCATGAACAAAAGGATCTCAGAGACCATAAGAGATATAGATACCAAACTTTCACTAAAAGACTTCTATATACCCCAAGCAGATCAAGTTTGTTTCAAATTTAAGCCACGCCCCCCTCCGCCCCAGCAAATAGCGAAAAACAGTCTGAACAAAGAAATCTCAGAGACTAAAAGAGATAGAGTAACCAAAATTGGCACACAGATTTCTATATACCTCACGCAGATCAAGTTTTTGAGATAATACGTTTTATGTGATTATTAGCGTTATCTATCGTTATCTATTATCCCACTGAATCGCATTAAGATCGGACATGTAGAACGACAGTTATGGCGAATTAAAGTTTTCAGAGCAAAACAAGTATTTTCTTTAAAGTACTTTTCAATATATTAAAGTCAGTAACGGGTTTCATATGGTCGCGATCTCGACCATGATGCTTATTAAATCATCGTAGGAAGTATACTTCCTACTTCCTTCCTATAGGATTAATTTTTCATAAACTTGGAGCGAATTTTCTGAAATTATAGAATTTTTTTCTAAGTTCGAAGGTGATACGCATTAAATATAAGACAATTGTTCCATAAATGTAGGGCAAATTTTCCTAATATTAGACAGGGTTTTCTAAATCCAAAGCCGACGCACCCTAAAAATATTGATTTTTTTTCATAAATTTAGGGCAATTTTTCTCACAATAAGGAAATCTTTTCTGACCTTTAAGGCGCACCACCTTAAAAACAATAACATTTTTTATAGATGCAGGGCGATTTATCCCAATTTTATTCAGGCTTTTCTAAATCCAGTGGCCACGCACCCTAAATAATTGGAAATTTTTTAATAAATTCAGGAAGATTTTTTGAATATTTTAAAAAGGGCTTTCTAAATCCAAAGGCGACGCACCTTAAATAATGGGACATTTTTTTTGATAAATCCAGGACGATTTTTCTATATAATATAGTAAAACGCACTTGTTTTTATTTACAATATAATAGAAATAATATAATATATAAATTCAATATAAACATATTTTAAAAATAAAATTTAGGTCTTATGTACATTTTGTCGTTTAAATATTGTGTTTGTGTCGGAGGGATATTTAAGTCCCTTAATTTCACTAGTTTAAAATCAGTTTTCTTAACTATTTAATAAGATGTCAAATGATCATCATAAATACATTCTGTGTCCAAGCATAAAAAATGAACGTCGTTTTCATAGAGGTATATTAAATGAATAAATAAAATAATTTCTTTTGTCAAGGACATTTAGATTCTTTATAAAGCCACGACAAATAACATTTTCAGTTTGTGGAAAAAAATTTTTAAGCTTATTAAAAAATTTTGAAAACCTGTGGAGAGACGGCGATATAATATAGGAACGATCGGTTGAAAATCAAGTGTTAGTATGAAAAATATGTATCGAGTTGTCGATATGTCGGAAATTATTAGATCGAGTTGCAAATATCGCTGCTGCTCCTCCAGCTTCTTTTTCATATCCTTCACCCGTTTTTCGTCAGTCACTATGTTGAGACCTTTATATTGAACTCTGCAATCCTTTGCCATATGACCAGTGCCGTTGCATTTGAAACATATAGTTTTCACATTGCACTCTGCTCTTTTGTGTTCAACTGAGCCACAAATAAAACAATGCATCTGCTGCCTTCGATAACACTAGGCAACAGCCCAATTTTTGGATAGATTTTGGGCCCCAAACACCGAAAAACATTTTTTTTTTTTTCTATGGCAGAATTTTTTTTTTTAGAATTTTTTTAAATTTAGCTGTTTTTTTTATGCTTTTTTTTAGAGGTACGCCCAGTTTTGTCATCATTATACCCGAATGTCAAAACCGATATTCAAAAGCTTTACTTTTCCTGAAAGCTAATGAATATACCTATAATTCATCTATACACAGTCTAAGATTAAAGTTAGTAGTTTAAGAGCTATTAATTTTTGAATTAAGAAAATGTTGTTTTTTTTAATCTTTCGTTTAAGATATGTCTTATGAAAACCTGTGGAGAGACGGCGATATAATATTTTTTTTTGTCTAGGCATGTTTTTGTCGACTTTTTTGACTTTCTTGTAGAGTGGCATAACCTTTGGTATAAAATTTTTTTGTGTTTTTTGAGATATCCTAACCAAACTCACAGGAAATCAATTTGATGTGGTTTTACGCATAGTGACCAAAGTTGGTTCAAATCGGTCGACTATATCTTATACAATCGGCGGAAACTAAAGTGTTAAAATTAAAAACTTTTTTGTTATTTGAGATATTTTAACTAAACTGACTGAATATGCATTTAAGATGGTCATCTGAACTATTAAAATTGTTTCTGTATATAAAGCTATATTAATTACCCATCGTTTGGTATGTTTACCGTTAAAATCTATGGAAGAACGACTAAGTTATTAGCATATAAACAATGAAAGAATTTTGACGCAAAGGTTGATTTTGGACTGATCGGTCCCATGGAAGCTATATGTTATAGTGATCCGATTCCAACCAAAATTGGACAGGTTGTATAAGGCAATAGAAGGCTTATAACTTGTAACTTTGGTACAGATAACTTAAAAAACAAAAAAGTTTTTAATACTAAAGTTTGCTTATCGAACGGTCGTATCGATTGTTCCTATGGCAGCTATATGATATAGTGGTCCGATTTCAACCAAATTTTATAAGAATATAAGGGGCAATCAAAATAACGTAATTCATGAGATTGCTTGAGATATCTCCAAAAATAAAAAAGTTTTTTATACTAAGACTTGATTTTGTACCGATCGGTCCTATGGTAGCTATATGATATAGTGGACCGATTTGAACCAACTTCGGTTAGAATGTCTTAGACCATCATAAATGCATTTTCTACCAACTAAGTTAAAATATCTCAAAAAACAAAAAAGTTTTTCATACAAAAGCTTGATCTTACACCGATCGGTCCCATGACAGCTATATGATATAGTGGAACGATTTGAACCAAATTTGGTAAGGATATAAAACCCATTGAAAAAAAAAACTTCTGAACCCCCGCTCAGATTTTTTTTCGAGTTTTCCTTGAATTTAAAAACAAAAAAAAGCTAAAAAAAAGATTAAAAAAAACAACATTTTCTTAATTTAAAAATTAATAGCTCTTAAACTACTAACTTTAATAGTATATTCATTAGCTTTCAGGAAAAGTAAACCTTTTGAATATCGGTTTTGACATTCGGGTATAATGATGACAAAAGTGGGCGTACCTCTAAAAAAAAGCATTAAAAAAACAACTAAATTTAAAAAAATTCTAAAAAAAAAAATTCTGCCATAGAAAAAAAAAAAAAATGTTTTTCGCTGTTTGGGGCCCCAAATCTATCCAAAAAAGTCGGTTTGGTCCAATTCAGAATTGGGCTGTTGCCTAGTGTTATCGAAGGCAGCAGATGCATTGTTTTATTTGTGGCTCAGTTGAACACAAAAGAGCAGAGTGCAATGTGAAAACTATATGTTTCAAATGCAACGGCACTGGTCATATGGCAAAGGATTGCAGAGTTCAATATAAAGGTCTCAACATAGTGACTGACGAAAAACAGGTGAAGGATATGAAAAAGAAGCTGGAGGAGCAGCAGCGATATTTGCAACTCGATCTAATAATTTCCGACATATCGACAACTCGATACATATTTTTGGCGACTTTCTATTTCGATATAAAACTCGATCTAAAATTTGGACGTACATCACTAGATTTTGCACAATTAAAATACAAGGGGGCTCCGCCTCCTGCTCGCTACGCTCGCGGTGATAAATGAAAGGACTACAGTCGAGCCAACTCGACAGTTATATGCTCGCTACCCACATCATCGCGGCAGTTAGATTAAATGACCATTAATTAAATAAATAAATAATTAAAAAAAATTTTAATTCGTAAAATTATAAAGCAGTATTGTCTTCAATTTTGGTAGCTCTAGCTCATATAGTCTCTAAGATCCAGGTATGTCCTCCATATATCATATTTTCTTAAATATCTTCTCTGTTTATTAACCGATCTCGATGAAGGCTGTAGCATTGGCCAAATTTTAAAATATTAAATTGGAAACTTGATTACCAAATCGTCCTGAAGTAGTGGGATAGTGTCCCAATGGGTCCAATTTTAGTTATCTTCCATCAAAGTTTAAAAATAGCCTAATTTTAGTGCATTTTTAATATTCATGATATAAAAAGTAAACATACATAACAAACAAAAAATAAACATACTTTTCATATAAAACAAAAGACACAAAGATTGGTTGCATAACTTGTCTTCAATTCAGTTTTAAAGTTTGTATTTGTTGTAAAAATTTCACATTTGTGGCATGATCTGAAAAATGGGTTAACTTTGAAAGGCTGTCATTCACGATTCTTATCCGACTAAAATAATTTTTTGGATTCGTAATCCTTGAAGATTTCATTATTCTTATCTCCTTGGGCAAAAAGTAGTCGGAATTTGTCGATTTAAATCATGCGGGCTAATATTTTCGACCGAATATTTTTTTTTTTAGTTGCCCAGTCACGAGTAGGGAGACTCGATAAGCTAACTTTAAGAAATTGTTTCAATCAACTTTCAATCGGTTAGAGACAATATTTTACCCTTAGAATATTGTACTTAAATTTAGTCTTACGCTAATATGTTGTCTAAAAATGAAGTTTTAGTAAATGCCTATTGCTTGTTACCATATAATAACGCTGGAAAGATTCGGCCGGGAAGAATATGATGGGGTTTATTAAAATAATACTTAAATTGGTTTGTTGCTGCCTGTTTGCAATAGGGCGCAATCAGAAACTAACTACAGTGGAAATTTCTGTAATCACCTTTTCCCCTCCCCCACGCCCCACCTATCACTATACTGACAGTGGAGTGACTATTGGAACGAAGGGGAGGGCAGACAGGGGAGTTACCGTTTTAGCTTCTTATATCTATATCCATAACTTCCATCCATTTGCTCATCCGAAGATGTTTGCGATATCACAAGATTTAAGTTCTTGTGTTAAGCTATTTGTTTTGTTTTGGTTTAATTGTTATACCCGTTACTTAAAAAAAATAAGTATAAGGGTATATTGTGTTCGTTGGAATGTATGTAACAGAGAGAAGGAGGCATCTCCGACCCTATAAAGTATATATATTCTTGATCGGCATCAATAGCCGACTCGATACAGCCATGTGTGTCTGTCCGTCTGCATGAACAAAAGGATCTCAGAGACCATAAGAGATATAGATACCAAACTTTCACTAAAAGACTTCTATATACCCCAAGCAGATCAAGTTTGTTTCAAATTTAAGCCACGCCCCCCTCCGCCCCAGCAAATAGCGAAAAACCGTCTGAACAAAGAAATCTCAGAGACTAAAAGAGATAGAGTAACCAAAATTGGCACACAGATTTCTATATACCTCACGCAGATCAAGTTTGTTTCAAATTTAATCCACACCCCCACCGCCCCCGCAAATCGCGAAAAACCACCACCCACAGTTTTTGAGATAATACGTTTTATGTGATTATTAGCGTTATCTATTAGCGTTATCTATTATCCCACTGAATCGCATTAAGATCGGACATGTAGAACGACAGTTATGGCGAATTAAAGTTTTCAGAGCAAAACAAGTATTTTCTTTAAAGTACTTTTCAATATATTAAAGTCAGTAACGGGTATCATATGGTCGCAATCTCGACCATGATGATTATTAAATCATCGAAGGAACTACACTCATAAAAATCTTACTGTAAAATCGCCCTAAAACAGTCAATTTTCACCCTAATATTTAGAAAATCGCCCTAAAAAAGGCGCCAAAGGCGTTTGGCCCTCTGTTTTAGAAATTTTTTTCTTAAAATCTAGAAATTAAATTTCTGAAATCAAACGACAATTGTCTAAATTAACCCGAATCTTCCCAGCGTTACCATATGGTAACAAGCAATAGGCATTTACTAAAACTTAATTTTTAGACAACATATTAACGTTAGATTAACTTTTATAAGATATTCTAAGAGTAAATTGTTATCTCTAACTGATAAAAAGTTGATTGAAACAATCTCTTGAAGTTAGCTGATCGAAAAATGCGCTTTAAGTTGCTCATTATATTCTGCAGTGCAAAAAAACGGCATTTGGTAATTCGTCGCAAGTAAATTTAAATCGTTTAACTAATTTTAGTACTGAACTATATGAAATGCACCCATCATTACAAAGGTAAAAGAGTGCTCTTTTTAATTATGAAACAATTTTTAAATAAAAAACACTTTTTTAAAGTTAATTTACGCTTTTAATTTTCGTGTTACCATACGGTAACGCTGGGAAGTACAGGGTACAGGTTTTTTCCATACATTTTATTCGCGTTTCGCACTGTTTTGTTCATAAAATATGATTGCTCCTATGGCAGCTATATGATATAGTGGTCCGATTTGAACCAAATTTGGTCAGGATGTGTAACAACACATAAGACACATATTCTAAGAGTTTGGTTGAGATATCTCAGAATAGAAAAAAGTTTTTCATACTAAAGGTGAATTTGACCCCGATTGGTCCTATGACAGTTGTGTTATATATACGTTATACTGCACCGATTTGACCCAAATTTTGTCCTATAAATCAAGGAAGAGCCCCCCTGTTGGATTAAGTTGTGTTTATAAGACTTTTTCTCAAACATTTGTATTTTGTAGCATTATGAAAACCTGTACCCTGTACTTCCCAGCGTTACCATATGGTAACAGCCGAAAAAATTGTCCTGTCGATTATCCTGACAAGGACGAACAAAATGAATGTGTTTTTCGGATTCAGCGAACTCAAATTTATCAGTCCTGAAATTTTCATTAAGAAATTCGAAAAAATGTTGCTCAGGACGATTTGGGTTAATGAAAGTTTTTCTACATTTTTGGGCGATGCACCCTAAATATAGGATTAATTTTTCATAAACTTGGAGCGAATTTTCTGAAATTATAGAATTTTTTTCTAAGTTCGAAGGTGATACGCATTAAATATAAGACAATTGTTCCATAAATGTAGGGCAGATTTTCCTAATATTAGACAGGGTTTTCTAAATCCAAAGCCGACGCACCCTAAAAATATTGATTTTTTTTCATAAATTTAGGGCAATTTTTCTCACAATAAGGAAATCTTTTCTGACCTTTAAGGCGCACCACCTTAAAAACAATAACATTTTTTATAGATGCAGGGCGATTTATCCCAATTTTATTCAGGCTTTTCTAAATCCAATGGCCACGCACCCTAAATAATTGGAAATTTTTTAATAAATTCAGGAAGATTTTTTGTATATTTTAAAAAGGGCTTTCTATTTTCTGAACCCCCGCTCAGATTTTTTTTCGAGTTTTCCTTGAATTTAAAAACAAAAAAAAGCTAAAAAAAAGATTAAAAAAAACAACATTTTCTTAATTCAAAAATTAATAGCTCTTAAACTACTAACTTTAATAGTATATTCATTAGCTTTCAGGAAAAGTAAACCTTTTGAATATCGGTTTTGACATTCGGGTATAATGATGACAAAAGTGGGCGGACCTCTAAAAAAAAGCATTAAAAAAATAGCCAAATTTCAAAAAATTCTAAAAAAAAAATTCTGCCATAGAAAAAAAAAAATGTTTTTCGGTGTTTGGGGCCCCAAATCTATCCAAAAAAGTCGGTTTGGTCCAATTCAGAATTGGGCTGTTGCCTAGTGTTATCGAAGGCAGCAGATGCATTGTTTTATTTGTGGCTCAGTTGAACACAAAAGAGCAGAGTGCAATGTGAAAACTATATGTTTCAAAGCAACGGCACTGGTCATATGGCAAAGGATTGCAGAGTTCAATATAAAGGTCTCAACATAGTGACTGACGAAAAACGGGTGAAGGATATGAAAAAGAAGCTGGAGGAGCAGCAGCGATATTTGCAACTCGATCTAATAATTTCCGACATATCGACAACTCGATACATATTTTTGGCGACTTTCTATTTCGATATAAAACTCGATCTAAAATTTGGACGTACATCACTAGATTTTGCACAATTAAAATACAAGGGGGCTCCGCCTCCTGCTCGCTACGCTCGCGGTGATAAATGAAAGGACTACAGTCGAGCCAACTCGACAGTTATATGCTCGCTACCCACATCATCGCGGCAGTTAGATTAAATGACCATTAATTAAATAAATAAATACTTAAAAAATTTTAATTCGTAAAATTATAAAGCAGTATTGTCTCCAATTTTGGTAGCTCTAGCTCATATAGTCTCTAAGATCCAGGTATGTCCTCCATATATCATATTTTCTTAAATATCTTCTCTGTTTATTAACCGATCTCGATGAAGGCTGTAGCATTGGCCAAATTTTAAAATATTAAATTGGAAACTTGATTACCAAATCGTCCTGAAGTAGTGGGATAGTGTCCCAATGGGTCCAATTTTAGTTATCTTCCATCAAAGTTTAAA
The DNA here is from genome assembly GCA_951394115.2 of Drosophila phalerata. Taxonomy (NCBI): domain Eukaryota; kingdom Metazoa; phylum Arthropoda; class Insecta; order Diptera; family Drosophilidae; genus Drosophila; species Drosophila phalerata. The sequence continues at coordinate 14,893,036 of OX596006.1, forward strand.
AATAGCCTAATTTTAGTGCATTTTTAATATTCATGATATAAAAAGTAAACATACATAACAAACAAAAAATAAACATACTTTTCATATAAAACAAAAGACACAAAGATTGGTTGCATAACTTGTCTTCAATTCAGTTTTAAAGTTTGTATTTGTTGTAAAAATTTCACATTTGTGGCATGATCTGAAAAATGGGTTAACTTTGAAAGGCTGTCATTCACGATTCTTATCCGACTAAAATAATTTTTTGGATTCGTAATCCTTGAAGATTTCATTATTCTTATCTCCTTGGGCAAAAAGTAGTCGGAATTTGTCGATTTAAATCATGCGGGCTAATATTTTCGACCGAATATTTTTTTTGTTAGTTGCCCAGTCATGAGTAGGGAGACTCGATAAGCTAACTTTAAGAAATTGTTTCAATCAACTTTCAATCGGTTAGAGACAATATTTTACCCTTAGAATATTGTACTTAAATTTAGTCTTACGCTAATATGTTGTCTAAAAATGAAGTTTTAGTAAATGCCTATTGCTTGTTACCATATAATAACGCTGGAAAGATTCGGCCGGGAAGAATATGATGGGGTTTATTAAAATAATACTTAAATTGGTTTGTTGCTGCCTGTTTGCAATAGGGCGCAATCAGAAACTAACTACAGTGGAAATTTCTGTAATCACCTTTTCCCCTCCCCCACGCCCCACCTATCACTATACTGACAGTGGAGTGACTATTGGAACGAAGGGGAGGGCAGACAGGGGAGTTACCGTTTTAGCTTCTTATATCTATATCCATAACTTCCATCCATCTGCTCATCCGAAGATGTTTGCGATATCACAAGATTTAAGTTCTTGTGTTAAGCTATTTGTTTTGTTTTGGTTTAATTGTTATACCCGTTACTTAAAAAAAATAAGTATAAGGGTATATTGTGTTCGTTGGAATGTATGTAACAGAGAGAAGGAGGCATCTCCGACCCTATAAAGTATATATATTCTTGATCGGCATCAATAGCCGACTCGATACAGCCATGTGTGTCTGTCCGTCTGCATGAACAAAAGGATCTCAGAGACCATAAGAGATATAGATACCAAACTTTCACTAAAAGACTTCTATATACCCCAAGCAGATCAAGTTTGTTTCAAATTTAAGCCACGCCCCCCTCCGCCCCAGCAAATAGCGAAAAACCGTCTGAACAAAGAAATCTCAGAGACTAAAAGAGATAGAGTAACCAAAATTGGCACACAGATTTCTATATACCTCACGCAGATCAAGTTTTTGAGATAATACGTTTTATGTGATTATTAGCGTTATCTATCGTTATCTATTATCCCACTGAATCGCATTAAGATCGGACATGTAGAACGACAGTTATGGCGAATTAAAGTTTTCAGAGCAAAACAAGTATTTTCTTTAAAGTACTTTTCAATATATTAAAGTCAGTAACGGGTTTCATATGGTCGCGATCTCGACCATGATGATTATTAAATCATCGTAGGAAGTACACTCATAAAAATCTTACTGTAAAAAACAGTCAATTTTCACCCTAATATTTAGAAAATCGCCCTAAAAAAGGCGCCAAAGGCGTTTGGCCCTCTGTTTTAGAAATTTTTTTCTTAAAATCTAGAAATTAAATTTCTGAAATCAAACGACAATTGTCTAAATTAATGAAAGTTTTTCTACATTTTTGGGCGATGCGCCCTAAATATAGGATTAATTTTTCATAAACTTGGAGCGAATTTTCTGAAATTATAGAATTTTTTTCTAAGTTCGAAGGTGATACGCATTAAATATAAGACAATTGTTCCATAAATGTAGGGCAAATTTTCCTAATATTAGACAGGGTTTTCTAAATCCAAAGCCGACGCACCCTAAAAATATTGATTTTTTTTCATAAATTTAGGGCAATTTTTCTCACAATAAGGAAATCTTTTCTGACCTTTAAGGCGCACCACCTTAAAAACAATAACATTTTTTATAGATGCAGGGCGATTTATCCCAATTTTATTCAGGCTTTTCTAAATCCAATGGCCACGCACCCTAAATAATTGGAAATTTTTTAATAAATTCAGGAAGATTTTTTGAATATTTTAAAAAGGGCTTTCTAAATCCAAAGGCGACGCACCTTAAATAATGGGACATTTTTTTTGATAAATCCAGGACGATTTTTCTATATAATATAGTAAAACGCACTTGTTTTTATTTACAATATAATAGAAATAATATAATATATAAATTCAATATAAACATATTTTAAAAATAAAATTTAGGTCTTATGTACATTTTGTCGTTTAAATATTGTGTTTGTGTCGGAGGGATATTTAAGTCCCTTAATTTCACTAGTTTAAAATCAGTTTTCTTAACTATTTAATAAGATGTCAAATGATCATCATAAATACATTCTGTGTCCAAGCATAAAAAATGAACGTCGTTTTCATAGAGGTATATTAAATGAATAAATAAAATAATTTCTTTTGTCAAGGACATTTAGATTCTTTATAAAGCCACGACAAATAACATTTTCAGTTTGTGGAAAAAAATTTTTAAGCTTATTAAAAAATTTTGAAAACCTGTGGAGAGACGGCGATATAATATAGGAACGATCGGTTGAAAATCAAGTGTTAGTATGAAAAATATGTATCGAGTTGTCGATATGTCGGAAATTATTAGATCGAGTTGCAAATATCGCTGCTGCTCCTCCAGCTTCTTTTTCATATCCTTCACCCGTTTTTCGTCAGTCACTATGTTGAGACCTTTATATTGAACTCTGCAATCCTTTGCCATATGACCAGTGCCGTTGCATTTGAAACATATAGTTTTCACATTGCACTCTGCTCTTTTGTGTTCAACTGAGCCACAAATAAAACAATGCATCTGCTGCCTTCGATAACACTAGGCAACAGCCCAATTTTTGGATAGATTTGGGGCCCCAAACACCGAAAAACATTTTTTTTTTTTTTCTATGGCAGAATTTTTTTTTTTAGAATTTTTTTAAATTTAGCTGTTTTTTTAATGCTTTTTTTTAGAGGTACGCCCAGTTTTGTCATCATTATACCCGAATGTCAAAACCGATATTCAAAAGCTTTACTTTTCCTGAAAGCTAATGAATATACCTATAATTCATCTATACACAGTCTAAGATTAAAGTTAGTAGTTTAAGAGCTATTAATTTTTGAATTAAGAAAATGTTGTTTTTTTTAATCTTTCGTTTAAGATATGTCTTATGAAAACCTGTGGAGAGACGGCGATATAATATTTTTTTTTGTCTAGGCATGTTTTTGTCGACTTTTTTGACTTCCTTGTAGAGTGGCATAACCTTTGGTATAAAATTTTTTTGTGTTTTTTGAGATATCCTAACCAAACTCACAGGAAATCAATTTGATGTGATTTTACGCATAGTGACCAAAGTTGGTTCAAATCGGTCGACTATATCTTATACAATCGGCGGAAACTAAAGTGTTAAAATTAAAAACTTTTTTGTTATTTGAGATATTTTAACTAAACTGACTGAATATGCATTTAAGATGGTCATCTGAACTATTAAAATTGTTTCTGTATATAAAGCTATATTAATTACCCATCGTTTGGTATGTTTACCGTTAAAATCTATGGAAGAACGACTAAGTTATTAGCATATAAACAATGAAAGAATTTTGACGCAAAGGTTGATTTTGGACTGATCGGTCCCATGGAAGCTATATGTTATAGTGATCCGATTCCAACCAAAATTGGACAGGTTGTATAAGGCAATAGAAGGCTTATAACTTGTAGCTTTGGTACAGATAACTTAAAAAACAAAAAAGTTTTTCATACTAAAGTTTGCTTATCGAATCGTATCGATTGTTCCTATGGCAGCTATATGATATAGTGGTCCGATTTCAACCAAATTTTATAAGAATATAAGGGGCAATCAAAATAACGTAATTCATGAGATTGCTTGAGATATCTCCAAAAATAAAAAAGTTTTTTATACTAAGACTTGATTTTGTACCGATCGGTCCTATGGTAGCTATATGATATAGTGGAGTTCGAGTTTTCCTTGAATTTAAAAACAAAAAAAAGCTAAAAAAAAAGATTAAAAAAAACATTTTCTTAATTCAAAAATTAATAGCTCTTAAACTACTAACTTTAATCTTAAACTGTGTATAGACGAATTATAGGTATATTCATTAGCTTTCAGGAAAAGTAAAGCTTTTGAATATCGGTTTTGACATTCGGGTATAATGATGACAAAAGTGGGCGTACCTCTAAAAAAAAGCATTAAAAAAAAAACCAAATTTCAAAAAATTCTAAAAAAAAAATTCTGCTATAGAAAAAAAAAAAAATGTTTTTCGGTGTTTGGGGCCCCAAATCTATCCAAAAAAGTCGGTTTGGTCCAATTCAGAATTGGGCTGTTGCCTAGTGTTATCGAAGGCAGCAGATGCATTGTTTTATTTGTGGCTCAGTTGAACACAAAAGAGCAGAGTGCAATGTGAAAACTATATGTTTCAAAGCAACGGCACTGGTGGCAAAGGATTGCAGAGTTCAATATAAAGGTCTCAACATAGTGACTGACGAAAAACGGGTGAAGGATATGAAAAAGAAGCTGGAGGAGCAGCAGCGATATTTGCAACTCGATCTAATAATTTCCGACATATCGACAACTCGATACATATTTTTGGCGACTTTCTATTTCGATATAAAACTCGATCTAAAATTTGGACGTACATCACTAGATTTTGCACAATTAAAATACAAGGGGGCTCCGCCTCCTGCTCGCTACGCTCGCGGTGATAAATGAAAGGACTACAGTCGAGCCAACTCGACAGTTATATGCTCGCTACCCACATCATCGCGGCAGTTAGATTAAATGACCATTAATTAAATAAATAAATACTTAAAAAATTTTAATTCGTCAAATTATAAAGCAGTATTGTCTCCAATTTTGGTAGCTCTAGCTCATATAGTCTCTAAGATCCAGGTATGTCCTCCATATATCATATTTTCTTAAATATCTTCTCTGTTTATTAACCGATCTCGATGAAGGCTGTAGCATTGGCCAAATTTTAAAATATTAAATTGGAAACTTGATTACCAAATCGTCCTGAAGTAGTGGGATAGTGTCCCAATGGGTCCAATTTTAGTTATCTTCCATCAAAGTTTAAAAATAGCCTAATTTTAGTGCATTTTTAATATTCATGATATGAAAAGTAAACATACATAACAAACAAAAAATAAACATACTTTTCATATAAAACAAAAGACACAAAGATTGGTTGCATAACTTGTCTTCAATTCAGTTTTAAAGTTTGTATTTGTTGTAAAAATTTCACATTTGTGGCATGATCTGAAAAATGGGTTAACTTTGAAAGGCTGTCATTCACGATTCTTATCCGACTAAAATAATTTTTTGGATTCGTAATCCTTGAAGATTTCATTATTCTTATCTCCTTGGGCAAAAAGTAGTCGGAATTTGTCGATTTAAATCATGCGGGCTAATATTTTCGACCGAATATTTTTTTTGTTAGTTGCCCAGTCATGAGTAGGGAGACTCGATAAGCTAACTTTAAGAAATTGTTTCAATCAACTTTCAATCGGTTAGAGACAATATTTTACCCTTAGAATATTGTACTTAAATTTAGTCTTACGCTAATATGTTGTCTAAAAATGAAGTTTTAGTAAATGCCTATTGCTTGTTACCATATAATAACGCTGGAAAGATTCGGCCGGGAAGAATATGATGGGGTTTATTAAAATAATACTTAAATTGGTTTGTTGCTGCCTGTTTGCAATAGGGCGCAATCAGAAACTAACTACAGTGGAAATTTCTGTAATCACCTTTTCCCCGCCCCCACGCCCCACCTATCACTATACTGACAGTGGAGTGACTATTGGAACGAAGGGGAGGGCAGACAGGGGAGTTACCGTTTTAGCTTCTTATATCTATATCCATAACTTCCATCCATCTGCTCATCCGAAGATGTTTGCGATATCACAAGATTTAAGTTCTTGTGTTAAGCTATTTGTTTTGTTTTGGTTTAATTGTTATACCCGTTACTTAAAAAAAATAAGTATAAGGGTATATTGTGTTCGTTGGAATGTATGTAACAGAGAGAAGGAGGCATCTCCGACCCTATAAAGTATATATATTCTTGATCGGCATCAATAGCCGACTCGATACAGCCATGTGTGTCTGTCCGTCTGCATGAACAAAAGGATCTCAGAGACCATAAGAGATATAGATACCAAACTTTCACTAAAAGACTTCTATATACCCCAAGCAGATCAAGTTTGTTTCAAATTTAAGCCACGCCCCCCTCCGCCCCAGCAAATAGCGAAAAACCGTCTGAACAAAGAAATCTCAGAGACTAAAAGAGATAGAGTAACCAAAATTGGCACACAGATTTCTATATACCTCACGCAGATCAAGTTTGTTTCAAATTTAATCCACACCCCCACCGCCCCCGCAAATCGCGAAAAACCACCACCCACAGTTTTTGAGATAATACGTTTTATGTGATTATTAGCGTTATCTATTAGCGTTATCTATTATCCCACTGAATCGCATTAAGATCGGACATGTAGAACGACAGTTATGGCGAATTAAAGTTTTCAGAGCAAAACAAGTATTTTCTTTAAAGTACTTTTCAATATATTAAAGTCAGTAACGGGTATCATATGGTCGCAATCTCGACCATGATGATTATTAAATCATCGAAGGAACTACACTCATAAAAATCTTACTGTAAAATCGCCCTAAAACAGTCAATTTTCACCCTAATATTTAGAAAATCGCCCTAAAAAAGGCGCCAAAGGCGTTTGGCCCTCTGTTTTAGAAATTTTTTTCTTAAAATCTAGAAATTAAATTTCTGAAATCAAACGACAATTGTCTAAATTAATGAAAGTTTTTCTACATTTTTGGGCGATGCGCCCTAAATATAGGATTAATTTTTCATAAACTTGGAGCGAATTTTCTGAAATTATAGAATTTTTTTCTAAGTTCGAAGGTGATACGCATTAAATATAAGACAATTGTTCCATAAATGTAGGGCAAATTTTCCTAATATTAGACAGGGTTTTCTAAATCCAAAGCACCACCTTAAAAACAATAACATTTTTTATAGATGCAGGGCGATTTATCCCAATTTTATTCAGGCTTTTCTAAATCCAATGGCCACGCACCCTAAATAATTGGAAATTTTTTAATAAATTCAGGAAGATTTTTTGAATATTTTAAAAAGGGCTTTCTAAATCCAAAGGCGACGCACCTTAAATAATGGGACATTTTTTTTGATAAATCCAGGACGATTTTTCTATATAATATAGTAAAACGCACTTGTTTTTATTTACAATATAATAGAAATAATATAATATATAAATTCAATATAAACATATTTTAAAAATAAAATTTAGGTCTTATGTACATTTTGTCGTTTAAATATTGTGTTTGTGTCGGAGGGATATTTAAGTCCCTTAATTTCACTAGTTTAAAATCAGTTTTCTTAACTATTTAATAAGATGTCAAATGATCATCATAAATACATTCTGTGTCCAAGCATAAAAAATGAACGTCGTTTTCATAGAGGTATATTAAATGAATAAATAAAATAATTTCTTTTGTCAAGGACATTTAGATTCTTTATAAAGCCACGACAAATAACATTTTCAGTTTGTGGAAAAAAATTTTTAAGCTTATTAAAAAATTTTGAACTAGTAGCTAAGCACTTAGTTCTGCCATATTCTATGCCATTGATTTCAAAATTATTTGTAAAATTTGAAAAATTAATACATAGTTTTTTGGTCAGCGAAACTACAATATTTTTCCTTGATGTAATATTTTTAGCATAACTTTTAAGTCTTTTGTGTTGCGACTCAAACGGAAAAGTCCACAAATACTTTAATGGCCCTGACTCTTGTATTACTCTGAAATAATGATTTAAAAAGTGATGTTTGGGCTTTATTGAGTCATTGAACAGAGGGTATATTCCCTGTTATGATACATAATGATGTCTTTTAAGTCCTTTAAATCATTTGTGGTATACTCTGAAAATGTAATGAAATCAATCAACTTCAGTAAATTTTTTACGAATTCCCAAACTTTATCATTTACGGTAACCAAGTCCCCGACCATTAATGGGAAAAACGTAATGAAAGTAAGAAACTCATAATACATAATACTATAATACTTCCTTTCTTGCTCGTTGATAGTATACTGGAAACATTAGCCTTGTTTTCCAATTCTGCGTTCTCTTGTACGTTGTTCTAAATAAATAAATAGAATGATTAGTGAATAATAAAGACGATTTAAAATTTTCTGGTGGTCTAAGTGTATAAAAAACGAGTTAAAAATTATATAAATAATAAGAATTTTATTACTCAAAATCAAATAATTTCGTTTCGTCTATTGACATCAAAGTCTACGAATGTCAGATTTTTGCGTATGTTACTTTGTTTAAAATTAAAATTGTTGAATTGCTCTGATACAATAAAATGTTGCACATGACAAATAGATGTCGTTTTAAAAGTCGCAATAATTATTGAAAGCCAAGTTTTTTAAAGTTTGAAAGCAATGTAGAACAATGACTATATTTACTAAATTAATGAATATCACTTACTTCATTTTTTTTGCCAATTCTCCAATTCTGCATAAAACTCAATCGCTGGTCCAACGAGCTCTAAAGGAATTTCGGCGAGCAACTGATCCCATTTTAAGGAACGCAATGTGCAAACGCTAAAATTCCGCTCTAAAGTTAATACAATTATTTGTAGAACAATTATAATAAATGGTAAACATTTTTATATTTTATGTTTGGCACTTGTACTTATCAGCTAAAATATTAAGAAATTCTTCACCTCCTAAACTTTTTGATATTTCCTCCATGCTCGACTATTGAAAACTGATGTACAATTAATGAATGCAGTATATCAAAGTATAACACAACTTCAATTTTTTTTTGTGAAAAGCATAGCCTACTGTGTGTCGATAATATCTCAACAGATGGCGTTATAGACAGATTCATCACTAACTGACTGTAAAGTTACTTTACTATTCTCAATAGATGGCACAACAAATTTTTTAAAAATATTCTGATGTCAAAGTTTTGCAATTCTCCAACTTATCAAGAAATGCAATAGTTGGGCTATTTTATCATATCTCATATCTATAATTTCTCACTCGAAATTTAACACATTTATTTGTCGAACTAATTATAACACTAGGCAACAGCCAAAAAATTACACGAACCAAACCCACTTTTTTGGATAGATTTGGGGCCAAAAACGACGAAAAACATTTTTATTTTTTTTCTATGGTGAAATTTCTTTTTTAGAATTTTTTAAAAATCTGGCTTTGTTTTCGTACATTTTACAGAGGTGCGCCGACTTATGTCATCATTACTCGAGAATGACAAAACCGATTTTCAAAAGCTTTACTATTTCTGAAAGTCAATGAATATATCTATAATTCATTAATACAAAGTTTTAGATTTAAGCCAGGAGTTAAAGAGACATTAATTTTTGAATTAAGAAAATGATGATTTTTTTAAAGCTTTTTTTATTTTAGCTTTTTTTACTTTAAAATTCGAGGAAAAGTCGAAAAAAATATAGCTTCCATGGGACCGATCATTCGAAAATCTACCTTTGCGTAAAAATTGTTTCATTGTTAATATACTAATAACTTAGCCGTCCTTCCATAGATTTTAACGATAAACATACGCAACGATTGGTAATAAATATAGCTATATATATATTAACAAATTTAATAGTTCAGATGACCATCTTAAATGCATATTCTGTCAGATTGGTTAATATATCTTAAAAAACAAAAAACTTTTTAATACTAAACCTTGATTTTCGAACGATCGTTCCTATGTCAGCTATATGATATAGTAGACCGATTTGAACCAAATTTGGACAAAATGTGTAAAATAATAACAAATTGATATTGTGTGAGATTGGTGAAGATATCTTAAAAATCACAAAAAATGTTCATACTAAAGGTTATGCCACTCTACAAGGAAGTCAAAAAAGTCGACAAAAACATGCCTAGACACAAAAAAATATTATATCGCCGTCCCTTCACAGATTTTAATAAGACTTATCTTTAACGACGCGTAATTAATGCAGCTGTGCAAATAAAATTAAAGACAAAATGTAATAAAGTTTTTTCGACGTTTCCTCGAATTTTAAAGTAAAAAAAGCTAAAAAAAAAAGCTTAAAAAAAATCATCATTTTCTTAATCCAAAACTTTGTATTAATGAATTATAGATATATTCAATGGCTTTCAGGAAAAGTAAAGTTTTTGAAAATCGGTTTCGGCGTTCTCGAGTAATGATGAAAAAACTGGGCGCACCTCTGAAAAAAAGTACGAAAAAAAAGCCAAATTTCAAAAAATTCTAAAAAAAAATCTCACCACAAAAAAAAAAAAATGTTTTTCGTCATTTGGAGCCCCAAATCTATCCAAATAAGTGGGTTTGGTTCGTGTAATAGACAAAAAGTTGAAAATTGTTGCCTAGTGTAATTAATAAATAAATATTGTGAATTAATTTCTCCATATTTCATTAACTGTGTTTTTAATTTTAAATTCCAAAAAGAATGAAACGCTTGTTTTTATTAAATGTCTTATAAAAAAAAAACAACAATAAATATATGCAGGAAAATCAACAGCACAACACAACTTAGAAGCCTTTTCATTGTAAAAAGCATAGCCTACTGTATGTGTCGAAGTCTATTTCGGCGATTCGCCGTTAACCCTCTACTGCATGCTCATGGAATCATTAAAGAAAAACATTTTTATCATGCATATATAGGTGTATTTGGAATAAATGAAGAAATATTTGAGCAAACTTTTTTTTTTGGGTAAATAGTTTAGGAGCAAAAAGGATATTGGCTTTTTCAGTTTTTGCTTGAAATAATAAATATAAGGCTGAATTACAGTCAAATTATAAGTTTTTATAAAAGATTACTCTATGTTCTTTTAGACAAAAATTACTCTTCAACATAAAAATTGTGGTTTGTTGTGAAAACTTCATACGAAAATTCATTGTTCATCAAATTCATCAAAATTCATTTTCGTTCACGAGAGACGCCTTAACAAAGTACAAAAAAACACGAAATATATTAAAGTAGATCTGTTATCTTGTATAGATCAGTTTTTATTGACTTTTTGAATTTCACAAATTACGACGCTTTTTTTTCTTCTTAAGTGCGTATATCTCTATAAAAGGCAATAGAGATGAGACTTCAACTTAAAGAACTAGTTCATATAGAATATCGATACATTTCAACTTAACATATTACTTTAACACTTTCCCTTGTTAATTTTAAATGAATACATAAATGTGATGAATTTTAAATGAAACATTATGCATAACTGAAAAATAAAATTTATGAATATAGTCCCATTTGGTTATAAAGAACTTGAAGACGTGGTCTTGGCAACGGCTTGGTCATCACATCGGCGACTTGCTTCTCTGTCGGGATTTGTTGAACTTGAAGCATTCCTTCTGTTACCTTCTCTCTAATAAAGAAATGCTTGTTCATGATGTGCTTCGTGCGACGATGAAACTCTGGATTCTGAGCAAGTCTCACTGCGGCTGAATTATCCACTTGTAGAATTGGTATCTGATTTAGCTTAGTGATACCTTGGAACAATTTTGATAGCCAAATTACTTCTTTTGCTGCTTCGTTAGCTGCAACAATTTCTGCCTCGGTTGTTGAAGTGGCTACCATTGCTTGACGCTGACTCATCCATGTAATTATACCTCCAGAATACTTGACTATAACTCCTGAGGTTGATCTGCCCGTCTTCGAACAGCCCGAAAAATCTGCATCACTGTAACATTCCAGAATTCCTTTATTCTTGCCGTGATTGTAAATAATACCTGTGTTTATTGATCCAGCGATGTATCGAAGTGCTCTCTTTAGCTGTACAACATTCTCTGAAGTTGGATTTTCGAGACTCCTGGATAAAAATCCAACGGCGAATGCTAGGTCAGGACGAGTTCCCAACATGAGATACATTATAGCCCCAACTGCTTGACGATATGGAAACTGTCTTTCTGCTGCATCTTCTTTCCCTGTTTCTGGAATTTCTGAGCTTTTTATGACTGGTGTTGAAACTGGTTTACACTCAGCAAATCCAAAACGTTCTAAAATCTTCTTTGCGTATCCTCCTTGACTTATTTTAATGCAATCTTCACTTTGCTCAATTTCTAGCCCTAGAAAGTACGTAGCTTGCGTGGAGACAATCTTGAACTCCATTTTTAACTCTCTTATCAGATTACTTAAGTCCTGCCAATCTGTTGCAGCGACCAAACCATCATCCACATATATTACTAGGATGATTTTCTTGCCATTACTCTCTCTTATATAAAGGCATGGATCTGCCTCACTGACTTTGAATCCAAGCTGTACCAGAAAAGCTCCAAATCGTTTATTCCAGCACCTTGGTCCTTGTTTTAGCCCGTATAGACTCTTCTTTAACTGGCATACTCTGTTTGAGCCATCTCCGAATCCTTCTGGTTGACTCATATAAATGGTTTCTTCCAACTCACCATAGAGGAATGCCGTCGAAACATCAAATTGAGTAAGATGCATTCCCTCGTTTTCTGCGATACTTAAAACTGATCGATAGTACCCATTTTAGCAACTGGACTAAAAGTCTGATTATAGTCAATACCTGGTCTCTGTGCAAATCCTTTAATAACCAGTCGAGCCTTAAACTTATTTATGCTTCCATCAGGATTCTCCTTTTTACGAAATACCCATCTGCAGGGCAATGCCTTTTGATCTGATGGCAAAGATACAAGCTTCCATGTTTTATTTTCTTCTAATGATCGCAATTCTCTATTCATTGCTTTGCGCCATTCAGCACTCTCCTTGCTGTTAATAGCTTCTTGAAACGTCTCTGGCTCAGTACCGGTGATTAATCCTTGTGATTCCATAACAAAATCATTGAACTGCATTGGCTTTCTAATTGTTGATCTTTCTCTTAGCTTTCTTGGACTTTCTAAATTTTCTTCTCCAGTCTCAAAGTCTTCCTCACTGTCACTTTCCTGTAAGGATTCTTCATTTTCGCTCTCTTCTAAAAATGGTTCATTTTGATTATCTTCATCGTTTCTGTTTTCATCTTCTTCTGCTATGTCTTTTGGCATATCCTTTAATGTGCATCTAGTAGATTGCCCACAATTACCAATTTTCTCCATAAACTTGACATCTCTAGACAAGACTACTTTGTTCTTTTCTTTCAGGTAAATTCTGTATCGCTCATCACCATCGTATCCAACTAGGTAACCTTTAATCGCCTTTTCGTCCATCTTCTTCCTTTTCTCTGCAGGAACATGTGCGTAACAAGTTGATCCTATGATACGAAAATGTTTGATTCTCGGCTTCTTACCCATCCATAGCTCAAATGGACTAATGCCTGCTTCTGATGACTTTCCTGTTCTGTTAAGAGTATATATAGCTGTGTTGACTAATTCCGCCCATATGGCTTGCGGAAATTCGACTTCTTGGTTTGAAAACTTAAATGTTCTGGCCATTTCCACAATTGTTCGATTATCCCTTTCTGTGTTGCCATTCTGCTGAGGCGTATAAGGGGCTGTAAGTCTTTGTGTAATACCATGCTTGCATAAAATCTCTTTAACTTCTGCATTATCAAACTCTCCTCCATTGTCACTCAGAATCTCTTTTATCTTATGACCATGCGTACTAGCATGAGTGATCATGTGACTGAGCATAACTTTTGCCTCCGATTTATGCGTTACTATGTAGCCATACCGAAACTTGGTGTAGCTATCTTTGAACAAAACGAGATACCGTTTTCTCTGGAAAGATTCATGATACGGTCCGCAAACATCTGTAGTTATAAGCTCTCCTGGACTCGTTACTTTATCTCTGGTTCCAAACGGTAGACGATGACTCTTTCCATAAATACATGGCTCACAGATACTATTTCTGTGCTTAACTTTAATGCCCAAAACTCTTTCCAGCATTTCTTTAACGTGTCTCTTATCCTGATGTCCCCATCTTGCGTGGTAAAGCTCCAGTGCTGAAGAATCTGAATCTGCAATCTGTACAACATTCTCTGCATCCTTTTTGGGTAGAATCGGTTCAATGGCTGCCTTGAAGAGCGATCCACCAACTTGACGGGATCCTTTTAGCACTACCTGACCATTCACCTCAAGATGGCACTCTGTTGCAGTTGAACAAAACTTGCTGTCCTTATTTCTGTCTTGAGCTGCTAAAACTGAAAACAAATTTCGGTTTATTTTTGGAACTAACCAAACATCTCTGAGAATCAATTCTTTGGCTTGCGACTTTATCCTTATTGTTCCTTGACCAATCGCTGATAGTGTTTCTTGTCCTGCTGCCTTAATCCAACGGCGTTGCTCAAACTTCTGAAACTCTTCGAAAAACTCTTGAGATCCTGTGACGTGCTTCGTTGCGCCATTATCGATCCACCATTCCGATATATTGGGCTCTGCCGCATTAATCTCGTTATCAATTGAGATAAGAAATTCTGTGGGCTCCACTGCATTACCTTGAGCACCTTTCTCTGTATTTTGCTTGGGACGACCATCTGCTTGCCACTTTTTGCAAAAACGAACCCAGTGTCCTTTCTTCTTGCAGTAATTGCAGATATCGTCTTTGTAACTCCGATTGCCTTCATTTCTCTTGCCAGTTTTCATCATAAGCGCCTCCTGACTTTCACTCTCACTCGCATCGGATTTTCTTAATGTTCTCTCTGACATACATAGCTGCATTGTCAACTCGTCGAATGTTTTCTCAGCATCTTTGGTCAAAAGCATCCAACTCTGACGAAAATTCTCAAAACTCTTGGGTAAAATATGCAACGTTTTACATACTAAAATCAAATCCGGAAGTTTGTGCTCATCTTTTGCCTCTAGTCCATTGTTCAGTTCGATGCACAAATTCTTAAGCTTTGCAATATGTGTCGAAACATCGTTACCTTGTGTCCAATGGAATGAAAAGAAATCCGAACAAATCTTAAAGAGCTGATCCTTGGACGTGGCTTCAAACTGCTGCTTTAGAGCCTCCCATGCTTCATGTGCTGATTCTTTGTCCATTATCTTCTGATACACCGCATCTGTTACGGCACCCGAAATCATCGTTTTGGCATAGCTGTTTGCCTTACGATACAAATCACACTTTTCCTTGTGCTTTTTTACCTCAGCAGCCGCTGCACCTTCTGGTAGTGGCTCTGGTTTTACTATCTTATTATCCAGCACATCTAGAGCTCTAGCATATCACGTATCTTCCTCTTCCATAGTGGCCAATCTGTCTCACCGGCCAATGGCTTTATACTCGAAACTTTTGCGAATTCCATATTTGATTTTAATGGCTTGCGCATCTAAACGCATCTGGTCCCATAACCTATTAAAGTAGATCTGTTATCTTGTATAGATCAGTTTTTATTGACTTTTTGAATTTCACAAATTACGACGCTTTTTTTTCTTCTTAAGTGCGTATATCTCTATAAAAGGCAATAGAGATGAGACTTCAACTTAAAGAACTAGTTCATTTAGAATATCGATACATTTCAACTTAACATATTACTTTAACAAAATAAAGCTAAGTTATAATTATTTTTACATTTTTTTCCAATAGAAAATAGTGCAAATATATTTGCCAATAATAATCCAATTCGTTTAAATATCATTTTAACTAAAATAAATTTCATTAAAAATGAAAAGCCATATATGGCCTTATATGCGGTAGAGGGTTAAATATAGAAAGACTTTTGAGCAGCCAAATGAAGGAAATTTCCCTAAATTTCAGAAAATTTTTTGTTTTTAGAAAAACTAGCCCTAAAACATTTATTTTAGGGTAATACTTTCTATTTGTAAGAAAATATTTCTCAATATTAGAAAATGATATAGTATTTGAACCAAATTTGGTCAAAAAATGTGTAAAATAATAACAAATTGATATTGTGTGAGATTGGTGAAGTTATCTTAAAAATCACAAAAAATGTTCATACTAAAGGTTATGCCACTCTACAAGGAAGTCAAAAAAGTCGACAAAAACATGCCTAGACACAAAAAAATATTATATCACCGTCTCTTCACAGATTTTGATAAGACTTATCTTTAACGACGCGTAATTAATGCAGCTATGCAAATAAAATTTTTCGACGTTTCCTCGAATTTTAAAGTAAAAAAAGCCAAAAAAAAAAGCTTTAAAAATATCATCATTTTCTTAATCCAAAACTTTGTATTAATGAATTATAGATATATTCAATGGCTTTCAGGAATAGTAAAGTTTTTGAAAATCGGTTTCGGCGTTCTCGAGTAATGATGAAAAAACTGGGCGCACCTCTGAAAAAAAGTACGAAAAAAAAAGCCAAATTTCAAAAAATTCTAAAAAAAAATCTCACCTCAAAAAAAAAAAAAAAAATCTTTTTTGTCATTTGGAGCCCCAAATCTATCCAAAAAAGTGGGTTTGGTTCGTGTAATAGACAAAAAGTTGAAAATTGTTGCATAGTGTAATTAATAAATAAATATTGTGAATTAATTTCTCCATATTTCATTAACTGTGTTTTTAATTTTAAATTCCAAAAAGAATGAAACGCTTGTTTTTATTAAATGTCTTGTAAAAAAAAAATAACAATAAATATATGCAGGAAAATCAACAGCACAACACAACTTAGAAGCCTTTTCATTGTAAAAAGCATAGCCTACTGTATGTGTCGAAGTCTATTTCGGCGATTCGCCGTTAAATATAGAAAGACTTCTGAGCAGCCAAATGAAGGAAATTTCCCGAAATTTCAGAAAATTTTTTGTTTTTAGAAAAACTAGCCCTAAAATATTTATTTTAGGGTAATACTTTCTATTTGTAAGAGAAAATTTTTCAATATTAGAAAATTTTTCTAAATTGTAAGGCGATTCTAATTTTATGGCGATTTTCTTAAATATAGAAAATAAATTTTATAAAAAATAAAAAGTGTTGGCTTTCGTGTAGTTGGCAAGGAAGTGGAATCCGACATGGAGCTTTCATTAGTATGAGTGTTTGTTCATGCAAATCAGCACTTGAACTCTGTCGCGATGTTAGTCGCAACTTCGGAACTAGTGTGTAAGCACGATCGCCAATCCTTAACTAATAACACTCACTTAACTAATAACACGTCGGTTTAAGAACTGACCTCGTTTATTGAGTTGTAAGGGGTTTTATAGGTTATCTTATGTACTAATTAGACAGAGTTCAATATAGTGTTTACAATATTGTTGGCTTACTTATACTCATCGTATCTATGTGA
Organism: Drosophila phalerata; assembly: GCA_951394115.2. NCBI lineage: Eukaryota > Metazoa > Arthropoda > Insecta > Diptera > Drosophilidae > Drosophila > Drosophila phalerata. Next base: position 14,910,282 of record OX596006.1, read on the forward strand.
TCTTATGAACTATTAAATGTAGACGACAATAGTGTTAAGTATACCTATTCTATGTTTTCTAATGTGTTATTTGTAGGGAGATTACTCCTTTTTACTTATTGTATACATGACTTTGCTTGTATAGATTAGAGTTGTAGTATATCTGACTCACTCTTTCTCAATATTTGTGTTATATGTTCTTACGTACTAGCGTGTATATTTCATTATCTATTTTTAGTATACAGGTTAGCATAGTTGTCTATTATTTCTGAGCGCCAGGACTGCGGCCCATGTGGTAATTCTACGCTGTAGTGACCCTTTCAAGTGGTTTGTGTCCCAAATGTGTCAACGCACTTCGAGGGCTGCTCAAACCGTATGTTCATTTATGAACATTTTGCGGGGCCATAATTACGTAGTTGTTGTTGAGAGATATGTAAGTTTTGTGCTTATCTGTTAACATTTTGTAATTTGTATTGGACGTCATCATTTGTTGTTATCTTATGAAGCGCGGTTAGTAGCTGTGTCTCTTGGTGGGTAGTACATTCTTCTTCTAGCCGCAAAGTATCTTGTCCCGCTTTTGCACGAAATATATGTCTTTTAAGTCCTTTAAATCATTTGTGCTATACTCTGAAAATGTAATGAAATCAATCAACTTCAGTCAATTTTTTACGAATTCCCAAACTTTATCATTTACGGTAACCAAGTCCCCGACCATTAATGGGAAAAACGTAATGAAAGTAAGAAACTCACTAGCAGTTGCTTTAATTTTACGATTTTTTAAATTGTTAATCTGACTTCAGTATAATACTTCCTTTCTTGCTCGTTGATAGTATACTGGAAACATTAGCCTTGTTTTCCAATTCTGCGTTCTCTTGTACGTTGTTCTAAATAAATAAATAGAATGATTAGTGAATAATAAAGACGATTTAAAATTTTCTGGTGGTCTAAGTGTATAAAAAACGAGTTAAAAATTATATAAATAATAAGAATTTTATTACTCAAAATCAAATAATTTCGTTTCGTCTATTGACATCAAAGTCTACGAATGTCAGATTTTTGCGTATGTTACTTTGTTTAAAATTAAAATTGTTGAATTGCTCTGATACAATAAAATGTTGCACATGACAAATAGATGTCGTTTTAAAAGTCGAAATAATTATTGAAAGCCAAGTTTTTTAAAGTTTGAAAGCAATGTAGAACAATGACTATATTTACTAAATTAATGAATATCACTTACTTCATTTTTTTTTGCCAATTCTCCAATTCTGCATAAAACTCAATCGCTGGTCCAACGAGCTCTAAAGGAATTTCGGCGAGCAACTGATCCCATTTTAAGGAACGCAATGTGCAAACGCAAAAATTCCGCTCTAAAGTTAATACAATTATTTGTAGAACAATTATAATAAATGGTAAACATTTTTATATTTTATGTTTGGCACTTGTACTTATCAGCAAAAATATTAAGAAATTCTTCACCTCCTAAACTTTTTAATATTTCCTCCATGCTCGACTATTGAAAACTGATGATACAATTAATGAATGCAGTATATCAAAGTATAACACAACTTCAATTTTTTTTTGTGAAAAGCATAGCCTACTGTGTGTCGATAATATCTCAACAGATGGCGTTATAGACAGATTCATCACTAACTGACTGTAAAGTTACTTTACTATTCTCAATAGATGGCACAACAAATTTTTTAAAAATATTCTGATGTCAAAGTTTTGCAATTCTCCAACTTATCAAGAAATGCAATAGTTGGGCTATTTTATCATATCTCATATCTATAATTTCTCACTCGAAATTTAACACATTTATTTGTCGAACTAATTATAACACTAGGCAACAGCCAAAAAATTACACGAACCAAACCCACTTTTTTGGATAGATTTGGGGCCAAAAACGACGAAAAACATTTTTATTTTTTTTCTATGGTGAAATTTCTTTTTTAGAATTTTTTAAAAATCTGGCTTTGTTTTCGTACATTTTACAGAGGTGCGCCGACTTATGTCATCATTACTCGAGAATGACAAAACCGATTTTCAAAAGCTTTACTATTTCTGAAAGTCAATGAATATATCTATAATTCATTAATACAAAGTTTTAGATTCAAGCCAGGAGTTAAAGAGACATTAATTTTTGAATTAAGAAAATGATGATTTTTTTAAAGCTTTTTTTATTTTAGCTTTTTTTACTTTAAAATTCGAGGAAAAGTCGAAAAAAATATAGCTTCCATGGGACCGATCATTCGAAAATCTACCTTTGCGTAAAAATTGTTTCATTGTTAATATACTAATAACTTAGCCGTCCTTCCATAGATTTTAACGATAAACATACGCAACGATTGGTAATAAATATAGCTATATATATATTAACAAATTTAATAGTTCAGATGACCATCTTAAATGCATATTCTGTCAGATTGGTTAATATATCTTAAAAAACAAAAAACTTTTTAATACTAAACCTTGATTTTCGAACGATCGTTCCTATGTCAGCTATATGATATAGTAGACCGATTTGAACCAAATTTGGACAAAATGTGTAAAATAATAACAAATTGATATTGTGTGAGATTGGTGAAGATATCTTAAAAATCACAAAAAATGTTCATACTAAAGGTTATGCCACTCTACAAGGAAGTCAAAAAAGTCGACAAAAACATGCCTAGACACAAAAAAATATTATATCGCCGTCCCTTCACAGATTTTAATAAGACTTATCTTTAACGACGCGTAATTAATGCAGCTGTGCAAATAAAATTAAAGACAAAATGTAATAAAGTTTTTTCGACGTTTCCTCGAATTTTAAAGTAAAAAAAGCTAAAAAAAAAAGCTTAAAAAAAATCATCATTTTCTTAATCCAAAACTTTGTATTAATGAATTATAGATATATTCAATGGCTTTCAGGAAAAGTAAAGTTTTTGAAAATCGGTTTCGGCGTTCTCGAGTAATGATGAAAAAACTGGGCGCACCTCTGAAAAAAAGTACGAAAAAAAAGCCAAATTTCAAAAAATTCTAAAAAAAAATCTCACCACAAAAAAAAAAAAATGTTTTTCGTCATTTGGAACCCCAAATCTATCCAAATAAGTGGGTTTGGTTCGTGTAATAGACAAAAAGTTGAAAATTGTTGCCTAGTGTAATTAATAAATAAATATTGTGAATTAATTTCTCCATATTTCATTAACTGTGTTTTTAATTTTAAATTCCAAAAAGAATGAAACGCTTGTTTTTATTAAATGTCTTATAAAAAAAAAATAACAATAAATATATGCAGGAAAATCAACAGCACAACACAACTTAGAAGCCTTTTCATTGTAAAAAGCATAGCCTACTGTATGTGTCGAAGTCTATTTCGGCGATTCGCCGTTAAATATAGAAAGACTTTTGAGCAGCCAAATGAAGGAAATTTCCCTAAATTTCAGAAAATTTTTTGTTTTTAGAAAAACTAGCCCTAAAACATTTATTTTAGGGTAATACTTTCTATTTGTAAGAAAATATTTCTCAATATTAGAAAATGATATAGTATTTGAACCAAATTTGGTCAAAATGTGTAAAATAATAACAAATTGATATTGTGTGAGATTGGTGAAGTTATCTTAAAAATCACAAAAAATGTTCATACTAAAGGTTATGCCACTCTACAAGGAAGTCAAAAAAGTCGACAAAAACATGCCTAGACACAAAAAAATATTATATCGCCGTCTCTTCACAGATTTTGATAAGACTTATCTTTAACGACGCGTAATTAATGCAGCTATGCAAATAAAATTAAAGACAAAATGTAATAAATTTTTTTCGACTTTTCCTCGAATTTTAAAGTAACAAAAGCTTAAAAAAAAAGCTTTAAAAAAATCATCATTTTCTTAATCCAAAACTTTGTATTAATGAATTATAGATATATTCAATGGCTTTCAGGAAAAGTAAAGTTTTTGAAAATCGGTTTCGGCGTTCTCGAGTAATGATGAAAAAACTGGGCGCACCTCTGAAAAAAAGTACGAAAAAAAAAGCCAAATTTCAAAAAATTCTAAAAAAAAATCTCACCACAAAAAAAAAAAAAAATGTTTTTCGTCATTTGGAGCCCCAAATCTATCCAAAAAAGTGGGTTTGGTTTGTGTAATAGACAAAAAGTTGAAAATTGTTGCCTAGTGTAATTAATAAATAAATATTGTGAATTAATTTCTCCATATTTCATTAACTGTGTTTTTAATTTTAAATTCCAAAAAGAATGAAACGCTTGTTTTTATTAAATGTCTTATAAAAAAAAAATAGCAATAAATATATGCAGGAAAATCAACATCACAACACAACTTAGAAGCCTTTTCATTGTAAAAAGCATAGCCTACTGTATGTGTCGAAGTCTATTTCGGCGATTCGTCGTTAAATATAGAAAGACTTCTGAGCAGCCAAATAAAGGAAATTTCCCGAAATTTTAGAAAATTTTTTGTTTTTAGAAAAACTAGCCCTAAAACATTTATTTTAGGGTAATACTTTCTATTTGTAAGAGAAAATTTCTCAATATTAGAAAATTTTTCTAAATTGTAAGGCGATTCTAATTTTACGGCGATTTTCTTAAATATAGAAAATAAATTTTATAAAAAATAAAAAGTGTAAGCTTTCGTGTAGTTGGCAAGGAAGTGGAATCCGACAGGGAGCTTTCATTAGTATGAGTGTTTGTTCATGCAAATCAGCACTTGAACTCTGTCGCGATGTTAGTCGCAACTTCGGAACTAGTGTGTAAGCACGATCGCCAATCCTTAACTAATAACACTCACGCGTCGGTTTAAGAACTGACCTCGTTTATTGAGTTGTAAGGGGTTTTATAGGTTATCTTATGTACTAATTAGACAGAGTTCAATATAGTGTTTACAATATTGTTGGCTTACTTCTACTCATCGTATCTATGTGATCTTATGAACTATTAAATGTAGACGACAATAGTGTTAAGTATAACTATTCTATGTTTTCTAATGTGTTATTTGTAGGGAGATTACTCCTTTTTATACCCGTTACTTATAAAAAATAAGTATAAGGGTATATTGTGTTCGTTGGAATGTATGTAACAGGGAGAAGGAGGCATCTCCGACCACATAAAGTATATATATTCTTGATCAGCATCAATAGCGGAGTCGATATAGCCATGTGTGTCTGTCCGTCCGTCCGTCTGTCCGTCTGTCTGTCTGTGTGAGCGCCTAGATCTCAGAGACCATAAGAGATAGAGTAACCAAACTTTCACACGTAGATCACAAAGGCGTTGGAGCAGGTCAAGTTTGTTTCAAATTTTGGACCCGCCTCCTTCCACGCCCATAATTCGCGAAAAACCGGTCATCCGTCTGTATAAACACAAGGATCTCAGAGACTATAAGAGATAGAATAACCAAATTTGTCACACAGATTTATATATACCTCACGCAGATCAAGTTTGTTTCAAATTTAAGCCACGCCCCCCTCCGCCCCCGCAAATCGCGAAAAACCACCTCACCCACAATTTTTTATATAATACGTATTTTTTGGTAATAACCTATATCTGTTATTATTATCTATTATCCCACTGAATCGCAACAAGATCGGACAAGTAGAACAGCAGTTATTGCGTGCCTAAGTTGTTGAATCAACAGGTGCCCCCTAGAGTATGCGATAGTTTTTGTATTTTTAAACCTTATTAGAATGCTTCAAATTCTCAACTAGTTCTGGCAACGCAAATATGACATTAGGATTGAATCGCTAATGTATTGAAATAAGTAACGGGTATCCTATGGTCGGGGTCTCGACTATAGCCTTTCCCACTTGTTACTTATTGTATACATGACTTTGTTTGTATAGATTAGAGTTGTAGTATATCTGACTCACTCTTTCTCAATATTTGTGTTATATGTTCTTACGTACTAGCGTGTATATTTCATTATCTATTTTTAGTATACAGGTTAGCATAGTTGTCTATTATTTCTGAGCGCCAGGACTGCGGCCCATGTGGTAATTCTACGCTGTAGTGACCCTTTCAAGTGGTTTGTGTCCCAAATGTGTCAACGCACTTCGAGGGCTGCTCAAACCGTATGTTCATTTATGAACATTTTGCGGGGCCATAATTACGTAGTTGTTGTTGAGAGATATGTAAGTTTTGTGCTTATCTGTTAATATTTTGTAATTTGTATTGGACGTCATCATTTGTTGTTATCTTATGAAGCGCGGTTAGTAGCTGTGTCTCTTGGTGGGTAGTACATTCTTCTTCTAGCCGCAAAGTATCTTGTCCCGCTTTTGCACGAAATATATGTTTTTTTTTCCCGGTCCAATTGCCTTCCCATCGTAGGTGCTTGTTGTATTGCCATGACGATAATTTGGTGTCTGATATTAAGTGGTCGCTTTCTTTTATTTTTCGGTGACTTCCTTTAATTCGTGTGCGCGGCCATTTGGTGGGCCTAGTTATCAGGTATCTGTTTTTCCATTTTGGCCAAAAGTTTGTGCTTATTATTGATATTAATTTCCAACGTCTTGTTAACGAAGTTTTACTATTCTGTTTACTCTTGGTAGTTGCTATCATCGCTCTCCCGATTAGAAAGTGCATTGAAGTCAAATATTTATTGAACTCGTCGCTGTAGCTCATTGGATACAATATGCGTAGTGTGCTGTCTTCAGTTATTCTTTTTAATTGGTGCTTAACTGATTTTAGTTCAGCTTCTCAATATTTTTTATAGTGGGAACTTGCCGGCGGAAAAAAACTTCGTTCATTCAGTAATATTGGTAGCTTTGTAAGAACTTTGTGTTTTGTTAATTTTCCGTCTACAAGTTTTTCTATGTCTTTCGTGTGATTGTTGATGTAATATTCTTTCATAAATGTGGTGTGTTGGTATTTTAGATTTTTGTATTGAAGCAATCTTTTCTCTATGCTTCTGAAACGTTGATGAATCGCTCAAGTCCTGGATTCTTCCAACTCATTATGTTCAGCTTCTGGCTCTTTAACTATGAGCCTACCATTCTTATCAGTTTGTGTTGTGTCCTTGAAGTATTCCATACAGCGCTCATCTTCAGTTGTCGTTTTTGTATGTGAAACTTTTTCACCTTTTAATAACATTCCTACATTTACCGCTGCTTGTGCTAGATTTGTTTCTGGTATCTTTACTGCTCCAGATAAGATCCATCCCAGTTTTGTGCATTGTCCTATAACCGTGTCCTCTTGTTTTAAGCCTGTCGATAGAATTGATGCTAAGAGATCCCCGCCAATCAGGATATCAATACGACTTCGCTTATTGAATGTAGGATCCGCCAGAATTTCCTTTGACCAAACTTCTTTATTGTATTCAAAAGATTGTGGAGGTTGAGGGCTTACGATCTTTGTTAATACTATTGCGTCGGCTTCAAATTTGTCGTTATTAGGAAATCTTGGACGAATTCTCAATTTTACAATCGATTTAGATACTGTAGTATGCACATATATCGAGAGCACACTGTACCCAGTGTGTTTCACTTATATTAAACAGCAACACTTTGTTGTCACTTAAATATAAACCAAACAACGACACTTTGTCGTTATGTCAACATAAGCACATTTCGAGTGCAATGTAATATGATCGCATTGGAACTCAGCGGGCGCAATTAAAGACAAGTCAGCATTCCCATGCATTGACCGATCTCAATATGTATGTGCATAACTCTCGCTCTCTAATATATACATAAGCATATATACCTAAGGCGCTCTCGCCGACTTCTCTGCCGACGCTTCAGCGGCAGAACTCATGTAGAATACGATATGTAATAAGTAAAACCTAAATTTGAATAAAACCGAGAGAACACTCTCGATCTAGACCCACAGCGAAAACAACGTATTTTATTTATGCGGTGTCACATAAAATCTATTTCTACAATACTCCAACTGAATTTTCTCCGAGTACATATAGCTCAGTTATCTTTTTGTTTGTTTTGGTAAGTTTAGCGTTTGTGCTGCTTCCTCAGAAATTACTGTAATTTGTGATCCTTGATCAATCAAAGCGCGAAAGATGAGCCAATCTCCTGTTATTGACTGTACTTCAACATGAGCGGTCGCCAGCAATGTAGTTTTTGCTGTTCTAGTCGTCATTGTCGTTTTAGTCTCCCTGTCAGCATGCAGTAATTCATGATGTTCTCCGTCGCATTTCTTACACGTCTCTTGACACGGTTGGCTAATCGAGAATTTGTGGTTTAGGCATCTGAGACATATGTGCTCAGCTCGGACGAAGTTCCACCTTTTTTCAATATCTATTTGGTTGAATTTAATACAAGCTTTTATGTTGTGAACTGGTGATTTACAATACTTGCATGCCTTTTCTAATGTTGTATTAATTTTTGTTGGGTTTTCCTTATAGCTCCTTGGTCTTGCCGCCTGGATCGTTTGTAAATGTCTCTCTAGGAATCGTATGACATCTTCCAGCGTCTGAATTTCCTTTGTCTTATTAGAAGCAATTTCATACTGTTGCAGTCCTTGCCGATCAAATTTTCTAATTAGAATGCTAGCAATGAATGGCTCGGCATCCTTGACTGGGACTCCCATTCCTTTTATTGCGTGCAGACTGTTGTTTGTCGTATCTAACATGTTCTGAACACTTTTGTCAGATTCACTGTTCATATTTGGCAGATCTAAAATGCTGTTCCAGTGGTTTGAAAATAACTTTCTCGAATTTTCGTATCTATTCTTTAGGATACTTAAGGCTGTTTCGTAGTTCTCCGTGATGATGTGTAAGTGCCTTATCAATTGAGCCGCTTCTCCTTTTACAAGTTCATTTAGTCGTATAAATTTAGACTTTGTATCCAACTCGACATTCGTGTCTACCATTTGAGTGAAGGTATCCAAGAAGCTGGACCATGATGTAATATCTCCAAAGAACGCCGGTATTTCCACGGGTTTCAGCTTAATTCGTTGTTCCGAAGGCTTGTTCTCTGTGAGCCATCGATTTTTTTCACTTTTTGCTGCGTTTAGATCTTCATAGTGATCCCGTATTGAAGTAGTTGCTTGGCCATGTTTCCTTAATTCCTTAAACAGCTCTGTCAGTCTATCGAAATCTTCTTTGATTTCGTCATAATCATTTTGGTACTGTTTATGACTTTCTCCAGCACGATTCATCGTTTTTTGTAACGTGCGAGCTGCCCGGTTGAACTCTTCTGTTCGTATTTCATTTTCTTCCATTTCGTTTATCATTGTCTTATTCAATGATTGCTTCATTGTTTTCTTATTTAACTCAGTCATTATTCTATTTTTGATAATTTGAGTAAGGATTCATGTTCTTGCAAAATGTTGTGCTGTATTTTGAACAATTCCCATTGTTCCTGAACTTTTGACGCCCAATTCAGATTGGGCCGTTCGTCTTGGACTATTTCTTCGTCCCAATGTTTTAGCTGCGCATAAATAGCAGACTGATCGCCCCTATTGCGTTCAGTTGATCTCGTGTGTATACCATTTTGATAATTAATTTAATAAAAAATCAATCAAAGTAAATATATATATATATTTATTTTAAATATTTTTGATTTTCAAAAAAAATTTTTTTTTTTTGTTTTAAACGCTTAGTTTTTGTTCCCGCGCCGCTGCTCTTTTCTACGTTGCTTAGTTTTGTCCCGCAACTTTCTTCCTTGAGCGATGGTTAGTTTATTCCCCCACCGCTCTTTCTCCTGCGACTCTTAGTTTTTGTTCCCACGCCGCTGCTCTTTTCTACGTTGCTTAGTTTTGTCCCGCAACGTTCTTCCTTCTGCGATGGTTAGTTTATTCCCCCACCGCGCCGCTCTTTTTATTCCGCCGTAGTGGTTCACTTTTTACCACTTTTTATTACAGTTTGCTCGTTTTCTCTGTGGTTACGCCGATCCGTACTCAGAGTTGAGCCATAGATTTTTGTTGCAGGTTTCCCACGTCGCCTTCTTTGGTCGATCGTCATCAGGTTCCCGCACCGCCTTCTTTCGTTCAGCTCTGATTCCCACGTCGCTCTTTTCTGCGTCGCTCAGTGCTGATTCCCTCGCAGATCTGTTTTCTGCGTCGCTTGGTTGTTGCTCTGTTCTGCTTTCGTCCACTCCCGCGCTGCAGTCGCTCGTAGCTTTGCCGGAGAATTGTATTTTTATATTTCCCTAGCTGCGCCACGATGCACCATAAGTGCGATCTATGGACTTGTTTCCGTGATACCGATTAAAGTATCTACTAGAAGTGGCAGTCACTAAGCAAAATTGCTCGAAGGACCATGTTCATGCAAATCAGCACTTGAACTCTGTCGCGATGTTAGTCGCAACTTCGAAACTAGTGTGTAAGCACGATCACCAATCCCTAACTAATAACACTCACGTGTTGGTTTAAGAACTGACCTCGTTTATTGAGTTGTAAGGGGTTTTATAGGTTATCTTATGTACTCATTAGACAGAGTTCAATATAGTGTTTACAATATTGTTGGCTTACTTCTACTCATCGTATCTATGTGATCTTATGAACTATTAAATGTAGACGACAATAGTGTTAAGTATACCTGGCTCTTTTCTACTTACGGTTCTATGTTTTCTAATGTGTTATTTGTAGGGAGATTACTCCTTTTTACTTATTGTATACATGACTTTGTTTGTATAGATTAGAGTTGTAGTATATCTGACTCACTCTTTCTCAATATTTGTGTTATATGTTCTTACGTACTAGCGTGTATATTTCATTATCTATTTTTAGTATACAGGTTAGCATAGTTGTCTATTATTTCTGAGCGCCAGGACTGCGGCCCATGTGGTAATTCTACGCTGTAGTGACCCTTTCAAGTGGTTTGTGTCCCAAATGTGTCAACGCACTTCGAGGGCTGCTCAAACCGTATGTTCATTTATGAACAGTGTTTGTGGGGACATTGTTTACAGTTTTAGATTGATAATTAGCAAAGTTTGTAGAACTGTTTTTTTGCTACACTAGAAAATACAGATCCATCGTGTGGATGTCTTGGGTTATATATTGAGATGGAATTTTTATACCCGTTACTTATAAAAAATAAGTATAAGGGTATATTGTGTTCGTTGGAATGTATGTAACAGGGAGAAGGAGGCATCTCCGACTACATAAAGTATATATATTCTTGATCAGCATCAATAGCGGAGTCGATATAGCCATGTGTGTCTGTCCGTCCGTCCGTCTGTCCGTCTGTCTGTCTGTGTGAGCGCCTAGATCTCAGAGACCATAAGAGATAGAGTAACCAAACTTTCACACGTAGATCACAAAGGCGTTGGAGCAGGTCAAGTTTGTTTCAAATTTTGGACCCGCCTCCTTCCACGCCCATAATTCGCGAAAAACCGGTCGTCCGTCTGTATAAACACAAGGATCTCAGAGACTATAAGAGATAGAATAACCAAATTTGTCACACAGATTTATATATACCTCACGCAGATCAAGTTTGTTTCAAATTTAAGCCACGCCCCCCTCCGCCCCCGCAAATCGCGAAAAACCACCTCACCCACAATTTTTTATATAATACGTATTTTTTGGTAATAACCGATATCTGTTATTATTATCTATTATCCCACTGAATCGCAACAAGATCGGACAAGTAGAACAGCAGTTATTGCGTGCCTAAGTTGTTGAATCAACAGGTGCCCCCTAGAGTATGCGATAGTTTTTGTATTTTTAAACCTTATTAGAATGCTTCAAATTCTCAACTAGTTCTGGCAACGCAAATATGACATTAGGATTGAATCGCTAATGTATTGAAATAAGTAACGGGTATCCTATGGTCGGGGTCTCGACTATAGCCTTTCCCACTTGTTTATATTTACTTTTGGGAGAGTCTTAATGGCCTGTATTTCCTTTTGTTTTACAAATATGGGGCATCTTCTGTACACTGATGAGTGGCTGGTATCCGAAAGTTTGCTGTCCTTATAGTTCACACAGTACTTGTCAAAACTGCATTGTTCCTTGGTGTCGGGGTCGTTGTGGAAATTTTTAGCACAATTAATGCAAGACTTGTTGTTTCGGCAGAGTTTGGTAATGTGCCCAAACCAGAAGCAATTGTTGCAGCGGAGGGGGAAGGAATGTAGGTGCGGATCTTGACCAATTCATATCCAATTTTGATGTTTTCGGGGATTGTGGGGGAGGCAAATGTGAGAATTATTATTCCGGTTAGTTCCAGTTCATTGTTGACTTTCTTGTGTATTTTCTTGACATCAACTACATTTTGGGATGTAAGCCCATTCTTAATTGCATCTTCGGTAAGGCAGCGTAGGTCATTTGAGAAGTTGAAGCTTTAGGCTTTATGAGCTTGAATCAAGTTTTTTGTTTTGATAAGCGGGTTTCCACCCCGTGTTTTTTTGGCAAGTAGAACTTCACCATTGCATGTCAGATCAATACACTTTTTTATTAGAAACGGGAAAACGTTTGGCATTGTATTGTTATAGGTGCGTTTCATATTCAGAAATTTTGGTTCAGACATTAATTTTGACTTATCAGGGGGATCGTCGGTCCCCATTGTAAGGGTGCATTGCAGACTTGGTGTGGGTTTATTTTTACTTCGTCTGTTTTGAGATGTACTGTGAATGTTTGATTTGCGATAAGGCGCGAACCAAAACTTTTGTGTGGGCAGAAGTCAAATTCGAACTGACAGCAAGGATAACTTAACTTAATTCTGCGACAGCAAGGCTCTCTTAATTAGTTCTGCGAAAGCGAGGCATTATAATACTAATGCTAATTATTACTATTTGGTACTAGTGCTAATTATTAATATTGGATTCTGCGACAGCAAGGATATCTTTTGTGATCCTGCGGCAGCGAGGACCATATTCTGTGACAGCAAGAATATCTACGGTGGTTCCTGCGGCAGCTAGATTTATAACCTGCTAAAGCTTTGCTATCTCTGTTGAGTCCTGCGACAGCAAGGACATCTACGATGATTCCCGCGGCAGCAAGGATATCGACGATGATTCCCGCGGCAGCAAGGTATAACCTGCTTAAGCTAGGCTATCTCTGTTGAGTGCTGCGACAGCAAGGACTATATCCTGCGACAGCAATGATATCTACGATGGATCCCGTGGCAGCATGGATTTTAACCTCCTAAAGCTAGGCTATCTCTGTTGTGTCTAGGAGGACTATAACCTGTAAAAGCTAGGCTATGTTCTCGGAGGGTCCTGCGGCAGCAAGAATTGTTGGCATGTCCTGCTACAGCAATGACTGATCGTGCTTGTGGTTGTGACTCGTTCGCGCTTTCTGCTCGAAGTGTCTCGCATGCACTGTTGCGTGCTCTTTTATACCCTGGGCCGCTGTGAGCAGCAGCATTTCTGCTTGTATATCAGCGGCGGCGCTGAAATTGTGTAATTGTTGTGGGGAACAACAATATTGTTCCTCACACTTCCGTTAGATTAAAAATATTTTTTATCGCTTGGGTGGCAGCCATTTTTTTGGCAGCTCTGCAAAGTCAGCTGATTTTTCATAAAAAGCACCTGTGCCACATTTTGAAAATGTAATTTTGCTTGCACAAATTCAGGGAAAGAATGGCATGGCCCAATTGAAAATTTTTTTCTCGAAAAATCTTGTTTAATATTGGTAATATTTGTACAAAATTTGAAGTGACTAGTTTCACTTTTGGAGTCTTTGCCAATATGTTGAATTTCTTGCCCAGAGGCGATTGGGGAGGGGTGGACCATTTTCCAAAAAAAAAATATATATTTAATTTTAATTACACAAAAAATGTTAAGTCTCTAGCTTCCGATTTAGAGTATATGCCGCCTAAATAAAAAAAAATCGCCTATAGTGCAGTGTGTTTTTTTCAAACGCATTTGACAGACAGCTTCTTAAGCTTTAAAATTACAGTTTACTAAGGGTAATTGGTCAACGTTGAAAATTATTTTATATTTTGTCCATTACTATTTAATAAAGTTTTACTACGCTTATTACGAAAAAAAAAACAAGCGGAAGGGGTTTTTATTCCTGCATTTCAGGCTTTCGAAATAACATAATCCCAAAAAACAATATGGCGTACACTTTTTTGAAAAATTCATCGGATTCGTTAGAAACTCGTTGCTCTGGGGTTTTGAGGTCGCTGATCATGAATTTGAAGTCAATTTGTAAGAATTCAAAATGGCGGATGCAATATGGCGGACACTTTTTAAAAAAAATCTCATCGGATTCGTGTGAAACTCGTTCCCCGGGGGTCGCTGATCACAAATTTTATCGGACTCTCTTGAAACTCGTTACTCGGGTTTGATCTACCTCTTCTATTCACGGAGATCTATTTGTTCATTTAGACAGACAGACGGAAGGACAGACAGACAGACGGAAGGACAGACAGACACACATGGCTATATAGACTCGGCTATTAATGCTGATCAAGAAAATATATACTTTATATGGGCGAAGATGCCTTCTTCTCCCTGTTACATATATTCCAACGAACACAATAATATAAAAATATTTTCTTTTTTTAAATCTCTTCCTCTTCTAACACCATTTTTTTTTTGTGAGGTTACATCAGATTTTGCTAGTGATGTAAAAATATATCGAAATATCGGCAACTCGATTTTCGCGGAAGCGATTATCGAGTACTTCAACTCGATGATTTTTATTGACGATCTATCGAGTTGATTAGATCGATTTCTATTAAAAATCCACAACTCACTGAGGCTTGTTCATCGTAGTTAATTTTCAAATCTAAGTTTTGTCGTTCAGTTTTTGATAAGAATCCGTAATATATGAGCTACAAAACTGTCAAAGTTTGAATTAGGCATGACAATGACGCAAGATAAATTATGATTACAATTGCGTTTTAAAACTCAATATTTGCAACTCGATCTACTAATTTCCGACATATCGACAACTCGATACATATTTTTGGCGACTTTCTATTTCGATATAAAACTCGATCTAAAATTTGGACGTACATCACTAGATTTTGCACAATTAAAAAACAAGGGGGCTCCGCCTCCTGCTCGCTACGCTTGCGGTGATAAATGAAAGGACTACAGTCGAGCCAACTCGACAGTTATATGCTCGCTACCCACATCATCGCGGCAGTTAGATTAAATGACCATTAATTAAATAAATAAATACTTAAAAAATTTTAATTCGTAAAATTATAAAGCAGTATTGTCTCCAATTTTGGTAGCTCTAGCTCATATAGTCTCTAAGATCCAGGTTATTATATGTCCTCCATATATCATATTTTCTTAAATATCTTCTCTGTTTATTAACCGATCTCGATGAAGGCTGTAGCATTGGCCAAATTTTAAAATATTAAATTGGAAACTTGATTACCAAATCGTCCTGAAGTAGTGGGATAGTGTCCCAATGGGTCCAATTTTAGTTATCTTCCATCAAAGTTTAAAAATAGCCTAATTTTAGTGCATTTTTAATATTCATGATATAAAAAGTAAACATACATAACAAACAAAAAATAAACATACTTTTCATATGAAACAAAAGACACAAAGATTGGTTGCATAACTTGTCTTCAATTCAGTTTTAAAGTTTGTATTTGTTGTAAAAATTTCACATTTGTGGCATGATCTGAAAAATGGGTTAACTTTGAGAGGCTGTCATTCACGATTCTGATCCGACTAAAATAGTTTTTTGGTTTCGTAATCTTCAAAGATTTCTTTATCGAATGAATATATTACATTTTACGAACGCTTTCGTCTAAAAAGTGATTTTTGCCACGCTTTTCGGCCTGGCCCCAGTGTGCAATGTGCCGAAAAAATGTTGGACACCACTGGTCTTCTCTCTACAGTCTACTAAAAAACCTCTTTAGTGTATATTTTTCCTCCCGCAGTCGGGCCCCCAAAATCCTTCTGGTTCTGGGGCATTGGCCCCGGCTGACCCCCCCTCTCGACAGGTCTGCTGATGGTAGTAGAATCAGACACAAAATAGCAGAGTTTTCATTTGATCGATTCTCATGTACGGTAGTTGTTATGTTGACCTTAAAGATCAGTGCTATCACATCAATTTTCAGAAACAAGTCAGTCTACTAAACGTGCCAATAATCCAATTGGAAGGTATTGCCTTCTCATGGTGCTATTATATTTACCGCAGTACGTATTACGTGCAGCAAAAAGAAGGAACAACTAGTAAAAATTCTCATCGCACAGGAGAAACAAGCTCCTAAGGACAAGTTGAGATGCTTTCATAGCAGAAATAAATGAATAATGAATGCAATTCAGCAAAATTCAATTCAATTTTAATGCGTCATTTGATCAGACGTCTCTCATTAATTTATGACAGTCAGTTTTAACGCTTTGCTGGCCCCAACGTTGAAGTTGTAAACGCCCACCGCCCAGCATACTGCAAGTGACAGCTGATGGTCCCCAGAATCCTCCCAGCAGGCCCACTTGCCTTTATACTTACCATGCCATACGTCAAATATTGAACGCCAGTTTTCAATTGAACTGAGTGTGCGAGTGCTGCGTGAGAAATTACAATGTTGCACTTGCTTTTCTAACTCTCAATTGTCATGGTGCAATATTTAGATCGCTACCTAAAAAGCGTCACTTTAAACACCATTATCACCGAGAATATAAAAGTTAGAGAAGCCGAATTTTGTGACAATACTTGACCTATATAAAGTTACCCCTAGAATTCGAACATGCCTCCGTCCGTCCACGGAAATGAAAACAAATCGAATATCCATATTAAAGCTACCGCCTTGAATGGTTCTCAGAGTCCATTAGAGTTAAGGGGGTCTTCTCATTGAGCAACTTCTTTTTGTCAACTTTTTTTTTTTTTGCATTTATTTATAGCTTGGGTAGTTGTGAATATGCCCCCAAAAGGGCCTTTTTTGTGAAGCAAGGTCTTCGTCAAAATGAGCTATTTTACTAATTACATCAAACTTTAAACGCGTTTATCTCGAAACCACGTTTTTCGAACTGGCGGCCATGATATCTCCAGTTCAACTAAACCGATTTTCATGAAACAAAGTGGAATCGACGCAGAATTGTCACCATTCTCGGGTGAATGAAGACCATAATTAAAAAAAAAATTTTTTTTTACACAAAACCACCAAAAAAGAAGCCCGAAAATGAAATTTTTTTTTGAATGGCCGCCATTTTGTCAAAAAAAATCACAAAATTATGGTCGACAATCACCCGAGAATTACATCTATACTGATTATAACCCCGTTTTTTTTTTTCAATTCAGACGCTCTGGAGACCCGGAATCGTGGCCGCCGTGACGACACCTTTTTTTTCCACCACCAACTTTGAAGTCTCATTACTTTTTGAGCAGCCCTCGTATCGAGGCAAATTTTTTTATTTACTTTGAACCTTTTGTAATACAATAAATAAAAAAAGTTTTCAATTATTCTTTGCGTTTTCAAATAAGAATTTTTTTAAAAAGGGTCAAAAAAACGGGTTTTGAATGAGAAGACCCCTTAAAGCTATCAAATTTGGTGGTGCTTCAGAATTTTGCCACACCCCTCCCGCTCAAAAATAGAAAAAGAACTTCAATAACTAATTAAAAGAACACTTAATAATAAATAGACGTCAAACTGAAATGATAAAAAACAACGAAAATATTAAAAAAACAAGGGGGCTCCGCCCCCTGCTCGCTTCGCTCGCCTACCCCCGGCTCGCTTCGCTCGCGGTGAGGTGCGGCTACAGTCGAGCACGCTCGACAGTAGAATACCCTGAGCCCAGGTACTCTTTTATAAAAGTTGATTTTCGACCAATTGTTCCTGTGGCAGCTATATGATATATGGAACCGATTTGAACCAAATCTGGTCAGAATGTACAAAACCAACCTAAATGCATATTCTATCAGTTTGGTTAAGATATCTCAAAAAACCAAAACATTTTTCATACTAACACTTACTTTTCGATTGAACGTCTCTATTGCAGCTATATGATATAGTGGTCCGATCTGAACCAAATTTGGCCAGAATATATGAGACGAACTTAAATGATCATTCTATCAGTTTGGTTAGGCTATGTCTAAAAACAAAAAACTTTTTCTTACTTAAACTTGATTTTCGGCAGAGCGTCTCTATGACAGCTATATCATATAGTAGGCCGACTTTAACCAAATTTGGTCAGGATGTATAATACCACCCCAAATGTATATCGTGTGAGATTGGTTGAGATATTTCAAAAATTGAAGAAGCTTTTCATACTAAAACTTCATTTTCGATGTCAGCTATATTATATAGTTATCCGATCCAAAAATAACTAGGGGGCTCCGCCCCCTGCTCGCTTCGCTCGCCAACCGAGCATACTCGACTGTCGGAGACCCCGTACTTACTATGGAAATAGAAAAGACTACAAAAATTAAAATAATAATTTGGCCGCTTGTTGCTGTTGCAGAGCGTTGTAATACATTTTCGACTACTTTTTTCAATGACAGCTATATGATATAGTTGTCCGATTTGAACTTACATCGGTCATGATATATAAAACCAAGCATACTGTAATAGTTTAGTTGAGATATCTCATAAAACAAAAAAGTTTTTCATACTAAGACTTGATATTCGGCTGATCGGTCCTATGGAAGCTATATGATATAGTGGTCCGATTTAAGCCAACTTCGGACAGGCAATATAGATTCAAGTTATTTGCATACTGTATTAGATTGGTTGAGATATCTCATAAAACAAAAAAGTTTTTCATACTAAAACTTGATTTTCGACCGATTGTTCCTATGGGCGCTATATGATATAGTGGTCCGATTTGAACCAACTTTGGACAGGATATATAAAACTAAATCTTATGCATATTGTATCAGTTTGGTCTCATAAAACAAAAAAGTTTTTCATACTAAAACTTGAGATTTGACCGATTGTTCCTATGGGAGCTATATGATATAGTGGTCCGATCCAAAAAAGAAATGGACTTAGTATGCCTGCAATGTAGAGGAACCTACATACTAAGTTTGGTGTCACTAGCTTTTAAATTGTTCTTATAATTTGGATATGAAATTTTTGTTTTCGATTTGTGGGCGATAAAGGGGGCGTGGCCAAATTTTGAAACAAACTTGATCTGCTTGCAATATAGGCAAACCTACCTACCAAGTTTGGTGGCTCTAGCTCTTATAGTCTCTGAGATCTAGGTGTTCATACAGACAGACGGAAGGACAGACAGACGGACAGACGGACATTGCTATATCGACTCGGCTATTGATGCTGATCAAGAATATATATACTTTATGGGGTCTGCCACGCCTCCTTCTGCCTGTTACGCACATTTTCGTTAAAACAAACCCAATAGACCCCTGTACTTTTTTTAAGTACGGGGTCTAAAAACAAACTTGATCTGCGTACGTTATCCAGGAACCTACATTCCAAGTTTGAAGTCTCTAGCTCTTATGGTTTCTGAGATCGACGCGTTCAAACAGACGGACAGACAGACGGACATGTCTCAATCGACTCGGCCGTTGTTCCTGATCAAGAATATATATACTTTTGGGGGTCTGCCACGCCCCCTTCTGCCTGTTACATACATTCTGCCAAATGCATTATACCCTTTTTTGCCCATTTTTAATGGGCTCAGGGTATAAAAAGTTTAGCTTTACTCACTGTCCTAAGGAGATGCGGGTAAAACACAGTGTTGCCAGCTTAGCATATCCCAAAAAAAAATATGGGGGCTCCGCCCCCTGCTCGCTTCGCTCGCGGTGATACAGTCGACCATACTCGACTGTCGGAGACCCCGTACTTACTATAGAAATAGAAAAGACTACAATAATTAAAGAATATTTTGCTCGCTAGATGCTGTTGCAAAGCATTGTAATACATTTCCGACTACTTTTTAGACCCCGTACTTAAAAAAAGTACAGGGGTCTATTAGGTTTTTTTTTAACAAAAATGTGCGTAACAGGCAGAAGGAGGCGGGGCAGACCCTATAAAGTATATATATTCTTGATCAGCACCAATAGCCGAGTCGATATAGAAATGTCCGTCTGTCCGTCTGTCCTGACGTCCTGCTCTCCTGACGTCCTGCTGTCCTGACGGCCTGACGTCTGTATGAACACCTAGATCTCGGAGACTATAAGAGCTAGGAACACCAAACTTGGTATGTATGTTCCTCTATATTGCAAGCAGATCAAGTTTGTTTCAGAATTTGGCCACGCCCTCTTTACCGCCCAAAAATCGAAATAGAAAATTTCATATTCATATTATAAGAGCACTTTAAATGCTAGAGACACCAAAATTGGTATGTAGGTTCCTCTATATTGCAAGCAGATCAAGTTTGTTTCAGAATTCGGCCACGCCCAATTTACCGCCCAAAAATCGACATAGAAAACTTTATATCCAAATTAGAGCAATTTAAGATCTGGAGATTCCAGATTTTGGTTAGACAAAGCTGGAAGTGTCCTAGATATTTGCTGAAAATTTCATTCCGATCGGACAGTAAATAGCCAAGATATTCAAATTATAAATTTTGCCGTTTTGATGATGGAGCGTTGGCAGTAATTAAAATTTGAGTAACTTGATTACATGAAAATTAAGTCAACATATTATATAACAGATTTTCGTCCGATCCGCAGCACTCAGGATATGGTTGGTCAGCCGGTCGTGAGTTCGAACCCTGGCAGGGACGTGTGTTTTTTGATTCAATAATTTTGCATTGACATTCAATTTGTATTTCTTAATGTTATCCTATTCTTAATCTTAGTGTTAATAAATATTTTGAAAATTATGAAATAGAGTACCGTAAAACCAATATGGCAATTTGGCATCCTATTCACAACACCCTGTATGGCTCAATTGGTTGAGCCACCGAAGTTTTAAACTTTCATTAAAATTAGGTCGTGGGTTCGATTCCCGGCTCCATCAAAAATTTTTTTTTTTATTTTATAGTTTTTGTTTAAATTTTTTGTTTTTTTGACAACTTTTTTGTCATATATATATATATATGTTTTATACATATGCATGTGTCTTCTTAACAAAATCTCGGAAATGAACATTTCGCTTGGAGAAAATCAAGTTTATAAAATATGTATCTTATCAAAATTAATAGCATTTGCATGTGGGTTATTTTTTCTAATTCATGACCGAAGTTGGTGCAAATCGGACAGCTATATCATAGAGCGCTCGTAGGAGTAATCGGAATAAATCAAGTTTTATTATGAACAACTTTCTTGTTGTACAATATATCGTTACCAAACTTTTACTATATATGCATTTAAATTATATATCTTATATATTCTTAGCGAAGTTGGTTTAAATCGGACCACTATATCACATAGCTGTAATAGGACCGATCGGTCGAAAATCAGGTTAAAGTATGAAAAACTTTTTTGTTTTATGAGATATCGTAACCAAACTGATATATTATGCATTAAAGTTAGTCTTATATATCCATATCGAAGTTGTTTCAAATCGGTCTAATGTATAATATAGCTGTCATTGAAAAAAGTAGTCGAAAATGTATTACAACTCTCTGCAACAGCATCAAGCGATCTAAATATTTTTTAATTTTTGTAGTCTTTTCTATTTCCATAGTAAGTACGGGGTCTCCGACAGTCGAGTATGCTCGACTGTAGCACTGCGAGCGAAGTGAGCGGGGGGTTGGCGAGCGAAGCGAGATGGGGGCGGAGCCCCCTAGTTTTATATTAGACCGATTTGAACCAACTTCGGTCAAAATATATATAAGACTAAATAACATATTCTATAAGTTTTGAGGTATCTCATAAAACATAAAATTTTTTTATACTAAAACTTGATTTTCGACCGATTGCTCCTATGGGCGCTATATGATATAGTGGTCCGATTTGAACCAACTTTAGACAGGATATATAAAACCTAATCTCATGCATATTGTATCAGTTTGGTTGAGATATCTCATAAAACAAAAAAGTTTTTCATACTAAAACTTGATTTTCGACCGATTGTTCCTATAGGCGCTAAATGATATAGTGGTCCGATCCAAAAAAGAAATGGACTTAGTATATTTGCAATATAGAGGAACCTACATACTAAGTTTGGTGTCACTAGCTTTTAAATTGTTCTTATAATATGGATATGAAATTTTTGTTTTCGATTTGTGGGCGATAAAGGAGGCGTGGCCAAATTTTGAAACAAACTTGATCTGCTTGCAATATAGGCAAACCTACATACCAAGTTTGGTGGCTCTAGATCTTATAGTCTCTGAGATCTAGGTGTTCATAAAGACGTCATAACAGACGGACATTGCTATATCGACTCGGCTACTGATGCTGATCAAGAATATATATACTTTATGGGGTCTGCCACGCCTCCTTCTGCCTATTATGCACATCTTCGTTAAAACAAACCCAATAGACCCCTGTACTTTTTTTAAGTACAGGGTCTAAAAAACCTCTACACGAGGTAAAACTCTAGTGTCGAAAACATATTCTAACCCCAAAATTTCTGATATCCAATTTTGTGACGAATGAAATAAAAATAATACGCATAAAAATTTTAAATAAAACAAGTGGGAAAGTCGAGATCCTGATCATAGGATACCCGTTACTTATTTCAATACATATAAAAGTACTTTTAAGAAATTACTTGTTTTGCTCAGAAAACTTTTTTTCGCCATAACTGCCATTCTACTTGTGCGATATTGATGCGATTCAGTGCGATAATAGATAATACTCATAGATAACGTTAATTACCACAAAAAATGTATTTCCTTAAAACCTGTAGGTGTGGTGGTTTTTCGCGATTTGCAGGGTGGAGGGGGCCGTATCTTAAATTTGAAACAAACTTGCTCTGCGGGGGGTCAATAGAAATCGGTGTGCCAAATTTGGTTACTCCAACTCTTATAGTCTCAGAGATCCTTGTTTTTATACAGACGGACGACCGGTTTTTCGTGAATTACGGGCGTGGAAGGAGGCGGGTCAAAAATTTAAAACAAACTTGAACTTTTCCAACGCCTTTGTGATCTGCGTGTGGAAGTTTGGTTACTCTATATCTTATGGTCTCACATGGCTATATCGACACGGCTATTGATGCTGATCAAGAATATATGTAAGGTGATAGTTTAAACAAACAATGTTGCTCGCACAACGACACTTTTTTGAATGAATGTAATATCCGTCTCGTGTTAGTATCTCGACTTCTCGAATTCCATACGCCTGCTATGATACTTATAACTACGCATCCTACTTTACATATATATACTTAATGTGGTCGGAGATGCCTCCTTCTGCCTATTACGCACATTCCAACGAACACAAAATACCCTTTTACTCATTTTTTTAAGTAACGGGTGCGCAACAAGAGTGATTTTTTTTTGCACATAAAACTTACTTTTTGCGCAGTGTCGAATTCCAATTTTAAGGTATTGTTTTTTTATATTTATTTAATTTTTTTATAGTTTACTAAATTTCGTTCGTCAATGACAATGAGAAAATGTGCATAAAACTTGGTTTTATATTTCCTGTCCAAAGTTGGTTCAAATCGGACCACCATATCATATGGCTCCCATAGGACCGATTGGGCGAAAATCAAGTCTCAGTTTGAAAAACTTTTATGTTTTATGAGATATCTCAACCAAACTAACAGAATATGCATATAACTTGATTTTATATATCCTGTCCAAAATTGGTTAACATCTAACCATTATATCAAATAGCTGCTATAGGAATAATCGGGCGATAATCAAGTCTTAGTATTAAAAACTTTTTTTTTTATAAGATATCTCAACCAAAGTAATATAGCATTCATATAACTTGGTTTTATATATCCTGTCTAAAGTTGGTTCAAATCGGACCACTATATCATATAGCTGCCATAGGAACAATCGTGCGAATATTAAGTCTGAGTATGAAAATCTTTTCTGTTTTATGAGATATCGTTACCAAACTAATAGAATATGCATTTTAGTCTTATATATCCTCACCGAAGTTGGTTCAGTTAGTTTTATATTAAACTTAATTTAAACTTATTATATTACTTTGGTTAAGATATCTGATAAAACAAAAATGTTTTTCATACTTAGACTTGATTTTCGCCCGAAAATTCTTACTAAAAATACGCGTCGATTGGTACCTCAATTACCCAAATCCGATAACTGGTTCAAAAGATAATTAAATTTGAAATTTTTAGTGGACTTCTCAAAATGAGATGAAAAGTCATTTTGTTTGTCTGTTTGTTTGTTTGTATCAATGCCTTAAAGAAGCTTAAATGTAATGATAGATAATTATTCCGCTTCAAAAATCTATAAATGTTTGTTCTACGACTTTTTGATTTTTCCGCTAGTTTAGCGGGAAAACGCTATTTCCCGCTAAAATTAAAGCCCAAACAGTTTCCAAACCATACAAGCTACAGTCCTATATATCATTGGAAAGGTGAGTTTAAAGGCTTTTAGGCGTACCTTTAAACTTTTTTCCTAAAGTTTCAGGTAACATTTTACAGGTGAAATAATTTTCTTTAGCTTACTTTTTGGCGAATTATGACAAAACGGCTCAAACTATTTTTATTTATTTTCAATATGTTGTAAAACGTAAAGTTTCTCGCTTTTTGATATATGAAACATAAATTTTGGCTGAGGGGCTTGGAAGATATCACCTATTTACTGAATATAGGCATTTTTGTAGACAGACTTTAGACAGGATAATTAAAACCAAGTTATATGCATATTATATTACTTTGGTTAAGATATCTCATAAAACAAAAAAGGTTATCATACTTAGACTTAATTTTCGCCTGAAAATTCTTACTAAAAATACGCGTCGATTGATACCTCAATTACCCAAATCCGATAACTGGCTCAAAAGATAATTAAATTTGAAATTTTTAGTGGACTTCTCAAAATGAGATGAAAAGTCATTTTGTTTGTCTGTTTGTTTGTTTGTATCAACGCCTTAAAAAAGCTTAAATGTAATGATAGGGAATTATTCCGCTTCAAAAATCTATAAATGTTTGTTCTACGACTTTTTGATTTTTCCGCAAGTTTAGCGGGGAAAACGCTATTTCACGCTAAAATTAAAGCCCAAACAGTTTCCAAACCATACAAGCTACAGTCCTATATATCATTGGAAAGGTGTGATTTAGGGCTTTCGGGCGTACCTTTTTTTTCTTAAATACTATGGTAACAATTTACAGGTGAAAAAAGGTTTTTTTAGCTTACTTTTTGGCGAATTATGACAAAACGGCTCAAACGATATTTATTTATTTTCAATATGTTGTAAAACGTAAAGTTTCTCGTTTTTATACCCGTTACTTAAAAAATAAGTAAAAGGGTATATTGTGTTCGTTGGAATGTATGTAACAGAGAGAAGGAGGCATCTCCGACCCTATAAAGTATATATATATTCTTGAACAGCATCAACAGCCGAGTCATATCGACATGTGTGTCTGTCCGTCTGTACGTATGAACAAAAGGATCTCAGAGACTATAAGAGATAGAGTAACCAAATTTGGCACACAGATTTCTATATACCCAGCGCAGATCAAATTTGTTTCAAATTTTGGCCACGCCCCCCTCCGCGCTCGAAAATCGCGAAAAGCTACCATACCCACAGTTCTTCAGATAATTCACTTTTTATGGTAAATATTAACGATCCTAAAAGCTTCACCGGGCTAACTCGGTCGGCGTTGTGGGTTTCGTGCAACAAATTTAAATTTTGCAGCACTTGCGAATAAATAAGAACTCAGATATATTTTCATTATTTCAATGATGTGGTTTATTTGCGACTTCGACGCCGACTCTTAATTGTACAAAGGAAATGGTTATGTAAATTGATTATGCTGGTATATCCTGTTTGGTCCGGTCGTCGTCCTGCCGAGTGGATCCTTGGTCGTCGGCTATAGTGCGGCGTGTTCCGCCGGCCCTGGGGGGGGGGGGGGGGGGGAAATCCTGGTAATATAACTCGGGAATGTCTTGACGGGGTCCTGGCAACGCGAGGACAATTGGCTGGGGATCCTGGCAACGCGAGGATATACTAAACTGGGTCCTGACAGCGCGAGGACAATTGGCTGGGGATCCTGGCAACGCGAGGATATTCTAAACTATGTCCTGACAGCGCGAGGACAATTGGCTGGGGATCCTGGCAACGCGAGGATATTCTAAACTAGGTCCTGACAGCGCGAGGACAATTGGCTGGGGATCCTGGCAACGCGAGGATATCTAAACTGGGTCCTGACAGCGCGAGGACAATTGACTGGGGATCCTGGCAACGCGAGGATATTCTAAACTAGGTCCTGACAGCGCGAGGACAATTGGCTGGGGATCCTGGCAACGCGAGGATATTCTGAACTAGGTCCTGACAGCGCGAGGACAATTGGCTGGGAATCCTGGCAACGCGAGGATATTCTGAACTGGGTCCTGACAGCGCGAGGACAATTGACTGGGGATCCTGGCAACGCGAGGATATCTAAACTGGGTCCTGACAGCGCGAGGACAATTGACTGGGGATCCTGGCAGCGCGAGGATATCTAAACTGGGTCCTGACAGCGCGAGGAAAATTGGCTGGGGGTCCTGGCAACGCGAGGATATTCTAAACTAGGTCCTGACAGCGCGAGGACAATTAGATCTTTACCTTTGAACTTCGCCACTTCTCAAAGACTGACTCGCATCTGTGACTGCATGCCCTTTTATAGTTTGTGAGCCGAAAACTAACGGCACATGCACTCACCAGTCAATCATTTGCGAGCCGAAAACTAACGGCACATGCACTCACCAGTCAATAGTTTGTGAGCCGAAAACTAACGGCACATGCACTCACCAGTCAGTTGTTTGTGAGCCGAAAACTAACGGTACATCTGTCGCGAGCGTCGCTATAACGGTGACATGTTCCATGGGCGTCGCTGAGGGGGGTTCAAACCGTTGCTGCTGAAATAACTTGTATATTTTGTGAGAAACAAATATGTTTCTCACACTCCCCTCTTTCTTCGGGAAGCGAATGAAGTGAATGCCCGCGCAAGTATACACGCCATAAACGGTGGAAGGGGGTAAAAAGGGCAACTTCACTGCCGAAATGCATCAAAGAAAAATTGCATTTGTCCGACAGCACGGGGAATCGAACCGCGGCCTACGGTTTGCAATTTCGGTTGACCGGCTGCTCTCTGCACAGCGCCACGACAGACGGTCTCTTGCTGTATTGGTAATGGCAAACATAATGCAGTTGCTCTGTCTGTTGACGTCACGACACATGTGTACAGTGGGCCGACTCCTATGTTCCGTTGCTGAATTCACTTGTTTGTATATATATGCTCATATAAATATATATATTCCCCTCCTTCTTCGGGAAAAAAATTGTGTGGGCGTGGTAGAGTTGCCACCCTTAAAAAAAATTGGATTTTTAAAGAAAAATTCCTTGTATTTTTTTTTTTGTCGCTTCGAGTGTGTTCGCCGTGTGTGGTGACAAAAAAATTTGGGTGTGGTAGGGTTGCCACCCATTTTTTTTTTTTTAAACAAATCCTTGTGCTTCGTGCATGTGCCCGCCGTGTAAAAAAAAATTTTTGGGTCTGGTAGGGTTGCCACCCAAAAAAAAATTTTTTTTTAAAACAAATCCTTGTGCTTCGTGCATGTGCCCGCCGCATAAAAAAAAAGTTTTTTTTTTTGTAAAAAAAAACAAATCCTTGTCGTTCTTGCATGAGCCCGCCGTGTTAAAAAAAAAATTTTGGGTGTGGTAGGGTTGCCACCCACAAAAAAAATTTTTTTTTTTAAAAAAAAACAAATTCTTGTCTTTCGTGCATGTGCCCGCCGTTAAAAAAAATTTTCCCGTAGGGGTGCCACAAAAAAAAAAATTTGCTATTCTGACCTGCAGCGTGTGGTTTCAGGTCTCCCACGTGTGCTCTTCGTACTTTCTTGTCCACCTGGGATTGTAATTTACAAATTACCGGTGATACGAAGTCCACGATCTGA
Organism: Drosophila phalerata; assembly: GCA_951394115.2. Taxonomy (NCBI): domain Eukaryota; kingdom Metazoa; phylum Arthropoda; class Insecta; order Diptera; family Drosophilidae; genus Drosophila; species Drosophila phalerata. The sequence goes on from OX596006.1 coordinate 14,937,978, forward strand.
TATGGTCCTCCAAACCTGGGTGCCAATTTTGCCGCAAATCCGTCCGCCGCGTTGGACAGATGGTGCTCCTTCAACCACACCTGCTCTCCCACGATGGGTTTCCATGGTCTCCTGCGTAGATTATAATATCTGGCCTGGTCCTGTGCATCTTTCTCCAGGCTTCTGCGAACTATCTCGAAAATTTCCTTGACTTTTCCAGCGTTTGCTTGGGGGTCTTGGTATGTTTGACCAGTGCCGATGGCTACCTCATCGTACACTGCCTGTGGCAGTCGAGGTTCTCGACCCTGTGTTATAAAAGCAGGGGTGTAGCCTGTAGATGCCGATACACTGGTGTTGACTACCAAAGTGATCTCCGGCAATGCTTCATCCCAACACCGTTGATTTGTCCCTGCATATTGCGCTATCATCGTTTTTACGGTGCGATTTGCTCGTTCTGTTGGATTTTCCTGTGGTGTGTATGGTGCCGTATATTGATGTTTCACACCCAAATCCTGCAAGAAGTCCTTGAAAGCCTTGCTCGTAAACTGTGCGCCGTTGTCGGTGATGAGGACTTTCGGTACACCAAACCTTGCCAGTATTCTCTCCCTGAACGCCTTCTGTAGGGCTGCCGCCGTTGCACTCCGCAACGGTATCAGTTCGGTCCACTTCGAAAATCGGTCTATAAATACTAACAATGTCGTATTTCCGTGCTTTGACCGTGGTAATGGACCTACGAAATCTGCGCACACCGTTGCCCATGGTTCCGCTGGAATCTGGGTTAGTATCTGGCCGGCTGCCTGTAACTGGTTCGGTTTGTATCGTTGACAGACCTCGCACCGTTGTACATAGTTGCGGACATCCCGGTGTAACCCTGGCCAATAGTATCGTGCCGCCACTCTGGCTATTGTTTTCCTTGTCCCTGTGTGTCCTGCTGCCACTGCATCATGATTTTCGTGCAATACCCGTTGCCTCTTCATCGTTGGTACGCATTATTTCCATGCTGGTACATCCTCATGCCCGGCTCGGTGAGGGATGTGTCTATATAGATTACCAGACTCCTCCAAATAGTCTGGGAATTTTCTTGGGTCTTTGCCAATCTTATGTAGCATCTTCTGTACCCATTTGCAGTCCGTGCCGCCGATATTTGCTGTTTCATTTTGAGCATCGACTCGTGCGCAGATCACCTGTTCCAGTGGTTGCCTGGATAGCGCGTCTGCCACTACATTCAGCTTTCCTTTCCGATAAACCACTTCGTAATCGTACTGCTGTAACTCAAACGCCCATCTGGCGATACGACCGGTGGGGCTGTTGATAGAATTTAACCATTTTAACGCCATGTGGTCTGTCACGACCGCGAAATGGTAACCCTCTAGGTATGGTCTCATCTTTTGAATTGCCCAGACGATTGCCAAGCATTCTTTCTCTGTTGCTGAATAGTTTATCTCGGGGCCGTGGAGTGTTCTACTGGCATATGCGATCACCCGCTCTCCCTCGCTGGATTCCTGCGTGAGTATGGCTCCTAATCCATAGTTGCTAGCATCAGTTTACAATGTGAACTGCTGGCTGAAATCGGGACACGCCAAGACTGGTGCCTTTGTCAGCTTCTCCTTCACCATCTCGAACGCCAGCTGATGCTGTTCGCTCCATACCCACTTTACGCCTTTCTTCAATAATCCGTTGAGGGGATGTACCGTGTTCGAAAAATTAGGAACAAATCGCCTATACCAAAATGCCACTCCAAGATATTGTCGCAGCTCCTTGACATTCGTGGGTGGTTTTAATTGTGAAATTGCAGCCACTTTATCCGGGTCGGTGGATATTCCATGGTCGGTTACCAAGTGACCCAGATATTTTAATTCTTTTTTGAAGAAGTCGCACTTGTCGACGTTGATCTTCAAATTCGCTGCCCGCAGTCGTCGAAACACCTCTTTTAAATTGGCCATGTGGTCCTCCAACGTTTTCCCCATGACAATGATGTCGTCCAGGTATGCGAAAGCATGGGGCAACATTTCCGGGCCAATCACCCGATCCAACGCACGCTGGAACGTTGCCGGCGCTGAATGAAGTCCGAATGGCATGACTTTCCAATGGAATAATCCTCTGCCTGGGACGGTGAATGCGGTCAATGGCCGACTTGATTTTTCCATTGGGATTTGCCAATAGCCGTCTTTCAAATCGAGGCTTGTTATGTAGTGAGCTTCCCTCAGTTGATCCAAAATGTGGTGTACTCTGGGTAAAGGATATGCGTCCTTGACCGATCGACTGTTTAATTGCCGGAAGTCGACACACAGTCTCCATTTGCCCGTCTTTTTCTTGACCATCACTATCGGTGCGCTGTGTGGACTGTTAGAAGCCCCGATACATCCTTTGGCGAGCAGTTCGTTGATCTGCTTGTTGATCTCCTCCTGAATTCTTGGATTCTTCGGGAAGTACCGTTGCTTAATCGGTCGGTCATCGCTCATCACAATTCGATGTTCCGTAATTGGAGATGTGCCGTTCATTACCGTGAATGCGGCTAATTCCTGCCGAAGAAATTCATCCACAGCTGCATCTGGATGTAAGGGTTCGCCACGTTCCCAGTTGATGCTTGTTGTCTCCTTCTCGATTGGTTCTTCTTCTTGTGTTACTTGTTCTTGTGTTACTTGTTCTTGTGTTACTTGCTCTTGTGTTACTTGTTCTTGTGTTACTTGCTCTTGTGTTACTTGTTCTTGTGTTACTTGCTCTTGTGTTACTTGTTCTTGTACGTGTGCCGTGGTGACCACCGAGAGTCTCTCCTCTCGTCCTTTGTTGATTTGTCGACGAGTCGGGATTCTGACTTCAATGCCGGCGCATTCAAAGATTGTTCCTATATTAGACAGAAAATCCCATCCCAGCACCAATTCGTCGATGACTCCTGGTAGGACTAATAGCGGCATCTGCACCTTTTTGTTTCCTAGTTTGATCTGCACCTCCACTTGTCCCGTCACGACACCCGTTCGGCCATCTGCCAATCGCACCTGTTTTTGTGTTGCTCCCAATTCAAATCCTTCTTCGCACAACGTCACTGCTAACTGCTCGCTTATGAAACTGCTCGTTGCCCCCGTGTCGATGGTAGCGTTGTAGAGGTTTTTGCCGATTTGAACTGTTGCCGACAGGCGTTGGCCCCCGTCCTTCAACATGCCGATTAATTGTGTGGAGCCGCTTCTATCGGCATCCGCTCGCTCCTGGGCGCTAGATGCCGTCGATCGTTTCCCTGTCGGCAACACTGAACTGTGCGAACCCCTATTCGTCCACATATCCAACAGAATAGAAGACTCGGGCTTTGACATTCTCTCGCCCAATGTCCTTCATTTCCACATCTTCTACATGCCTGTGTTGGGTTTGGAATATGCGTTGGCTGTCCCGCAAATGATCTTGGTGTTGGTTGTGGTTGTGACCTTGCGTTGTCTGTACAACGAGGACATGGGCCTCTGGTTTCTGTTGGCCTGGTGTCTTCTATGGCCATTAGTCTGGGACGGTTTACACGAGTTTGTTGCCGCAATTTCTCCCTGTCTCGCTCCAGCTCTTCAAACTCTTCCGCTAGTTGCATTAGCTCGATCAAACTGCCGTTCTGATATGGTCTTGCAAATGCTCTGAAGTCGGGAAGGCTGCTGTTGTAGATCTTTTCCCGTTCCCTCTCCTTTGAAAGCCTTAAAGGCCTCATCAAAGTCTGCATCTCTACCATGAACTTCTTGAATGGTTCATCCATGCCCTGCTTTCTCCGAGCAACCTCCTCCGCCAGCTTTGAAAAGTAATCTCTCGGCAGGAAAAATTCCTGGAAGCTTATAGCGAACGATGTCCAGGTCCTCCAGTGCTCGTTATTCGCTATGTACCAGTTGAGAGCCGTGCCTTTCAGGAGTTCTGGCATTGCTCGTGGTATCTGGTTCAGTTCTAAACCATAGGTTTCCGCCGACCATTCCACTTGCTCCAGAAATTCTAAGGGCTTTGAGGTGCCATCAAATTTGAAGCTCCATTCCCTCACTTGTTTGGCTACTGCTGCATAATCCCTTGTTGGATTCCTTTCTGTGTATTGCCGGTAATCGTGGTTCATGGTTGATGTGTTCTGTCGTTGCGATTCTTAGTCTTCTCGTCTCTGTTGTTGTTCCCGTCGCTGTGCTTCCGCGCTTATTGAAGCGACATCCATGCTCTCCAAATCTGCCACCGTTGTGTTTTTTTCTGTCTTTTCCCTTGTAGTGGTAGTCTCCCTAAATGGAGATGCGCGGGCGTGTTTCTTGGCCAATGTATCTAACCGTACGGCGTGAGGCATCTGTCCTTCTTGTGTTTGGACCCATTCGCCGAAGTCCCTTCGCATCACATCTACATTTCCGGTCAATGGGATCCCGAACTCGGTGCCATATTGCAGAAGTTCTTCCTTTTTCAGGTTGTAAACCCATGCTCGTACCATCTTGAAATCTATCTGTTCTATTATTCGCAAGACCCTGCAAATTGGGCGCCAGTTGTAACGATTCTAAAAGCTTCACCGGGCTAACTCGGTCGAAGTTGTGGGTTTCGTGCAACAAATTTATATTTTGCAGCACTTGCGAATAAATAAGAACTCAGATATATCTTCAATATTTCAATGATGTGGTTTATTTGCGACTTCGACGCCGACTCTTAATTGTACAAAGGAAATGGTTATGTAAATTGATTATGCTGGTATATCCTGTTTGGTCCGGTCGTCGTCCTGCCGAGTCGATCCTTGGTCGTCGGCTATAGTGCGGCGTGTTCCGCCGGCCCTGGGGGGGGGGGGGGAATCCTGGTAATATAACTCGGGAATGTGAGGACAATTGGCTGGGGATCCTGGCAATGCGAGGATATTCTAAACTGGGTCCTGACAGCGCGAGGACAATTGGCTGGGGATCCTGGCAACGCGAGGATATTCTAAACTAGGTCCTGACAGCGCGAGGACAATTGGCTGGGGATCCTGGCAACGCGAGGATATCTAAACTGGGTCCTGACAGCGCGAGGACAATTAACTGGGGATCCTGGCAACGCGAGGATATCTAAACTGGGTCCTGACAGCGCGAGGACAATTGACTGGGGATCCTGGCAACGCGAGGATATCTAAACTGGGTCCTGACAGCGCGAGGACAATTGACTGGGGATCCTGGCAGCGCGAGGATATCTAAACTGGGTCCTGACAGCGCGAGGACAATTGACTGGGGATCCTGGCAACGCGAGGATATTCTAAACTAGGTCCTGACAGCGCGAGGACAATTAGATCTTTACCTTCGAACTTCGCCACTTCTCAAAGACTGACTCGCATCTGTGACTGCATGCCCTTTGGCATGGTTTGTGAGCCGAAAACTAACGGCACTTGCACTCACCAGTCAATCATTTGCGAGCCGAAAACTAACGGCACATGCACTCACCAGTCAATTGTTTGTGAGCCGAAAACTAACGGCACATGCATTCACCAGTCAATTGTTTGTGAGCCGAAAACTAACGGCACATGCACTCACCAGTCAGTTGTTTGTGAGCCGAAAACTAACGCCACACCTGTCGCGAGCGTCGCTATAACGGTGACATGTTCCATGGGCGTCGCTGAGGGGGGTTCAAACCGTTGCTGCTGAAATAACTTGTATATTTTGTGAGAAACAAATAAGTTTCTCACAATCTCACATAACCGCAGCAAGATCGGACAAGTAAAACGGGAGTATAAGCTTATTAAAGTTATTAATAAATTTATTATTTTAATACAATCACCTAAAAGTATGCAGTAATTTTTTTAGGTAGTAATTTCTTTAAAGTAGTTTTATATATATTGAAATAAGTAACGGGTATCCTATGGTCGGGATCTCGACTATAGCCTTTCCCGCTTGTTTGGTATGTGAAAGATAAATTTTGGTCTATGGGCTTAAAAGATATTACCTATTAACTGAATATAGGCATTATTGTATCGGTCGAAAATCACGTTTTAGTACGAAAAACTTTTTGATTTCACGAGATATCTCAACCAAACTGAAAAATATGCAATTAACTTAGTTTTATATATCCTGACCAAATTTGGTTGAAATCGGACAACTATATCATATAGCTGTCATCGGACCGATCGGTCCTATATTAAGTCTTAGTATGAAAAACTTTTCTGTTTTATGAAATATCGTAACCAAACTAATAGAATATACATTTAAGTTAAGCTTATAGATATTTAAAATAGATAAAAACTAGGGGGCTCTGCCCCCTGCTCACTTCGCTCGCGGTGGTACAGTCGACCATACTCGGCTGTCGGAGACCCCGTACTTACTATAGAAATAGAAAAGACTACAATAATTAAAGAATATTTTGCTCGCTAGATGCTGTTGCAAAGCGTTGTAATACATTTCCGACTACTTTTTTTAATGACAGCTATATGATATATTAGACCGATTTGAACCAACTTCGGTCAGAATAAATAAGACTAAATAACATATTCTATAAGTTTTGTTGAGGTATCTCATAAAACATAAAATTTTTTCATACTAAAACTTGATATTCGACCGATTGCTCCTATGGGCGCTATATGATATAGTGGTCCGATTTAAACCAACTTTGGACAGGATATACATATAAAACCAAGTAATTTGTATACTGTATTAGTTTGGTTGAGATATCTCACAATCAAAAAAGTTTTTCATAATAAGACTTAATTTTCGCCCGATCGGTCCTATGGCCCCAACTTCGGACTGAATCTATAAAACAAAATTAAATGCTTTTTTTAAACGACTTTTTGATTTTTCCGCTAGTTTAGCGGGAAAACGCTATTTCCCGCTAAAATTGAATCCCAAACAGTTTCCAAACCATATAAGCTACAGTCCTATATATCATTGGAAAGGTGAGTTTAAAGGCTTATAGGCGTACCTTTAAACTTTTTTCCTAAAGTTTCAGGTAACATTTTACAGGTGAAATAAGGTATTTTAGCTTACTTTTTGGCGAATTATGACAAAACGGCTCAAACTATTTTTATTTATTTTCAATATGTTGTAAAACGTAAAGTTTCTCGTTTTTTGGTATATGAAACATAAATTTTGGCTGAGGAGCTTGGAAGATATCACCTATTAACTGAATATAGGCATTTTTGTAGACAGACTTTAGACAGGATAATTAAAACCAAGTTATATGCATATTATATTACTTTGGTTAAGATATCTCATAAAACAAAAAAGGTTATCATACTTAGACTTAATTTTCGCCCGAAAATTCTTACTAAAAATACGCGTCGATTGATACCTCAATTACCCAAATCCGATAACTGGCTCAAAAGATAATTAAATTTGAAATTTTTAGTGGACTTCTCAAAATGAGATGAAAAGTCATTTTGTTTGTCTGTTTGTTTGTTTGTATCAACGCCTTAAAAAAGCTTAAATGAAATGATAGGGAATTATTCCGCTTCAAAAATCTATAAATGTTTGTTCTACGACTTTTTTATTTTTCCGCTAGTTTAGCGAGATAACGCTATTTCCCGCTAAAATTAAAGCCCAAACAGTTTCCAAACGATACAAGCTACAGTCCTATATATCATTGGAAAGGTGTGTTTTAGGGCTTTCGGGCGTAAATTTTTTTTCTTAAATACTCAGGTAACAATTTACAGGTGAAACTAGGGGTCTCCGCCCCCTGATCGCTTCACTCGCGAACCCCCCGCTCGCTTCGCTCGCAGTGCTACAGTCGAGCATACTCGACTGTCGGGGACCCCGTACTTACTATGGAAATAGAAAAGAGTGCAAAAATTAAAAAATATTTAGCTCGCTTGATGCTGTAGCAGAGAGTTGTAATACATTTTCGACTACTTTTTTCAATGACAGCTATATTATATATTAGACCGATTTGAAACAACTTCGATATGGATATATAAGACTAACTATAATGCATAATATATCAGTTTGGTTACGATATCTCATAAAACAAAAAAGTTTTTCATACTTAAACCTGATTTTCGACCGATCGGTCCTATTACAGCTATGTGATATAGTGGTCCGATTTAAACCAACTTCGCTAAGGATATATAAGATATATAATTTAAATGCATATACTTACTTGGCACTTGTTTTCGCTAAGTACCGAAATTAAATATTAGAACAAAAACACAAACACATTTGAGTGCAGATAAGTTTTTATTCAGCGTGTTCTTTGTGAGCTTAAGAATAAATTAAGACTGACTCGATCTTCGATCGAAATGAATAAAGAAACCTCAAAAGTTATGTTTACAATTCATTTTCAGCTGCGGCCTACGTGACCATTGTCGCGAGGCGCATATGTTGGAGAAATTATGCTGTCGATGCAAATTATTTATTTATAAGTTGAATCGGCAGCTGCGGGACTTATCAAGATATTTTATGTTTACATTTGGCTTATATGATCTGCCTGTGAACCGTTCTGTTTCTTAATTGTTATGTTTTGAATTTGAGCTTCCTGAGAAGTGTTTATGTTATGAATTGTATCTGGCTATGGTTCTGTCGGTTGAGTTATGTTTGTATTGGTACGTGCATCTAGCTCTATAACTACGTTACTCCCCCTTTCCTTGTTCGAATTACGTCCTCGAATTCGCAAATATACGTATAAAATGGCTATGGAGATGATAACAAAAATTATAATGTACAAAATTATTTCTTGCTGATTGGATGTTTTTTACATAGTATTTCATTTCTTTGTTTATGTGTTCAATTGGTTCAAAATTAGAAGTATCACTTAAAATTACTTCCGTTTTGTACGGATAAATTTCTTCTACTGTTATGGTTACATTATTAATTTGAACGCCGCATTGATTTATTTGAATTAACTGATTCCCTGTAACCGAATATGGTGCTGATTTGCAATCTGTAAATAATGGCGTTGGACTTATTTTGTAAGTAATTAAAATATTTGGAAAGACATATTGAATCAAAGGTACATGCCCTTGTTTTGTTTTACATTGTAATTTTGATTTCTTAACTATTGATATAATACATTCATCAGTTATTAATGTTTTAGTTTTAAAATCTATGACATTGTCTTTGTATAAGTATGCTGATACAATATTATTTATTAACGTGTGTTCAATAAGGTTTTCATTATAGTCCGGATACGGTACCACTGTATACACTGGGATTTCAAGAGATTTTAATGGAATTTGTAAAATAATGTATAAATTATTATCTATTGAGACCCAAACTGATGTTTCAATATGTAGGAGTTGGTCCTGGTTTAACTGAAAATATTTTCGTCGGGTTCCCTGGAATATTTAGATTTGTTTATTTTCTTTTTTTTCTGAAATGCCGTCTTGTAGTGAACTGTTTTATGTCCTCGGTTCTGTATTTCGTATCGTTTGCTGTCTACTTGTGTAACGTTAGTATTTTTTCTAAATGGGTTGTGCGATTTCTGAGTCTTCTTTAAATTTTTTGAAATTTGTGGGTCAATTTCATGTTCTTTTCTATTTGCATTTATTTTATCGATCTTAATTTTTTTATTATCTTGCACATTTTTTATTGGTTGTTTATTGTACAAAAATATGTCGGCGGGCGTTCTACCAGTAGTTCCGTGTATTATTTTATGGTTATAAGTATAAGCTATTTCCTGCATTTCTGTACCTGATTGTTCAATATCCTTGGTAGTTAATATTATTCTCATTTTTTCATTAATTGTTTTATGAATTCTTTCAATGTCTGCAACTCCTGTTTTATTTGTATTGTATTCTATGGCTACGTTTTCACTTTCTAACCAGTTTCGAAGGCTTAAACTGTTCATTCCTGTATCTCTGTCTGATTTAATTAGTTTTGGTTTCCCCATTGTGTTAAATATTGTAAGTAATGCTCCTTTTACATCGAGCCATGTTCTTGATTCTGTTTCTACGGCCATCATGAATTTAGAATATACGTCAATACAAGTCAGATAGTTCCGTCTGTTATTTATGTAATAATCTATCATATATTTTTCTCTGGTTTTATTAAGTTTCGGTGTAATTTCCATAGGCAATTTGGTAAATCTATGTTCTGCTTTAACAAGTTTGCAAATTTCACATTTATTAATAATATTCTGTATTAAATTATGGTAGTCGGGGAAGTAAAAATCTGAAGCCTTAAATTCGTTTACAACTTTTTCTATACCTTGGTGTAATTTTTCTTCATGTAATTTTAAAATCATTTCTTTAAAATCTGCGTAGCTCTCCATGTTTTTCTTTAATGTTGTTGATTTTGTCAATTTTCCTCTAGTTCTGGGATTTAAAAAGGTCAAGTATGTTCTTTGTATTAGCGCGAAGTCTTGATCGTCAGTAATATAAATTGTTGTATTTTTGGTTCCTACGACGTTTTCTAGTATGTCTTTTGCTTCGGTTTCATTTAATGGCGATAGGTATTCTATTTGCGTTATGTTCTTGTTAAAATATTTTTCTGTTTTTACTTTATGCCCGGTTCCTTTAGTCATTATTATTTGCCTATTGTAATGATTTATTGGTCTTTCTGTTATCTGGATATACTGACTACCATCCTCTGATGCACTATGTATTGTTGCTAAGGTCGTATCAGCCTGACTATCATTGTCTTCACTATGCGCATCTCCCATAAATGTTTCATTTATTTTTATCCTAGACAGAGCATCTGCGACATGATTTTCTTTTCCCTGTATGTGTTTTATTTCAAAGTCAAATTCGTTAAGCTTTATTTTCCACCGTTGAAGTTTCATGTTGGGTTCTTTAAGAGATTCCAACCAAACTAAAGGTTTGTGATCTGTTTGTACTGTAAATCGGCGTCCATATAGATAGGGTCGGAAATATTTAGTGGCCCATACTATAGCTAATAACTCTTTTTCGATTGCTGAATATCTGGTTTCATGTTCATTTAGAGTTCGACTGGCAAAACATATTGGTTTATTTTCTTGTGCCAAAACTGCACCTAATGCAAAATTACTTGCGTCTGTAGTAAGGGTGAATTTTTTATTAAAATTGGGTCTTATTAATATGGGGTCGCTGGCTATTAAGGTCTTTAATTTATTAAACGAATTTTTATAGTCTTCATTATTAACGTCAATAGTTTGATTTTTTTTAAGATAATTTGTCATTGGTTTTGCTATTTTTGCGAAGTCTTTTATAAATTTTCGGTAGTATCCTGCCAAACCTAAGAATGATTTTATTTCTTTTGGATTTTTTGGTATTGGATAACGTTGGATTGATTCTATTTTTTGCGGTTCTGGCTTGATGCCGTCGGGAGTTACGATGTGTCCTAGAAATGAAGTCTCTCTTTGCATAAATGTGCATTTACTTAATTGTAGTTTAAGATTGTATTGTTTTAAACGATCTAAAACTTTTCTTATTGAAATCTCATGCTCTTGGAGTGAAGTCGAAAAGATGATGATATCGTCAAGATAAACAAGACAATGTTTTCCAATGATACCATTTAAAACGTGATTCATGCATCGTTGGAATGTTGCGGGTGCATTTTTTAAGCCGAATGGCATACGAGTATATTCGTAATGACCATGTTTTGTTGAGAAAGCTGTCTTTTTAATTGAATTTGAATGCATTTGGATTTGATGAAACCCTTTGGCCAAGTCAAGTGTGGTAAAATATTGACATCTGCCCAGTTTGTCTAGTATCTCGTCGATGTTTGGGATAGGAAATCTGTCATCTACTGTAACTTCATTTAGTTTTCTATAGTCTATTACCAGACGAAATTTACCGTCTTTCTTTCCTACCACTAGTAGCGGACTATTATATGGTGAGTTCGAATGCCGGATTATACCCTGTTTTAACATGTCATTAATTTGTTCATTTACTTCGTTTTCGTGAATTTGTGCATAAGGGTATGATTTTCTATAAATTGGTTCTTCTGTTTTTGTTTTTATTTCGTGTTTAACACTATTTGTGAAAGTTAACACGTCGCCGTCGCTATATTGAATGTCTCTATAATCGGTAAGAATTTTTTGTAGTACATTTTGTTCTTCTGTATTAAGTTCGTTTAATGTCTTATTTTCCTTTACTTCTTCAATATTACCTAACCATTCGTGTGGGTGTGTAAGCTCGTATTCTTGATTAGCTTCAAGTGTTGGTTCTGGGTCTGGGCTTATGAATTCAAATTCTGTGTTATTTAAAGTTACTGATCCCTTTATAAAATCGATGCTTGCGTGCAATTGTTGTAATAAGTCTCTGCCTATCAGTACGTGGTGGTTATCAGAAAAGTGGTGAACATACATTTTCGCTGTTGTGTTCAGTATATTTGGTAATTTTACATATTTCATGTATGGTATATTAATTGTTCCTGCCAATGTAGTGACTTTTAATGGATTAGTTAATATAATGGCCACTATATGTTTCCAAATATTTGGCGTGCAAAAACTAATATTTGACCCTGTATCGATTAAACATTTGCAACGCTGCCTTTCAATAAACAATTCTATGGTTGCTGTTGTAAATCTTGCTGGTATTGGTTGTATTCTTCCGGAGTTATATAGCTCTGCTCCTGGACTACGTATTCCTGATCCTGCTGATATTCCTCCTGACCTATTTGGTTGAACATTTGAGGATATTCTTGATCCTCTTGGTATTCCTCCTGACTCATTTGGTTCTGTAACTGTTCCTGCTGATTGTCCGAGGCTTGTAGCCGAAAATTTTCAACAACTTCCATTGGCTCTACGCGTCTTTGTTGTGTACTTTCTCTTTGTCTTTTAAATGGAACTCTAAATTCTGGCTGTTGCTGAGTTTGATTGTTTTGTGCCGGGTTAAACTGTGGTCTGGGTTGATATTGGCTTGTTCGAGGTAAAGTTTGTTGAATTTGATTCAATGGCTGATTTTGGACAAAATTTGGTCGTGGTATATAATTTGGATTGAAGCTGTATCTTGGTGTATACAGCGGTACTGCGTTTTGTGGAATTGGTTGAAAAGTATAATTTGGTCTAAAATTGGTCTGGTTGTATTTGATCTTATTAAATTGATCATTCTTGGAATATTCATTATTTTGTGGACAATTGTTTAATAATCCCTTTTCCATAGCTATTTGTCTTAATTTCATAGGTGTACTTATGTCAAATCTACTTAGTCTAAACAAAATTCTTTCTGGTAATTCTTCATAAATGCAATCACTTAAAAAGTCATCAAGGGATGACGAATACATTAATTTCTCACTTGGAGTTCCGCTTAAATTTAGTCGATTATAAACCCGATTTGATGTAAATTCAAGATCGTTTATGAACTTACTGAGATCTCCTTTAAATTTAATCGTCCTGATGCTCGCTATTAACTGATGTAATGGTGCCCGGTCTTCAAAATGTTGTAGTAGGGCTGCCCTTAAGGTGTACCACGTTTCGTAGTTCGCCTTCATCAATACCCGCATAGCGTCTCCGATGAGAAGCCCCTTCACTGCATTCAGCTGGAGTGTCATCTGGATTGGTCTACCGGTGGAAAACAGCGAAAGCGCTGAATCGATGCTCTTCACAAACAAGCACAGGTGCGTTGGGTTGCCATCGAATTTCCGTAGGCTGTTAATATATTTTAAGCACATTCCTATTTGCTCAACGCTAAGCTCGGCGTTAGCACTGCTGGCTGCATCTGGATCTGGTGCCATTTTTTAATTTATTAACTTTTTTTTTTTTTTTTCACCAAAAAGCTTCGTTCGAGCTTTGATTGATTTAATATTTCACTAACCGAATGTTGTAATTAACGCGGTATTGGAAATGTAGTTCTTTAGCGGATAGAAACTTTATCGTATACGTCAATAAATAATTTCTATCCTACCGGCTGCGCCACTTACTTGGCACTTGTTTTCGCTAAGTACCGAAATTAAATATTAGAACAAAAACACAAACACATTTGAGTGCAGATAAGTTTTTATTCAGCGTGTTCTTTGTGAGCTTAAGAATAAATTAAGACTGACTCGATCTTCGATCGAAATGAATAAAGAAACCTCAAAAGTTATGTTTACAATTCATTTTCAGCTGCGGCCTACGTGACCATTGTCGCGAGGCGCATATGTTGGAGAAATTATGCTGTCGATGCAAATTATTTATTTATAAGTTGAATCGGCAGCTGCGGGACTTATCAAGATATTTTATGTTTACATTTGGCTTATATGATCTGCCTGTGAACCGTTCTGTTTCTTAATTGTTATGTTTTGAATTTGAGCTTCCTGAGAAGTGTTTATGTTATGAATTGTATCTGGCTGTGGTTCTGTCGGTTGAGTTATGTTTGTATTGGTACGTGCATCTAGCTCTATAACTACGTTACTATATATAGTAAAAGAGTTTTGTAACGATATATTGTACAACAAGAAAGTTTTTCATAACAAAACTTGATTTATTCCGATTACTCCTACGAGCGCTCTATGATATAGCTGTCCGATTTGCACCAACTTCGGTCATGAATTAGAAAAAATAACCCACATGCAAATGCTATTAATTTGGTTAAGATACATATTTTATAAACTTGATTTTCTCCAAGCGAAATGTTCATTTCCGAGATTTTGTTAAGAAGACACATGCATATGTATAAAACATATATATATATATATATATATGACAAAAAAATTGTCAAAAAAACAAAAAATTTAAACAAAAACTATAAAATAAAAAAAAAAATTTTGACGGAGCCGGGAATCGAACCCACGACCTAATTTTAAAGAAAGTTTAAAACTTCGGTGGCTTAACCAATTGAGCCATACAGGGTGTTGTGAATAGGATGCCAAATTGCCGTATTGGTTTTACGGTACTCTATTTCATAATTTTCAAAATATTTATTAACACTAAAAATGTTAATATTATATGTTATCATAACATTAAGAAATACAAATTGAATGTCAATGCAAAATTATTGAATCAAAAAGCACACGTCCCTGCCAGGGTTCGAACTCACGACCGGCTGACCAACCATATCCTGAGTGCTGCGGCTCAGCACACTACGCCACAGAAGCCCATGACTGATCGGACGCCAATCTGTTATATAATATGTTGACTTAATTTTCATGTAATCAAGTTACTCAAATTTTAATTACTGCCAACGCTCCATCATCAAAACGGCAAAATTTATAATTAGAATATCTTGGCTATTTACTGTCCGATCGGAATGAAATTTTCAGCAAATATCTAGGACACTTCCAGCTTTGTCTAACCAAAATCTGGAATCTCCAGATCTTAAATTGCTCTAATTTGGATATAAAGTTTTCTATGTCGATTTTTGGGCGGTAAATTGGGCATGGCCGTATTCAGAAACAAACTTGATCTGCTTGCAATATAGAGGAACGTACAGACCAATTTTGGTGTCTCTAGCATTTAAACTGCTCTTTTAATATGGATATGAAATTTTCTATGTCGATTTTTGGGCGGTAAATTGGGCATGGCCGTATTCTGAAACAAACTTGATCTGCTTGCAATATAGAGGAACGTACATACCAATTTTGGTGTCTCTAGCATTTAAACTGCTCTTTTAATATGGATATGAAATTTTCTATGTCGATTTTTGGGCGGTAAAGGGGGCGTGGCCGAATTCTGAAACAAACTTGATCTGCTTGCAATATGAGGAACCTACATACCAATTTTGGTGTCTCTAGCATTTAAAGTGCTCTTATAATATGAATATGAAATTTTCTATTTCGATTTTTGGGCGGTAAAGGGGGCGTGGCCGAACTCTGAAACAAACTTGATCTGCTTGCAATATAGAGGAACATACATACCAAGTTTGGTGTTCCTAGCTCTTATAGTCTCCGAGATCTAGGTGTTCATACAGACGTCAGGACGTCAGGACAGCAGGACGTCAGGACAGACGGACATTGCTATATCGACTCGGCTATTAATGCTGATCGAGAATATATATACTTTATAGGGTCTGCCCCGCCTCCTTCTGCCTGTTACGCACATTTTCGTTAAAACTAACCTAATAGACCCCTGTACTTTTTTTAAGTACGGGGTCTAAAAAGGTTTTTTTAGCTTACTTTTTGGCGAATTATGACAAAACGGCTCAAACGATATTTATTTATTTTCAATATGTTGTAAAACGTAAAGTTTCTCGTTTTTATACCCGTTACTTAAAAAATAAGTAAAAGGGTATATTGTGTTCGTTGGAATGTATGTAACAGGGAGAAGGAGGCATCTCCGACCCTATAAAGTATATATATTCTTGAACAGCATCAACAGCCGAGTCATATCGACATGTGTGTCTGTCCGTCTGTACGTATGAACAAAAGGATCTCAGAGACTATAAGAGATAGAGTAACCATATTTGGCACACAGATTTCAATATACCCAGCGCAGATCAAGTTTGTTTCAAATTTAGCCCACGCCCCCCTCCGCCCACGCAAATTTCGAAAAACCACTACACACACAGTTCTTCAGATAATTCACTTTTTATGGTAAATATTAATATTATCTATAATCTCACATAACCGCAGCAAGATCGGACAAGTAGAACGGGAGTATAAGCTTATTAAAGTTATTAATAAATTTATTATTTTAATACAATCACCTAAAAGTATACAGTAATTTTTTTAGGTAGTAATTTCTTTAAAGTAGTTTTATATACATTGAAATAAGTAACGGGTATCCTATGGTCGGGATCTCGACTATAGCCTTTCCCGCTTGTTTGGTATGTGAAAGATAAATTTTGGTCTATGGGCTTAAAAGATATTACCTATTAACTGAATATAGGCATTATTGTATCGGTCGAAAATCACGTTTTAGTACGAAAAACTTTTTGATTTCACGAGATATCTCTACCAAACTGATAAAATATGCAATTAACTTAGTTTTATATATCCTGAACAAATTTGGTTGAAATCGGACCACTATATCATATAGCTTCAATAGGACCGACCGCTCCTATATTAAGTCTTAGTATGAAAAACTTTTCTGTTTTATGAAATATCGTAACCAAACTAATAGAATATACATTTAAGTTAAACTTATAGATCCTGACCCAAAGTGGATCAAATCGGACTATACCATATAGCTGTCATAAAGTCTTTGTATAAAAACCTTTATTTTCCATAGTAAGTACGGGGTCTCCGACAGTCAAGTATGCTCGACTGTAGCAACTCAAACGAAGCGAGCGGGGGGCAAAGCCTCCTATTTTTCCTTATAATTAAAAAACTAGGGGACTCCGCCCCCTGCTCGCTTCGCTCGCGGTGATACAGTCGACCATACTCGACTGTCGGAGACCCCATACTTACTATAGAAATAGAAAAGACTATAATAACACTAGGCAACGATTTTCAACTTTTTGTCTATTACACGAACCAAACCCACTTTTTTGGATAAATTTGGGGCTCCAAAAGACGAAAACAATTTTTTTTTTTTTTTTTTGTTGGTGAGATTTTTTTTTCAGAATTTTTTGAAATTTGGCTTTTTTTCCGTACTTTTTTCAGAGGTGCGCCCAGCTTTTTCATCATTACTCGAGAACGCCAAAACCGATTTTCAAAAACTTTACTTTTCCTGAATATATATCCATAATTCATTAATACAAAGTTTTGGATTTAAACTTATAGTTTAAGAGATTTCAATTTTTGAATTAAGAAAATTATGATTTTTTTTAACCTTTTTTTTTAAGCTTTTTTTAAAGCTTTTTTTACTTTAAAATTCGAGGAAAAGTCGAATAGCTCCATTAATTACGCGTCGTTTATGGTATGTCTTATCAAAATCTGTGAAGAGACGGCGATGTATTATTTTTTTTTGTCTAGGCATGTTTTTGTCGAATTTTATGACTTCCTTGTAGAGCGGCATAACCTTTAGTATGAAAATTTGTTGTGATTTTTAAGATATCTTCACCAATCTCACACAATATCAATTTGTTATAATTTTACATATTTTGACCAAATTTGGTTCAAATCGGTCTACTATATCATATAGCTGTCATAGGAACGATCGTTCGAAAATCAAGGTTTAGTATGAAAAAGTTTTGTGTTTTTTAAGATATTTTAACCAATCTGACAGAATATGCATTTAAGATGGTCATCTGAACTATTAAATTTGTTTATATATATATAGCTATAAATATAATCGGTTTTGTCATTCTCGAGTAATGATCACATAAGTCGGCGCACCTCTGAAAAAAAATACGAAAAAAAAGCCAGATTTTTTAAAAATTCTAAAAAAAAAATTTCACCATAGAAAAAAAAAAAAAATGTTTTTCGTCGTTTTTGGCCCCAAATCTATCCAAAAAAGTGGGTTTGGTTCGTGTAATTTTTTGGCTGTTGCCTAGTGTAATTAAAGAATATTTTGCTCGCTAGATGCTGTTGCAAAGCGTTGTAATACATTTCCGACTACATTTTTTAATGACAGCTATATGATATATTAGACCGATTTGAACCAACTTCGGTCAGAATATATAAGACTAAATAACATATTCTATAAGTTTTGTTGAGGTATCTCATACAACATAAAATTTTTTCATACTAAAACTTGATATTCGACCGATTGCTCCTATGGGCGCTATATGATATAGTGGTCCGATTTAAACCAACTTTGGACAGGATATACATATAAAACCAAGTAATTTGTATGCTGTATTAGTTTGGTTGAGATATCTCACAAAACAAAAAAGTTTTTCATAATAAGACTTAATTTTCGCCCGATCGGTCCTATGGTAGCTACATGATATGGTGGTCCGATTTCAACCAACTTTAGACAGGATATATAACACCAAGATATTTGCATACTGTATTAGTTTGGTTGAGATATTTCACAAAACAAAAAAATTTTTCATAATAATAAGACTTGATTTTCGCTATATTGGTCCTATGACAGCTATATGATATAGTGGTCCGATTTGAACTAACTTTAGACAGGATATCGAAGACTAACTTAAATGCTTATTTTATTACTTTGGTTGAGATATCTCACAAAACAAAAAAGTTTTTTATAATATGACTTAATTTTCACCCGATCGGTCCCATTGCAGCTATATGATATTGTGGTCCGATTTGACCCATCTTTGGACAGGATATATAAAACCTAATCCTATGCATATTGCATCAGTTTAGTTGAGATATCTCATAAAACAAAAAAGTTTTTCATATTAAAACTTGATTTCGACCGATTGTTCCTATGGGCGCTATATGATATTGTAGCGCAATTATGCTGCGCCAAAAAGGGCAGCGTCGCCACGGTTAGCCGAGCGGTACTAGTTAATGAAGGGTGGCTGGGGAATCGGTGCAACGCCAGTGCACTGTTTACTACCAATTAAATCACAAAAGACCAGATTTCTGCCAAGTCCGTCTATATTTCTGCTTTTTTTTTTTTTTACAATGATTACAAGAACACTACCAAAACGCACGTCCACGTGCAAGCTAAGGTTGACAAGAAAAGAGAGAGGGATGGTTCCATTGAAATATAAGTGTCTCCCGATATATCGATAGAAAAATATAAGTGCCGGTCGATATATCGATAGACATCGATCGTTCACAGCGCAACAGCTGACGTAAGCGGGAGCATTAAGGCTCACGCAAAGTTCGTTACATTGCCCCCCTCCGACACTCGAGCCTTCTGGCCGAGATTTTCTGCGGACGATCCTTTGTACGGGGCGAGACGATTGACGTGCACGGTCCTGGTTGAACGTTTACCGGGCAAGCGTACCTCATAAACCAAGTCGGATAGGCGACGGGTCACCATTGCTGGTCCGATCCAATCGGATTGAAGTTTTGGGCAATGTCCCACTTTCCGCGTAGGTGCATACAGGTAGACTTCGTCGCCTGGTTCGAATTCGACAGAATGGGATCGCAGATCGTAACGCGTCTTGTTAACGTCGGCAGCGGCTAACAACTTGTGGCGGGCAGTCTCATGAGTCGTATGAAGGTCTAGTTGCAACTGATCCACGAAAGTCGGGTAGTCCTTTGGGTCGGGAGTCGGTCGACCGTAAATAAGTTCAGCCGGCAGGCGCAGTTCGCGTCCAAACATTAGACGCGAGGGTGAGAATCCCGTTGCCTCGTGAGGAGCAGAGCGGTAAGCCCACAAAGCAACGGGTAGCAAACGATCCCAATCTCGTTGGTCGGCGGCAACGAATTTGGCTAAATAGTCCAGCAGAGTGCGGTTGAATCTCTCAACCATTCCGTCAGACTGGGGGTGCAGCGGCGTTGTACGCGTCTTTTCCACTCCTAGGATATGGAGGCAGGTCCGAAATACTTCAGACTCAAAGTTACGACCCTGATCAGAGTGCAGGACAAATGGTGTACCGAATCGGCTGAATACTTCTTGGACCAATGCTCTTGCTACTGTTTCCGCCGTCTGATCTGGAATTGCGATGCATTCGGGCCATTTTGTGAAATAACACATAACCACTGCGATGTACCGATTGCCACGTGGTGTAGTAGGGAGAGGGCCCAGTATATCGATCGCTATCCGTTCGAATGGGGCACCAATGCAGCTGTGCTGAAGGCGGCCGACTGTGCGACGAGACGGTCCTTTCCTGGCGTTGCATATTTGACACACGGCGCACCAGATTCCCACGTCCGCGCTTTGGCCTATCCAGTAGTAACGGTGTTTCAGCTTGGCTAGCGTCTTTTTAATTCCAAAATGCCCGCCAGTGGACGTATTATGCATATTGCGTATGCACTCCGCTTGTAGACTACGGGGAACTATTGCTACTGCTTTATCCTCCTTGTTCCTGATCATTAGCACGCCTTCGTCCAAATAAAGGCGCTCGAACAGGTGCCAGTATGCTTTCGATTCAGGACACTCGCTCCAGATCTTGCTCTTGGGTGGCCGTTCTCCGCTTTTCAACCATGCAAATACTGGTGCCAGAGTTGAATCTTCCATTTGCAGTTTGGCATAATCGATAGCTACGATTTGCATGAACATGACGCTTTGGTGATCGTTCTCCTCAGCTTTCTCGCAATGGCGACATTCTCCGCAAGGTCGGCGTGATAAAGCGTCTGCGTTGCCGTGCTGCTTACCACTACGATGCTGGATATTCATGTCGTATTGTTGTAGACGCTCAATCCAACGAGCAATTTGCCCTTCCGGTTCTCGGAAGTTGTAGAGCCACTTCAACGAGGCGTGGTCGGTGCGTAGCAGGAACCTTCGCCCGAAAAGATAATGGTGGAAGTGCTTTGTAGCCAGCACGACGGCCAAAAGCTCTCTTCTAGTAACGCAATAATTACGCTCCGGAACATTGAATGTTTTGCTGTAGTATTCCAGGAGTCGTTCTTGACCCTCTTGTTCCTGGCTGAGCACGGCTCCAGCGCCGTGATTAGACGCGTCGGTATCCAGAATAAAAAGGCTAGTCTGATCTGGGTATGTTAGAATTGGCGACTGAGTTAGCTTGGTCTTCAGAGCATCGAAAGCTTCCTGAGCGGCTGAAGACCATTCGAATGCACGGCGAGCCTCTGTCAACTCGTGAAGCGGGCGAGCGGTGGCAGCAAACTCGGGAATAAACTTGCGATAGTAGGAGCATAACCCCAGGAATGAGCGAACATCCTTCTGACTACGAGGTCGAAGACAATCCCTTACTCGGCTTATTTTCTCGGGACATGCCCTAAGGCCGTGACTGCTTACGATGTGGCCTAAATAAGTCACCTCCGTGCGAAAGAAATGGCATTTTCGGGGACTTAACTTCAGGCCGGCGTTCGTCAAACGGTCAAATACTTCCTGTAGGTGGACGAGGTGGTCTTCCGCCGTGCGTGAGTGGACGATGATGTCGTCTAAGTACACTAATGCGGAAGTACATGTCGTGCCTGTGAAGAGGCCGTCCATCAGTCGCTCGAAAGTAGCAGGCGCATTCGTCAGGTCAAAGGGCATTACGTTGAATTCGTACAAACCGGCGTCACACACAAGCGCTGTCTTCGCCCGGGACTCGGCTTCCATTTCCACCTGCCAATAGCCGCTCTGTAAGTCCATGGTCGAAAACCACCTGGATCCATGTAGTCGCGTCAAAATGTCATCCATCCTGGGCAGCGGGTATGAGTCCTTTAGCGTGACGTCGTTAAGACGCCGGTAGTCGACGCAAAATCTCGTAGAGCCATCCTTTTTGCGTACTAGAACTACAGGTGAGGCCCATGGGCTCGAGGAAGGGCGAATCACGCCACGATCTTGCATATCTGCTACTAAACGTTCCACTTCCATCTTGCGTGCGAGAGTCTGGCGTCGTGGTGGTTGCTTTATTGGTCGCGTCTGACCAGTGTCGATCGTATGTCGGGTCAAACTAGTGCGGCCGGTGTCGTTACTGTTTGCGGCGAATACATGCTCATAGTTATGAAGTAAGCGCAGCAACTTAGAGCGTACTTCCTCTGGGAAATCCTTAGGCTGCCAAGAATCCCAATCAAGATCGGATTCCGAGGCTGGGCAACTGAGGTGAGCAGTGGAAGGGAGCATTTCCACCGGTTCCAGCTGACCGATTATCGTGAAAGCCGATACCTTGCAAGTTTGTGTGCCGGTATTCAGCACGTGTAAAGTGGCCACATTGCTCGTGGCGTCGACTAGAGAACTGCCCAGGACTAGGTCCGCAGGGAGTTCGGAATAAACTCCTCGCTCCAGTATAGCGTTGGTCAAACAATCGGGTGATACACACTTTACGCTAATGTGCGTGTGACTGTGTGACTTGCGGAAACGGTGGTGAACAATAAGCTGGGTCGTTTCGCAGTGGGGACGTATAACGGTACTGAGCCCCAGGCGAACCTTAGCAACAACTCCTTAAAGTCCACGGTAGCCTGATAATGCAGCAAAAAATCCATTCCAAGTAAAGTCGGAATATCGCCGTCCACCAATAAGAACTCATGTGTGGGGGATCGGCCAGCTATGGTCAAGCGTGCTGTGGTTTTAGCGGTGGCCACGAATTGTTCAGCAGATGGGCCCTGCAGGGTCACTTTACAAGGAGTTACGGGCAGATGCTTCGGCAAATCTCGATGATTTAGCAGCGAGACGGCGGCGCCCGTGTCGACGATAAGTCGAACTGGGATTTTCTGTAAGAATAGAAAACAATGTAAGCTACGGGTGATTGGTGCACTTAGTCTATACGCAGTTTCGTCAGGCGGCGTCTCGTTAAACAATTGGGATAAAACAGTGGCATCCGGGTCCGGCAATCTTTGAGATTCATCAGTTGTAGGGCACTCAACAGCACTCTTCCCGGGCGGCGGCGTATTAAACAATTGGTAATTGGTGACCTCCACGTCGTTTGACGGAGTATTATGCCCAATAGTAGTTTGTTCCGGCGAATTCACGGTGAGGTGCTTTAGTGAGCAGCCAACAGGCGACGTCGTCATTTCTACACGTGGAGTACTCGGCTCCGGCTTAAGGGCACTCTCCTTGGGCTCCACCAGCAATCGGCAACGGGCTGCTTCAACTTCATCGGAAGGAGCTTTAAGTCCGGATACGGTTAGTGCTGGTTGAGGCAAGTTTACAAGGAGGGGCTCCGGCGGACGGCAGACCAGTGGGATGACGGATACAGGTTCTGTGGGCGGCGCTATCAACTGGGTTGAATTCGAAGTCATCTTATGCTGATCGATGGGATGCTGGTTGGGGCTGTTAGGATTTAAAACCAACCTCCGCCTCAGGAGGCTGGCTTCCTCTAGTTTCCCGATGGTGGTGCGGCACTTGTTGGCTGGCCGGATCTGCTCGATCGGCTCCGCCTCGGTCTCTGTTGCTGGTTCTCGGGTGCAGACTCCGTCGTGTTAAACACTGTGCCCACTGGTCGTCGTCGGCACTGAGCTTCGATACGACGAGACATGTCGAGCGCTTCCTTAAGGGACCCTGGTTTGCTGGATAGGATCAGCACTTGGTAAGACGTCTCTCGAATGCCATCGATGAACCGCTGCACCAAAATGCTGTTGTAGGTGGCGCTCGGTAGTTCACCCAATACTGCGCGACCCAAACATTGCAAATCCATAGCAAAGTCCTCCAGAGATTCCTTAGAACCTTGCACGCGGTTATGAAACTCGTGGTATCCGGCATGAGGACTAAGAGTGAAGTGGTCTCGTAAAGCAATTGTCAGGGCCTCATAAGAACGCAGACTAGTGTCCGGCAAAGTTGCGTAGAATCGCTGGGCTCGACCACGTAAGCTCACATATAGCTTATAGCATATACACAATGCTAATTTTCGTGTTTTTTTTAAATAATTTTTATTTTAATTTAAAATTTTTATAATAAACTGAATATTGCTCGTCACACAATTGGATATCAGAAATTTTGGGGCTAAAAATTGCTTTCGTCACTAGACTTTTACCTCGTGTAGAGGTTTTTTTTGTGGGATATATAGATCAGCGGTGGGCAAGCCCTTACTCACGCTGCTCAAAATTGGTAAATTGGCTTGCCTGCGATTTATGACAATACAAAAACAACTTTTGACGCGGAGCACAAATTTTTCATGACCCCCAATAAAACCAAACAACAAACACACAGCAAATGCTTCGGCTGCGACGCGTACCGTCATAAAAGTGTTCATTTTGCTAAGATCTATGACTTCAGTAGCGTTTTGTACACTGTGTGAAAAGTTTTGATGCGTTTTGATCTTTACCACATAAAAAGCGTTCGACTTACAAAATAAAATTAATTAGAACTTCTTTAAGTGTATAATTGTTTTGGCTCATCAAAACCAACAACAACTACATAGATCTTTCGTCGCGACGCACAGAGTCATAAATGTGTTCATTTTGCTTTAATTTATGACTTCAGAAGTTGTGTTTGTTGTAGATGTTGTTGTAGTGCTCACGATCGCAAATTCTGTGCCCACCGCTGATATAGATTATTAAAAAAAAAGTATTATTTGCCTGGGCTGAACCGGCAGGTCTTGAACCCGTGAAGTCTTGCGCGTGAGTCTAACAAACGATCCTCTGCACCGCGCTGCTCCTGTATGGCTCTCCTAACCAAACTCTACAACACTGCAAACACATGTAAACAACAAATACATAGGAACTTTGACCTTTAATTTAACACCCTTTCAGGTCGATTTAAGAAAGATCCCGCCTTGTCTCCCGATGAAATTATCTTAAGAATATTGTGGCCAAGTTTGAAGGTCGTAAGATAAACCGTTTGGCCTGTACAATGCTAAATCAGTTGGACAAAGAACTTTATGTATATAGATAAAAAGCAAACACTAAAATGGGCATTCGGTACTGCGCTTAAAGTAATTTGTATTTACAAAAAAGCTCA
This sequence comes from Drosophila phalerata, assembly GCA_951394115.2. Classification (NCBI taxonomy): domain Eukaryota; kingdom Metazoa; phylum Arthropoda; class Insecta; order Diptera; family Drosophilidae; genus Drosophila; species Drosophila phalerata. The sequence continues at coordinate 14,962,977 of OX596006.1, forward strand.
CCCATTTTGCGTACAGTGCAGAGTGTCAATATTCGTGTTTGTTTTTTTTTTTTTTATTAATTTTTATCTTTTTTTTTAAATGTTTTATTAAACTTAATTTTGTTCGTCACAATATTGGATATCAGAAATTTTGGGGCTAGAAATTGCTTTCGTAACTAGACTTTTACCTCGTGAAGAGGTTTTATTGTGGGATAAAAAATAATACACCGTTAAATTAAAATCGAATGAAATGGATATTGTACATAATGGTTAATACTTTAATTACACTAGGCAACAGCCAAAAAATTACACGAACCAAACCCACTTTTTTGGATAGATTTGGGGCCAAAAACGACGAAAAACATTTTTTTTTTCTGTGGTGACATTTTTTTTTTGAATTTTTTAAAAATCTGGCACTTTTTATTGTTTATATGCTAATAAATTAGCCGTCCTTCCATAGATTTTATCGGTAAGCATACGTATCGATGGGTAATTAAATATATTAAATAAATAAAATAGCTACATATATAGAAACAAATTTAATAGTTCAGATGACCATCTTAAATGCATATTCTGTCAGATTAGTTAAAATATCTCAAAAAACACAAAACTTTTTCATACTAAACCTTGATTTTCTAACGATCGTTCCTATGGCAGCTGTATGATATAGTAGACCGACTTAAACCAAATAAGGTCAAAATGTGTAAAATAACAACAAATTGATATTGTGTGAGATTGGTGAAGATATCTCAAAAATCACAAAAAATGTTCATACTAAAGGTTATGCCACACTACAAGGAAGTCAAAAAAGTCGACAAAAACATGCCTAGACACAAAAATATATTATATCGTCGTCTCTCCACAGATTGTTCGACTTTTCCTCGAATTTTGAAGTATTATTATTATTATTATGTGATGGGGAAATTTGCTCCTGCGACCTAAAAGATCTATTGTACCCCCTTCTGAGCCTATAGCTCTCCCATCAGCATTTGTTTTTTTTTTCTATAATGAAATTTTTTTTTACAAATTTGTAAAAATTTGGCTTTTTTTTCATACTTTTTTTTCAGAGGTGTCATCATTACTTGAGAATGACAAAACCGATTTTTAAAAGCTTTACTATTTCTGAAAGTCAATGAATATAATTCATTAATACAAAGTTTTAGATTTAAGCCATTAGTTTAAGAGACATTAATTTATGAATTAAGAAAATTATGAATTTTGCTAAGCTTTTTTTTTTGCTTTTTTTCACTTTAAAACTCGAGAAAAAGGCGAAAAAATTTATTACATTTTGTCTTTAATTTTCTTTGCAAAGCTGTTACCAAACCGTAAAAGCTACAGATATGTTCTATATATCGTTAAAAAGGTGTTGAGGGCTTTTTGTCGTGTTAGTTACTCAGGTAATATTTTACAGGTGAAATAATTACATTTTGGCAATTTTAGAAAAATTGACTCATGTCGTTTTCATCAAATTTTAATATGTTATAGCCAATAATATTACGCGTTTTTTGGTATATCACTTATATCTGTAAAAATTAGTTTTGGCGAGATATTGACATTTAAGTGTAAATATACAAATAACATAAAGTGGTAAGGTGACAGCGGCAATAACGTGTCATAGCAGCAATCCTACGTAGCACACAGCTTACGCGGCATAAACAACCGGTGTTGTCAGAAAGTTTTGTTTTGCGGCGAAAAAACCCCAACGTTGCCAGACAGCTTAAGTTAAAATAATACGCATGAAAATTTTAAATAAAAATATTAATTATTAAAAAAATTGACATTCGGCACTGCTCAAAAATTAATTTTTATGTACAAAAACGCTTACTCTTTTTGCGCACAGGGCAGAATGTCTATTTTTTTTATAAATTAATATTTTTTTTTTTTAAATTTCAATGCGTATTATTTTAATTTCGTTCGTCGCAAAATTGGATATCAGAAATTTTGGGGCTAGAATATGCATTCGTCACTAGAGTTTTACCTCATGTAGAGGTTTTGTTTGTGGAGTTTAATGATCATTTTAAAACTGACGTTCATAGGGCAGCTATATTATATAGTTATCCGATTAACACCATATTTGAACCGGATGTAACATTTAGTAATAAAATAAAATATTCTGTTAGTTTGGTTGAGACAGCACTCTGCATGCATCGGTATCCAACTTGTTTTGGTTCCACAGCAGAGCCAACAATAAATCGTTTGAACGATCCGCGCTTCTAGGGCAGAAGAGCGTGATGTTGTGGGGCGACGGTATGTCGTCTCCCATCCTGGCATCTAGCGGCACACCCTTCCATGACTAAAGTCTGGACGCCACGGTCATCAGCCAGTCTGCGGCATTCTCGTCACTGCAGTCAACGAATGCCAGTCAGTGAATGCCAGTGAACGATACCGCCGTGTCCCATCCTGTAGAGATTACCTCGTCCAGGATGACCTCCTCTAGCGTGGATAGTTCCCCGTGGCTGAGAATTACCTGGGGATAATCCACTGGTAACACGGCCACCCTTGCCTTCTTCGCGACCTCAGCATAAGAGGAAGCAGGCTTGGTGGGCGCTAGAGAGGAAGACTTCTCTCTGAGGGCTGCTGCTGCTTGCGACGTGCTTGGACGCTCATTTAACGCATCCTGCTGCCGCTCGCTCACTCCACGTGCTGCATCCGTATAGGTCGCAGCAGCACACACCCTTTTCGGAGTGTCCGATGGGGGTGTTAGCGTGCTGCTTGACCTCTTTGGGGCAGGTGTTGAGGCCTGCGTCTGCGGTGCCGCACGTGGCTCCTTTGCCTTTGCTAAGGCCTCCAGTGGCGCCATCCCTTGGGAGAGGTACCTTAGGTACCATCTGACCCTGGAGCCGAAAAGTTGACGTCTGTTGGGATCGTTCAACCCTCCAGGTTGCCCTCGCTCCGGCAAGTATGCATCCTTCTTCCTTGGATGCTGCTGCCTGGGCCTGTCATTGGATTGCGGAGGGCGCATCGGCCGGGATGATCCAGCTGTGCCTCCTCGCGCATTCCTCGAGGCTACCTGCTGACGCGGCTGCTGCCGCATCAAAGGTTGACCCCGTGAGTGGATATGGTCTACCACATTGGGCCGTTCCCTGTCAAGGTTACGGTCTTCAAAGTGTCTTGTAACACTCGCCGCTGGGAGATCCAACGGATATTTATAGTTCTTGTTGTTCTTCATACTTTTGTTCCCACGAGAAGCGGAGAAAGGGATGGTCCACCCGGGAAGAGATCCGCTAACCCGGGTAAGGCTGGCTAGAACAGACGGTCGCCACTTGTTTGAGCCCACCGTTTACGACTGGGCTAGTTGATTACCCGGGCCCCCAGCCAGGCTGACTCTCGGCAAGGTCCGAATAACACACTTAGTCCGGCCCGGGATGAGATGAGGGGGTGAGGATAGAGGTAGGTACTTGTGGGGGGAGTTTGGGAGAGTGTGAGGCTATACTTTTTAAGGTGGCAACACAAACACCTTATCAGTACGATGGTCAACATAATACCCGCTGTTTGTCCGGGACTGCTTATTCGATGTGGTCTCGCTACTCGCAGCTAACCTCCCCTAGGGGTGGCCGTTCGCTATCCGCAACCCGCGACCCGCCTGGTGGCCTCAGCTAAGCCCCTTCCGAACCATCCCACAAGCTCTTCAGACCAGGTTTGAAGTAAAAAAAGCTAAAAAAAAAAGCTTTAAAAAATCATCATTTTCTTAATTCAAAAATAAATGTCTCTAAAACTAATAGTTTAAATCTCAAACTTTGTATTTATGAATTATATATATATTCATTGACTTTCAGAAATAGTAAAGTTTTTGAGAATCGGTTTTGTCATTCTCGAGTAATGATGACAAAAGTGGCCGCACCTCTAAAAAAAAAAAAGTGCGAAAAAACAAGGCAAATTTAAAAAATTCAAAAAAAAAAATTTCATTATAGAAAAAAAACAAATGTTTTTCGTCGTTTTTGGCCCCAAATCTATCCAAAAAAGTGGGTTTGGTTCGTGTAATAGCCAAAATGTTCAAATTTGTTGCCTAGTGTTATACATATAAAAATATAAATAACACTAGGCAACAGACAAAAAATTACACTAACCAAACCCACTTTTTTGTTTTTTTTTAAATAATTTTTATTTTAATTTAAAATTTTTATAATAAACTGAATATTGCTCGTCACACAATTGGATATCAGAAATTTTGGGGCTAAAAATTGCTTTCGTCACTAGACTTTTACCTCGTGAAGAGGTTTTTTTTGTTGGATATATAGATCAGCGGTGGGCAAGCCCTTGCTCACGCTGCTCAAAATTGGTAAATTGGCTTGCCTGCGATTTTTGGCAATACAAAAACAACTTTTGACGCGGAGCACAAATTTTTCATGACCCCCAATAAAACCAAACAACAAACACACAGCAAATGCTTCGGCTGCGACGCGTACCGTCATAAAAGTGTTCATTTTGCTAAGATCTATGACTTCAGTAGCGTTTTGTACACTGTGTGAAAAGTTTTGATGCGTTTTGATCTTTACCACATAAAAAGCGTTCGACTTACAAAATAAAATTAATTAGAACTTCTTTAAGTGTATAATTGTTTTGGCTCATCAAAACCAACAACAACTACACAGATCTTTCGTCGCGACGCACAGAGTCATAAATGTGTTCATTTTGCTTTAATTTATGACTTCAGAAGTTGTGTTTGTTGTAGATGTTGTTGTAGTGCTCACGATCGCAAATTCTGTGCCCACCGCTGATATAGATTATTAAAAAAAAAGTATTATTTGCCTGGGCTGAACCGGCAGGTCTTGAACCCGTGAAGTCTTGCGCGTGAGTCTAACAAACGATACTCTACACCGCGCTGCTCCTGTATGGCTCTCCTAACCAAACTCTACAACACTGCAAACACATGTAAACAACAAATACATGGAAACTTTGACCTTTAATTTAAAACCCTTTCAGGTCGATTTAAGAAAGATCCCGCCTTGTCTCCCGATGAAATTATCTTAAGAATATTGTGGCCAAGTTTGAAGGTCGTAAGATAAACCGTTTGGCCTGTACAATGCTAAATCAGTTGGACAAAGAACTTTATGTATATAGATAAAAAGCAAACACTAAAATGGGCATTCGGTACTGCGCTTAAAGTAATTTGTATTTACAAAAAAGCTCACCCATTTTGCGTACAGTGCAGAGTGTCAATATTCGTGTTTGTTTTTTTTTTTTTATTAATTTTTATTTTTTTTTAAATGTTTTATTAAACTTAATTTTGTTCGTCACAATATTGAATATCAGAAATTTTGGGGCTAGAAATTGCTTTCGTAACTAGACTTTTACCTCGTGAAGAGGTTTTATTGTGGGATAAAAAATAATACACCGTTAAATTAAAATCGAATGAAATGGATATTGTACATAATGGTTAATACTTTAATTACACTAGGCAACAGCCAAAAAATTACACGAGCCAAACCCACTTTTTTGGATAGATTTGGGGCCAAAAACGACGAAAAACATTTTTTTTTTATTTTCTGTGGTGAAATTTTTTTTAGAATTTTTTAAAAATCTGGCACTTTTTATTATTTTATTGTTTATATGCTAATAAATTAGCCGTCCTTCCATAGATTTTATCGGTAAGCATACGTATCGATGGGTAATTAAATATATTAAATAAATAAAATAGCTACATATATAGAAACAAATTTAATAGTTCAGATGACCATCTTAAATGCATATTCTGTCAGATTAGTTAAAATATCTCAAAAAAAAAAAAAAATATCATACTAAACCTTGATTTTCTAACGATCGTTCCTATGGCAGCTGTATGATATAGTAGACCGATTAAACCAAATAAGGTCAAAATGTGTAAAATAACAACAAATTGATATTGTGTGAGATTGGTGAAGATATCTCAAAAATCACAAAAAATGTTCATACTAAAAAGTCGACAAAAACATGCCTAGACGCAAAAATATATTATATCGTCGTCTCTCCACAGATTGTTCGACTTTTCCTCGAATTTTGAAGTATTATTATTATTATTATGTGATGGGGAAATTTGCTCCTGCGACCTAAAAGATCTATTGTACCCCCTTCTGAGCCTATAGCTCTCCCATCAGCCCTATCTCCTGCACGAATTCGAGGGTTTTGTTAGGGTTGAGGTTTGCTATGTCTCCCAACTGGATGACATGTTTCCCAAGGATACTACATCTGCGTCTGGCCAGGGCTACGCATTCTGCTATGATGTGCATCGAGGTTTCCACCTCTATGTCACAGTAGCGGCATGTTCCGTTACTAACTATACCTCTTTTGTGTAGGTGGCTTCTCACTCTACAATGACCGGTCAGCAGACCGATCAGTATTCTGAGTCTATTCTTCCCCATGGGAATCAGTTGATCGAAACGCCTCTGATTATAGTTGCCTATAAGACGTTTCGCCTGTCGGAGACCCGTGGTTTGCTCCCACTCTGACTGTCTTAGATGTTTTTCATCTCTCCTGAGATGTTCACGGAAAGTGTGCTTGCCTATTCCACAGAACGGTTCAGGACCTATAAAAGGATTATTGGATCCTATTCTTGCCAATTTGTCAGCGGCTTCATTCCCTGCTATATCGTTATGTCCAGGGATCCACCTGAGGATCAGCCTGTTCAGCGAACCCAGTTGATCTAGTTTAGACCGGACCTCCCGGACTACTTTTGCCGCTTTACTATCCGATAGGATTGCAATATCTCTATTGTGATAGTTACGTCTTAGATTAAAGTCTGTACACCTCTCTATTGCTATTACTTCAGCCTGAAATATGCTGGTGTATTTCCCTAGAGACTCGTGGTAGGATATCCGAGGGCCTACGACCCCTAGGCCAGTGCCCTGGTGCGTAAGTGATCCATCGGTGTACCACTTGATTGTGTGGGGCTTCATGGGGTGAATTTCTTCTAATGAAGTCCAGTCCCCTTTGCTACTTAGGCTCACGAAGTTTTTATTGAACAAATGTTCAACTTCCATTTCATCCCTGGGTAATAATATTAGGGGTAGTTCTCCTGATAGTGTCTCGGCAGACCTATTGCTAAGGATGCAGTCCGCTCCTATTCCACCCTTTGCCATCCTTAGCAAGGTTGCTTTCTTTTGTAGCCCAATAACATGATGGAGTGGTGTGAGCTCCATTAGGACTTCAATAGCCGTTGTCGGACAGGTTCTCATTGCTCCTGTCATACATACGCAGGCCAGTCTTTGCAGTTTTTGCATTTGTTTTTGCACTGTGATCAGACGTGCTCTGTCACCCCAGGCGATTGCTCCGTATGTGAGCATCGGCCTTACTACCATTAGGTATAGCCTCCTGATTATCTTTGGAGAAGTGCCCCACGACTTTCCGGCTATACTACGACATGTGTAAAGCGCTCTTGGGCACTTTTCTATCGTGTTCTGAACGTGTGGGCCAAAGCTTAATCTACTGTCGAAGGTCACTCCAAGATATTTGACCTGACAGTTTTGGTGGGGTTAAGGTTGGACCAACCTCAGTACACCAGTTGCTTGTCATCTTTAGCCCTAGCTGGACTATGTCACAGAGTGTTTCTTCAAATTTGCCTCGCGCTATGATAACAATGTCATCAGCGTAGCCCTGACATTGAATCCCTCTGTTAGCTAGTCTTTTGAGCAGCTCATCTACTAATAGGCTCCATAGTAGTGGAGATAATACACCCCCTTGAGGACATCCTTTTGTGGTTGTTACTGTAACTGTACTTTCATGTATAGTTGCTGTGGCTTGCCTGGATCTCAGCAGGGAGGAGATCCATCTGCAGGTGGTATGATCCAGACCCCTCCTGACGAGGTCAGCCTTGACTGCATCGTGTGATGCGTTGTCAAAAGCACCCTCTATGTCCAGGAAGGCACAGATAGTCACCTCCTTATTGTCAACTGCAGCGCTGAGAACGTGCTGTAATTGGTACAGTGCCGTGTCGGTAGAACGACCTGCTCTGTATGCATGCTGTGTCGGCTGGAGCGGACTTTGCATTAGAAGAGTGCTTCTAATTCTATGGTCCACCAGCTTTTCCAACGTTTTCAATAAAAACGATGTTAAGCTGATGGGTCTGAAGGACTTTGGGTTGGTGATGTCTTTCTTCCCTGCCTTGGGGATGAAGACCACCCTAGCTCTACTCCATGCGCTCGGTATGTGTCCAAGTGCAAGGCTACTGACCATAATCTTCCTGAGGACCGATAGGAGTGTGCCCTGTTCCTGATGCAGAAAAATTGGGTATATACCATCTAGGCCCGGTGATTTGTAGGGCTGGAAAGTTCCGATTGCCCACCTCAATCTCTCAGATGTGACCGTTGATTTTGCGATTGCCCAATCATCGGTCTCCGGCCTAAATCGTCTTCCTTGCTCGAGACTTTCTTCTGTCAAGGGGATGCTCCCTGGAAAATGTGTTTCGAACAGAAGCTCTAACTTTTGCATATTACTACAAGTGAAGGTGTTGTCCCTACGCTTCAAGGCTAAGTTTGCCTCTGGCGCCCGTTTTGATAATGCTCTATGGAGCCGAGCGCCTTCATACGTGCTTCCGATGCTTTCACAGAAGTCCCTATAGTTCTTCCGTTTGGCTTTCCGGATCTCCTTGTTGTAGGAGGTCAGTGCCTGTCGGTAAAGATCCCATGTTCCGTCTCTCTTCGCTCTGTTGAAGAGGCGACGTGTGGTGATTCTTAGCACTTCAAGGCTATCATTCCACCACGGGGTATCTTTTTCTTTTCTTTTCTTCCCCATAGGGCAGCTTCTTAAGTATGCATTGCTCATGATACTATTCAGTGACCCTACCGCTTTTTCTAGCTCCGAGGGGCACCTAGGTATACCAGATACAGTCACAGGTAGATTGTGCTTTAGGATCACTGAAAACTTATCCCATTTTGTTTTTCTGGGATTGCGGGTAGGTATGCTACTATCTGTATTTACTTGTAGTTTATACAGGATGATCCTATGATTTGACATGGATTCTTCTGGCGAGACATGCCAATCCCTTAGGTGGGGCATAAGGGATCTACTGAGTAGGGTGACGTCTAAGACCTCTTCCCTAACTCTAGTAACAAATGTCGGAGTGTTTCCGACATTGCCGATTTCTAGATTATATTTAAATATAAAATCCATAAGGTACTCACCACGTTGGTTCGTGTCTGTACTTCCCCATACCTGATGATGGGCATTAGCATCGCACCCGATGATGATGGGTATGTGCTCATCCCGGCAGTACTCCACCAGTCTGACAACCTCTGGTGGGGGCAGGCTCCATCCCCTGCGAAATACGCCGATGCTACAACCGCAACAGCACACACCCTCTTCGGAGTATCCGATGGGGGTGTTAATGTGCTGCTCGACCTTTTTGAGGCAGGTGTTGTGGCCTGCGCCTGTGGTGCAGCTCGTGGCTCCTTTGCCTTTGCTAAGGCCTCCAGTGGCGCCATCCCCTGGGAGAGGTACCTTAGGTACCATCTGACCCTGGAGCCGAAAAGTTGACGTCTGTTGGGATCGTTCAACCCTCCAGGTTGCCCTCGCTCCGGCAAGTATGCATCCTTCTTCCTTGGATGCTGCTGCTTAGGCCTGTCATTGGATTGCGGAGGGCGCATCGGCCGGGATGGTCCAGCTGTGCCTCCTCGCGCATTCCTTGAGGCTGCCTGCTGACGCGGCTGCTGCCGCATCGAAGGTTGACCACGTGAGTGGCCCTGCTGTGCTCTATGCGCACCTCTGCTGGTTGCCTGGTTCTGGCGATGTGGAGGATGGTCTACCACATTGGGCCGTTCCCTGTCAAGGTCACGGTCTTCAAAGTGTCTTGCAACACTTGCCGCTTGGAGATCCAACGGATATTTATTATTATTGTTGTGCTTCATGTTTTTGGTCCCACGAGAAGCGGAGAAAGGGATGGTCCACCCGGGAAGAGATCCGCTAACCCGGGTAAGGCTGGCTAGAACAGACTTGCCACTTGTTTGAGCCCACCGTTTACGACTGGGCTAGTTGATTACCCGGGCCCCCAGCCAGGCTGACTCTCGGCAAGGTCCGAATAACACACTTAGTCCGGCCCGGGATGAGATGAGGGGGTGAGGATAGAGGTAGGTACTTGTGGGGGGAGTTTGGGAGAGTGTGAGGCTATACTTTTTAAGGCGGCAACACAACCACCTTATCAGTACGATGGTTAACATAATACCCGCTGTTTGTCCGGGACTGCTTATTCGATGTGGTCTCGCTACTCGCAGCTAACCTCCCCTAGGGGTGGCCGTTCGCTATCCGCAACCCGCGACCCGCCTGGTGGCCTCAGCTAAGCCCCTTCCGAACCATCCCACAAGCTCTTCAGACCAGGTTTGAAGTAAAAAAAGCTAAAAAAAAAGCTTTAAAAAATCATCATTTTCTTAATTCAAAAATAAATGTCTCTAAAACTAATAGTTTAAATCTCAAACTTTGTATTTATGAATTATATATATATTCATTGACTTTCAGAAATAGTAAAGTTTTTGAGAATCGGTTTTGTCATTCTCGAGTAATGATGACAAAAGTGGCCGCACCTCTAAAAAAAAAAAAGTGCGAAAAAACAAGGCAAATTTAAAAAATTCAAAAAAAAAAATTTCATTATAGAAAAAAAAACAAATGTTTTTCGTCGTTTTTGGCCCCAAATCTATCCAAAAAAGTGGGTTTGGTTCGTGTAATAGCCAAAAAGTTCAAATTTGTTGCCTAGTGTTATACATATAAAAATATAAATAACACTAGGCAACAGACAAAAAATTACACTAACCAAACCCACTTTTTTGTTTTTTTTTAAATAATTTTTATTTTAATTTAAAATTTTTATAATAAACTGAATATTGCTCGTCACACAATTGGATATCAGAAATTTTGGGGCTAAAAATTGCTTTCGTCACTAGACTTTTACCTCGTGTAGAGGTTTTTTTTGTGGGATATATAGATCAGCGGTGGGCAAGCCCTTACTCACGCTGCTCAAAATTGGTAAATTGGCTTGCCTGCGATTTATGACAATACAAAAACAACTTTTGACGCGGAGCACAAATTTTTCATGACCCCCAATAAAACCAAACAACAAACACACAGCAAATGCTTCGGCTGCGACGCGTACCGTCATAAAAGTGTTCATTTTGCTAAGATCTATGACTTCAGTAGCGTTTTGTACACTGTGTGAAAAGTTTTGATGCGTTTTGATCTTTACCACATAAAAAGCGTTCGACTTACAAAATAAAATTAATTAGAACTTCTTTAAGTGTATAATTGTTTTGGCTCATCAAAACCAACAACAACTACACAGATCTTTCGTCGCGACGCACAGAGTCATAAATGTGTTCATTTTGCTTTAATTTATGACTTCAGAAGTTGTGTTTGTTGTAGATGTTGTTGTAGTGCTCACGATCGCAAATTCTGTGCCCACCGCTGATATAGATTATTAAAAAAAAAGTATTATTTGCCTGGGCTGAACCGGCAGGTCTTGAACCCGTGAAGTCTTGCGCGTGAGTCTAACAAACAATCCTCTGCACCGCGCTGCTCCTGTATGGCTCTGTAAACCGTTTGGCCTGTACAATGCTAAATCAGTTGGACAAAGAACTTTATGTATATAGATAAAAAGCAAACACTAAAATGGGCATTCGGTACTGCGCTTAAAGTAATTTGTATTTACAAAAAAGCTCACCAATTTTGCGTACAGTGCAGAGTGTCAATATTCGTGTTTGTTTTTTTTTTTTTATTAATTTTTATTTTTTCTTAAATGTTTTATTAAACTTAATTTTGTTCGTCACAATATTGGATATCAGAAATTTTGGGGCTAGAAATTGCTTTCGTAACTAGACTTTTACCTCGTGAAGAGGTTTTATTGTGGGATAAAAAATAATACACCGTTAAATTAAAATCGAATGAAATGGATATTGTACATAATGGTTAATACTTTAATTACACTAGGCAACAGCCAAAAAATTACACGAACCAAACCCACTTTTTTGGATAGATTTGGGGCCAAAAACGACGAAAAACATTTTTTTTTTCTGTGGTGAAATTTTTTTTTTGAATTTTTTAAAAATCTGGCACTTTTTATTGTTTATATGCTAATAAATTAGCCGTCCTTCCATAGATTTTATCGGTAAGCATACGTATCGATGGGTAATTAAATATATTAAATAAATAAAATAGCTACATATATAGAAACAAATTTAATAGTTCAGATGACCATCTTAAATGCATATTCTGTCAGATTAGTTAAAATATCTCAAAAAAAAAAAAAAATATCATACTAAACCTTGATTTTCTAACGATCGTTCCTATGGCAGCTGTATGATATAGTAGACCGACTTAAACCAAATAAGGTCAAAATGTGTAAAATAACAACAAATTGATATTGTGTGAGATTGGTGAAGATATCTCAAAAATCACAAAAAATGTTCATACTAAAGGTTATGCCACACTACAAGGAAGTCAAAAAAGTCGACAAAAACATGCCTAAACACAAAAATATATTATATCGTCGTCTCTCCACAGATTGTTCGACTTTTCCTCGAATTTTGAAGTATTATTATTATTATTATGTGATGGGGAAATTTGCTCCTGCGACCTAAAAGATCTATTGTACCCCCTTCTGAGCCTATAGCTCTCCCATCAGCATTTGTTTTTTTTTCTATAATGAAATTTTTTTTTACAAATTTTTAAAAATTTGGCTTTTTTTTCATACTTTTTTTTCAGAGGTGCGCCCACTTTTGTCATCATTACTTGAGAATGACAAAACCGATTTTTAAAAGCTTTACTATTTCTGAAAGTCAATGAATATAATTCATTAATACAAAGTTTTAGATTTAAGCCATTAGTTTAAGAGACATTAATTTATGAATTAAGAAAATTATGAATTTTGCTAAGCTTTTTTTTTTGCTTTTTTTCACTTTAAAACTCGAGAAAAAGGCGAAAAAATTTATTACATTTTGTCTTTAATTTTCTTTGCAAAGCTGTTACCAAACCGTAAAAGCTACAGATATGTTCTATATATCGTTAAAAAGGTGTTGAGGGCTTTTTGTCGTGTTAGTTACTCAGGTAATATTTTACAGGTGAAATAATTACATTTTGGCAATTTTAGAAAAATTGACTCATGTCGTTTTCATCAAATTTTAAAATGTTATAGCCAATAATATTACTCGTTTTTTGGTATATCACTCATATCTGTAAAAATTATTTTTGGCGAGATATTGACATTTAAGTGTAAATATACAAATAACATAAAGTGGTAAGTTGACAGCGGCAATAACGTGTCATAGCAGCAAGCCTACGTAGCACACAGCTTACGCGGCATAAACAACCGGTGTTGTCAGAAAGTTTTGTTTTGCGGCGAAAAAACCCCAACGTTGCCAGACAGCTTAAGTTAAAATAATACGCATGAAAATTTAAAAAAAAAATATTAATTATTAAAAAAATTGACATTCGGCACTGCTCAAAAATTAATTTTTATGTACAAAAACGCTTACTCTTTTTGCGCACAGGGCAGAATGTCTATTTTTTTTATAAATAATTATTTTTTTTTTTTAAATTTCAATGCGTATTATTTTAATTTCGTTCGTCGCAAAATTGGATATCAGAAATTTTGGGGTTAGAATATGCTTTCGTCACTAGAGTTTTACCTCATGTAGAGGTTTTGTTTGTGGAATTTAATGATCATTTTAAAACTGACGTTCATAGGGCAGCTATATTATATAGTTATCCGATTAACACCATATTTGAACCGGATGTAACATTTAGTAATAAAATAAAATATTCTGTTAGTTTGGTTGAGACAGCACTCTCCATGCATCGGTATCCAACTTGTTTTGGTTCCACAGCAGAGCCAACAATAAATCGTTTGAACGATCCGCGCTTCTAGGGCAGAAGAGCGTGATGTTGTGGGGCGACGGTATGTCGTCTCCCATCCTGGCATCTAGCGGCACACCCTTCCATGACTAAAGTCTGGACGCCACGGTCATCAGCCAGTCTGCGGCATTCTCGTCACTGCAGTCAACGAATGCCAGTCAGTGAATGCCAGTGAACGATACCGCCGTGTCCCATCCTGTAGAGATTACCTCGTCCAGGATGACCTCCTCTAGCGTGGATAGTTCCCCGTGGCTGAGAATTACCTGGGGATAATCCACTGGTAACACGGCCACCCTTGCCTTCTTCGCGACCTCAGCATAGGAGGAAGCAGGCTTGGTGGGCGCTAGAGAGGAAGACTTCTCTCTGAGGGCTGCTGCTGCTTGCGACGTGCTTGGACGCTCATTTAACGCATCCTGCTGCCGCTCGCTCACTCCACGTGCTGCATCCGTATAGGTCGCAGCAGCACACACCCTTTTCGGAGTGTCCGATGGGGGTGTTAGCGTGCTGCTTGACCTCTTTGGGGCAGGTGTTGAGGCCTGCGTCTGCGGTGCCGCACGTGGCTCCTTTGCCTTTGCTAAGGCCTCCAGTGGCGCCATCCCTTGGGAGAGGTACCTTAGGTACCATCTGACCCTGGAGCCGAAAAGTTGACGTCTGTTGGGATCGTTCAACCCTCCAGGTTGCCCTCGCTCCGGCAAGTATGCATCCTTCTTCCTTGGGTGCTGCTGCCTGGGCCTGTCATTGGATTGCGGAGGGCGCATCGGCCGGGATGATCCAGCTGTGCCTCCTCGCGCATTCCTCGAGGCTACCTGCTGACGCGGCTGCTGCCGCATCAAAGGTTGACCCCGTGAGTGGATATGGTCTACCACATTGGGCCGTTCCCTGTCAAGGTTACGGTCTTCAAAGTGTCTTGTAACACTCGCCGCTGGGAGATCCAACGGATCACTGCGAACGGCAGTTCGCTCTAGTGACGAAAGCAGCAAGAAGGGTGCGAAAGGCGACTAGATATATATACAGCTAATTTGGAAAATTTGCTACGACTGTCCGATCAGATCGAGTTATATACCGATCGAAAGGTTGAGTCCTAACTTACAAAATGGCATACTAAAACTTTTTGTAACTCACCTGGTGCATGAGATACGGGGGTGTAAGTGGGAGGGGAAAAATTTAAACGATCGCAGCTAATGGGGCCGTTGGGGCCTTTTTGAAAAATTTTTTATTTTTAAAAAATTCTAATCAAAAATACGCGTCGATTGATACCCCGATTTAAATTAATAAAATTTAAAATTTTTAGTGGACTTCTCAAAATGAGATGAAAAGTCAGTTTGTTTGTCGGTTCGTTTGCGCGTATCAAAGCGCTAAAATAGCTTAGATAAAATGATGAGGATTTGTTTCTTTTCAAAAATATAGAAATGATTGTTCTACGACTTTTTGAATTTCCCGCTAGTTTAGCGGGAAAACGCTATTTCCCGCTAAACCCCAATAGTTTGCACACCATAGAAGCTACAGATATGTCCTATATATCATTGGAAAGGTGAGTTTAAGGGCTTTTTGACGTACCTTCAAACTTTTTTTCTAAAGTACTCAGGTAACATTTTACAGGTAAAATAAGGTTTTTTAGCTTATATTTTGGCGATTTCTGACAAAACGGCTCTAACGATTTTTATTAAATTTATGTATGTTTTAGTACGTTTTTTGGTATATAACACATAAATTTTGATTAAGGGGTTTGGAAGATATTGCCTGTTAACTGAATATATATATTTTTCCATCGGTCGAAAATCACGTTTTAGTTCGAAAATCACGTTTTAGTACTAAAAACTTTTTGGTTTTATGAGATATCTCAACCAAACTGATAAAATACGCATTTTACATTGTTTTATATATCCTGACCAAAGTTGGTTCAAATCGGACCACTATATCATATAGCTGTCATAGGACCGATCGGATCAAAATTAGGTTTTAGTATGAAAAACTTTTTTGTTTTACGAGATATTTTAACCAAATTGATAGAATATGCATTTAAGTTAGTTTTATACATCCTGACCGAAATTGGTTCATATCGGACCGCTATATCATATAGCTGTCATAGGACCGATCTGGTCAAAATAAGGTTTTAGTATGAACAACTTTTTTGATTTATGAGATATTTTAACCAAATTGATAGAATATGCATTTAAGTTAGTTTTATACAACCTGACCGAAATTGGTTCATATCGGACCGCTATATCATATAGCTGTCATAGGACCGATCTGGTCAAAATTAGGTTTTAGTATGAAAAACTTTTTTGATTTATGAGATATTTTAACCAAATTGATAAAATATGCATTATATGATTAAGTTAGTTTTATACATCCTGACCGAAATTGGTAACCGGTAATCAAACCACTATATCATATAGCTAAAATAGGACCGATCGGGCGAAAAGTCTTAGTATGAAAAGTAGACAGTCGTAACGCGAGCGAAGCAAACAGGGGCGGAGTCTCTTAGCTATATTTTTTACTATCTCCCTGCATTTATAATAAAGTTAAAATGTCAAAAGCAAAAGCATTTGCAAAAATTTCTGATATCCCACAAAAAAAACCTCTACACGAGGTAAAAGCCTAGTGACGAAAGCAATTTTTAGATCCAAAATTTCTGATATCCAATTGTGTGACGAGCTAAATTCAGTTTATTATAAAAACTTTAAATAAAAATAAAAATTATTAAAAAAAAAAAAAAACACGAAAATTGGTATTCGGCACTGAGCAAAAAGTAATTTTTATGTACAAAGAAGCACTCCCTTTTTAAGCACAGTGCACAATGCAAATTTTCGTGTTTTTTTTTTTTTTTAATAATTTTTATTTTTATTTAAAGTTTTTATAATAAACTGAATTTAGCTCGTCACACAATTGGATATCAGAAATTTTGGATCTAAAAATTGCTTTCGTCACTAGACTTTTACCTCGTGTAGAGGTTTTTTTTGTGGGTATTTATAGTTCTTGTTGTTCTTCATACTTTTGTTCCCACGAGAAGCGGAGAAAGGGATGGTCCACCCGGGTAGAGATCCGCTAACCCGGGTAAGGCTGGCTAGAACAGACGGTCGCCACTTGTTTGAGCCCACCGTTTACGACTGGGCTAGTTGATTACCCGGGCCCCCAGCCAGGCTGACTCTCGGCAAGGTCTGAATAACACACTTAGTCCGGCCCGGGATGAGATGAGGGGGTGAGGATAGAGGTAGGTACTTGTGGGGGGAGTTTGGGAGAGTGTGAGGCTATACTTTTTAAGGCGGCAACACAACCACCTTATCAGTACGATGGTTAACATAATACCCGCTGTTTGTCCGGGACTGCTTATTCGATGTGGTCTCGCTACTCGCAGCTAACCTCCCCTAGGGGTGGCCGTTCGCTATCCGCAACCCGCGACCCGCCTGGTGGCCTCAGCTAAGCCCCTTCCGAACCATCCCACAAGCTCTTCAGACCAGGTTTGAAGTAAAAAAAGCTAAAAAAAAAGCTTTAAAAAATCATAATTTTCTTAATTCAAAAATAAATGTCTCTAAAACTAATAGTTTAAATCTCAAACTTTGTATTTATGAATTATATATATATTCATTGACTTTCAGAAATAGTAAAGTTTTTGAGAATCGGTTTTGTCATTCTCGAGTAATGATGACAAAAGTGGCCGCACCTCTAAAAAAAAAAAAGTGCGAAAAAACAAGGCAAATTTAAAAAATTCAAAAAAAAAAATTTCATTATAGAAAAAAAAACAAATGTTTTTCGTCGTTTTTGGCCCCAAATCTATCCAAAAAAGTGGGTTTGGTTCGTGTAATAGCCAAAAAGTTCAAATTTGTTGCCTAGTGTTATACATATAAAAATATAAATAACACTAGGCAACAGACAAAAAAGTACACTAACCAAACCCACTTTTTTGTTTTTTTTTAAATAATTTTTATTTTAATTTAAATTTTTTATAATAAACTGAATATTGCTCGTCACACAATTGGATATCAGAAATTTTGGGGCTAAAAATTGCTTTCGTCACTAGACTTTTACCTCGTGTAGAGGTTTTTTTGTGGGATATATAGATCAGCGGTGGGCAAGCCCTTACTCACGCTGCTCAAAATTGGTAAATTGGCTTTCCTGCGATTTTTGACAATACAAAAACAACTTTTGACGCGGAGCACAAATTTTTCATGACCCCCAATAAAACCAAACAACAAACACACAGCAAATGCTTCGGCTGCGACGCGTACCGTCATAAAAGTGTTCATTTTGCTAAGATCTATGACTTCAGTAGCGTTTTGTACACTGTGTGAAAAGTTTTGATGCGTTTTGATCTTTACCACATAAAAAGCGTTCGACTTACAAAATAAAATTAATTAGAACTTCTTTAAGTGTATAATTGTTTTGGCTCATCAAAACCAACAACAACTACACAGATCTTTCGTCGCGACGCACAGAGTCATAAATGTGTTCATTTTGCTTTAATTTATGACTTCAGAAGTTGTGTTTGTTGTAGATGTTGTTGTAGTGCTCACGATCGCAAATTCTGTGCCCACCGCTGATATAGATTATTAAAAAAAAAGTATTATTTGCCTGGGCTGAACCGGCAGGTCTTGAACCCGTGAAGTCTTGCGCGTGAGTCTAACAAACAATCCTCTGCACCGCGCTGCTCCTGTATGGCTCTGTAAACCGTTTGGCCTGTACAATGCTAAATCAGTTGGACAAAGAACTTTATGTATATAGATAAAAAGCAAACACTAAAATGGGCATTCGGTACTGCGCTTAAAGTAATTTGTATTTACAAAAAAGCTCACCCATTTTGCGTACAGTGCAGAGTGTCAATATTCGTGTTTGTTTTTTTTTTTTTATTAATTTTTATTTTTTTTTAAATGTTTTATTAAACTTAATTTTGTTCGTCACAATATTGGATATCAGAAATTTTGGGGCTAGAAATTGCTTTCGTAACTAGACTTTTACCTCGTGAAGAGGTTTTATTGTGGGATAAAAAATAATACACCGTTAAATTAAAATCGAATGAAATGGATATTGTACATAATGGTTAATACTTTAATTACACTAGGCAACAGCCAAAAAATTACACGAACCAAACCCACTTTTTTGGATAGATTTGGGGCCAAAAACGACGAAAAACATTTTTTTTTTCTGTGGAGAAATTTTTTTTTTGAATTTTTTAAAAATCTGGCACTTTTTATTGTTTATATGCTAATAGATTAGCCGTCCTTCCATAGATTTTATCGGTAAGCATACGTATTGATGGGTAATTAAATATATTAAATAAATAAAATAGCTACATATATAGAAACAAATTTAATAGTTCAGATGACCATCTTAAATGCATATTCTGTCAGATTAGTTAAAATATCTCAAAAAAAAAAAAAAAATATCATACTAAACCTTGATTTTCTAACGATCGTTCCTATGGCAGCTGTATGATATAGTAGACCGACTTAAACCAAATAAGGTCAAAATGTGTAAAATAACAACAAATTGATATTGTGTGAGATTGGTGAAGATATCTCAAAAATCACAAAAAATGTTCATACTAAAGGTTATGCCACACTACAAGGAAGTCAAAAAAGTCGACAAAAACATGCCTAGACACAAAAATATATTATATCGTCGTCTCTCCACAGATTGTTCGACTTTTCCTCGAATTTTTAAGTATTATTATTATTATTATGTGATGGGGAAATTTGCTCCTGCGACCTAAAAGATCTATTGTACCCCCTTCTGAGCCTATAGCTCTCCCATCAGCATTTGTTTTTTTTTACTATAATGAAATTTTTTTTTACAAATTTTTAAAAATTTGGCTTTTTTTTCATACTTTTTTTTCAGAGGTGCGCCCACTTTTATCATCATTACTTGAGAATGACAAAACCGATTTTTAAAAGCTTTACTATTTCTGAAAGTCAATGAATATAATTCATTAATACAAAGTTTTAAATTTAAGCCATTAGTTTAAGAAACATTAATTTATGAATTAAAAAAATTATGAATTTTGTTAAGCTTTTTTTTTTGCTTTTTTTCACTTTAAAACTCGAGAAAAAGTCGAAAAAATTTATTACATTTTGTCTTTAATTTTCTTTGCAAAGCTGTTACCAAACCGTAAAAGCTACAGATATGTTCTATATATCGTTAAAAAGGTGTTGAGGGCTTTTTGTCGTGTTAGTTACTCAGGTAATATTTTACAGGTGAAATAATTACATTTTGGCAATTTTAGAAAAATTGACTCATGTCGTTTTCATCAAATTTTAATATGTTATAGCCAATAATATTACGCGTTTTTTGGTATATCACTCATATCTGTAAAAATTAGTTTTGGCGAGATATTGACATTTAAGTGTAAATATACAAATAACATAAAGTGGTAAGGTGACAGCGGCAATAACGTGTCATAGCAGCAAGCCTACGTAGCACACAGCTTACGCGGCATAAACAACCGGTGTTGTCAGAAAGTTTTGTTTTGCGGCGAAAAAACCCCAACGTTGCCAGACAGCTTAAGTTAAAATAATACGCATGAAAATTTTAAATAAAAATATTAATTATTAAAAAAATTGACATTCGGCACTGCTCAAAAATTAATTTTTATGTACAAAAACGCTTACTCTTTTTGCGCACAGGGCAGAATGTCTATTTTTTTTATAAATAATTATTTTTTTTTTTTAAATTTCAATGCGTATTATTTTAATTTCGTTCGTCGCAAAATTGGATATCAGAAATTTTGGGGCTAGAATATGCTTTCGTCACTAGAGTTTTACCTCATGTAGAGGTTTTGTTTGTGGAATTTAATGATCATTTTAAAACTGACGTTCATAGGGCAGCTATATTATATAGTTATCCGATTAACACCATATTTGAACCGGATGTAACATTTAGTAATAAAATAAAATATTCTGTTAGTTTGGTTGAGACAGCACTCTCCATGCATCGGTATCCAACTTGTTTTGGTTCCACAGCAGAGCCAACAATAAATCGTTTGAACGATCCGCGCTTCTAGGGCAGAAGAGCGTGATGTTGTGGGGCGACGGTATGTCGTCTCCCATCCTGGCATCTAGCGGCACACCCTTCCATGACTAAAGTCTGGACGCCACGGTCATCAGCCAGTCTGCGGCATTCTCGTCACTGCAGTCAACGAATGCCAGTCAGTGAATGCCAGTGAACGATACCGCCGTGTCCCATCCTGTAGAGATTACCTCGTCCAGGATGACCTCCTCTAGCGTGGATAGTTCCCCGTGGCTGAGAATTACCTGGGGATAATCCACTGGTAACACGGCCACCCTTGCCTTCTTCGCGACCTCAGCATAGGAGGAAGCAGGCTTGGTGGGCGCTAGAGAGGAAGACTTCTCTCTGAGGGCTGCTGCTGCTTGCGACGTGCTTGGACGCTCATTTAACGCATCCTGCTGCCGCTCGCTCACTCCACGTGCTGCATCCGTATAGGTCGCAGCAGCACACACCCTTTTCGGAGTGTCCGATGGGGGTGTTAGCGTGCTGCTTGACCTCTTTGGGGCAGGTGTTGAGGCCTGCGTCTGCGGTGCCGCACGTGGCTCCTTTGCCTTTGCTAAGGCCTCCAGTGGCGCCATCCCTTGGGAGAGGTACCTTAGGTACCATCTGACCCTGGAGCCGAAAAGTTGACGTCTGTTGGGATCGTTCAACCCTCCAGGTTGCCCTCGCTCCGGCAAGTATGCATCCTTCTTCCTTGGATGCTGCTGCCTGGGCCTGTCATTGGATTGCGGAGGGCGCATCGGCCGGGATGATCCAGCTGTGCCTCCTCGCGCATTCCTCGAGGCTACCTGCTGACGCGGCTGCTGCCGCATCAAAGGTTGACCCCGTGAGTGGATATGGTCTACCACATTGGGCCGTTCCCTGTCAAGGTTACGGTCTTCAAAGTGTCTTGTAACACTCGCCGCTGGGAGATCCAACGGATATTTATAGTTCTTGTTGTTCTTCATACTTTTGTTCCCACGAGAAGCGGAGAAAGGGATGGTCCACCCGGGAAGAGATCCGCTAACCCGGGTAAGGCTGGCTAGAACAGACGGTCGCCACTTGTTTGAGCCCACCGTTTACGACTGGGCTAGTTGATTACCCGGGCCCCCAGCCAGGCTGACTCTCGGCAAGGTCCGAATAACACACTTAGTCCGGCCCGGGATGAGATGAGGGGGTGAGGATAGAGGTAGGTACTTGTGGGGGGAGTTTGGGAGAGTGTGAGGCTTTACTTTTTAAGGTGGCAACACAAACACCTTATCAGTACGATGGTTAACATAATACCCGCTGTTTGTCCGGGACTGCTTATTCGATGTGGTCTCGCTACTCGCAGCTAACCTCCCCTAGGGGTGGCCGTTCGCTATCCGCAACCCGCGACCCGCCTGGTGGCCTCAGCTAAGCCCCTTCCGAACCATCCCACAAGCTCTTCAGACCAGGTTTGAAGTAAAACAAGGGGGCTCCGCCCCCTGCTCGCTTCGCTCGCCTACCCCCGGCTCGCTTCGCTCGCGATCAGGTGTGGTATGTCTACAGTCGAGCGCACTCGACGGTAACTTGCTCGATACCCAAACGTTCACAACCGATTAATTCAATTTCAGTAAAATATGGTCAACATAAAATGCTACAGACTATATGCTATCCTATAGCCTACAGTTAGGGGTGCTAGTCTGTGACAGAACTGGTATTAATACTAACTATAATACAATACGTGAATAATAAAATACCGATTATATTATATATATATATTTAGTTACTCTTTTCACAAAATCAAAGAAAATACAAGTTGTTAAAAAAGTACAAATTGTAATAAAGAAAATAGTTGACAAAAAAAAAGGAAATAGTTGACAAAAAAAAAAAAAAAAAGTTGCACATGGGCAAGATTGAAACGGGATTCGAACTCTCGACTCATCGCCTCGAAATACACGGCTCTATCATCAGAGCCATCGGAGCATTATATTTGCATGTGGCAATATCAATGTATATCATTTTTTTTCGTTGTACGTTTTGCACGTTTCTTTTGTTTCAATTATGTCTCGCTCGTTAGAAGAGAAGCCCTACATACACACATACATACATGTGCAAATAAAGCTATTTATAGAACCAAATTCGTTTTGCTGCTAATTCATGGTACTGATTGCAAAATGTGCATCACATAAAATTATTGATTAAGTATGTAAAGTATTCATTTAAAAAGTATGTAATTATTAATTAATATGTAATTAATTTAATGCAATGAAAAAAAAAATAAAAAAATAAAAATAATAATAATAATAAATAATTTGGTTCAAAACAAAGAGTTGTTTTGATCCCGAGTCCAATGTACCCACAAATCGCATGCATTGCTGCAAGTTTTGTACCAAAATCTGGCCACTGCACGTAGGCATGAGAAATGTGAAGTTTTGATTTAATATCTTCTGTATTTGTTATCCGATTGCAATGCAGTTTTCAGGATGCATTATCAAAATTGTGTTTAGTGTGTGTGCAGATTTTGACATCTGTACCTATTAAATTGGCCTTGTATTTGGATATTTTAGTTTTTTGTCGATTACAGGATAATTGGGGGGCGTGGCAAAATTCTAAAATAAACTTGATCTGCGTGCGCAACATAGCAGTATTGTCACCAAATTTGGAATCTCTATCTCTTATAGTCTCTGAGATCCAGGTGATTATATTTTCTCCATATATCATATTTTCTCAAACTACTTCCCTGTTTATAAACCGATCTCAATGAAATTTTCAGCACACCTCAGGACTCGTCCCCCCATCCTGTGTGCCAAGTCTCAATGCTGTAGCTTTAATAGTGCTCTTGTTATTAGATTTTATATCATTTACGTGGGCGGACGTGGGCGGGGTCAAATTTAAATACAAACTTAGTATAGATCAACATCCTAGGAGTACTGTCACCAAATTTGGTTGCTCTTACTTTTATAGTTGCGGAGATATATGTGTTCAAAATTCTGTACCATAATCGACACGAATCTAATAGGCTCTATACCCATTTTTTGGGTATCGAGCTAAAAAGCTACAAAAAAAAGCTTTAAAAAATCATAATTTTCTTAATTCAAAAATAAATGTCTCTAAAACTAATAGTTTAAATCTCAAACTTTGTATTTATGAATTATATATATATTCATTGACTTTCAGAAATAGTAGTTTTTGAGAATCGGTTTTGTCATTCTCGAGTAATGATGACAAAAGTGGCCGCACCTCTAAAAAAAAAAAAGTGCGAAAAAACAAGGCAAATTTAAAAAATTTCATTATAGAAAAAAAAACAAATGTTTTTCGTCGTTTTTGGCCCCAAATCTATTCAAAAAAGTGGGTTTGGTTCGTGTAATAGCCAAAAAGTTCAAATTTGTTGCCTAGTGTTATACATATAAAAATATAAATAACACTAGGCAACAGACAAAAAATTACACTAACCAAACCCACTTTTTTGTTTTTTTTTAAATAATTTTTATTTTAATTTAAAATTTTTATAATAAACTGAATATTGCTCGTCACACAATTGGATATCAGAAATTTTGGGGCTAAAAATTGCTTTCGTCACTAGACTTTTACCTCGTGTAGAGGTTTTTTTTGTTGGATATATAGATCAGCGGTGGGCAAGCCCTTACTCACGCTGCTCAAAATTGGTAAATTGGCTTGCCTGCGATTTTTGACAATACAAAAACAACTTTTGACGCGGAGCACAAATTTTTCATGACCCCCAATAAAACCAAACAACAAACACACAGCAAATGCTTCGGCTGCGACGCGTACCGTCATAAAAGTGTTCATTTTGCTAAGATCTATGACTTCAGTAGCGTTTTGTACACTTTGTGAAAAGTTTTGATGCGTTTTGATCTTTACCACATAAAAAGCGTTCGACTTACAAAATAAAATTAATTAGAACTTCTTTAAGTGTATAATTGTTTTGGCTCATCAAAACCAACAACAACTACACAGATCTTTCGTCGCGACGCACAGAGTCATAAATGTGTTCATTTTGCTTTAATTTATGACTTCAGAAGTTGTGTTTGTTGTAGATGTTGTTGTAGTGCTCACGATCGCAAATTCTGTGCCCACCGCTGATATAGATTATTAAAAAAAAAGTATTATTTGCCTGGGCTGAACCGGCAGGTCTTGAACCCGTGAAGTCTTGCGCGTGAGTCTAACAAACGATCCTCTGCACCGCGCTGCTCCTGTATGGCTCTCCTAACCAAACTCTACAACACTGCAAACACATGTAAACAACAAATACATGGAAACGTTGACCTTTAATTTAAAACCCTTTCAGGTCGATTTAAGAAAGATCCCGCCTTGTCTCCCGATGAAATTATCTTAAGAATATTGTGGCCAAGTTTGAAGGTCGTAAGATAAACCGTTTGGCCTGTACAATGCTAAATCAGTTGGACAAAGAACTTTATGTATATAGATAAAAAGCAAACACTAAAATGGGCATTCGGTACTGCGCTTAAAGTAATTTGTATTTACAAAAAAGCTCACCCATTTTGCGTACAGTGCAGAGTGTCAATATTCGTGTTTGTTTTTTTTTTTTTTATTAATTTTTTTTTTTTTTTAAATGTTTTATTAAACTTAATTTTGTTCGTCACAATATTGGATATCAGAAATTTTGGGGCTAGAAATTGCTTTCGTAACTAGACTTTTACCTCGTGAAGAGGTTTTATTGTGGGATAAAAAATAATACACCGTTAAATTAAAATCGAATGAAATGGATATTGTACATAATGGTTAATACTTTAATTACACTAGGCAACAGCCAAAAAATTACACGAACCAAACCCACTTTTTTGGATAGATTTGGGGCCAAAAACGACGAAAAACATTTTTTTTTTTCTGTGGTGAAATTTTTTTTTAGAATTTTTTAAAAATCTGGCACTTTTTATTGTTTATATGCTAATAAATTAGCCGTCCTTCCATAGATTTTATCGGTAAGCATACGTATCGATGGGTAATTAAATATATTAAATAAATAAAATAGCTACATATATAGAAACAAATTTAATAGTTCAGATGACCATCTTAAATGCATATTCTGTCAGATTAGTTAAAATATCACAAAAAAAAAAAAAAATATCATACTAAACCTTGATTTTCTAACGATCGTTCCTATGGCAGCTGTATGATATAGTAGACCGACTTAAACCAAATAAGGTCAAAATGTGTAAAATAACAACAAATTGATATTGTGTGAGATTGGTGAAGATATCTCAAAAATCACAAAAAATGTTCATACTAACGGTTATGCCACACTACAAGGAAGTCAAAAAAGTCGACAAAAACATGCCTAGACACAAAAATATATTATATCGTCGTCTCTCCACAGATTGTTCGACTTTTCCTCGAATTATGAAGTATTATTATTATTATTATGTGATGGGGAAATTTGCTCCTGCGACCTAAAAGATCTATTGTACCCCCTTCTGAGCCTATAGCTCTCCCATCAGCATTTGTTTTTTTTTCTATAATGAAATTTTTTTTTACAAATTTTTAAAAATTTGGCTTTTTTTTCATACTTTTTTTTCAGAGGTGCGCCCACTTTTGTCATCATTACTTGAGAATGACAAAACCGATTTTTAAAAGCTTTACTATTTCTGAAAGTCAATGAATATAATTCATTAATACAAAGTTTTAGATTTAAGCCATTAGTTTAAGAGACATTAATTTATGAATTAAGAAAATTATGAATTTTGTTAAGCTTTTTTTTTTGCTTTTTTTCACTTTAAAACTCGAGAAAAAGGCGAAAAAATTTATTACATTTTGTCTTTAATTTTCTTTGCAAAGCTGTTACCAAACCGTAAAAGCTACAGATATGTTCTATATATCGTTAAAAAGGTGTTGAGGGCTTTTTGTCGTGTTAGTTACTCAGGTAATATTTTACAGGTGAAATAATTACATTTTGGCAATTTTAGAAAAATTGACTCATGTCGTTTTCATCAAATTTTAATATGTTATAGCCAATAATATTACGCGTTTTTTGGTATATCACTCATATCTGTAAAAATTAGTTTTGGCGAGATATTGACATTTAAGTGTAAATATACAAATAACATAAAGTGGTAAGGTGACAGCGGCAATAACGTGTCATAGCAGCAAGCCTACGTAGCACACAGCTTACGCGGCATAAACAACCGGTGTTGTCAGAAAGTTTTGTTTTGCGGCGAAAAAACCCCAACGTTGCCAGACAGCTTAAGTTAAAATAATACGCATGAAAATTTTAAATAAAAATATTAATTATTAAAAAAATTGACATTCGGCACTGCTCAAAAATTAATTTTTATGTACAAAAACGCTTACTCTTTTTGCGCACAGGGCAGAATGTCTATTTTTTTTATAAATAATTATTTTTTTTTTTTAAATTTCAATGCGTATTATTTTAATTTCGTTCGTCGCAAAATTGGATATCAGAAATTTTGGGGCTAGAATATGCTTTCGTCACTAGAGTTTTACCTCATGTAGAGGTTTTGTTTGTGGAATTTAATGATCATTTTAAAACTGACGTTCATAGGGCAGCTATATTATATAGTTATCCGATTAACACCATATTTGAACCGGATGTAACATTTAGTAATAAAATAAAATATTCTGTTAGTTTGGTTGAGACAGCACTCTCCATGCATCGGTATCCAACTTGTTTTGGTTCCACAGCAGAGCCAACAATAAATCGTTTGAACGATCCGCGCTTCTAGGGCAGAAGAGCGTGATGTTGTGGGGCGACGGTATGTCGTCTCCCATCCTGGCATCTAGCGGCACACCCTTCCATGACTAAAGTCTGGACGCCACGGTCATCAGCCAGTCTGCGGCATTCTCGTCACTGCAGTCAACGAATGCCAGTCAGTGAATGCCAGTGAACGATACCGCCGTGTCCCATCCTGTAGAGATTACCTCGTCCAGGATGACCTCCTCTAGCGTGGATAGTTCCCCGTGGCTGAGAATTACCTGGGGATAATCCACTGGTAACACGGCCACCCTTGCCTTCTTCGCGACCTCAGCATAGGAGGAAGCAGGCTTGGTGGGCGCTAGAGAGGAAGACTTCTCTCTGAGGGCTGCTGCTGCTTGCGACGTGCTTGGACGCTCATTTAACGCATCCTGCTGCCGCTCGCTCACTCCACGTGCTGCATCCGTATAGGTCGCAGCAGCACACACCCTTTTCGGAGTGTCCGATGGGGGTGTTAGCGTGCTGCTTGACCTCTTTGGGGCAGGTGTTGAGGCCTGCGTCTGCGGTGCCGCACGTGGCTCCTTTGCCTTTGCTAAGGCCTCCAGTGGCGCCATCCCTTGGGAGAGCTACCTTAGGTACCATCTGACCCTGGAGCCGAAAAGTTGACGTCTGTTGGGATCGTTCAACCCTCCAGGTTGCCCTCGCTCCGGCAAGTATGCATCCTTCTTCCTTGGATGCTGCTGAATGGGCCTGTCATTGAATTGCGGAGGGCGCATCGGCCGGGATGATCCAGCTGTGCCTCCTCGCGCATTCCTCGAGGCTACCTGCTGACGCGGCTGCTGCCGCATCAAAGGTTGACCCCGTGAGTGGATATGGTCTACCACATTGGGCCGTTCCCTGTCAAGGTTACGGTCTTCAAAGTGTCTTGTAACACTCGCCGCTGGGAGATCCAACGGATATTTATAGTTCTTGTTGTTCTTCATACTTTTGTTCCCACGAGAAGCGGAGAAAGGGATGGTCCACCCGGGAAGAGATCCACTAACCCGGGTAAGGCTGGCTAGAACAGACGGTCGCCACTTGTTTGAGCCCACCGTTTACGACTGGGCTAGTTGATTACCCGGGCCCCCAGCCAGGCTGACTCTCGGCAAGGTCCGAATAACACACTTAGTCCGGCCCGGGATGAGATGAGGGGGTGAGGATAGAGGTAGGTACTTGTGGGGGGAGTTTGGGAGAGTGTGAGGCTATACTTTTTAAGGTGGCAACACAAACACCTTATCAGTACGATGGTCAACATAATACCCGCTGTTTGTCCGGGACTGCTTATTCGATGTGGTCTCGCTACTCGCAGCTAACCTCCCCTAGGGGTGGCCGTTCGCTATCCGCAACCCGCGACCCGCCTGGTGGCCTCAGCTAAGCCCCTTCCGAACCATCCCACAAGCTCTTCAGACCAGGTTTGAAGTAAAAAAAGCTACAAAAAAAAGCTTTAAAAAATCATAATTTTCTTAATTCAAAAATAAATGTCTCTAAAACTAATAGTTTAAATCTCAAACTTTGTATTTATGAATTATATATATATTCATTGACTTTCAGAAATAGTAAAGTTTTTGAGAATCGGTTTTGTCATTCTCGAGTAATGATGACAAGAGTGGCCGCACCTCTAAAAAAAAAAAAGTGCGAAAAAACAAGGCAAATTTAAAAAATTTAAAAAAAAAAATTTCATTATAGAAAAAAAAACAATATGTTTTTCGTCGTTTTTGGCCCCAAATCTATCCAAAAAAGTGGGTTTGGTTCGTGTAATAGCCAAAAAGTTCAAATTTGTTGCCTAGTGTTATACATATAAAAATATAAATAACACTAGGCAACAGACAACAAATTACACTAACCAAAACCACTTTTTTGTTTTTTTTTAAATAATTTTTATTTTAATTTAAAATTTTTATAATAAACTGAATATTGCTCGTCACACAATTGGATATCAGAAATTTTGGGGCTAAAAATTGCTTTCGTCACTAGACTTTTACCTCGTGTAGAGGTTTTTTTTGTTGGATATATAGATCAGCGGTGGGCAAGCCCTTACTCACGCTGCTCAAAATTGGTAAATTGGCTTGCCTGCGATTTTTGACAATACAAAAACAACTTTTGACGCGGAGCACAAATGACCCCCAATAAAACCAAACAACAAACACACAGCAAATGCTTCGGCTGCGACGCGTACCGTCATAAAAGTGTTCATTTTGCTAAGATCTATGACTTCAGTAGCGTTTTGTACACTGTGTGAAAAGTTTTGATGCGTTTTGATCTTTACCACATAAAAAGCGTTCGACTTACAAAATAAAATTAATTAGAACTTCTTTAAGTGTATAATTGTTTTGGCTCATCAAAACCAACAACAACTACACAGATCTTTCGTCGCGACGCACAGAGTCATAAATGTGTTCATTTTGCTTTAATTTATGACTTCAGAAGTTGTGTTTGTTGTAGATGTTGTTGTAGTGCTCACGATCGCAAATTCTGTGCCCACCGCTGATATAGATTATTAAAAAAAAAGTATTATTTGCCTGGGCTGAACCGGCAGGTCTTGAACCCGTGAAGTCTTGCGCGTGAGTCTAACAAACGATCCTCTGCACCGCGCTGCTCCTGTATGGCTCTCCTAACCAAACTCTACAACACTGCAAACACATGTAAACAACAAATACATGGAAACGTTGACCTTTAATTTAACACCCTTTCAGGTCGATTTAAGAAAGATCCCGCCTTGTCTCCAGATGAAATTATCTTAAGAATATTGTGGCCAAGTTTGAAGGTCGTAAGATAAACCGTTTGGCCTGTACAATGCTAAATCAGTTGGACAAAGAACTTTATGTATATAGATAAAAAGCAAACACTAAAATGGGCATTCGGTACTGCGCTTAAAGTAATTTGTATTTACAAAAAAGCTCACCCATTTTGCGTACAGTGCAGAGTGTCAATATTCGTGTTTGTTTTTTTTTTTTTTATTAATTTTTATTTTTTTTTAAATGTTTTATTAAACTTAATTTTGTTCGTCACAATATTGGATATCAGAAATTTTGGGGCTAGAAATTGCTTTCGTAACTAGACTTTTACCTCGTGAAGAGGTTTTATTGTGGGATAAAAAATAATACACCGTTAAATTATAATCGAATGAAATGGATATTGTACATAATGGTTAATACTTTAATTACACTAGGCAACAGCCAAAAAATTACACGAACCAAACCCACTTTTTTGGATAGATTTGGGGCCAAAAACGACGAAAAACATTTTTTTTTTTCTGTGGTGAAATTTTTTTTTAGAATTTTTTAAAAATCTGGCACTTTTTATTGTTTATATGCTAATAAATTAGCCGTCCTTCCATAGATTTTATCGGTAAGCATACGTATCGATGGGTAATTAAATATATTAAATAAATAAAATAGCTACATATATAGAAACAAATTTAATAGTTCAGATGACCATCTTAAATGCATATTCTGTCAGATTAGTTAAAATATCACAAAAAAAAAAAAAAATATCATACTAAACCTTGATTTTCTAACGATCGTTCCTATGGCAGCTGTATGATATAGTAGACCGACTTAAACCAAATAAGGTCAAAATGTGTAAAATAACAACAAATTGATATTGTGTGAGATTGGTGAAGATATCTCAAAAATCACAAAAAATGTTCATACTAACGGTTATGCCACACTACAAGGAAGTCAAAAAAGTCGACAAAAACATGCCATAGACACAAAAATATATTATATCGTCGTCTCTCCACAGATTGTTCGACTTTTCCTCGAATTATGAAGTATTATTATTATTATTATGTGATGGGGAAATTTGCTCCTGCGACCTAAAAGATCTATTGTACCCCCTTCTGAGCCTATAGCTCTCCCATCAGCATTTGTTTTTTTTTCTATAATGAAATTTTTTTTTACAAATTTTTAAAAATTTGGCTTTTTTTTCATACTTTTTTTTCAGAGGTGCGCCCACTTTTGTCATCATTACTTGAGAATGACAAAACCGATTTTTAAAAGCTTTACTATTTCTGAAAGTCAATGAATATAATTCATTAATACAAAGTTTTAGATTTAAGCCATTAGTTTAAGAGACATTAATTTATGAATTAAGAAAATTATGAATTTTGTTAAGCTTTTTTTTTTGCTTTTTTCACTTTAAAACTCGAGAAAAAGGCGAAAAAATTTATTACATTTTGTCTTTAATTTTCTTTGCAAAGCTGTTACCAAACCGTAAAAGCTACAGATATGTTCTATATATCGTTAAAAAGGTGTTGAGGGCTTTTTGTCGTGTTAGTTACTCAGGTAATATTTTACAGGTGAAATAATTACATTTTGGCAATTTTAGAAAAATTGACTCATGTCGTTTTCATCAAATTTTAATATGTTATAGCCAATAATATTACGCGTTTTTTGGTATATCACTCATATCTGTAAAAATTAGTTTTGGCGAGATATTGACATTTAAGTGTAAATATACAAATAACATAAAGTGGTAAGGTGACAGCGGCAATAACGTGTCATAGCAGCAAGCCTACGTAGCACACAGCTTACGCGGCATAAACAACCGGTGTTGTCAGAAAGTTTTGTTTTGCGGCGAAAAAACCCCAACGTTGCCAGACAGCTTAAGTTAAAATAATACGCATGAAAATTTTAAATAAAAATATTAATTATTAAAAAAATTGACATTCGGCACTGCTCAAAAATTAATTTTTATGTACAAAAACGCTTACTCTTTTTGCGCACAGGGCAGAATGTCTATTTTTTTTATAAATAATTATTTTTTTTTTTTAAATTTCAATGCGTATTATTTTAATTTCGTTCGTCGCAAAATTGGATATCAGAAATTTTGGGGCTAGAATATGCTTTCGTCACTAGAGTTTTACCTCATGTAGAGGTTTTGTTTGTGGAATTTAATGATCATTTTAAAACTGACGTTCATAGGGCAGCTATATTATATAGTTATCCGATTAACACCATATTTGAACCGGATGTAACATTTAGTAATAAAATAAAATATTCTGTTAGTTTGGTTGAGACAGCACTCTCCATGCATCGGTATCCAACTTGTTTTGGTTCCACAGCAGAGCCAACAATAAATCGTTTGAACGATCCGCGCTTCTAGGGCAGAAGAGCGTGATGTTGTGGGGCGACGGTATGTCGTCTCCCATCCTGGCATCTAGCGGCACACCCTTCCATGACTAAAGTCTGGACGCCACGGTCATCAGCCAGTCTGCGGCATTCTCGTCACTGCAGTCAACGAATGCCAGTCAGTGAATGCCAGTGAACGATACCGCCGTGTCCCATCCTGTAGAGATTACCTCGTCCAGGATGACCTCCTCTAGCGTGGATAGTTCCCCGTGGCTGAGAATTACCTGGGGATAATCCACTGGTAACACGGCCACCCTTGCCTTCTTCGCGACCTCAGCATAGGAGGAAGCAGGCTTGGTGGGCGCTAGAGAGGAAGACTTCTCTCTGAGGGCTGCTGCTGCTTGCGACGTGCTTGGACGCTCATTTAACGCATCCTGCTGCCGCTCGCTCACTCCACGTGCTGCATCCGTATAGGTCGCAGCAGCACACACCCTTTTCGGAGTGTCCGATGGGGGTGTTAGCGTGCTGCTTGACCTCTTTGGGGCAGGTGTTGAGGCCTGCGTCTGCGGTGCCGCACGTGGCTCCTTTGCCTTTGCTAAGGCCTCCAGTGGCGCCATCCCTTGGGAGAGGTACCTTAGGTACCATCTGACCCTGGAGCCGAAAAGTTGACGTCTGTTGGGATCGTTCAACCCTCCAGGTTGCCCTCGCTCCGGCAAGTATGCATCCTTCTTCCTTGGATGCTGCTGAATGGGCCTGTCATTGAATTGCGGAGGGCGCATCGGCCGGGATGATCCAGCTGTGCCTCCTCGCGCATTCCTCGAGGCTACCTGCTGACGCGGCTGCTGCCGCATCAAAGGTTGACCCCGTGAGTGGATATGGTCTACCACATTGGGCCGTTCCCTGTCAAGGTTACGGTCTTCAAAGTGTCTTGTAACACTCGCCGCTGGGAGATCCAACGGATATTTATAGTTCTTGTTGTTCTTCATACTTTTGTTCCCACGAGAAGCGGAGAAAGGGATGGTCCACCCGGGAAGAGATCCACTAACCCGGGTAAGGCTGGCTAGAACAGACGGTCGCCACTTGTTTGAGCCCACCGTTTACGACTGGGCTAGTTGATTACCCGGGCCCCCAGCCAGGCTGACTCTCGGCAAGGTCCGAATAACACACTTAGTCCGGCCCGGGATGAGATGAGGGGGTGAGGATAGAGGTAGGTACTTGTGGGGGGAGTTTGGGAGAGTGTGAGGCTATACTTTTTAAGGTGGCAACACAAACACCTTATCAGTACGATGGTCAACATAATACCCGCTGTTTGTCCGGGACTGCTTATTCGATGTGGTCTCGCTACTCGCAGCTAACCTCCCCTAGGGGTGGCCGTTCGCTATCCGCAACCCGCGACCCGCCTGGTGGCCTCAGCTAAGCCCCTTCCGAACCATCCCACAAGCTCTTCAGACCAGGTTTGAAGTAAAAAAAGCTACAAAAAAAAGCTTTAAAAAATCATAATTTTCTTAATTCAAAAATAAATGTCTCTAAAACTAATAGTTTAAATCTCAAACTTTGTATTTATGAATTATATATATATTCATTGACTTTCAGAAATAGTAAAGTTTTTGAGAATCGGTTTTGTCATTCTCGAGTAATGATGACAAGAGTGGCCGCACCTCTAAAAAAAAAAAAGTGCGAAAAAACAAGGCAAATTTAAAAAATTTAAAAAAAAAAATTTCATTATAGAAAAAAAAACAATATGTTTTTCGTCGTTTTTGGCCCCAAATCTATCCAAAAAAGTGGGTTTGGTTCGTGTAATAGCCAAAAAGTTCAAATTTGTTGCCTAGTGTTATACATATAAAAATATAAATAACACTAGGCAACAGACAAAAAATTACACTAACCAAAACCACTTTTTTGTTTTTTTTTAAATAATTTTTATTTTAATTTAAAATTTTTATAATAAACTGAATATTGCTCGTCACACAATTGGATATCAGAAATTTTGGGGCTAAAAATTGCTTTCGTCACTAGACTTTTACCTCGTGTAGAGGTTTTTTTTGTTGGATATATAGATCAGCGGTGGGCAAGCCCTTACTCACGCTGCTCAAAATTGGTAAATTGGCTTGCCTGCGATTTTTGACAATACAAAAACAACTTTTGACGCGGAGCACAAATGACCCCCAATAAAACCAAACAACAAACACACAGCAAATGCTTCGGCTGCGACGCGTACCGTCATAAAAGTGTTCATTTTGCTAAGATCTATGACTTCAGTAGCGTTTTGTACACTGTGTGAAAAGTTTTGATGCGTTTTGATCTTTACCACATAAAAAGCGTTCGACTTACAAAATAAAATTAATTAGAACTTCTTTAAGTGTATAATTGTTTTGGCTCATCAAAACCAACAACAACTACACAGATCTTTCGTCGCGACGCACAGAGTCATAAATGTGTTCATTTTGCTTTAATTTATGACTTCAGAAGTTGTGTTTGTTGTAGATGTTGTTGTAGTGCTCACGATCGCAAATTCTGTGCCCACCGCTGATATAGATTATTAAAAAAAAAGTATTATTTGCCTGGGCTGAACCGGCAGGTCTTGAACCCGTGAAGTCTTGCGCGTGAGTCTAACAAACGATCCTCTGCACCGCGCTGCTCCTGTATGGCTCTCCTAACCAAACTCTACAACACTGCAAACACATGTAAACAACAAATACATGGAAACGTTGACCTTTAATTTAACACCCTTTCAGGTCGATTTAAGAAAGATCCCGCCTTGTCTCCAGATGAAATTATCTTAAGAATATTGTGGCCAAGTTTGAAGGTCGTAAGATAAACCGTTTGGCCTGTACAATGCTAAATCAGTTGGACAAAGAACTTTATGTATATAGATAAAAAGCAAACACTAAAATGGGCATTCGGTACTGCGCTTAAAGTAATTTGTATTTACAAAAAAGCTCACCCATTTTGCGTACAGTGCAGAGTGTCAATATTCGTGTTTGTTTTTTTTTTTTTTATTAATTTTTATTTTTTTTTAAATGTTTTATTAAACTTAATTTTGTTCGTCACAATATTGGATATCAGAAATTTTGGGGCTAGAAATTGCTTTCGTAACTAGACTTTTACCTCGTGAAGAGGTTTTATTGTGGGATAAAAAATAATACACCGTTAAATTATAATCGAATGAAATGGATATTGTACATAATGGTTAATACTTTAATTACACTAGGCAACAGCCAAAAACAACCAAACCCACTTTTTTGGATAGATTTGGGGCCAAAAACGACGAAAAACATTTTTTTTTTTTGTGGTAAAATTTTTTTTTAGAATTTTTTAAAAATCTGGCACTTTTTATTGTTTATATACTAATAAATTAGCCGTCCTTCCATAGATTTTATCGGTAAGCATACGTATCGATGGGTAATTAAATATATTAAATAAATAAAATAGCTACATATATAGAAACAAATTTAATAGTTCAGATGACCATCTTAAATGCATATTCTGTCAGATTAGTTAAAATATCTCAAAAAAAAAAAAAAAATATCATACTAAACCTTGATTTTCTAACGATCGTTCCTATGGCAGCTGTATGATATAGTAGACCGACTTAAACCAAATAAGGTCAAAATGTGTAAAATAACAACAAATTGTTATTGTGTGAGATTGGTGAAGATATCTCAAAAATCACAAAAAATGTTCATACTAAAGGTAATGCCACACTACAAGGTAGTCAAAAAAGTCGACAAAAACATGCCTAGACACAAAAATATATTATATCGTCGTCTCTCCACAGATTGTTCGACTTTTCCTCGAATTTTGAAGTATTATTATTATTATTATTATGTGATGGGGAAATTTGCTCCTGCGACCTAAAAGATCTATTGTACCCCCTTCTGAGTCTATAGCTCTCCCATCAGCATTTGTTTTTTTTTCTATAATGAAATTTTTTTTTAGAAATTTTGAAAAATTTGGCTTTTTTTCATATTTTTTTTCAGAGGTGCGCCCACTTTTGTCATCATTACTTGAGAATGACAAAACCGATTTTTAAAAGCTTTATTATTTCTGAAAGTCAATGAATATAATTCATTAATACAAAGTTTTAGATTTAAGCCATTAGTTTAAGAGACATTAATTTATGAATTAAGAAAATTATGAATTTTTTTAAGCTTTTTTTTTTTGCTTTTTTCACTTTAAAACTCGAGAAAAAGTCGAAAAAATTTATTACATTTTGTCTTTAATTTTCTTTGCAAAGCTGTTACCAAACCGTAAAAGCTACAGATATGTTCTATATATCGTTAAAAAGGTGTTGAGGGCTTTTTGTCGTGTTGGTTACTCAGGTAATATTTTACAGGTGAAATAATTACATTTTGGCAATTTTAGAATAATTGACTCATGTCGTTTTCATCAAATTTTAATATGTTATAGCCAATAATATTACGCGTTTTTTGGTATATCACTCATATCTGTAAAAATTAGTTTTGGCGAGATATTGACATTTAAGTGTAAATATACAAATAACATAAAGTGGTAAGGTGACAGCGGCAATAACGTGTCATAGCAGCAAGCCTACGTAGCACACAGCTTACGCGGCATAAACAACCGGTGTTGTCAGAAAGTTTTGTTTTGCGGCGAAAAAACCCCAACGTTGCCAGACAGCTTAAGTTAAAATAATACGCATGAAAATTTTAAATAAAAATATTAATTATTAAAAAAATTGACATTCGGCACTGCGCAAAAATTAATTTTTATGTACAAAAACGCTTACTCTTTTTGCGCACAGGGCAGAATGTCTATTTTTTTTATAAATTAATATTTTTTTTTTTTAAATTTCAATGCGTATTATTTTAATTTCGTTCGTCGCAAAATTGGATATCAGAAATTTTGGGGCTAGAATATGCTTTCGTCACTAGAGTTTTACCTCATGTAGAGGTTTTGTTTGTGGAATTTAATGATCATTTTAAAACTGACGTTCATAGGGCAGCTATATTATATAGTTATCCGATTAACACCATATTTGAACCGGATGTAACATTTAGTAATAAAATAAAATATTCTGTTAGTTTGGTTGAGACAGCTTAAAAACAAAAATAATTTTCATACTAAAGGTTAATTTACATCGGAATGTTTCTATGACAAATATATGATTTAGTAAAATACACAACACAGTCTAATATTTAAGCCAGTAATTTAAGAGCTGTTAATTTTTGAGTCGAAAAAATTCTGTTTTTTAAAGCTTTTTTTTCTTTAAATTCAAGGAAAATTCGGAAAAAATTCAGAACAGCTGTTTTTATTAGCTCGGTACCAAAACTATGGGGCTCCGCCCCCGGCTTGCTTCGCTCGCGTTGCTACAATCGAGCATACTCGACTGTCGGAGACCCCGTACTTACTATGGAAATAGCAAAGACTGCTAATATAAAAAATATTTTGCTCAACTACTTTTTCAATGACAGCTATATGTAAAGAAACCACTGGGCTTCCAACTGGTACTCTGTTGTCAGGCGATCCGTGCGAGAATCTTGGCGAAGTAAGAACGATTTGAATATGCTTAATTCATATTTATTAAATGAAAAGTAATATAAAACAAAAGAACTTCAATAATATGCGTCTTCTTCGCACCAGTGCCAGATCTCTTCTTCTTTTTATCGATTATTCAGTTATTGATATCGCTTAAATTAACAAAGGGACATGCCAACTCAATGTACCGTTTACAATTCGGCTTCCTGACAATTCGAGGCGTCCTCGCGAGATTCGTCTTCCTTGTCATTATCTGGATTGGCATCTTCATCTAGATCGTCATCTTCGTCTGGGTCATCATCTTCATCTAGATCATATGGTGGTATCTTACACCACGGCTTCATCTTATCAGAGGCGTACACTGACTTGTAATGCCTCTGAGTTCGCTGGGCGTGCGGGATATCTTCAATAAGATATCGGTCGTGTGGCAACACCTTGCTGATCAGGAACGGACCTTTGTAGTGAGGCTCCAGTTTCCGGGATGTGCCTGTGCTGTAGGGCTCATTCTCAACCAGGACAAGATCACCTGGTTCGTAGATAGTCGGCTTCGAGTGTTTGGCATCATATCTCTTCTTAGCTTCCGCTCTTTGGTCATCTACTCTAGTGGCGGCATCTTTTCCAAGTTTTTGTAACTCAGTATCAGTCATCATGTCGGCATCTTTGTCTTGGAGAACATTCACCAACGTGTTTTGCAGTATATCACGCGGGTCATACCCGTACAACAACTGAAATGGAGAACACTTTGTTGTTTTGTTTACCGTGGTATTGATGCTCCATTGGATGTCTCGTAGCTTCTCGTCCCATCGCTTCTCATTATCTGTCATTGGCAAGAGCATGGACAGTATTATACGATTTGTGCGCTCCACATGTCCATTTGCTCTTGGAGTGCGAACGGCACTAAGGATACGCTTGACGTTATTCTGTCGGCAGAATTTCTCATATTTCTTGGACGTAAAGGCTGTACCCCGATCGGAGATGATTCGAGCTGGCATTCCAAGGTAGCTTGTTACTTCTCGTAGGACATCTAAGACGTATTTGGTAGCTGTGCTCTTCACAGCGCGAATAATTGTAAACTTTGTAAAGGCGTCGACAATGGCAAAGATGTGCTCGTTTCTTTTGGAATTTCTTGGAAAGGGTCCCAAATGGTCAATGTGTATTGTGGAAAACGGTATTGGCTTCATATTGTCAAAATGATATTGACCCTCTTGTCGTCCACCTGGTTGCTTGTTCAGTGCACAACCCACACAGGATTGTATGTAACTCTTTACGTAGTTTCTAATGCCGGGAAATCAAAACAGATTACGGATTCGACTTATTGTTTTGTCCACTCTCATGTGTCCGGCTTTGTCATGTGACTCATGAAGAATGTGATAGCGTAACTGCTTAGGCACACCCCATAGGCGCTTGCTATCGTTTTGACTATCGTTTTAATCTTCTTATCCTGTAGCTGAATGCTGAACAACCAATCTGCTTCGTCAATAATTAGCTTTCCTATTTTCAAGCTAGCTGTATCTAATTCCTGTGCATCCTCATATGGGGCTCGGATAAGTGCGTCGACATGTTCCATCTTGGTACCAGATCTGTGAGCGATCCTCCTGAATTCGTAGCCACTATCTTGCGATGCGAGGTATCAGCTCACGTTTCTCCATCGCCGTTTTTAAAGCGTTACAATCTGTTATAACCTTTATCATTTTTCCGCTTACATAATATTTGAATCTCTCTAACGACTCGACGACAGCTAGTGCTTCTAGTTCGTAGCTATGAAAAAACCTCTCAGATTCGGAAGTTGCTCGACTAAAATAGGCAATTGGCTGCAACTGTTAACCCTCCATCTGTAATAGCACGCCGGCTAAACCAACTGAGCTTGCATCCGTGTGAACTTCGTGTATGGCGTCTACTCGATAACTCGCAACTACTGGCTTGACGATCAGTCTTTGTTTTAAAATGTCAAAGGCATCTTGCTGGGCCTGTTCCCATTTGAACATCTGGTTTTTACGCAATAGCATACGCAAAGGCTCTGATATTATAGCATATCCAGCAACGAATATCCGAAAGTATCCGCTGGGGCCTAAACCAACTGCTTGCATCCGTGTGAACTTCGTGTATGGCGTCTACTCGATAACTCGCAACTACTGGCTTGACGATCAGTCTTTGTTTTAAAATGTCAAAGGCATCTTGCTGGGCCTGTTCCCATTTGAACATCTGGTTTTTACGCAATAGCATACGCAAAGGCTCTGATATTATAGCATATCCAGCAACGAATTTCCGAAAGTATCCGCTGGGGCCTAAGAACTTTCGTACTTCTGTCACGCTGTTTGGTGTTGGAAATAGAGCAATGGCATTCGTCTTTATCTCGCCTGGACTTATTCCTTCAGGGTGTATCTGGTGACCTAAAAACGTAATCGACTGCTTGAAGAACTCGCATTTATCAATATTGAGCGTCAATCCACAGTTACGCAATACTTCCAGGATACGCCCAAGCTTTTCGATCATCTCATTGAATGAATGGCTACCAACCAAGATATCATCCATATAGTGAATCATGTCACCTTTCTGTACACGCTTTTGTATTTCAGCCATGAGTCGATTAAAAACTGCTGGCGCATTCTTTAATCCAAAAGGCATCCGTTTAAATTCAAATAAACCATCAGTAGTAATAAAAGCTGTGTACTTCCGACTCTCAGGAGCTACTTCGATTTGATAATATCAGCTATTCAAATCTAGCGAAGAGAAATATTTAAACTGTTTGGCTTCCTGTAAACGCTCTTCGATATTTGGGACTGGAAAGTTTTCCTTTTTCATGCATTTGTTGAGGCGGCGGTAATCAACGCACAATCGATCACCTCCGTTCTGCTTCTTGATAAGCACTATAGGGCTTGTGTACTCTGAAGTGGACGTACTGATTATGTCATGCTGCAACAACTCGTCTACCATTTGATTGACAATATATCTTTTAGGCTCTGGTATACGATATGTTGTTTGAGATATAACTTTGCCTTTTTCAATGCTAATGTTGGCTTCCACTACGTTCGTTTTCCCGATTCCTTCTAATCCGGTTGCAAAAACATCAGCATACGTTTCCAAAAGATTGCTCAAGTTCGTTTTGTCATCATCGTTGTCTACATTAGTAAGAAGCTTAGAAACTGGATTAGTTTCTGTTATGGGAACTTTCTCTGTACGTTTGTTTCCAAAGCTCATTTGACCATTATCAAAACTTAGCGTAAGGTGCGTGTTGACCATGACATCCTGTCCTAGCAAATATCTTCTTGAAGTAGATCATCATCTGCGATGTAAACTTGTGCTCTAACTGTCATGTCATTAATGGTTATATCCACAATTATTACTTCGTTTAGTATTCGGGTGCCACCACAAGTACCTTTCATCTGCGTCGATTAGCATTGATACCTTGGGCCACTGATTTGCGAACGATACTTGCTTGGCTACCCGTATCAATGAATGCTTTATACGGCTTCGACTGCACGACTATTTCTTTGGTAAACCACTGGTCTCTATTCTCAGCACCCAGGCGTCGAGAATTTACTTCTGGCGGCTTGCAGCTTTCATTGCTTCCATGGAGCTTCTTACATTTTCCACAACGAGGATTCTTCTGTGGGACCGGGCACACATTAGCGAAATGTCCCATCTCGTAACAATTAAAGCACTTCAGGGGTTCTTTAGGCTTCTTTTCCTTTGAGTCATTGTCTTGTGTCTGATCGGTATTGTTGCGTCTAACTGGATCATGTCTTGCGTTCGGTAATCTTCCTCGATTTACAAAATACTCATCTGCGGTATCTCTCATTTGCTTCATTATCGTAAACTTAATTGCTGCTATACTCTGCTGTAGCTCACGATGTTGTAATCCAGAACGAGTATATCGGATGACTGCTGCTTCACTAATATTGTATCGCACGCCTAATGCTGACATACGAAAACAATATTCCTTCACCGTTTCCTTTGACCGTCGTATAGCATTGGTCATGGCATAATGAATCTTTGCTTCATCTGGTTCCAAACTCATCGCGCAAAGCGTTTGCGAAAGCGCTCCATGTGGGATGCAAAACTGGCGATGAATCGAACCACATTCTAGCTGGACCTTTCAGCTGTGAATATATTGCGAGCAATAAGAATTTGTCCTCCCATTTGTAAGCGTTAATGACATTATTGACACGCTCGATGAACTGATCGACTGAGATAGCATTTGTGTCACTTGGATCAAATTCTGGCAAAGTCTTGGCAATCTCCTTGACTGATGCTTGTCTAGTGTTGGAGTTGAACTGGCTATTCTCATTAGCTGCGTCCAATGTGTTTTCAATTACTGGCTGTTGTCTTGCGGCTGCCCTTGTACTAGCGGTTTGCTGATTAATTAATTGAGCCATCATTTCTTTTAACTGCGTAATTTCATTCTGCAACTGTGCAATTGCTGCTTTATCACCATGGTCTCTTGATTCATGCGACATGTCGACTTCCTCTGATCCTTCAAATTCCACTAATCGAAGAATCAAATCACTGCGCGAGCCTGCTATGGCTAATTCTCTTTGCCTCAAAAGAAATTTCAATTGACCTACTTTCAATTCGGAAATTTTCTGCATTTTTCTTCGTTGCGTGAAATACACACCCTGTGTATGACAAAATTCTGCTATGTCTGCTTGTGCGAAAGCGAGACAACCGATGTTGCAATTTCTTCAAGTTGTGAAATTCGCTTGTGAAATTCACATATACATACAAGCACTTTGTATGTATACTGACGCTGCGCAAAAACTTCTTAAGCTGTCGGAACACATCCAACACTTAAAAAATCCAATCCAAAACCGTCTGCTACGTAGACCGAGGGAACCAATCCCAATTTGCAATCTTTTTGGTCACCTAGACCGAGGGAACACTTCCTATTGACAACTTGGTACGCCGACGTTTCTTCTTGTGCGTTTATGCTGCTCTTTGGATAGGCGAACACATCACTTATCCCACTTCTGAACTGTAAAGAAACCACTGGGCTTCCAACTGGTGCTCTGTTGTCAGGCGATCCGTGCGAGAATCTTGGCGAAGTAAGAACGATTTGAATATGCTTAATTCATATTTATTAAATGAAAAGTAATATAAAACTAAAGAACTTCAATAATATGCGTCTTCTTCGCACCAGTGCCAGATCTCTTCTTCTTTTTATCGATTATTCAGTTATCGATATCGCTTAAATTAACAAAGGGACATGCCAACTCAATGTACCGTTTACATATATGATATACCGATTTGAACCAACTTCGAACAGGAAATAAAAAACCAAGTTAAATGCATACTGCATTAGCTTGGCTGAGATATCTCATAAAACATAAAAATTTTTCATGCTAGGACTTGATTTTCGCTCGATCGGTCCAATGGCAGCTATATGATATACTGGTCCGATTTGAACCAACTTTGGACAGGATAATTAAAACCAAGTTATATGCGTATTGTATTAGTTTGGTTAAGATATCTTATAAAACAAAAAAGTTTTTTACACAAAAACTTGATTTTCGCCCGATCGGTTCTACGGCAACTATATAAAATAGTGGTCCGTTCCAAAAAAGAAACAAACTGGATATGCCTGCAATATAGGGGAATCTACATACTAAGTTTGGTGTCACTAGCTTTTAAATTGCTCTTATAATTTGAATATGAAATTTTGTTTTCGATTTGTGGGTGATAAAGGGGGTGTGGCCGAATTTTGAAACAAACTTGATCTGCTTGCAATATAGGGGAACCTACAAGTTTGGTGTCTCTAGGTCTTATAGACTCTGAGATCTAGGTGTTCATACTGACGGACGGACAGACAGATGGACAGACAGACAGACGGACATTGTTATATCGACTCGGCTATGCTGATCAAGAATATATATACTTTATAGGGTCTGCCACGCCTCCTTCTGCCTGTTAGGCACATTTTCGTTAAAACAAACCCAATAGACCCCTGTACTTTTTTTTAAGTACGGGGTCTAAAAAACTATTTTAATGTGATAGATAGAGACTATAAGAGCTAGAGCCACCAAACTGGGTATGTAGGCTCCTCTATATTGCAAGCAGATCAAGTTTGTTTCAAAATTCGGCCACACCCCCTTTATCACCACCTT
This sequence comes from Drosophila phalerata, assembly GCA_951394115.2. Classification (NCBI taxonomy): domain Eukaryota; kingdom Metazoa; phylum Arthropoda; class Insecta; order Diptera; family Drosophilidae; genus Drosophila; species Drosophila phalerata. The sequence goes on from OX596006.1 coordinate 15,007,109, forward strand.
TATGAACAATCGGTCGAAAATCAAGTTTTAGTATGAAAAACTTTTTTGTTTTACGAGATATCTCAACCTCAATCTCAAAACTGAGACAATTTGCATAAAACTTGGTTTTATATATCCTGTCCAAAATTGGTTCAAATCGGACCACTATATCATAAAGCTGTCATATGACCGATCGGGCGAAAATCCCGTCTTAGTATGAAAAACTTTTATGTTTCATAAGATATCTAAACCAAACTAATAGAATATGCATATAACTTGGTTTTATATATCCTGTTAAAATTTGGTTATAATCGGACCACTATATCATATAGCTGCTATGGGACTGATTGGGTGAATATCAAGTCTTTGTAAGAAAAAATTTAATATTTTATGAGATATCTTAACTAAACTTATAGAACAAGCATTTGAGATAGTCTTATATATCCTGACAGAAGTTGGTTCAAATCGGTCTAATATATCATATAGCTGTAATTGAAAAATGTAGTCGAAAATGTATTACAACGCTCTGCAACAGCATCAAGCGAGCAAAATTTTTTTTTAATCAGGCGAAGCAAGCAGGGGCGGAGCCCCTTAGTTTTATTTAATTTACGATTTGTTCATCTAAAGACCCCAATTTCATGAGAGCCCGAAAATTTGTTCATGATCGAGTTGTCAAAGCAGGACCGCTTTGTGTTTTTGGTCAGTAAAAAACTCAGACCGAGAGCATGACTGAATCGATGAAATGGGTCTTACTCAGAGAGAGACCGAAATTACTCAGTTTTTAATGTAATTTTTGGGAGCGGATTGCTTTGAATAGCTCTTATTTGTGACATTTAGAATAAAAATCATAAATAACACTTATTTAACATTTTTATTGAAAAAATCAAGAATAGGAGATATTTTTGAACTTTCAAATAAAAATTGCAATTTCATTATTATTTTTTACCTTTTTAATAGAAATCAAAAATAAGTGTTATTTCGTAACTTTTAAATAAAAGTTTAGAAATAATTGTTAAGTTGCAAATTTTATATTTAAAACTTTTAACAGTTACGGTACCTGGGTGTTATAGCTTATGAAATGTAATACAACTCAACGCATGCATAGTACATAGAGGTATGTATTTTGCAGGTTACTCTGCGCATTCTGCTTTAAACATTTAATAAAAACTACTTTACGGGTACACTAAATTCTCATAATTTGCGGGTGCGCGACTGAAACAGAAAGCAGCTGTTGAAATACGCAGTTGTTTCTTGCTATTATTCTTATATTTCGTGTTTTTCTTGAAGGAAGTGTAGGGAGCAGTTTGGTTGGGGTCAGACTCCAAATGCCAACAATAAATTGCAATTCCAAGTCACTTAAATTGCAAGAAATAACAGGAAGCAAGCTGACAGTCAAACGATTGCAATGCCAGCGCGGGCTGAGAATCGTAAAATGTCAACGTGTGGCAACAGTCGACGTCACAGGCTCTTAGTATCCTGGTCCTGCAGAAAACGGAATAAGCAGACAGTTGTTTCGTCGTTTGTTGTAATTTTTAGCGCAAATTGGGTTTTCCCATTTTGTTCATTGACTTTATGTATATGCTCGCTCTTTTTGGTTCCTACTTTGTTGACTGACGAAACTTGACATTTATTGAGAGACAAAGCAAATCGGGTTTACAATATACAAGTTACTGCTTTCTAAAATATATCTCATATTAATTACATTTTAAATATATATATATTTTTTTTTTGTCAAAAGTGCATAAAGTTAGTCGTTTTTAAATAACTTAATTGTCTCATTACCGTCTTTCATTAATCTTTGTAGCATTCTCTTTAAGCAAAATTAAAACAAGGGGCTCTGCCTCCTGTTCGCTTCGGTCTCGGTGAGGTGCGGCTACGGTCGAGTATGCTCAACAGTAGTATACTCTCCCTGTTCCAAAGTACACTGATAAAACAAGGGGGCTCCGAACCCTACTCGCTTCGCTCGCCTACCCCCGGCTCGCTTCGCTCGCGGTGAGGTGCGGCTACAGTCGAGCACGCTCGACAGTAGGATACCCTGAGCCCAGGTACTCTTTTATAAATGTTGATTTTCGACCAATTATTCCAATGGCAGCTATAAGATATATGGAACCGATCTGAACCAAATCCGGTCAGAGTGTACAAAACCAACATAAATGCATATTCTATCAGTTTGGTTAAGATATCTCAAAAAACAAAAAACTTTTTCATACTAAAACTTGATTTTCGGCAGAGCGTCTGTATGACAGCTATATGATATCCCACAAAAAAAACCTCTACACGAGGTATAAGTCTAGTGACTAAAGCAATTTTTAGCTCCAAAATTTCTGATATCCAATTGTGTGACGAGCAAAATTCAGTTTATTATAAAAACTTTAAATAAAAATAAAAATTATTAAAAAAAAAAAAACACGAAAATTGGCATTGTGCACTGTGCTCAAAAAGGGCGAGCTTCTTTGTACATAAAAATTACTTTTTGCACAGTGCCGAATACCAATTTCGTGTTTTTTTTTTTTTTTAATAATTTTTATTTTTATTTAAAGTTTTTATAATAAACTGAATTTTGCTCGTCACACAATTGGATATCAGAAATTTTGGAGCTAAAAATTGCTTTCGTCACTAGACTTATACCTCGTGTAGAGGTTTTTTTTGTGGGATATCAGAAATTTTTGCAATTGCTTTTGCTTTTGACATTTTAACTTTATCATAAATGCAGGGAGATAGTAAAAAATATAGCTAAGAGACTCCGCCCCTGTTTGCTTCGCTCGCGTTACTACTGTCTACTTTTCATACTAAGACTTTTCGCCCGATCGGTCCTATGTTAGCTATATGATATAGTGGTTTGATTACCGGTTACCAATTTCGGTCAGGATGTATAAAACTAACTTAATCATATAATGCATATTCTATCAATTTGGTTAAAATATCTCATAAATCAAAAAAGTTTTTCATACTAAAACCTTATTTTGACCAGATCGGTCCTATGACAGCTATATGATATAGCGGTCCGATATGAACCAATTTCGGTCAGGATGTATAAAACTAACTTAAATGCATATTCTATCAATTTGGTTAAAATATCTCATAAATCAAAAAAGTTGTTCATACTAAAACCTTATTTTGACCAGATCGGTCCTATGACAGCTATATGATATAGCGGTCCGATATGAACCAATTTCGGTCAGGATGTATAAAACTAACTTAAATGCATATTCTATCAATTTGGTTAAAATATCTCGTAAAACAAAAAAGTTTTTCATACTAAAACCTAATTTTGATCCGATCGGTCCTATGACAGCTATATGATATAGTGGTCCGATTTGAACCAACTTTGGTCAGGATATATAAAACAATGTAAAATGCGTATTTTATCAGTTTGGTTGAGATATCTCATAAAACCAAAAAGTTTTTAGTACTAAAACGTGATTTTCGAACTAAAACGTGATTTTCGACCGATGGAAAAATATATATATTCAGTTAACAGGCAATATCTTCCAAACCCCTCAACCATGTGTTATGTGTTATATACCAAAAAACGCAGAATTGTATGTACTACAATATACTTTAATATAATAAAAATCGTTAGAGCCGTTTTGTCAGAAATCGCCAAAATATAAGCTAAAAAACCTTATTTCACCTGTAAAATGAGTCAGGATGTATAATACCACCCCAAATATATATCGTGTGAGATTGGTTGAGATATCTCAAAAATTAAAGAAGTTTTTTATACAAAAACTTCATTTTCGATGTATCGTTCCTATGGCAGCTATATGATATAGTTGTCCGATCCAAAAATAAAAACAAACTTGATCTGCGTACGGTATCCAGGAACCTACATACCAAGTTTGAAGTCTCTAGCTCTAATGGTTTCTGAGATCGACGCGTTCAAACAGACGGACAGACGGACAGACAGACAGACAGACAGACAGACGGACAGACAGACAGACGGACATGGCTCAATCGACTCGACTGTTGATCCTGATCAAGAATATATATACTTTTGGGGGTCTGCCACGCCCCCTTCTGCCTGTTACATACATTCTGCCAAATGCATTATACCCTTTTTTGAACGCGTCGATCTCAGAAACCATAAGAGCTAGAGACTTCAAACTTGGTATGTAGGTTCCTGGATACCGTACGCAGATCAAGTTTGTTTTTATTTTTGGATCGGACAACTATATCATATAGCTGTAATAGGAACGATACATCGAAAATGAAGTTTTTGTATGAAAAGCTTCTTTAATTTTTGAGATATCTCAACCAATCTCACACGATATATATTTGGGGTGGTATTATACATCCTGACCAAATTTGGTCCAAATCGGCCCACCATATCATATAGCTGTCATAGAGACGCTCTGACGAAAATCAAGTTTTAGTACGAAAAAGTTTTTTGGTTTTTTAGGATATCGTAACCAAACTGATAGAATATGTATCTGGGCTGGTATTATACATTCTGACCAAGTTTGGTCCAAATCGGCCCACTATATCATATAGCTGTCATACAGCCGCTCTGCCGAAAATCAAGTTTTAGTATGAAAAAGTATTTTATTTTTTGAGATATCTTAACCAAACTGCTAGAATGTGCATTTATGTTGGTTTTGTACATTCTGACCAGATTTGGTTCAAATCGGTTAAATATATCATATAGCTGCCATAGGAATAATTGGTCGAAAATCAACATTTATAAAAGAGTACCTGGGCTCAGGGTATCCTACTGTCGAGCGTGTTCGACTGTAGCCGCACCTCACCGCGAGCGAAGCGAGCCGGGGGTAGGCGAGCGAAGCGAGTAGGGGGCGGAGCCCCCTTGTTTTTAGGGTGAAGCCGAGTTGCTTCCGTTTTATTCAATGTCAAATTAAGAACTAAAGTACAATGGTGATCTTATGCTGCAAGTCAGCTAATGTTTATGCTAAAGCTTCTTAAAGCTCAAAAGCTCGCGAAGAGCGGCTTGTGTAATTGAAAGTATAATTGTGAAATCAAAAGCTCAATATCAGGATTATGTTTACGTTAAGAGGTGATGCTGCGCGAGTTATGTATAAGTCCACTCCATTCCCAGAACATAATATAAAACCAGACAGTCTACAAACCCCAATTAGCCAGAAAGTACAAGAGCTATTGAACTCGTTAAATGCTTAATAAGTGATTTCGCAACACGAGTTTAATAAACTCTTTTAAAAGCGAAAACATCCGGTTTAGCAACCGAAACACAAATGCAATACACCTAATTCCAATTAATTGTACCAACACGAATATATACTAAAACACATGTATGTCAAATAAGTCTAATCAGCATAATCATGGAATATGCATTGAATTCCAAATAATTATACCAATACAAATAGATATGGAGACACATGTACGTAGCATAAGTTAATCAGCACTTTTATGTAAAAGCTTTCATTTATACATTTTGAATAAAGAGTTAGTTAGTTGATTCTAACCACTGAATTATAAATGTCGTGTTTTTGTACTACGTCGTGTACTTCGCCGAAATAATTATTTTTTAATAAACGCATCCTCCAATTCCATAATTGGCGCAGCCGGTAGGATCCTTTTTCGTTAAAGAGGATCCAGCGATAACATTCGAACCAAATAAATAAATTAAGGAAAACTGAGGGCGAAAGAAAATAAAAATAATTAACATTTATTGGCCGACGAAAACTAAAAATCAGTTTTAACTAAAAATCAGTTTACCTACAAATCAGTACAGTGTACAAACGGAATCAACTCTTGCACAAATAAAACTAAAAATCAGTTTTAACTAAAAATCAGTGTAGTGCAATAATAAATAAAAATTAAAATTCTGGCGTCAAGAAAGCAGCAAAGACTAGCGAATTTCGACAAAACAAGAATGGCTCACGATAACCCAACAATGCCACAGGCAGACTTGTTAGAACAACTGGCTATTAGAGAACAGCAGCTGGAACAGTTACGGCAAGCTTATGTACAACTTCAGACCAACAACACTAGTACAGCACAGCAAGGACGACTGTTCAAAACAATTAGTCACCTAGCCACGTTCACGGGAACAGGGGACATCTCGATAAATTCATTCTTCAGCAGCGTGGAATATTTACTCTCGTCAATACAAGACCCGGAATTGAAGCGAGAAGCCACACGGACCATTTTCTATAGGACGATTCAAGGACAAGCAAAGGATGTAGTGATCAACGTACCGGAACCCGACAACTGGGAGCTGATAAAAGCAACTTTAAAATTGAGGTACAGACCAGACACGGAACCACACCAACTCTACCGAAGAATCTGCGATTTAAAAGTGAATACGGTGAGCGAACTAGCTGTGGAAATACAAAATATAAAATATAAAACAGATGAGCTAATAGTTTATCATAAGTACGACAACTTTATAGATCTAAGTAATATTGAAAGCTTATTAGTCAATACAGTAAAAGAAATGACACAAGGCACACTACTAGACAAAATTTATGAAGAGAGAGAATTAGGCGCAATATTGAAAACAATGATGTTACGCAGATATGAGAACAGTTGTATTAGATACCAATATAGAAAAGCCAGACCCAACAGAAATAATTCAGAGGCAGGGCCGAATAACAGAAATCAGGGAAATAATAATCAAAATATGCAACAACAACAGAACTATAGGAATGTTAATCAGAATAATAACCAACAGCAAAACTATAGAAACACTTATCAGAATAATCAGCAAGTTCCAGAAACTCAAGATTGGAACCAAACTAATAAGAACCAGCAACATAATTACCGAAATAACAATTCAGGGCAATTTAGACAAAATAATGTACAACAAAACGTACGAAGCAACAACTCAGGACAAAGTAGACAAAATTATCAACAAACAGGCTCGCAGCAAACTAGGCAGTATAAACCAGGTAATGCAGTACCCATGGAAGTAGATAATTTAGAATCTGACCAGACCAGGAGTAGGGATGACCAATATCAAAATGACGATTACAACGAATACAGCAACGACCAAAACAACGATTCAAACCACCATGACGAACAACAGGCAGAGTTCAATAATACCGTTTTTTTTACGAAGCAGCCTCGGAATGCCTACCATTAATAGAACTTAACATAAATAAGGAAAAATACGTAGCGTTAATAGATACGGGAGCCACCTTAAGCTTGGTGAACGATCAAATAAACAGTTACAGACAAATTAAATTGAACAGACCAATACCATACAGTACGATAAACAGCAGAGACGTAATACAGTACGAAATACACACAACAGCACCAAGAGAATTTAATTTACCAAATAACGCAAGGGTACGATGGAAAGTAGCCCCACTAACAGGAAGGAAATATAGTTTCATCATAGGAATAGACCTCCTCAATTTTCTAAACGCTTTTATCAACATCGAAAAAAAAATCTTAACATTAAATCATAAAGAAAATTCAATCATCAATAACCCATATCAGTACAAGGAAGTATGTACATTAGAAAGTAAGGAAGGAAACCTCGGTAACCTAGACTTAGAACATTTAAATAAAGAAGAACGGAAAGAAATTGAACTTATTTTACAACGGTACAGTGAACTATTTTTTAAAGAAGGAGACATATTGACGAGTACGACAGAAATCGAACATGAAATACGGACAACCACAGACGAACAACTAAATTCGAAACTCTACAGGTATCCACCACAACATGAGGAAGAAGTAAGGAGACAAATAAAAGAAATGACAGAACAAGGTATAATAAGAAAAAGTAATTCAAGATATTCAAGTCCTTTGATAGTAATACCGAAAAAAATAGACAACTCAGGCAAAAAAAAATATCGAATTGTAATTGATTATAGAAAGTTGAATGAAATTACCATAGATGACAAGTTCCCGATCCCAAACATCGACTCAATTTTAGACAAACTCGGAAGAGCACAATACTTCACGACGTTAGACTTAGCAAAGGGATATCATCAGATATTGGTTAAGGAAGAAGATATGAAGAAGACAGCATTCGTAACGCCACACGGCTTATATGAGTTTATAAGAATGCCATTCGGGTTAAAAAATGCCCCAGCCACTTTTCAAAGGCTGATGAATGAAATTTTGAGGGACCACATAAATAAAAAATGTGTCGTATATCTAGACGATATACTAATTTTTAGCACTTCATTAAAAGAACATATTCAGGCAATCAAAGAAATCTTCCAAATTCTTGAAGAAAAAAATTTAAAAATTCAAATAGATAAATGCAATTTCATGAAAAGAGAGACAGAATTTTTAGGACACATCTTAACAAAAGAAGGCATTAAGCCAAATCCCAATAAAATCGCGATTATAGAAAAATTGATACTACCCCGGACGGAAAAACAGATAAAAAGTTTTTTAGGTATAACGGGTTACTATAGGAAATTTATTAAAGATTACGCTAAAGTAGCACAACCAATAACAAAATATTTAAAGAAAAATGTAAAAATTAATTCAAAAGATCCGACTTACGTCGAGGCATTCGAAAAATTAAAACATATGATCAGCTCACACCCAATTCTTAGATTTCCAAATTTCGAAAAATTATTTACTCTTACGACAGACGCGTCGAACTATGCAATAGGGGCAGTTTTATCCCAAGAAGGACACCCAATTTGCTATGCATCTAGAACATTAAATAATCACGAAAAAAATTATTCGGCAACCGACAAAGAATTTTTGGCAATTCTTTGGAGTGTAAATTACTTTAGACCATATTTGTATGGAAGAAAGTTTAAAATACTAACAGATCACCAACCTATAAAATTCCTACATTCGAAACATAAAGGGAAAGACATTTCACCTAGGCATCAAAGATGGTTATTGAAGCTAGGAGAGTACCAATTCGAGATTGATTATTTAAAAGGAAAGGAAAATAGAGTAGCTGACTTTCTAAGTAGACTTGAAGACAACGACTACACTTATAACGAAAATAACGACAAAGAATCAAGTATAAATACGATAGCAAACATGGAAGACGAAGAAGATAATACATCAATAGCGACAATACACTCAGCAGAAGAAAACTTACACGATCATTTTTTTATAAAAGAGGAATTAGTTAATAAATATAAAACGCAGATAATTATTACAAATTGCAAGACAGAAGAATATAAAACAGTAAATAATAAAAGAATAATATTCATAGCAAAACACGATTTTTCAACAATGGGGGAAATTTTTATGAGATATATAAACAAAGGAAAAATAGGAATATACTCGGAATTACCAGATCATGAATACAATATAGTTCAAGAAAAATTAATAGAAATGTTTTCCAACGACAAGCAGGTAGAATTCATAAAATGTACACTCAGAGCACAAGACATCGAATCCGAAACGGAAGCAGTAAAACAGATATCATTTTACCACGTGAGAGAAAGTATGCATTCAGGTATTCAAGAAACATACAATCAAATTAAAAACAGAATATATTACCCAAAATTGCTAGAATTAGTGCAAGTGGTTATTAACCAATGTGATTGGTGCAAAGAAATTAAATATGATAGGAATCCTATTAAAAACAAGTTCAAGAAAACAGAAACTCCATCAGATAAGAACCAAATTGTTCATATAGATACATATGTAGTGAAAAATACACACTTTCTAACAGTTATAGACAAATTTTCCAAGTTCGCAGCAGCATATATACTAAACGATAGAAACCACATTACCATAGTAGAGCAACTAGAAGAACATTTCACAAAGATAGGAAGACCAGATAAAATTATAGCTGACAATGAGTTTAACTCTATCAGAATTAAAGAATTATTATCGCAAGAAGGAATAGAATTACATCTTACTAAACCAAATAGTCACACAGGAAACTCGGACATAGAAAGGTTACATAACTCAGTAGCAGAAAAATTTAGAGTAATATATAAAACAGAAGTATCAAACATGACAGTAAAACAGATAATGCAAAAAGCCGTGAGAAACTATAATAACAGATATCACTCTACAATTAAATGTACTCCTAACGAAGCCCAGAACAATAAGGTAGACTTGACAAAAATTAAGGAAAATATAGAAAATACTAAACAAAAAATGTTAGAAAAACACAACAATAACAGAGAAAATTATGAGGAAAAACGAGAAGAAGGGTTTATAAAGAATTATAAGGCAGTTAGACATAAGGAAGCCCCGAAATATAGAAAAGCTAAATTGAAGGATATTGACCCAAAAAATATAAAACGAACTTACAAATTTTCAGAAGATGTTAATGATGATAATATTAATACTGACGACAATGAAAACGATACCAGGAACGTTGACAACCCAGCAAATACTTGATCAAGACGGATATGCACAAATAGAGATGAAAGATCAAGACATAGTTACAGCAACGGACATAATAATACACATAATAAATTTAAAAGACATCGATAACATTCTAAGTGACCTAGAAAACAACATATTAATGATAAACAACGACAACAAACATATACTACAAACACAATTGACAGAAACAAAACATAAACTTTACACATTATACGGAAACTACACACGTAAAAGACGAGGACTAGTTAATGCAATTGGTAGTGGAGCAAAATGGATGTTCGGTACCATGGACGAAGACGACAGAAAAGTAATAGAAAATCATCTATCAAAATTCAAAGAAAATATGCAAGAAACTAACGAATTATTGAATAAACAAATTTATATTAATACATACTTTAATGATACAATTCAATATATCAAGCAAATAATAAAGGCAGACAGAAAAGCAATTGAAAGTCAACTAAACGCAATTGGAAAATACGAAAACAATAGATATCAGGAGAACTTGTATTACGATCAGCAAATAAAAATTCAGTTAATAAGAAATAAGATAGAACATCTACAAGATAACGTAGCATCGGCTAGGTACAATATATTACACCCTAGCATATTAACGGATAGTGAGATAAAAAAATACAACATTAACTTCAACAAACTAAATCATATCAAGTTAACTACAGCATTGTTTACTAATAATCTATTAATATTCGCAATAGAAATTCCCAAAAATTTTACAACAATTAAAGTACAACAAATTGTACCAATACCTAATGAGAAAAAATTAGAAATAGATTATAAATCAGAATTAGTATTTAATTATAAAAATGTAACCTACACATATGAAATAAACAAAAAACTAAAAGAAATGAAAATAAGCAAACATTGTATATTTAAGAAAAATTGTAAATTGGTACAACAAAAAGAAATGGAAATATTAGAATTAGACGAAGAAACCATAGTAATCAAAAATGCCAATAACGAAACATTACATCAAAATTGTATCAACGAAAAAATACAAATTACAAATAATACATTAATTCATTTTGCAAATTGTACAATAGGTATAGACGACAACTATTTTACAAACACTTTCGAAATAGAAAACGAAAGAACACTTTATGAAAAAAAGAAACAAATACAAAATTTTACTAAACAAATAACATTTGAAAACATACTAGAAAATTACAAAATTAACTGGATAAACATAAAAAACTTAAAGACACATAAAAACATAACCTATTCATTTAATATCGCAGTAATTTTAATAATAATTATATTAATAACTGTCATTATGTTAAAACACAAGAAAATTAAAGTCCAGCTTAATAATAATAGAATTCAGGAGAATTCTTTTCTAAAGGGGGGAGAAGTTATGTATAAGTCCACTCCATTCCCAGAACATAATATAAAACCAGACAGTCTACAAACCCCAATTAGCCAGAAAGTACAAGAGCTATTGAACTCGTTAAATGCTTAATAAGTGATTTCGCAACACGAGTTTAATAAACTCTTTTAAAAGCGAAAACATCCGGTTTAGCAACCGAAACACAAATGCAATACACCTAATTCCAATTAATTGTACCAACACGAATATATACTAAAACACATGTATGTCAAATAAGTCTAATCAGCATAATCATGGAATATGCATTGAATTCCAAATAATTATACCAATACAAATAGATATGGAGACACATGTACGTAGCATAAGTTAATCAGCACTTTTATGTAAAAGCTTTCATTTATACATTTTGAATAAAGAGTTAGTTAGTTGATTCTAACCACTGAATTATAAATGTCGTGTTTTTGTACTACGTCGTGTACTTCGCCGAAATAATTATTTTTTAATAAACGCATCCTCCAATTCCATAATTCGCGTGGAACGTTACTTTGAATGTTTATGTTAGAAACGCTTAAAAGAATATTTATATTTGCATTAAGTGGTTGCGCTGTTAAGTTTATGTTAAAGCTGGGAATCTGATATTCTTGAGTTTACGTTAAAAGGCACAGCTGCGCATTAGTTAAAAGTGTTGACTGAAAAGGGTCTAATAAGAGTGGGGAAACTGAGCAATTGGAATGGAAACCTAACTTGAAATATTGTTTATAATTGCAATTAGAATTGCTCTGTGATCGGGGTGATAACTCCTCCCTTTCTTAAAAAGAATCGTCCTTGATTCATAATGGTTTCCTGATAAAAATTCAATTTGATTATTTAATCTATTTAATATGTCAAGCTCAATTTCGGGGGGTTGTGAATTATTTGAAGAACTTGAATTAATGGGGAATAAATTTGATATTGGACAATGTTTAAGAAGCTTTATCATTATATAGGTAAATATAATTAAAAATAATACAAAAGTAATTTTGGAATGATTATTTTCTAATTTAATAACAATTTTAGATAAAATATTTGTATTTTCGAGCTGAAGGTCTGAATTATTGGTAAATTGATATTCGGTAACCAAGTAATTTGTGAATCTATTGTGTTTTACATAGTTTAAGATTTTTTCTCGTTCATTATTGTATGTTGTGTTATTTATGACTACAATATTTTTGAAAGTTATAAGATATGTGAGATATCTCAAAAATTGAAGAAGCTTTTCATACAAAAACTTCATTTTCGATGTATCGTTCCTATGGCAGCTATATGATATAGTTGTCCGATCCAAAAATAAAAACAAACTTGATCTGCGTACGGTATCCAGGAACCTACATACCAAGTTTGAAGTCTCTAGCTCTTATGGTTTCTGAGATCGACGCGTTCAAAAAAGGGTATAATGCATTTGGCAGAATGTATGTAACAGGCAGAAGGGGGCGTGGCAGACCCCCAAAAGTATATATATTCTTGATCAGGATCAACAGTCGAGTCGATTGAGCCATGTCAGTCTGTCTGTCTGTCCGTCTGTCCGTCTGTCTGTCCGTCTGTTTGAACGCGTCGATCTCAGAAACCATAAGAGCTAGAGACTTCAAACTTGGAATGTAGGTTTCTGGATATCGTACGCAGATCAAGTTTGTTTTTATTTTTGGATCGGACAACTATATAATATAGCTGCCATAGGAACGATACATAGAAAATTAAGTTTTAGTATGAAAAGCTTCTTATATTTTTGAAATATCTCAACCAATCTCACACGATATACATTTGGGGTGGTATTATACATCCTGACCAAATTTGGTTAAAGTCGGCCCACTATATGATATAGCTGTCACAGAGACGCTCTGCCGAAAATCAAGCATATGTATGAAATAGTTTTTTGTTTTTTGAGATATCGTAACCAAACTGTTAGAATATGCATCTGGGCTGGTATTATACATCCTCACCGAATTTGGTCCAAATCGGAACACTATATCATATAGCTGCCATAGAGACGCTCAGTCGAAAATCAAGTTTAAGTAAGAAAAAGTTTTTTATTTTTAGAGATAGCCTAACCAAACTGATAGAATGAACATTTAAGTTCGTCTCATATATTCTGGCCAAATTTGGTTCAGATCGGACCACTATATCATATAGCTGCAATAGAGACGTTCAATCGAAAAGTAAGTGTTAGTATGAAAAATGTTTTGGTTTTTTGAGATATCTTAACCAAACTGATAGAATATGCATTTAGGTTGGTTTTGTACATTCTGACCAGATTTGGTTCAAATCGGTTCCATTTATCATATAGCTGCCACAGGAACAATTGGTCGAAAATCAACTTTTATAAAAGAGTACCTGGGCTCAGGGTATTCTACTGTCGAGCGTGCTCGACTGTAGCCGCACCTCACCGCGAGCGAAGCGAGCAGGGGGCAGAGCCCCCTTGTTTTCTGATATTTTTGTACAACTTGTAAATTGTTTATTTAAAAGATTTACAAAGCAATTTAGATTAAGATCTATGTGAGCAAAACTGATATAAATTTCTTTTTTATAAAATTCAATAAGGTAAAATGTATTATTACATTTAACGACTTTGTTGTTTACAATTAGTTTCCCATCTGTTTGGGCAACGGCTTTAGCATGGTGTAGTTGACAGTTATATTTTATTTTTGGGTATTTTATGAAAACAATGATTAATCCTTTAAATTAAACTATTGAAAAGGGAGACACATCTAAGAGGTCAATTAAAGTAATATTTAAAATTTCATGCGTGAATATACTTAGCATATCTTGTTTATTTAAAATTTTTGGGTTCAGTATTTTGGCTTTTGAAAACGTGATAGTGTCCAGCAGATTTTGTAAATCAAGTGACAACAGTTTGAGTCGATAATTTTTTAATAATATTTCTTGATTGAATTTTAGATCTTTTAACCCTTTCGACCCCAACGTTGCCTGTGGGCAACTTGGCTGTTTGACAGATTACTGTGAGCGATCCCTATGTTTTTGTTATATGATTGCTTATAATATCGAAAGGTACATATGTTTACTCAAAAGGTGAGTAAATAAACTTACATTTAGAAGTTATTTAACGAACATATTTTCAAATGACTGCACCTGCCTCGACGAAAATGTTGTGGAGCACACTGTGAAATTTTTGAAGACGTTTTGAATTGAATAATTTTTATTTTAAATCGATTAATAAATTGTAAGTGTAAAATTGAAATTGTTTTCAGAATAGATTAAACTTATAGGCGTAGAAGTTGAAATTGATAATATTAGCATAATTTTCAAAATATGAATATCTTAACGATATCAAATTGCCTGTTGTAGCGCCCAAACCAGTTGGCATGGCTACTTTAAATTTTGGCTTAATACTCCTTTAATTAAGATGAAACGATTCAAAGTAAAAAAATATGTCTGACACCCCAGGAAAAAAGTTGGGGTCGAAAGGGTTAAAAGATTTGTAATTTTAGTAACTTCTTTAAAAATTGCAGAATTAATGTGATTTTGTTTATTGTTGTTTTCTATATATTCGTTCATTTTGGTTTGAATAGATAACATATCGTCATGATCTGGTGTGCCTGTGATCCATTTAAAAATGGTACCTAATTCATTAATACCGCGTTTAAAAATATTATGTGGTGTGAGTTGTGAAAGAAATGTTTTGATTAAGTTTAGTTCCATGGTTATTTCCCAATCAATAGTACTATTTTTGTTTTAAAAAAAATTCAGTTTTTTTTCGAAAATATCATTATAAAAACGTAAGTTAGTAACATGAAAAACTTCTCCAAATGTTTCATATAGAAACAGATTATCAATATCCTCAAGTAAGACGTAGTCATCATTTGAGTAATTAATAATATCGGATCAACAAAATGGTAGTAAGCCAAAAAAGACGTATAAAGTCTTCATGCTATATATAAATAAACAAAAAAAAATAATATATATAAAAATTTACATATGTAAAAAAAATGAATTAAAATTATATATTATCTGTATGAATAATACGATCTTTTTTATTAATTTTTACCTTATTTCCTAAATCTTCCTTAACTACTTGTTTTTTATATCTTGGTTTGAGTTTATTACGTTCGCCATGTATTTTTTCATATATTATTTCGCCTACATAATAATTTTTATGCTTACGAACTTTGTTATGATATGCAAGCATTTTTTCTTGTGCTGTTTTCAAAATTTCTGGTAAATTTCTATGTGCTATTTTATTGAAAAGAATTTCGACTGGTTTTTGTTGTGTTGTAGATTGTATGGTTTGGTTATATTCTTTGACTGCTTTTAGTATGACTTCTGAATAATCTAGTAAACTATATTCTTCTTGAATACATCGTGAAATTTCAATTAGGGTAGAGTGTACTCTTTCTACCTGACCATTGGAAAGACTGTGTCTGGGGTCTGCAAAAAATAATTGCAAATTTGCTCGGTTCATTGCTGATTTGAAATGTGCTGATGTAAAACTAGGTTCGTTGTCTAACATTAGGGATTTTGCAAAAGGGAAAGTTTGAATTAGATCGAGGATTTTATGTTCCATATTAGATTTGTCGTTGATTTCTTTAATTACCAAATATCTTGAATGGGAATCTATACAAGTTAAAAAAGTTAATTTTTGAGCATAAAATATATCTAGGTGTAATTGCTCGCCTTCACTTTGAGGAATAGGTGCACTAGATATTGGAATTTGTATTGGATCACGATTGTATTTGTTCTTGTTGCAGATTTCACAATTTTTAATGTGTAGTTTTAATTTTTTATATAAAACGGGCCAGTAATATGATCTTATAATGTGTTTTAAATTTTCATCAAAACCTCTATGAGCTCTATTATGAGTTTGTTCAATAACACTAGGCAACAATTTTCAACTTTTTGTCTATAACACGATCCAAACCCACTTTTTTGGATAGATTTGGGGCTCCAAATGACGAAAAACATTTTTTTTTTTTATGCGGTGAGATTTTTTTTAGAATTTTTTTAAATTTGGCTTTTTTTTTGTACTTTTTTCAGAGGTGCGCCCAGTTTTTTCATCATTACTCGAGAACTTTACTTTTCCTGAAAGCCATTGAATATATCTATAATTCATTAATACAAAGATTTGGATTTAAACTTAAAGATTAAGAGATATAAATTTTTGAATTAAGAAAATGATGATTTTTTTTAAGCTTTTTTTTTAGCTTTTTTTACTTTAAAATTCGAGGAAAAGTCGAAAAAACTTTTAATACTTAACCTTGATTTTCGAACGATCGTTCCTATGACAGCTATATGATATAGTAGACCGATTTGAACCAAATTTGGTCAAAATGTGTA
This sequence comes from Drosophila phalerata, assembly GCA_951394115.2. Lineage (NCBI taxonomy): Eukaryota > Metazoa > Arthropoda > Insecta > Diptera > Drosophilidae > Drosophila > Drosophila phalerata. The sequence goes on from OX596006.1 coordinate 15,024,009, forward strand.
AAATAATAACAAATTGATATTGTGTGAGATTGGTGAAGATATCTTAAAAATCACAAAAAATGTTCATACTAAAGGTTATGCCACTCTACAAGGAAGTCAAAAAAGTCGACAAAAACATGCCTAGACACAAAAAAATATTATATCGCCGTCTCTTCACAGATTTTGATAAGACTTATCTTTAACGACCCGTAATTAATGCAGCTATGCAAATAAAATTAAAGACAAAATGTAATAAATTTATTTCGACTTTCCTCGAATTTTAAAGTAAAAAAAGCTAAAAGAAAAGCTTTAAAAAAATCATAATTTTCTTAATTCAAAAATTATTGTCTCTTTAACTCCTGGCTTAAATCTAAAACTTTGTATTAATGAATTATAGATATATTCCTTAACTTTCAGAAATAGTAAAGCTTTTGAAAATCGGTTTTGCCATTCTCGAGTAATGATGACAAGAAAGCCAGATTTTTAAAAAATTCTAAAAAAAAAATTTCACCATAGCAAAAAAAAAAAAAAATGTTTTTCGTCGTTTTTGGCCCCAAATCTATCCAAAAAGTGGGTTTGGTTCGTGTAATTTTTTGGCTGTTGCCTAGTGTAATTATTGCTTGGTCGTCTTTATTTGTTATATCAAGTACAAATTTTCTAGTGAAGAGAAATTTATTAGAAAATGTAGTTGTAATAGCCGATTGTATTTCATATAAATCTTCTATTGTGCAATGGATAGCTGTTGTAAGTTTGGGTTGCAAGAATTCTTTTAAAAGTGTGATAAGACTAACAACAGTATTATATTCTATAATGTGTCTTTTGCGATTAAAGACTTCTAAAACTTCATGAATGGCAAATTTGTTTTTGAAATTAAAAGTTGCTGTTTGAATTGGTTTAGTGGTTTATAGTTTCTTCTATAATTGATTCGTAACTACTTTCGGCAGAATGAATTGTTTCATTATCTGAAGATTCTTTATCAGAAACGTCTTCAATAGAAATATTATTAATTAATATTCTTTCCACATCACAATCTGCATTGGAGGCTGGCAACTAGGGCAGCGAATAGAGGTAGAGCCAGTGGAGGACTACTATACGGGCTTAAGCAGGCGGTGTGTGGTTCAGTATCTTATACCGTATCAACTATTATGGGCACCGATATTATTAAAATACACACCAGCGAAAACACATTTTCAATCATCCCAATATATATAAATTGCAATAACTGGGCAAACAACTTCTGCGTGCTCTATGATTTTCTACTGCAGAATCAACCGGACAATATAATGATAATTGGGGATTTTAACGCTCGAATAGGCTCGCAGCAGGTGTTCGTAGAAGATGAAGACACCAATAGCCGATTCGCAACACTCCGTAGGTCAGCTCGGGATCTTGTACTTGATGGATATGGTCGAAAACTCATCGAGATGTGTGAATCTTTTAAGCTCGCGGTACTTAATGGAAGGACAGTTAGTGATAGTGCTGGTGATTTAACGTTTCTACGTGGACAAGCAAGCTCGACAATTGATTATTGTCTGATTAAGGGGAAGTGGCATGATGCCGTAGTTGACATGGAGATCACTCCGGAAATATTCTCGGATCACTTGCCGATTACAGTGAGTGTTTGTATGGAAACATCAAGGCAGACGACAAGCCCCCAATTGCTTCCTAAGCTACGTTGGATAAGTAGAAAAAAGGATAGATTTGCTACCAATCTTGATTGGCAACTTACTCGGCATGAAACTGATAATAATCTGCTGGACATAGACCACCTCACAACCGCAATTATCGAAGCAGCTGCCTTTATGCAAAGGTCATCAGGGACGAATTTTAAGCAACCTTGGTATGATGCGGAATGTGATGCGGCGAGGATAAGGGCAATGCAACTGTTAAAACATCTCAGGCGTCGAGATAATCAGGATAGTAAGGCAGCGTATCAGAGACAGCGTTCTGCGTATAAAGCGCTCTGCAGTAACAAACGGAAAAACTACTTTGAAAACCTGGAGACGTCAATCTCAGCGATTACTGACTCTAAGACATTTTGGTGTCTAGTAAGGCGATTGAATGGAACCAGCAGCAGAAAACGTATTCAAGTACCAGTGGGTGAGCTGGTCTCCTTTTTTGAAAACATGCTGTTTGATGCAGTCCCTAAAGCCACGCTTAGTTTTGCCCTGCCATTTACATCTGTTGTGGAGCTGGATAGAGACTTCACTCTGGGAGAGCTGCAAAGCGTAATAAGTCAAAGCAAATCAGGAAAAGCGCCCGGAGAGGATAGAGTACCTGTAGAGTTTATTAAGCACGCAACGCCCCTGTTTAAATTAAAGGTATTGGAAACTTTTAACCATATTTTTAGAGAAGGTCTTGTTCCATTGAGTTTTCGTAAAAATATAATTTTTCCACTGTTGAAGAAAGGAAATCCAAGAGATGCAGGCAACTACAGAGGGATATCCTTTTTAAACTCATTCCAGAAGGTTTTTACGGCATTTTTACTGCAAAGGCTTACATCGTTTGTGGATAGCAATAACTTGCTAAGCGAAAATCAGTGTGGTTTCCGGAAGGGCTACTCTACAGTCGACAGCATTTTTACACTAACCTCCATTGCTAGAGAGTACCTGCAACAAAAGAAGAAGCTGTATCTATTCTTCATTGATTTTAAAGCGGCATTTGATACAATTGACAGGAGGAGTCTTATGCTAAAGCTAAGCAACGCAGGAGTATCCACAAAAATGATAAATATTTTGCACGCGTTATACATGGATAATAAAACGGCAGTATGGGATGGGAATACCTTATCTGAGTGGTTTGATACCAATCTTGGAGTCAAACAAGGTTGTTTACTGAGCCCACTTCTGTTTGCCTTATTTATAGACGATATTGCCGAAGAACTCCCAGGAGGAGTAGAGTTTGGAGACCGCTCTTATAAAATACTTATGTACGCAGATGATATGGTCATACTCGCAAGCACACCAAGCATGCTTCAAAATATGATAAATGCAACAAATAACTACTGCAGCATCTGGAATCTCAGGATAAATACGGAAAAATCTAAAGTTTTATGTGTTCGAGACGGCAGGGGTCGTCCATCCCGGCTGGAAAAATGGAATATAGGTGGAGAAGTATTAGAAATTGTCAAAGAGTACAAGTATCTGGGAATACTGCTCTCATCGAACATGTCGCTTACGATTCATCTTCGCCAGAAACTTCGTGACTCAAAAATAGCCTTGAATAGTACATGGAGTAACTTATTAAGCAAAAAATACGTGAAGGCTAGCACGAAATATAAAATGTTTAATGCAACAGCAAGAGCCATAATGTGTTATGCAGCTCAAGTATGGGGATATATGCGGTATAATGAGGTCGAATTGCTCCTGCGCTACTTTGTTAAGAAAATATTCCGTTTGCCAATGAATACTCCAAACTATGGCATCTACTTAGAAACCGGATTACCATCTATGTTTGAGTATACACTCCAGTTAAATTTTAAATTTATGGATAGATGTCTCAACTTATACAGCCCATAGATGGCGCCAGCAACAGCTGATAGCTATCGATGGCTATCTGGCAACCATAACACCACATCACCACCGTGGTGGTGGGGGGGGGGGGGGGGGGAATACTGGTCATAGAGGGGGTATCAGTCCTGAGGTCAGACGCCAACGTAGGCCACCGCCAACACCCTGAGATTAAGAGTCTCATGCTCTACCGACTGAGCTAGCCGGGCATAAGCTCACTGCTTCAGATCCTTGGCATTGAAGATTCCAAGCGGAGCGCCCTGCAGTGACTCCAGCTCATACAGGCTGTTTCCAACCGCCTTCACGATCCGGCACTTGATGTACTTCCGGCAGAATTTGGCGTTTATGCTCCGGCGGAGCAGCGTTTTCATAGGCCTGATGCAACGTCTCCCGGATCCTGGATCTGGAGATCTGGATCGATACTCCGGTGCTCGCATGGACTGCACTGCATAGAGCCGCCTGGATCTCTGGCAACTTTTCGTCCCATGTCGTCTGGTCCTCGCTAATTGCTGCCAGAACGGACTGATTGACGCGCTCTGACGCGTTCGCCTGGGGCGAGTAATTCGCAGTCTTTGTATGGGTGATTCCGTGGTGTTTTATGAACGCTCCGAACTCCTGCGACGTGAACTGTTTCCCGTTATCGGTATGTATCACCTTCGGTACTCCAAATTGCGGAAATATATCATCCTTTAAAACCTTTACTGTCGCCACCGCTGTCGCTTTTGGGATTGCTCTGAGCCAGACAAACTTCGTAAGATGGTCAAGTGCGATGAGGATATATGAGTT